>CM024519.1:5195000-5795000 GCA_014182375.1 Eucalyptus virginea | reverse complement strand
TTGTTGGTTTTTTTTTTTTTTTTGCACTCTGTTTGACATTGGTATTATGACTCTATTTGACATTAGTACTATGGTTTGCAGATAATATTATTTTTGGAATCTTATCTTTTTTATTGTTGACAAAAAGGGGAGAAAGTGGTGGTCCAGCAGAACACGGGTTTCTAAGGACAGGTTTCTAAGGACTCTGAGTATCATAAAAGCTAAGGGGATCGGTTAAAATTCTCTTGACTCTTATCTTTTATTTCAACATATTAACATAGTATTTTTGTGCTTCATTGTTTAAATTAGCTTTATTTAAGAAACAATATATTTTTCCATCTATTGTAATTTTTTTTCTAAAAGTTCTACTTGAACAAAGTTTTGTCATCATCAAAAAGGGGGAGATTGTTGAGAAAACATTCCCTCAGTGGTTTCAATGATTGACAAAACTTACCGACTTTGGATTTTGATTAAAAGTATTTTTCAGGAAGGAAAGTCTGATGATTGCAATCAGAATCAGAATCGTAGATAATACTTTCTTATTCAAACACTTAATCAATCGGCTACGAAGGAATAAATTTCTCGTGCAACGGCTAGTTGAAATTGACTAAATTACTTGCCACTTTTTGGAGGAGCTTAAAAGGAAGGTTTTCGTAACAATCCTCATGTTTCTAATCTTTCCTCAATCTTGGAAGACGAGCTATCCTTTATAAACATAGACACTCGACTTTTGGCAACCCAACTTGCTATATGGGTAGCAAATCTTACCGAAAGCTTCAACCTTGGCGATCCTCACGCCATAAGATCTTCTCAACCAAATCCAAGACCAACAGGTGGATTGGCTGGATGATCCTCTTAAAGGCATGTCCAACAATCAACTTGGACTATGAGGGGTATAAGAGAAGATCTCAAAGTAGATGGATAAAAATTCGCTTTCACGAGTATTTGAGCTTTTAATTCTAAAGTCTGAAGGGTGTTTGTAATTATTTTGCATTTGATTCAATGAGCAAAATTGTATAACATTTTAGAGGTCGAGAGTGTGTGAGAAAGTTATACACACGAGCTTGAATATCGCAGCTCTTGTAATCTCTAATCAAATCTCATCAGTGGATTTCAGCCAATTGGTTGTAGTGCAAGAGAGTGGACGTAGGCTTGTCAAAGCCGAACCACTATAATCTTGAGTATGCAATTCTCTATCACTTACTCTATTTATTAATTGTGGTAGAATTGTACACCGGTAAGATCTGACCATTTCATCAGAAGTTGTCCCGCTGAAATTTTGGTTTAAATTCTTTCATTTTCGCAAAATCACCTATTCACCCCCCTCTAGATGATATTTTAGCCATAACAAAAACTATTACTCATGTTAATAAGAGCATTGCAAATCACAACAAGCATAGTTAGTTTAGGACTACTGGTGTAGTCTATGGGAGTTATGGCAAGAAAAGGCATCTTAGAGGCGATTGCGTTAAAATAAAGAACAAGAAGAGTAAGAATATTATAGTGGAGTCTACTAATGTTCATAGTTTGATAGATGTATTATAGATTCTGGTTATTCATTTCATGCTACACCAAATAGTAATTGATTTATTACTTATCAATACACAGATAATAGTAAAGTGTAGTTGGTAAACAATGCTGAGAGTGATATTGTGCGTGTTGGCAATATTAGAATTATAATGCATGATAATATAGTAAAGACATTGATTAGAGTGCAACATGTTCTAAAATTGAAGACTAACCTCTTTTTCTTGAGTGCCTTCGATTCAATTGAGTGTC
Source organism: Eucalyptus virginea (assembly GCA_014182375.1). Classification (NCBI taxonomy): domain Eukaryota; kingdom Viridiplantae; phylum Streptophyta; class Magnoliopsida; order Myrtales; family Myrtaceae; genus Eucalyptus; species Eucalyptus virginea. Next base: position 5,793,242 of record CM024519.1, on the reverse strand, counting down.
AATATACTTTAGAAAGTGGAGTTCTAAAGGTCATTTAATGTGCTTTGGTTATAAAGAAAGATATCAAGCACATTAGCCTATATGAACTTCAAGGTTTGTGTAATTCCTTTGTGAAATAATATGAAATTATGAGATTAAACACCATGTGAGTTAATAGATGTAATCAAGAGCTAAAAAACACTAAACATGTTTGAGTGACTCGAGTATAGCTGTAAACTTTATTATATCACTTGATATTTAATAAAATTTTGTGCTACTCTCCCTATAGAATAGGTCCAGTGACGGAACCACATTTATTTGGTGTGCGATTTATTTCCTTATCATATTTATCTTGTCGTTCAATCGCTTGTTTTCGGCTATACTTTCAAAACAACATGAATCCATATGTATATGAGATCTTCAATCGCTCAAAAGGATATTTAATGAATCACGTGCAACACAAAAATGTGTAATATACAGATTAGAACGAATTCTCTCATTACACGTATGATATATGGTGTGACATCCAAAATTTCACTCGACAAAATGGCGAGCCCCGAATGTTTAATGGCCCACACCACGTTAACGAGCCGTCATCAAACTATGCCATTTGCATCACCACCGGCGTCTTCACCGAGTGACACCATTTCCACATCATTGAGCCGCTGCCACTACCTCATCACCAACAACTCCAACATCCATTTTCATCGTGCGATGTCACACCGCTCTCTAGTCGGCATTACCTTTGGCAGCCGCAAGGATTGCTCGACGACCAGCTCAGACGGCCAGCTCCATCTTGGTCTCGTACGTCCATCAAGCCAGTAGCGAGCGGCAACAGTCCAGCTTAGGGGAGGTGTGCTGGCCAGAGCAGCCCAACGTCTCGTCTCCTCTCTTCGCCGCTTCTTAAGCCGCACGAGTCAACAACAGCAAGCGGTCGTCCCGTCCTTCATTTGCACGAAGACTAGCTGAGTCTTCCCCTGCTGCCGTGTCTAGCCTTGAACAACATCGCATTCAGCTAGCGTGAAATGCTGCAGCTGAGTCAACCTTGATGACTGCTTGAGCGATGGAAAAAAGAGCATTGGGCGCTATGCATATAAAGGCCAGAGAGCTATTTCCTTGGATTTCTTTTCAATTTGGTCAGAAACGTTGTCCCCTTTGCCTCTTCTTTCTTCACGACTGGTCCCACCCCTTTCATTTTCACCCCAAAAGATCATAAGCCAGCAGCGAGCGTCCCCATCCCAGCAAGGTTGCCGGTAAAAAATTGCCTCTCAAGTCAGTGCCGCGTCACCACCGTCAACCCTGCCGTCATTCCACCGAGCCGCCACTGCAATCCTCTAGGACCCAAGGCAAGTAGGTTTCCTCTGTTCTATCCTATATCGATCGTTTGTCGTGTGGCAATGAGAGTTTCCTCAGAAATCCTTTGAATCTAGTGATTCCGGAGACGCTAACACCTAATCGCAGGTTTCAAACAAAGTTATATTGTTAGAAAGTCCAATACTTAACTAATTGGGTTTGTCTATGTGTTATGGGAAGGTTATATGTTAAATCGGCATACATACTTGGACTGAAAGTACTGAAGGTTGAGCCAAAAATAGGAAAAGATTGTCAAGAAAGGTTCGGTTTTAGACAGACCTTCAATTTTGCTAATTTCTTACTAACCTGTGTGAGGTGAATTTCATGGGGCGCTCTTCATGAAAGTTGTCCTTTATTTTCCGTTCCATGACATAGTAATAAGCTCATTACTTGTTGACTTTATCTTTTCATATCAATAAAAATGTCAGTCCCACCTACCTTTCATATGATCCATTACAGAGTTTCAATCGACTTCACTTGGCATGAGGATGAGTTTATAGATCCCGGATATAGTCTTTATCTGGATTTTATCTCATTTGACTGTGGACATAGGGGCTTTGACAGGGCCTATGACTCTTGGATTCGTTGGAATGTACGCTCGCATCAATGGGCAAACAGTGGGTCCCCTCCTACTACATGACAATGGACTAGGGAATGGAGCCAGTCCCGCTGAATGGAAGGGAGACAAGAGGACAACTGGATTTTTGGAACTTAGAAGATTTTGATGAAGCCCGGGGGCAGAGTTCAATGACCACATGTATAGCTAGGTAGGGATGAGATGACCGACTTACAGCCACGTGTAGTCAATAGTACTGACCTTTTTGAATTCCCTAATGTACCCAGCTCATTGCTTGATATATATATAAGTAAGATGTAATGACCCCAATTCCATCCCTAGGGTCACAAGCAACGAGGGTTATTTTCACGACATCCCAAACGCGTTGTTGTCCCATTTCTTTTTTATCTTTTCATTAAGCACATGCGGAAGCATTACAAACAACACACAGACAACAACAAACAGCCAGGAAAATAACTATTTACAAACATATAATTACATCAGTTATATTTACAAACCCTTCTATCTAGGGCCGATATATTTATAATAACTTCATCTTCAAAAGGCCAAGGTAACCTTAGGTCCTCTAGCAAGACTGCAACTCCTCCATGCCTACAATTATGAAAAAAAAATAACGAGGTGAGTCATGGACTCAGTAAGTAAAACCACTAAATCATGGTTAGGACGGCACATCGTCACCGAACCAAAACATGCAAGTCTCAACTTTGAATAAGTGCCGGTGGCAAATCAACAGTATAACACATGCTTTACCTTGACTAAAACAAGCAAGAGTCCTCAAATACTTATAAAACAAACATGGCCAATATCATATAATGGCATACAAGATATGCACGTGACTCTCAAGACCCCAATAATAGCATATATAATATGCACGTTACTTTCAAGACCCAAATAGAAGCTTATAAAATATGCACGTGACTTTCAAGGTCAAGGCAAGGGCAAATAATATATGCACATGAATATTATAGGGTCAAACACACGGGATTTATTTCTTAATCAACCGAAATCCATCAGTTCTTCCGGAATCCACTGAGCATTGTCTTGAAATCCATTGGTGATTGCATCGTCCAAAAATCCATTGGTGGAGGCATCGCCTCGAAATCCATCAGTGATGGCAACACCCCGAAATCCATCGGTGACGACTAGTTTCTTCGTGTGACCACGCAAGCAAGCATTTACACAAGTTCAAATCTTATCTTTGATCATTAGCCCTTGCTAGAAAAACCCGAAGGCATGCTTATGCAAGTGTGTGTCATGACCTAGCAAAAATAATTGAATGATGAACCAAGCGCATACGTTACTCGCAGCTTGAGTCGACCCATCTTAGTGCCGGCTTGGAACCACACAAGGCTCGGAGTCGATACATCTCAATACTGACATGAGACCAAGCAAGACCCGTATCGTCACGCTTCGATGCCAATTTCATAGCCAAGCGGAAACCCATCGTGACTTCGATGAACCTCGATGAACTATAGGTGGTTTTACAAAGAGAGGATCGTCTTATGAGGTAGTGGGCAAGCAAGGCCAAGAAAGGAAATGGATGAGGAAGATGAGCGAAGGGCAAGGGTTGTAAGGTGGTGAAAATGAATAGGAGTTCCTTCTATTTATATGCCAAGCTTCATTAATGGCTCTAACTTATTCTTCAAGGAAGATCCTATCGTCATGATTACCGAATCTTCTCATTGCTACCTAAGTTAGTGAGTTATACCTTCATTTAAGAACTAACCTCTAAGGAACACATGTTACTTATTCTCCAAACCACTCATAATTGGTCCACCTAAGTTTGTAAGTCACCATTTCATCATTACTTGACCTAACTTAATCTCCTAGGAAAATCTTATGCATTGATGATCAAATCCTCAAATGGCCACCTAAGCTAGTGATTCATCCCTTCATTTAATGCTTAAGATATGGCCATGATAAGTCTTGGATTTTTGGCACATTTCTCTTGGATTTTCATGCTCATTAAGCCAAGCATTCTAGAACCTTCCATGGTATGGTCCACTTAAATCATAAATCACTAACTTATTTACCAAGGCAAATCTTGTGGCATTATTACATGATCTTAAGATGGACACCTAAGATGTTAACAAGGCTTCCTCCGCAAGTTAGGCGTGCAGCCCTCTTCCCCTCCAAGTTGGGCGTATGGTTCTCCCATTGTAAGGCGATAACAGTTTTGAGCAACTTTTGAAATCAGTACCATTACCTTATCAAACAGCCTCAGAAAATTATAAAATTTTAATATGTTGTAGAAAAGACCTTAGAAAATATTTTTCATAAAAGAATCCAAGCCAAATTCATTCTGTGGGAAGAGCAACAAATCATTGAACACAACCCAAAAATTCATCTATCAAGCAGCTTCAATGGTCATAGAGAGAGACTCATTTCGAAATTCAAATCTTCACAAAACTAACCTGAAATTTAAGTATGTTATAGGTTAAGATGTTTTGAACAACTTTCATGAAGGAAATTTCTCCAAATTCGAAGCACAAAAAGCTCTATAAAATTGGAAAATGGGAAAGGTCCAGCAGTTTCGAAAAACTGGGAAGTCAAAACCTATGAAACTTGAGGTGGCAAGTCTATGAAGGAGAGGTGGCGCTTTGCTTGGCTTGCAAGATCACTTGCTATCATTTCCTTAGGTCATGAGTCACCCTCCATTCATTAATTACTTGGGATACATAAGCCTCCACAATCATCATCCTTATTTAATGCTTTTCACGCTTGTTCACACTTATTTTCTAGGAAGGTTTGACTGATCCAAGGCCTATCTAGCTTAGCCTCCTAGTTGGGACCAAAATAGGGGTCAAAGTCGAGGATGTTATGACTCTCTCCCCTAAAAAAATTTCATCCCCAAAATTTCATAACGTACGTGGATACTCAAAATAAATTAGGGTACTTGCGCCTCATGATTTCTTCACTTTCCCAAGTAGCCTCTTCCGTTCCATGGTACTTCCATAGGACTTCCATAGGACTTTTACTAAGGGAATGACTCTATTTCTGATTACTTACTCCCATCTGTCCACGATCTGTACTGGCTCCTCAATATACGACCCTTGGTCGTCTACCTCAATCTCTTTGAAGTTGAGCACATGTGCCGAATCTGGCTCATATTTTCACAATATGAACACATGGAATACATCATGTACCTGAGCAAGTTTTGGTGGAAATGGCAACCGCTAGGCCATATTCCCTATCCTTTCTAGGATTTCAAAGGGTCTTATGTACCGTGGACTTAACTTACCTTTCTCACCAAAATGAGACATACTTTTTAATGGAGACCCCTTGAGGAACACGTGGTCTCCTACTTGGAATTCTAAAGGTTTTCGTCTCTTGTTTGCATAATTATTTTGCCTGCTTTGGGTAGCTCTAAGTCCCCTTCTAATTACCTGTACTGCCTTGGTAGTAAGTTGCACCAACTCAGGACCAGTAAACTTCTTTTCCTCGACCTCATTCCACCAAGTTGGAGCTCTGCAAGCTCAACCATACAGTGCCTTAAATGGAGCCATGTCAATATTCTGCTAGAAACTACTATCATAGACGAACTTAACGAGAGGTGGGTGCTCATCCCCACTTCTTTTGAAGTCGATAACACAAGTTTGTAACATGTCTTCGGCAAAAGAACGCTTCAAGTGCCATAACTTTGCCCAAAGGGACACTTAAGTGCCGTAACTTACGAAAGGTACACTTAAGTGCCACATTCAAAGAAAAATGGATCACTTAAGTGCCACTACGACCAAAGTCCGGCCAAAACGCCGATGTGGAATTTTTCCGGCGAAGCGCGCCCAAAACGACGTCGTTTTACACGGCGACGTGGCCAAATAATGTAAAAACGACGTCGTTTTTGAGCTGACGTGGTAAAAAAATAATTAAAAATTAATTAAATTAAATTAAAAATTAAATTTAGTTAAAATATTTAAAAATAATAATTTTAAAATTAAATTTAGTTGAAATATTAAAAAATTAATAATTTTAAAATTAAAAAAAAAAAAAAAAAAGGAAAGGGGGAGGCGGCCGAGGGATCGCCCGCCCGCCGCCGCCCGCCGCGCCGCCCGAAAGGGCCGACGACGGTGGAGGGAGGGTCGGCCGGGGTCTGCCGGGCCCTAGCCGGGGTCGGTGACCCCGGCCGACCGGCGGCGAGGGCCGCGACCCTCCCAGATCTGTGGCCGGTGGCGAGGGCTCACGGCACTCGCCCGGATCCGACGAGAGTCGGCGGCCCTCGCCCGGCCATGCCAAGGGCCGCCGCTCGCCGGGGCGACCCCGACGGGCGACGGCCCTTGGCCCGGCCAGGCAAGGGCCGCCGACCCTTGTCGAATCTAGGCAAGGGCTCACGAGCCCTCGCCGCCGGTCGGCCGGGTCGGCGGCCCCTCGGCCAAGGCCCGGCGACCCGGCCGACCCTCCCCGCCGTCGCCGGCCCTTCCGGTGGCGGCGTGGCAGCAGCGGCAACGGCGAGGGCTAATCCCTCGGCCCGCCTCCCCCTTTCCTTTTTTTTTTTTTTTTAAAAAGACATTTTAATTTTTTTATTTTTTTAATATTTCAACTAATTTTAATTTTTTTTATTTTTTTAATATTTCAACTAATTTTAATTTTTTTTATTTTTTAATATTTCAACTAAATTTAATTTTAAAATTATTATTTTTAAATATTTTAACTAAATTTAATTTAATTAATTTTTTTATTATTTTTTTACCATGTCAACCCAAAACGATGCCGTTTTTGCATTATTTGGCCACGTTAGCGTGCAAAACGGCATCGTTTTGGGCTCGGTTCGCCCGAAAAATGCCACGTCGACGTTTTGGCCGGATTGGTACTTAAGTAATCCCTTTTACTCCGATTTTGGCACTTAAGTGTACCTTTCGTAAGTTATAGCACTTAAGTGTCCCTTTGAGCAAAGTTAAAGCACTCCAAGGGTCCGCACGTCCATGTCTTCCAACATTTGGATGGTTCTCTTGATTTGACCCTCTATCAGTTGTAGCACCTTGATTATTAGTAGTATTTCTGGCTCAATCACGCTTTCGCTACGCACTCTAATAAAACAAGACCTTCCTTAAAGATAGTCTATTCTTATAATGATGTCAGTGTCGTACATGGCTTACACAACCAGATCCATTGCTTCCTTTTATTTATTTATAACAGTCTTACACTCTTTTTATTCTACAGTGAATAGTACTTCATTTTGTAACAACAGTCTTGGAGTTTTCCATTTCCTCCTGAGTGACCGCATAAATCTTTCTTTACATTGGCGGACGTTGGAAATTATTGTATTGTAGTGCTTCATTTTGCAACATCATTTGCGACTACTGCAACAGTGTTATTTGTCGTCACTGTGGCCAATCTATGATAATGTGGCCTTGCTGACCACAACTGAAACAAGCTCTCGTTCGAGTCAAGCATGGAGTATTACTATGTCATTTTCCACAATTGCGATATACATCCCTTGGAGTGAAGGTTGGCCGCAGGGTCTTACTCTTCTTGTTGGAAGCAAATGAACATTTTTCTTCCTGTCTCGATCTCTTGTCACGATGCTAATTGACTTGAGAGGTTGGATGATAAGGCCCTCGTGGATAATTGATTATAGCAACTCGCTCTAAGAAATCTCTTTCTATAAGCTGGGCTCGTTCATATATCCCGTTGTAGTTCTTGAGGTTTAGTGGCACTAGTAAGCTTCGGATTTCAAGTTTCAGGCCATCTCGAAATCTCTTCGCTCTATCCACTGGATCCTCAACCAACTTAGGGGCATATCTTGACAACTCGGCAAATTTTGCCTCGTACTGATCAATTGTCATGTTGTTTTGTTGGAGTCATAGAAACTCTACCATCTTCTTATCACGAGCACATTCATAAAAATATTTTCCATTGAATGCCTCAATAAACAAGTTCCAAGTTACAGTAGTATCAGTAGGGAACACCATTCCTTGCGTTGCCTTCCATCAATGACTGGTGTTACCTTCCAGCCGGTACATCGCTAAGGTTACCTTATCTTCATTAGAACACCTTAAAAGTGCGAATATCTTTTCTAACTTATTGACCCATGATTCGGCTTCTTCAAGATCTCCTGTCCCAACAAACCTTGGGGGTCGCAACTTTAGGAACTGCTCCACCAGTGTCTGCATAGGACATTCGCCATTTTCGCTTCCATTTCTAGCCATAAAGGCATTCCCAGAAGTAGAAGCCGCTTGGTGTTGTGCTTGCTGCCCCATTATACTTTCAATGATCTCAAGTGCTTGCAGAATTTCATCTAGTCAGGGGTCCTCCTTTGACTTCCCTTGGAACTCTCCTGGCCCTGAGTTGACATTCCTCTTGTGGCCACCTAGCCTTGAGTACTCATGTTGCAACTATAGGAATTCTAGAAAGGCTTTCTTCGACACAATAAGGGGTTAGGGATCAAAATCTTCTACCAAAAAACCAAGCAAGTAACAATCACATGCACGGGGTGTTTTCCTAGCTAACTATCCCATAACTTACAACGCAAATTCTCACTCCAGGTAATAACCTGGCTCTGATACCAAAAATGTAACGACTAGGGTCACGAGCGACAGGGGTTATTTCGCGAAGTCTCAGGTGCGTCGCCATCCCGTTTCCTTTTGTCTTTTCATTAAGCACATGCAGAAGTATTACAAACAACACCTAGACAAAAACAACCAGCCAAAAAAACAACCATTTACAAACATATAATTACATCGATTATTTTTACAAACCCTCCTATCTCAGGCCGATATATTTATAATCACTACATCTTCAAAAGGCTGGGATAAACCTTAGTTCCTCTAGCAAGACTACAACTCTTCCATGCCTACAATTTTGAAAAAAAAAAAAAAAAACAACAGGTTGAGTCATGGACTCAGTAAGTAAAACCACTAAATCATGGTTACGTTGGCACCTCGTCACTGAGCCGAAACATGCAACTCTCAACTTCAAGTAAGTGCCAGTGGCAAATCAACAATATAAACAAGCAAGAGTCCTTGAATACTTATAAAACAGACATGGCCAAGATCATATAATGGCATACAAGATATGCACGTGACTCTCAAGACCCCAATAATAGCATATATAATATGCACGTGACTTTAAAGACCCAAACAGGAGCTTATAAAATATGCACGTGACTCTCAAGACCCCAATAATAGCATATATAATATGCACGTGACTTTAAAGACCCAAACAGGAGCTTATAAAATATGCACATGACTTTCAAGATCAAGGCAAGGGAAAATAACATATGCACATGAATATTATATGGTCAAATACATGGGATTTATTTATTAATCACCGAAATCTATCTGTTCTTCTGGAATCCACCGAGCATTGTCTCAAAATCCATCAGTGGCGGCATCACCACAAAATCCATCAGTGGCGGCAATGCCCCAAAATCCATCGGTGATGGCTAGTCTCTTCATGTGACCACACAAGCAAGCATTTACACAAGTTCAAATCTTATCTTTGATCGTTAGCCCTTGCAAGAAAAACCCAAAGGCATGCTTATGCAAGTGTGTGTCATGACCCAGCAAAAATAAATTGAATGATGAACCGAGCGTGTACGTTACCCATGGCTTGAGCCGACCCATCTTAGCACCGGCCTGGAACGACACAAGGCTTGGAGTCGGCACATCTCAATACCGACCCGAGACCAAGCAAGGCCCGTATCGTCATGCTTCAACGCCGGTCTCACAACCAAGCGGAAACCCATCATGACTTCGATCAACCTCGATGAACTATATGTGGTTTTACAAAGAGAGGATCGTCTTGTGAGGTAGTGGGCGAGCAAGGCCAAGAGAGGAAATGGATGAGGAAGATGGGTGAATGGCAAAGGGTGTAAGGTGGTGGAAATGAATGGGAGCTCCTCCTATTTATATGTCAAGCTTCATTAATGGCTCTAACTTATTCTTCAAGGAAGATCCTATCGTCGTGATTACCGAATCTTCTCATGGCCACCTAAGTTAGTGAGTCATACCTTCATTTAAGGACTAACATCCAAAAAACACATGCTACTTATTCTCCAAGCCACTCCTAATTGGTCCACCTAAGCTTGTGAGTCACCATTTTATCATTACTTGGCCTAACTTAAACTCCAAGGAAAATCTCATGCAATGATGATCAAATCCTCAAATGGCCACTTAAGCTAGTGATTCATCTCTTCATTTAATGCCTAAGATATGACCATGATAAGTCTTTGATTTTTGGCACATTTTTCGTGGCTTTTCTTGCTCATTAAGCCAAGCATTCTAGAACATTCCATGGTATGGTTCACTTAAGCCATAAATCACTAACTCATTTACCAAGGCAAATCTTTTGGCATTATTACATATTCTCAAGATGGACACCTAAAATGTTGACAAGGCTTCCGCCTCAAGTTAGGTCGTGTGGTTCTCCTATTCTAAGGCGAAAATAGTTTTAAGTAACTTTCGAAATTAGTACCATTACCTTATCGAGCGGGCTTGGAAAATTATAGAATTTTAATATGTTGTAGAGAAGACCTTAGAAAACATTTTTCATGAAGGAATCAACGCCAAATTCATTCCATGGGAAGAGCAACAAATCATTGAACACAACCCAAAAATTCTTCCGTCAAGTAGATTCAATGGTCATAGAGAAAGACTCATTTTGAAATCCAAATCTTCACAATAATAATCTAAAATTTAAGAATGTTATAGGTTAGGATGTTTTGAACAATTTTCATGAATGAAGTTTCTCTAAATTCGAAGCACAAAGGGCCCTATAAAATTGGAAAGTAGGAAAGGTCTAGCAATTTCAAAAAACTAGGAAGTCAAAACCTATAAAACTCAAGATGGTAAGTCTATGGAGGAGAGTTGGCGCTCTACTTGGCTTGTAAGATCACTTGCTATCATTTTCTTAGGTCATGAGTCACCCTCCCTTCATTAATTACTTGGGACATATAAGCCTCCGCACTCATCATCTTCATTTAATGTTTTTCAAGGAACAGACACCTAGAGTGCCAAAAGTTGGCACGGAGGGACACTTAAGTGCCAAAAGTTTGAAAAGTAACACTTAAGTGCTAAAATTGGAGTAAAGCCACTCCGGCCAAAATGCCGACGTGGCAATTTTCCAACAAAGGAAGTGCAAAACGACGTCGTTTTGCATGCTGACATGGTTAAATAATACAAAAAAACGTCATTTTGGTGCTAACGTCGTAAAAAATTAATATAAAGATTAATTAAATTTAATTTAAAACTACATTTATTTAAAACATTTAAAAATAAAATAAAAATATTAAAAAAAACTAAAATTTAAAAAAAAGGGGGTAGGTGGCTAAGTTTTTTTAAATATTTTTATTTTTTAAAATGTTTTCAATAAGTTTAGTTTTAAATTTAATTAATTTTTATATTAATTTTGTTATGACATCAGCACCAAAACAACGTCGTTTTTGTATTGTCTAACCACGTTAGCGTGTAAGATGGCGTTGTTTTGCACTTCCTTCGCGGCAAAACGCCACATCAGCATTTTAGCCTGATTTTGGCCAAAGTGGCACTTAAGTGATCCATTTTATTCCGATTTTGGCACTTAAGTGTTCATCCGTGCCAAGTTTTGGCATTTGGGGTGTACTTCTGCTAATGTTTTTCACACTTGTTCGCACTTATTCACGCTTATTTTCTAGAAAGGTTTGACTAATTCAAGGCCTATCTAGTTTAGCCTTCTAGTTGAGACCAAAATAGCGGTCGAAGTCAAGGATGTTACATAAGAAATGAAGTTGCCCCGTTTGTATAAGTCAGCATGCATTCATTGGTCATTTTAGTTAATTATGCTTCTGCATGCCTAAGCAAAAGTGAAATAAATAAGATAACTACGCTATGTCGGCTGTGATGTGCTGGGGCATCACATATGATGTTATTGTATGAGTTAAGTTCCGTTAATGACGACAAGTTGATTTTACAAAATCTTAAAGGGTATTGTTTATCCCCATATGGACGGACTACCGGTGATTACTCGCAAAGTACCGCACCTATCCACAGTCAGGTCAACCCATGCTGATCGACTTCTTGCACTTATTATAATCGGGTCAAATTCTTGTGACGCGTAACTCATGCTTCATGTGCAAATATATAAAAGCCACACAAGCTTGACCAAAGTATGCACTAAAAAAAAAAAAGAGAGAGATACTTCTATAAAGAGGGAAACAATAACTTGTATGGATCATCACCCTCCACACTCCATTTACTTCTTCATCTTCTCAGAGAAACAAGTGATGTGGATGATCGGAACGTGTGTGTCGACATTGATCATCGTGTGTCTCGCTCATTGGGTTTACCGATGGAGAAACCCCTGGTGGAACGGTACGCTTCCTCCCGGTTCTTTGGGGCTTCCTCTCATCGGTGAGACCTTTCAATTAATCGTTCCTAGTTACTCTCTAGACCTCCTTCCATTCCTCAAGAAGAGAATACAAAGGTACCCATACCATTTTATTGCCAAGCATAACGCTGACTTTATTTCGTAGTTCTTAACAATACCTAGAAATGCCCCCCCTTCTTTGTTCTTTCGACGCAGGTACGGAAAGACATTTCGGACAAGCATGGCGGGTCGGGCAATGGTAGTCTCGGCCGATCCGGAATTCTGCCATTTTGTCCTTCAGCAACACGGGAAGCTGTTTGACTCATGGGCTCTAGACACATTCGCAAAGCTTTTCGCACAAGACAGCGAGGCCAACACCAACATCCCGAATGTCCACAAGTATATTCGAAGCACGGTTCTAAAGCACTTTGGCATGGAGGTCCTTAGGGAGAAGTTGCTTCCCTTGATGGAAGAAGCGTCTCGAGTGACTATAGAGAGTTGGTTAGGTCAAGAATCTGTCGACGTAAAATATGCCACGGGAATCGTAAAGGCCAAATCCTTGGATCAAAAACACTTTCGAATCGTTTTTCCCTTTTCTCTAAGTGGGGCGCCATGACAAATCTAACACGCATTTGCTTTTGATGTTCTTGCTAGATGGCAATTCAATTCGGCGCAAAGCAACTGTTAAGTTATGATCCTAAACAATCCTCGGAGAAATTGGGTGATTTATTCTTTTCGTTTGTCCGGGGCCTTATGTCAATTCCTTTGAACATACCGGGTACAACACATTACAAATGCATGAAGGTACAGTGAACCGGTTTCTTTTTTTGGAACTTGGTTTCTAGTATAAGAGAAAACTTGGTACTAAATTTAGATCTTTGCAGGACCATAAGAAAGCATTGTCAATCATTCGAGAAATTGTAAAAGATCGGCTCTTTTGGCCGGAGACGCCTTACAATGACTATCTTTCACGCATCATGACAGATATGGACAGAGAGAAATTCTTAACTGAGGATTCAATAGTTAAGCTTTTGTCCGGGCTTCTTTTTGTCAGCTTCGATACTCTTTCGACAACGTTGACATTAGCTCTAATGTTCCTCGAAGAGAATCCTAAAGCTTTGCAAGAAATCACCGTATGCTTTTCTAATTACACATTGAATTATGCATAATGGATTCCCTTTGAACATTTTTAAGTGGGTTTTTACTCAATTTTTTTCCAGGACGAGCACGAGACCATAATAAAGCAGAGAGAAGTTTCGGACTCGTCGATCACGTGGGAAGAATACAAGTCGATGCCTTTCACTCTTCATGTATGCAATCTAGCCAAATGAACAAATTCTTTAGGACAATCAGCATATCCTAGAATCTTTTGTAACGTGGGTACTTGCAAAACCAGGCAATACATGAATCGCTAAGGTTGGGAAACATCTCGCCTGGACTGTTGAGGAGGACAAAAAGCGATGTGGAATGGAACGGTAGGTCGCTTGTAAAATAGTCGATCCATTTGCTTTCTATGAGCATCGAGAATATAGATCGGTACTTTGATTACCACATCGTGCTTAGAACTTCGGAATTCTATGCAGGATACACGATTCCCGCGGGCTGGGGAGTTTTGATTGCCACTTCTGCTTTCCACTTGGATCCCGAGACATATGAAGATCCTACCACGTTCAATCCGTGGCGCTGGAAGGTTAAATTTAAGAGGGGAATCGGGGTTTACACACGGGGGGTCTTGATTTAAGATTTGGATATACGAAGTTTATCATCGCAGGCGATTTTGATCTAAAATTTGGATCAATGCGATACTGTGATTGACTTGTCTAGGGCTTTCGAATTCCAGGAATGCGAATCGGATACCATGCTGAAGAATTTCATGCCTTTTGGATGGGGAATGAAACAATGTGCCGGAGCGGAGTACGCGAGAGTTTTCTTGGCGACTTTTCTGCACGTCTTGGTCACGAAATACAGGTACTCATCTCCCTTTTTCGGCACCAACATCCTGGAGAGATCGTCGAGCGCGTGAATTGGATGGCTTACGGCGATGCGTTTCCTGACATTTTTCTATCTGTTGGAATATGATCAGATACATAAAGCTCAAGAGAGGTGAAATTCGCCGAAATCCGATTCTAGACCTCGGGGAAGGCTTGCACATCAAGGTCATGGAAAAATAGAAACAAAACTGCTTCCACCCTTTTACCAGATATCAACTTCCTTTGATGTGATGACTTGGTTTCAATGTTTTCTTTCTGGGCACATTTCATTGTTTATATGAAGTTTCTTTTTTTAAGAACCAGACCTTTTGATTCGGTTTTTTTCCCTGCTACCGTATTGAAGCTAACAGGCCGAATTTTGTTCAATTGGAAATGGGCTCAAACTTCAAGTATCATTTCTTTATGAGGTAGACACCGCGCCCAAATTTTGATACAGTATGTGTCATGCTCCACGATGGCCACCCGCCCATCGCCGCAAAGTTGCTCAGCCATCCCTTTTACGAAGCCTCGCCGTCACGCCTCTTATATTGCTTTAGGGTAAAATTCACGAAGAAGCAGCCTCATGGATGCGATTCATGAAGAAGACCAATTTCATACATATATGAAAGAACTGTATCCAAAATATGAAAACTATTCAAATTAGGAAAAATATTTAACTTGTATTTCATTTATGAACTCAAGTTCGAGACATATTTTCCACGGGAGAAATACAGCCCAAATGTTAAAACTTGGCACGAAGGAACAATTAAGTGCCAAAAATTAGAAAAATAACACTTAAATGCCACTTTTTTTGAAAAGTGGGACACTTAAGTACCATCTCTAGCAAACCCCACCAAAAATCCTACATGGCAATTTTTTATTATTTTTTTCCTCTATGTGGCTTGCCGGAATGCTGACTTAAAAAAAAAAAAAAAAAAAAGCAAAGACAACGTCATTTTTGAGCAAATTTGAATGTTAATATAAAAAAAAATTAATTTAATTTATTATTTTATTAAAAAAAAGTGGGGGAGAGGAGGCAGTAGTTGAGGGCGAGCCCTCTCCAAGAAACAGTGGGGGAGTGTCAGCTGGGGTCGCCAGCCCCTAGCCAAGGCCCATTAATCCCGGCCAACCAGCAACGAGGGCCCGCGAGCCTTCACCCAAATCTGGGGCGAGGGTCGCGACCCTTGCCCAAATCCGACGAGGGCCCACGAGCCCTCACCGATGGTCGACCGGTGGCCGGTAACCCCAACCGACCCTCCCCCTTCGTCACAGCCCCTTCCCGGCCCCGTGAGCCCTCGCCGTCAGTTGGCCGAGGGCCGACGACCCTGGCAGACCCTCCCCACTCCGTCGTTGCCCCTTTCCGATGGCGGCAAGGAGGCGGCGGCGGTGAGGACTCAACCTTCAACTGTCTCCCTTCCCCCTTTTTTTATATTAATTTTTTACCACGTCAGAGACAAAACGACATTGTTTTTGCATTTTCTAGCCACATTTGCGTGCAAAACAACGTCATTTTACACTTACCTCACCGAAAATCGTCACGTCAGCATTTTGGTTAGATTAGCATTTAAGTGATCCATTTTGCTTCGATTTTGACATTTAAGTGTCACTTTTCTAACTTTTGGCATTTAAGTGTCTTTTGCGTGCCCCTTCATATCAATTTTTGGCACTCTAGGTGTCCAGCACTCTATTTTCCACAAAAAATCTATATCTGCTATCTCATTGAGCAGACTTGGACATGATAATACTTACTTTAAAGAAGTCTTCAATATTTCATAATTAGTGTGGTTTGCCAATTGACCATAAATCACTTAATAACATTGACCTGGAATGTTATTTCAATTTGAACAATCTTCTTCTTCTTCTTTTGCTTGTTGTAATCTTCATTTCAACCCCTCCCCCTTCCCCCCCAAATCACAATCCTTAAATCTCTCTGATGGAAAAAGGAGGCGTGTCGATCGCTTTGGTGCCGTTGGTGGAGGTGATCGCCTTGACACGACCTTGAATTCCATTGCGTCGGTCCTCTGGTGTGCTTGTGGCCATGTTGTCGCAACCGCAAATCTAGTTGTGGCGGTGGTTGCATCGCTATAGATGCAGAAGGAGAAATACAAGGTCGTTTATGATCTTCCTGATCTTTTTAACTTATATACACAGAATGAGAAATAAATGATCCCTCACGTCGTCCAGTATTATAAAAACTATACTGTTTCAAGAACAATTCTACAACAACAAAAATAATAATCCTCAAACGTCATAGCTGTGCAATACTATATGTGAGCTAATTATATAACCACTATTATAGCGGGAATCTACTGACCAAAAAAGAAAAACGAATAGCGGGAAACCATTTGCATATGAGGTAATCAATCCTTCAACATGATATCTAAAGGATTAGGAGTGTGTATCATATACGGATTAGTCAACGATCCCTCTGGTTGCACTTGCAAGTATCACCAGTTGGAGCGGGAATACCAAAGATCACGCGTGAATCATTTCACTTACTATAACCAGATCAATCAGGCTCACCTGATTGCTGCACTTATTACAATCAGGTCAACTTCTTGCTATAAGTGCAAATATATAAAACCGCACAAGTTGAGCAAAGAATCCACATCACGAATCACTGTTGAGTAGCTTTTATCGTTAAGAGCAGTTCTACTTCTCACTGTGCAAAATAGGCTTTTGTTGTTTCGCAATCCATCCTGCTTTGACTTTTGTAATCCCATTTGCCACGAATCAAGCAAGTTCAAAGGTTGAAGCCCAAAATTGGATGTTAGAACCGACTTTGCAAGTGCTGATGGACCCAAGTTAATTAGGATTAGGCTTTTCTCTTATTAGACTTTGATCTCCATTTCAGTCCCCACCAATCCAGTCATTGCAGCCACTGTACACGATTTCCGCGGGCTGGGGAATTTTGATAGCCACTTCTGCTTTCCACTTGGATCCTGAGACATATAAAGATCCTACGACGTTCAAATTGTGGCGCTGGAAGGTTGAATTTAAGAGGGGAGTAAGGGTTTACACATGGGAATCCTAAATTTTAGACGTCATATATATGAAGTTTATCATGGCAAGCGATTTTGATTAAAAATTTCGATCAATGCGGTACTGTGATTGACTAGGGCTTTCGATTCCAGGACCACGAATCGGATGCCATGCTGAAGAATTTCATGCCCTTTGGATGCGGAATGAAACAATGTGCTGGAGCGGAGTACACGAGTTTTCTTGGCGACTTTTCTGCACGTCTTGGTCACGAAATACAGGTACACCTGTCTCTTTTCGACACTAACAAAGATCATCAGGCGCGTGAATTGATGGCCTACAGCGATGCAGTTCCTAACATTTTCTATCTGTTGGAATATGATCAGATAGGTAAAGGTAAAGAGAGGTGAAATTCACCGAAATCGATTCTAGACCTTGGGGAAGGCTTGCAAATAAAGGTCATGGAAAGATAGAAACAAAACTGCTTCCACCCTTTTACCAGATATCAACTTCCTTTGATGTAATGAATTGGTTTCAATGTTTTCTTTGATGGAACTGAAAAATAGCCGTCTCTTTTTCCAATAGAGCCTCTTGATGTATCCCTTTTGATCTTTTGGTGCCGCAGTTTGCAGTTTATATTCTCAAGCACTTCATTCCACCGGACGAGAAAAGCCGGAGCGATCCTGTTTCTTCATTAGGTCAAATGGGGAAATTTTTCTTTTCCCCTTCATTTTTCCCTCTCTGGTCTTCTTACACAAGAGACCCAGCCATATTGATTCAGTATATGATGCTTGATGACGGCCGTCCATTGCGGCAATGGTGCTTGACTGCCACCGTCCCGAGCCCTCGCCATAGTTTTTTGGTGTTACTTAGAACTTAAGCTACGATTGCAACTGAGATAGAGACTAATGGAGGTCGTTGGCCTGGAAGATCGCGGACCAGCACCATCATCAATGGTGCTGGTCTGCCGTCTGGTCATCACCAGCACGTCTTGCACAAGCATATTTGATTTTTCCAATCTTTTCTTTTTACCATTTAAATTTTTCTAAAAGTTATTCAAATCTATCTTTTGAAATGCTATTTTTTATGATATCTGATTGTGGAATCCCAACAATAGGGGAAGTTAACTAACCCAATTCCATAATTTTCAAGGAATGCTGATGCCATCCCATGAGGAATCTAAACTAGAGTTTTTGTTCCCTTTCAAACTTAAAAATCAAGGAATTGGGATCCTATTTCTTGAATAATCTGATTGATAACACCCCAAACAAGGCCTAAACGCATGTTTGACACGAAGAAATGGAATCATAACGATATGAATTGGAAAATCCTAATGGAGATATATCAATATCCTTCTATTTGGTTCCAACAATTAAACTGAACTAGAAAAAACTTTTATTTTACTTGCTTCCGGTAAAAAAGATGAGAGCATGAATACCACCAATAAATAATCCAAGGAACACGACTGGTATAGGAATCATTGAAAGCACTAAGGAAACAAGAACAACAACTACAAATTCATCAGCACATCAATTGCTGATTTTGTGAAATCTTCAAATATGAATGGGTAAATGGACTGAAGTTGGTTCAATGTATCTACTGAAATAACTTAATTCTATTTTGGAAAGACATACATAGTAATATGCTACCGAGACATAGTATAGCTAAAGCGACGCTAGTATTATATGATAAAATAAATGGGTTCATGAACATGATCCAATGAGTATGTTTTCCCTTTACGGATTATGCTGGTCTTTGCGAGATATAAGACGTAAACATGGATCATGTTTGGAGGACTTGCGTTCTCGAATATTGAAGAGAACCCAGTAGTGAAGCACACATTGGACTTTCCTTCTTCTTTGTCTCTTGTGGAGGAGGCTTCATGGATGTAAGTGCGAGAATATTCCAAGAAGGCTGGAGAGGCAAGTAGGTTTTTGTCGTTTGCTATCTCGGTCGGTTGTTTATTGGATACAGAGCATTTGTCTGTGACTATGCCGTCATAATCACTTATACGACGTTATATTTGACTATTACTCTCTAATGTCTTAGCTATATATAAGAATAACTTACGTATATATCTTTAACAATGGTATTGCAAATGAAGCAACCCAAACCAAATTTTTAAATGCGGTCGCTGGACTTAAGTTAAATAGGATGATGTGTTTTTGCTTATCAAAATTTGATTTGCTATCTCATTGCATGGAGTTGAACACGACAATGGATACTTTCATTTAATCTCGAATTTACCAAATCGAATACCCACCAAGCCCATACTGCTAGATCCAGCCTCTCTTTCCCGCTCTTTCCCTCTCTCTCCCTCCCTCTGATATATTGTTTCTGGGTTTTTTTTCTGACAAAATAAAAAATAAAAAATAAAAAAGGGTGCCGCTAGGCTGACGGTCACCGTTATTCTTGAGAATAACGGTGGACTCCTAGCCATATATTCCAAATTCAGAGAGAGGGACAACCGAAAGGTCAAGTTTTGTCTTCTCTGTCTTATTTTAGCCTTTGTTTACTTAAAGTTTTAGTTTAGGTTATGTGCAAATAATTTTGCAACAGTGATAGAAATATTGCTTCTATAAAAGTGCTCCTCCGCCCAAAAAAAAATGAAATATTCACAATAAAGTAGACCCTTTAAAGCATGCCTATTGTAACCAATCACATTAGAATGATCACTTAGAGCTTGATTATCTAATAAATAATACCTCCCGATCCA
This sequence comes from Eucalyptus virginea, assembly GCA_014182375.1. Taxonomy (NCBI): domain Eukaryota; kingdom Viridiplantae; phylum Streptophyta; class Magnoliopsida; order Myrtales; family Myrtaceae; genus Eucalyptus; species Eucalyptus virginea. The sequence goes on along the minus strand of CM024519.1, from coordinate 5,773,387 downwards.
AATGTCATATCTCATTAAATATTATAGATCCGCCTCCCAATCCAAATGTCATATCTCATTAAATCTTATAAATCCGCCGTTCATGATATGATATATTTAAAACAATATTCTATTTGAAAATGTTTCTAAGCACAAAATTCAAATGATTTATTGGAATACTACATAAAATTCCATAAAGTTGCGTCAATGGGTTAAAAAAAAAAAAAAAAAGCATACCTGCCTTAGATGCATATTGTAGAATTTTTGTGTATTTTCAAATGTCATGAATTTTTAAAAGAGAACTAATTTTTGAAAATTTGTCAATTAATAAAAGGATGAAAAATCATTGTATAACTTGTTTACAAAGTCTGCAGACTCCAAGGGAAAAACACGAATAAAAGCATTGTTTCTAGTTTGCATCATAGGAATCGGACAAACAAGTGAGAAAGTTCCAAGCGCTAATTTTGTGGTCAGTAATGGTCCGTCGCTCTTCGCATGATTAACGGACCGTTATGTAAGCATTATTTTTTTTTTTTTAAAACACTTCTTTCCTTTCTTCTTCTTAGTTGTAATTTCCATTTTCAATTCCTGCCAATCCAGTCAATACAGCCGCCATACAGCAGGCCTTGGTTCCAATCCGAGGTACTTTTCTATTTCCCGCCATAACTCCCAATCCTTGAAACTTCTCCGAGAGAGAAAGGAGGTGTGTTGATCGCGTTGCTGCTGCCGGTAGCGGTGGTCGCTTTGACACCACCTCAAATTCGAATGTGCTGGTCCTCTGGTACGATTGTGGTCGTGTGGTCGACTGCAAATCCGGGTAGTCCCATTGTTATAAGTGTAAAACGGTGAAATGTCAGATTGTTTATGATCTTGGAATAGTCTTTTTAACTTACAAACACAAAATGAAAAGTTAATGGTCCCTCATATCTTTTAGTATTATAAAAAATTACAAAAAAAAAAGATCTGTGCAACACTATACGTGCATACGTGAGCTAATTCCGTAAACTCTCATAGTGTCATGAATCCATTTGCACACGAGGTCATCGATCCTTCAAGTTATATTTAAGTCATTAGGACTGGTTCATTTAGGGATTAGTAAAAAGATCCCTCTCATTGCAAATATCTTTTGTAATTTTTTTATGAGTGATGTTGAACATCACCTGATTTTAAAGAACGTCAGCTATCACCAATTGGAGGGAATATGAAAAAATTACCAAAAAAAATCATAAATCTATTGCACTTATACTTCATTAACTTTCACTTTAACCAATCGAGTTCTAAACATTTTAAAAATTTGTCAATGTAATCCATCGAGCTAATTTGGTCAGAAGTTGCTAGTGTAGATACCGATCGTCCTAGATCAACGCTAATATTGACAACTTTTTGTAATTATTTTTATTTTTATTTTTTTTCCCTTCTTCCTTTGCAAGTCAAGCCTCGACTATGGCAAGCAACTAACCACGGATGGCAACCAGCGAAGGTCAACCCTCACCATATCCCAGCAGAATCTTCAATTTCCTTCCCATGCAAGACTTCCGCAAGTTGCACATTTAATGAAGACGACTCCAAAATGTTACTTCTATTGAAGTCAAATGATAGCAGGTGAGCATCGGTCGAGGGTCAACCCTGGACCGACCCTAGACTTTCCCAAGGTCTGGTTCCTAAAGACTAGAATGGTCCTTGGTCCTAAAATTCGTAGACCAGCACTATGCGGGTCAGTCATCGATCCTGAGAATTCTGAGTCAATCCAATCCAGACCAACCCCGAATATATATATATAATATTATTTATAGTTTTTTTATATAAAGAAAACCTTAAAATAAACGGCGTTGACAACATTAAGTAATTTTACATTATTCTTTAATAACTTAGATTTTTAATGTTTTTACGGTGTCAATAGTCATAATTTATAAAGAATGAAAATGTTTTTGTAAGGAGTCCTCACGGTGACCAAAAAAGTATAAACAACTCCTCATGGCATCCTCCTCTAATATTCGTTCTCTTTTGTCTTATTTGTCATCTTAGTCTTCAATTTGCCAAAATCAAAAGAAACAACTTCTCTACTCGCCACTCGACACTCGCCTCGCTCGCTTAGGGTCACTTGTGCCGCTTGCCGCTCAATACTCGCTTGGCTTGTTGCTGCTCGACATTTGATGCTCATTTTATTCAACGCTCACCCCACTTGACCCTCACCGCTTACCTTTCTTAGCTGACCTCGTTCATTATCGAACCCATTGGGTCAGTACGGTCCTCAGTTGCCCTTTCAAAGAGTACAAAAAACGAAATAAAAAATTATTGATTACTCATAGGTTGACCTTGAAATCGGACTGAACCCATTAGATCGATCCTGTCCTCAATCGCTTTTTTAAGAAGTATAAAAAATGAAATAAAAAATTATTAGTTGATCCCGGGTTGACCTTGGAACCGGACCGAACCCACTAGGTTGGGCCGATCCTCGGTCCCAAACTCAATTGGGTTGGTCTTCGGTCCCAAAAATTGAGGACCAGCATTGTGCGGATTGATTCTAGGGTTAGGGGGTGGACCGGCCCAACCCGGTCCATGCTCACCCCTAATGATAGGGAACTCTTTGACGAACGCACAGCAGAGTCTTCAATTTCCATCACGTGCAGGACTTCTGTAAGCTGCACCTTCAATGAAGAAGACAAATGAGACATCGTTAATGAAGACAAAATCATCGTCGTCTTTGATGGACGTCGTCTTTGATGGACGCCGTCTTTGACTGACGCACAGAGGAGTCCTCGATTTCTTTCACGTGCAGGACTTTCGCAGCATGTACACGACATATCTCAGTAGAAAAAAGAGGAGAGATTTCTATAAAGAGGAGAGAATAACCCAGGTATTGTCATCGTCCTCTACTCTCTATTACCACCTCGTCTTCTCAGAAAAACAAGCGATGTGGATTATCGGAACGTTCGTGTCGGGACTGGTCATCGCATGGGTCGCTCACTGGGTTTACAAGTGGAAGAACCCTAAGTGCGGCGGCGTTCTTCCTCCTGGTTCTTTGGGGCTTCCTCTCATCGGTGAGACCCTTCAGTTGATGGTTCCTAGTTACTCCATGGACCTCAATCCATTCCTTAAGAAGAGAATACAAAGGTACTCACAAGATCTCATTCCCCATTTCACAGTCAAGATGCCGACTTTATTTTGAAATTCTCGACGATGAGTAGAGATGCCCCTCTGGTTTGCTCTTTTGATGCAGGTACGGCAAGACATTTCGGACGAGCGTGGCGGGTCGAGCAGTTGTAGTGTCGGCCGATCCGGGATTCCGCCATTTCGTCGTTCAGCAGGATGGGAGGCTGTTTGACTCATGGTCTCTGGACACATTCGCAAAGATTTTCGCGCAAGAGAGCGAGGGCAGCACCAACATCCCGAACGTCCACAAGTACATCCGAAGCACGGTTCTAAAGCACTTTGGCGTGGAGGGCCTCAGGGAGAAGTTGCTTCCCTTGATGGAAGAAGTGTCTCGAGTGACCATAAAGAGTTGGTTAGGGCAAGAATCCGTCGACGTAAAATATGCCACCGGAACCGTAAAGACCAAATCCTTGGATCAAAACACTCTTGAATCGCTTTTCCCTTATTTTCTAAGAGGGGTGATGGAAGAATCTAACACGCATTTGCTTTTGATGTCCTTGCAAGATGGCAATTGGATTCGGTGCAAAGCAACTGCTAAGTTATGGTCCTAAACAATCGTCAGAGAAATTTTTTGATTTATTCTTTGCATTTATCCGGGGCCTTATGTCAATTCCTTTGAACATACCGGGTACATTACATTACAAATGCTTGAAGGTAAAGTGAACTGATGTGTTTGTTAAAATTTGATTTATACTATACAAAAAAAAAATAATAATAATAATAATAGTATCAAGTTTAAATCTGCACAGGACCATAAAAAGGCGTTGTCAATCATTCGAGAGATCGTAAAAGAGCGGTTTTCTTCGCCAGAGACCCCCTACAACGACTACCTTTCTCACATCATGGCAGATATGGGCAAAGAGAAATTCCTGACAGAGGATTCCATGGTTCAGCTTATATTTACACTTCTTTGGGTCAGCTTTGATTCTCTTTCGACAGCACTGACATTAGCTCTAATGTTCCTCGAAGAAAATCCTAAAGCATTGCAAGAAATCACGGTATGCTTTTCTAACTACATGCTAAATTGCACATAATGGAATTTCTTTGAACATTTTAAAGTGGGTTTTTGCTCATGTCTTTTCCAGGATGAGCACGATGCCATAATAAAGCAAAGAGAATTAACAGACTCCTCGATCACGTGGAAAGAATACAAGTCAATGCCTTTCACTCTTCATGTATGCAATCTAACCAACTGGACAAATTTTTCGCACGGTCAAAAGTCTTTTTCTAATGTTGGTATTGAAAAAACCAGGTAATACATGAATCACTAAGGTTGGGAAGCCTCTCACCTGGAATGTTGAGGAGGACAAAAAGGGATGTAGAATGGAACGGTAGGCCAGTTCTATGATAGTCGATTCATGCGTTTTCTGTTTGAGTCAAGAACGTCGATGGGCACTTTGATCCCTGAACCATATTTACAGCATTGATGACAGTCAGATGTCTTTGCAGGATTCACGATTCCAGCAGGCTGGGGAGTCTGGATATCCGCTACCGCTTTTCACTTTGATCCCGAGACATACAGAGATCCACGACGTTCAATCCATGGCGCTGGAAGGTTGAATTCAAGAAGAATTTTGATTTACACATGGGGAACCTAAAGTTTGGGACAAATAAACAAGATTAAATAAATCGTGCATAGGAACTTTTATGGTCGCAAGTGATGTTGATATCGAATACCTATAAATGCCACACTGTAACTGACTTGTTTAGGGCTTTCAAATTCCAGGACTGCGAATCGGATGCTCTGCTCAAGAATTTCATGCCTTTTGGATCGGGAATGAAACAATGTGCCGGTGCGGACTACACGAGAGTTTTCTTGGCGACTTTCCTGCACGTCTTGGTGACGAAATACAGGTATTTGTCTCCCGTTTTCAGACACCAACATCCTGAAAAAGATCATCGGCTCGATGGCCAAAAGCCATGCGGTTCCTAACATTTTTCTCTCCGTTGGAATCTGATCAGATTTATGAAGGTCAAGAGAGGTCTAATTCGCCGAAATCCGATTCTAAATATCGGGGAAGGCTTGCACATCAAGGTCATGGAAAAATAGAAAGGAAACTGCTTCCACCCTCTCACGAGATCACAACTTTGTTGGCTGTTATGATATGGTTTCAATGTTTTATGTCTCGACAAATTTCCCAAGGGGCTCAAAAGTTTCTGGACCAAATGTTTGTGATGTCAACACACAGCCCTAAATCTGGGCCTACACATAAAAGAAACTAATGGCCCGAATCAAGCCATACAACCACACTCAACCAATAAAGTCCACCCGATAAAATGCTTAAAGAAGCCTGTCGATCATAAAATTTATAACTATACAATTGGCCCACAAAACCCATTGATGGAATGTCCGAAAAATTCATCAATCGTGGTTAACGATTCGTGAGTCTCAAATAGATAGAGGCTAAGTGGAGTAAACATGAAAGGAAGTTGAAGTCTGAGTCCAAGAGGATTCATCGACCAATGGACACCTGTAGCTAAAGGAACTGAAGTGTTTATAAGTCATCATCGAAAAAGTGCTTAAGCCAAGAGGTAGTTGGAGATTCTCACGGAGAAAATTAGAATGCATGACGGAATGGCTTATCGAAGGTACGGGATGAATCAAAGTTTGTATACATGCGTGCGTACACAGGCACAAGCGTATCTGAACATCTCCCAAGAAATTCAAAAGAAATGGAAGTCATTCGCACGATTATCTGATTGAGCATGCTCGCGTGCTGGAAGACTAGTTGATAATCAATGAATGTCACTTGAACGGGCACCCAATGGTTATCTGCAGTTAAGCAACCAACTGTTACAATGTCTCATGTTATCTAATTTCGAATTCATCAAATGCAGAAATTAATTTCAAACTCAACACTTGCAAAAATAAGTTCAATTTAAGCCCAAGATTCCCAACCGTCTACTCAAGAGGAACAGCATTATAGTCCATTCGATGCTTTCAGGTCCATTAAGGAGCCCAAACACTAAAACAATGCCTATTGTAATGCATACAAAACACTTTATCTTTTCTCTTACTAGCAGCACCATCAGAAGGCCCACCGACAGACTTCCTCTTCGAGATCACGGTGGATAACTCATGGATCAGCTCTGAACTTAAGGGATCAGCAACAGGGGTGAGGAGAAACAGAGAGGGCATCCTCCTTGATTGCGAAACCGATTTTCGCCCTTCCGCGTTCGTGGCCGAAACCCTAGCTGTCCGTGAGGTGTTGAACTGGTGGAAAAGAGAAAGAAGCCGCATGAAGTGAACGAACTGGAGCAACAATTCCAGCTGAACAGAACACGTGCATTTCAAATGTTCTGAATGGAGTCTTGGTGTCCGACAGCTTGCAAAGTGGTGAAGCCCATCTTGGGTTGGGCTGAACCTCCATGGGCTGCACACTCTATCATCCAAAATTGCAAGCAATTGTTGGGCCAGCTTAAGGAGGTTAAACTATGTTTTGAGTCAAAAATTTAATCAGGCCGCCAATTGGGTTGTTAAGGCTCATCGAATTCACTCGCTCCCGATGAACTGGATTTTAAATCTCCCCCATCCTCTTTGGCTTATTTTATGTTCGGACATCAAATTGTTTTGTAACCCATCAGTCTCGAGTTAGTAATGAAATATCTTTAATTTTCAACCCAAAAAAAAAAAAAAATGGGACTTGTTCCCAAGTTCATTAACATTACAAACTACACTAGCTCTACAAGCCATGATTACTAATTTTTCGAGTAGATCAATGTCCGCACCATCCATGCTTGTGACACCGATCAAATTTAACCTTACATCTTACCCCATTTCCACGACTAGTGTGATACTAAGGTCTCTGTGTTTAACTACTCGACACGGATTTCTTCACAAGAGAAATCACGAAACTCCTTTTTAAGTATGCACTCATATAGCTCAAAAGTAAATCCTACTAGACGGGTCACATGATAACTCATCATCACCAGGAGTATCTCGCCTTCTCCTCATCACGCATCACGATGAACTTGAATCAAAAGACAGGGGAAAGTTGGAGAGAGCCTCGGATAAATCGGAGTTAGAATAGAAGAGGCGGACGAAAAGACATGGAGAAGACCTGGCTTTTCCAAGAAAAAAGTTGGGAGAGAACATCTGGGAAGAATATTCTTCGCATAGATTCACCAGGGCCCGTGCACTAATGACTTTTAACCCCACAACCTTGTTGCGAAGAGCTTGGGCAACTTTCTCGGACTTTCTCGTGGCAGACGAGGAAAGTGTTAGGTAGGCATACGGGGGTTGTTGGTCTCTCAGAGTTTGCTTGGGCCAAGAACATGTCAGGTTGACTATTAATAATAAAAACCCTAGAGGCCACAGAAAAAGGGCGGAGGTAGGTCTTGTCGAATTCTAATATGGGGGCTTTGAAGGGTTGCTTAGTTTGGTGGGAATTCATTTCAATTGTAATTATTTGGAGGCGAGGGCGTGGGTGTGGTTGGTCTCTTTAACTTCATGAAAGGTTGTTGAGAATAGCCATCTTTATGTTTACATGTGCACCTATATCTGTACATAGACATGACGTGCTGGCGGTAAGTAGAGCTCGTGTCTTAATTTCATGTCCTCACAACTGAACTCCGGTCCGAAAAAAATTTATTCCATTGCAAAGGAAGGAAAAAGAGAAGGCCTCTTTTTGCAAAGTTGTTTTTTCTCACCATTTTATTCATATACGCATATACATATACACTTTATAAAGTTATCACTAAATCTCCGTTTACTCAATAAAAAGACGAATGATTTTAGTAAATAAAATGAATTCACACATCTCAACTTGATCATGTTCTTGTTTAATTACACCATAATTTTTTACAATCTATTACATGAAGATCATGTTCACGTGATGTAAATAAGAATATTACATCGCTATGCTTAAGGAATATTATTGTTTGAAGAAGAAATAATTCATGTCGATGGTATGTTTAAGGGCGGAGACATTCCTTTGACAAGAACATCCTCAATTTATGAACTATGGTGCTCTAGGAGGAAGGCAGGATATTATATGATTCAAAAAAATTCTCATCATAAATGGTTGTGTGTGTACTTTCTTTTATCAGCAAAGTCTCCTGAATAAATAAATCAAAGCATGACGTATGATAAGTCTCTTTGCATCTCAGTATATTGCTAAGGTCAAGTCGTCGCAATGTACATATGTAAAGTCTAAACCATGTATTAGACGGCTTTTCAAGCTTCATAAGGCTCAACTAGTCTAAACCATGCATGGGTGATGCGAGGCATGTTCAAAGAGAAAAGACATTTTGTCTGATTATCTAAATGATTAGATAAGATCACGCCAAGAAAAATAAATTATGTTTTAAAGAAATTGTTGACAATTATCGCCGCTGAATGTCATAGCATATAATTTAGATAATGTCCATGTCATCACTTTTGATCTCCATTTTTCGACTATTGCACTTTTTTTTTTCTTTTCGCTATTTCTAATTTATCAATGCACAAACATGTTTTTACCTCCTTTTATTGAAAAATTTAATATTTCAAAAGTTTGAATATCCGTATTGAATAATCATTTGCTTTTCTACATTCTAAGTCTTTGTTCAGAAGAGGAGAAAGCTTGAATGTAATGAAAGTTCCCAACACATACCAAATTAACTATGAACAAGTTTGCATTGCACCTTATATTAAGTGAGAAAAAAAAAATTAAAATGGTGGCATTTACACTCCATTGTCCTTATATAGAAAATGGAGACGAGGGATGCAATTCTGATTTTATTTTCATTTTCTGTCCCTTCCCAAACAAGTAAAATAATAAATTTATGTCTCATTATCGTTCTTCTCATTCCTTTTCACTTCTTGAATTGGCTTCGTCACCTCTTTTAAATCACTCACTATAATGTAAAATAATTAAGAGTGAATTTATTTCACAAAAAAATTCAAGATGCATAGAACATTTTTTTCCAAAAATAATCATATGCATTGCTTGCAAAAATAATTAAATGAATTATATTTTCACCCTCCACGAAAATAGCTAGTTATGAATAACCGTCGATAATAAAAATATTTTCCGTTAACTAAAATTTCTAAGGGATATAATCAATTATTTTTCGAAAAACATTTTTAAAATCTCAAGCTTTTCGTGAAATGAGCTATTTATTGATTTTTTTCACAATAAAATACAAACAGGCCCCACAGAAAACAGTCGTTGCCAAATCAAATGTCAAAGATTGAAACAGTAGGCGCCCGAAGCGAGAGCTCAAACAGGAGGAAGCAGTGCACGATCCGCCCGCAAGCGTTCGTCTCCGTTTTATATAAAAAGCCATGCTTGCCAACTCTTATGAGAGAGAAGCACATTGCAAAAACAGAAGAAAGGAAGAAACTTTGTCAATACCCATTTTCGGTTTTGCGCATCTGAGACGTAAACACCCAACAGACAAGCAACTGGAGCGATTTCTTGTGCGGGAGATGATGTAAAACGAGCGCCCTCTGCCACTCTCGCGTGCCGTCAATTTGGAGGAAAGAGAGTTGGGACAGTTAGCTCTGAGTTAACCCATCTGCATCCCCTTCTCCGTCCCCCCCTTTTCTCGTAATAAACTCGAGCCCAGCTGCGGGAATTTGTACTCCCTTTGTGTCCTCCTCGGTATATCCGCTCGGCCTATAAAAGAAAGGTGCGATCTTGGTGCTGATTATATTCCAATCGAGCCGATCCTTTGCTTCCCTTTCGATTCTTCTCGCATTTCGGTTTCGGGGTCGCGGAGCTTTTTCGGGTTCTTTTCTGTTCCTCTTCGTTCCGGGTAAGATCGAATTTTCTCACTGTTGTTGGAGAGATTTTTTTTAGCTTGTTGAAGCATTCGTTGTGTGCATTTGTAGCTTGCTTGTTGTGGGGAATTTTCATTTTCAGTTACTCGGAAATCGTCTGTCTTTTCTGGGGCCATCACTGATTCGAGTTCTGGAGCTGAAAGCTCAGGGAAAATTCTTGGACATTTTGTTCTGTTATATGGCAGAATCTTTTCTTGATGGTCTGTTGATCCGGGGTATGTGGCTTTGGTTTTGATATGCCAACCCATGAGGGAGCTCCTTCCGGTTTACTTATTGCCTCTTTGGACAACTAAAGTGGCCTGTGCTGTCCATTTCATTTTTCCTTTTTCTGTTTGGGCGCGGGGGTTGTTTCTGTTACATGTGTAAATTACTGCGCAGCGTATGAGCGACGACTTTGATCTCTGTTCATTAGGAAAATACCCTTTTGAGGATCACTAGTTTTAAAGGGTTTTTTTTTTTTTTTTCTTTTTGAGTGATCATACTTCAACAGCAGCATACTCTGTACTAGTGCTGTCTAAGAAACAGAAAGAGAACGACAATCATGACAATTTTGTTCCACACTTGATTCTTTTAAAACATAATGCTTATGATTTCGCTTCCTGAAAAGCATGGGGAAAGATAGTTCTCCTCTGTATACTTATGTCATGATGGTTTTCTCTGACTTTCAGAATGGCCGCTGCTGTATTTAATCAAGCAAGTGGAATTGTTCAGCCTCATGGCTGTCTCAACAAATCTTCCAACCATCAGGAATTGGGCAGTGTTTCATTCAGATTTTCTCAGAAAGTTCTTAATTTTGAAGCTAGTCGGTCAATGCGAGGAACTCGGGCTTCCAAAGTAAGGAACTCCTCTGCTGCTAGAGTTTCAGGCCAAGCTCCAGTGCTTGATCCAGTTATAGTTCCCTCAAAGAGTGATTCCACAGAGCCCAAGAAAAAATCAAGTACGACTCTTTCATTAAGTCTAATGTCGATCTAATAATCTGTGTGGTGTGGACAAGTTGCATGTCCTACTTGAAGAAACTCTTAGTGTAGCTTGTATAGTATCTTCTTGATTCTTTGTACAGCAGGAGGGAAAAACTTCAGTAGTTCATTGTTTCATGCAAATCTAGTATCTTCAAATGACATTCAAACAGCAGCAATATTTATGAGTAATTTGATGAAATTTCCTTTCTATCCCAGGTGAAGCAGCTCTTATATTGATTCGGCATGGTGAGTCTTTGTGGAATGAAAAGAACCTATTTACGGGTTGTGTAGACGTACCACTTACCAATAAGGGTATAGAGGAAGCAATTCATGCTGGACAAAGAATTAGCAACATACCTGTTGACATGATTTTTACGTCGGCACTGATTCGTGCGCAGATGACAGCGATGCTTGCCATGACTCAGCACCGTTGTAAAAAGGTAACTAAGCAAAGTCATTTGTTTACATGGCAGAAAGAAAGAAGGAGATCAGGAGCATATAGTCAATGAAGCTAAAGTAGCTTATTAAAGCATGTCATTATCTGATCAAGGCATCCTTGCAGAATTTAGATAGAGCAGTTTCCCCATATTTAGAAGAAATTTGTTACAATTAACTTAATCGTATCAGTAATCCGTGCTTTACCTACCTACAGGTGCCAATCATCTTGCATGATGGGAGTGAGCAGGCTAGGTTATGGAGCAAAATCTTCAGTGAAGACACAAAGGAACAATCCATTCCTGTTGTAACAGCTTGGCAATTGAATGAAAGAATGTAATATTGGTGGTCCTACACATATGAATAATTTCTTCTGCCATTATAGGCTTAACCCTTTGTGCAACATATTTTGTTCAGGTATGGCGAATTACAAGGTCTGAATAAGCAGGAAACAGCAGAAAGATACGGAAAGGAACAAGTTCACGAGTGGCGTCGAAGTTATGACATTCCTCCCCCAAATGGGGAGAGTCTGGAAATGTGTGCCGAAAGAGCTGTCGCTTATTTTAGAGATAAGGTATCTGACTGCCTTCCTCTGTTTCTTGTTTGGGACAGTGAAATATATCTGTTTTGCATAGTATCTTACAGCAGAATCCACTTTGCAGATAGAACCTCAACTTCTGGCCGGGAAGAACGTTATGATTGCTGCCCATGGGAATTCTTTGAGGTCCATCATAATGTACCTTGACAAATTAACTTCCCAGGAGGTGATACAACAACCTTAATCGGTGATTTTATGATTTTGTGATCTTATGTAACTGAAAAAATGGCTTTGTTTTATCAACAGGTTATAAGTCTAGAACTATCAACAGGAGTACCGATGCTATACATTTTTAAAGAGGGTAAATTCATTAGGAGAGGAAGTCCCTCGGCACCTACGGATGTTGGAGTATATGCATATACTAAGGTATGCTTGTTCCTTTATGCGGTACTCTTTCAACTGTGGACCTATTTTTTCTGAACATGTTGATCCAGAAGTAGATTGATTAGAAAAATTACTGTCAAATCCACTTATTCATCTAGTGTTTGATCATATGATACATATGCATGTTCGCTAGATCAAAGAGGCACTCAGATTGCACGTAGCATCACCATTTTTGTAGACTGGGAGTGAAATTAGTTATAAAACAAGTAGGACATATATCACGAGAGCTGCACTCTTACATAGAAGTTAGCTGACTCCATGTTCTTGTCTATTGATTAGTGAGACTATAAATGATGCTTTCCATCTATTAAATGCTTAAATTCATGCAGGCATTTGAATACTTCACTCAGGAGTAAAGTAGCTAATGAATTTAATTGGCTTACTAAGGACAGGTCTGCCTGGAAGAAACTTTTAGCAATAGGGCTTAACTCTTGCCGGAAGGATCTTAAATCAAGAGGCACAAAGTCATGTGCATTAGAAGTTCACTCGCCCACTCACCTCAAAAATAAGTGGATGGTCATTGTGAATTTGCAATAGTGGGAGTTCTTATTGATGTTTGTTAATCACTATCAATTATATGATTCTTCCTCATTCTTTAAAATTTTTGTCTAGGGCTAATGAGCAACTTAATTTACTATATCTAGAGAAATGCTTGATAAACCTATCAATTTCTTTTTTGGTTCACCTCCAAATTTGTCTAGCTCAACAAGGTATAAGCTCGCATGATGGTGGAGGGCCAATTCTTTATTTCATAGCATGCAGTCCAAAAGTTATTTCCAACTTGTGAATGTTTAAAGATTCAAGTATCAACTGTTAGTTGCTGCAATTTCTTTGAAATATGCTAATTGTGTAAATGTGAATTCTGTGTAGAGTTTGGCTAAGTACAGGCAGAAATTGGATGAGATGTTCTAGTAGCATATTCAAGGCGCCTTCATATACAGGCTACCAAATTTGTCCCCGGTACACATCAAAATCCTCTGCAGTTATTCTTCGTTGACAATGGATTCCTGTTGCACATAAATTATCTGAGACTTCTCTGTATTACGCATTGCTTTTCAGGCTCAAATAGTGGAGTTCTTAAAGAAGAAAAGCATTGTGCAAAGTTTCAAATGCCAGTTGAAGTATACTTCAGACCAGTAGATTAGGAAACTTGGTTTTTCAATCTATATGTATCCTTGGACCCAGTTTGGCTTTTCTTCCCCTTTCCCTCCCCCTTTAATCCATGTGCTGTTGTCAGGTTATAACTTATACGTGTGTAAAACGATGACAGTTGAAAATCTGTGATCATCGGACATTGAAGTAACTTTCTATGCAGTTGGGATAATTTTTATTCTTGCAGTGATTACTTGTGCATGTCAACTTGAAAAATCTCTTGCTTTGATGCTTCACTTGTTTTCCTTGTCTGCCACAATGGAACCCCCGTTGAAATTACGAGACTAGGAAGTTCTTTCTCTTCACTTGGTTTGGTGCTTCCATTGCCTTCTCTGATCAAGATTAGAAGACAAACGTTTACACATCGGCCGACCGGTACTAAGCTCAACCTCTCAAAGCAATTTTCCTTTCCTTCTGCACCGGTTCGTATCGCGGTCAGGTAATATCTCGAGTCGCCTTTCTGCATATGGTACTTCCACGTCCTATACTTGGTCTAGGCATGGACCATCTCTCGCTGGTATCAAAGGGAGCGGATTCTCAAGGAATTCGGGTTGGGCTACTGGATCCCAATAGAAACTCCCCTTTGGGCTATGTAAGATCAAACTTGGTATATTGCCCGAGAGGTTAATCTGACAGCCCACTCACAAATTATATAAACCTCCCCTGTATTTTCTAGCCCAAAAGGAAAAATGCACTGTATTTCGCAAATGAGAAATGCTGAGTATTATAAAATTGGTACACTTAGTCTATGGTATTATTTGCATTACAAAAATAACACCAAAAAGGTAATTGTCATTATATTCACTAAAATTCGTTAATGAGCTTCCGATATGATTTCACACAGATATAATTAATGTTGACGAAACCTCCGAAGATTTTAATACTAACAAAACTGTCCTTCACAATATGTAGTTTGATATATGTGAATGGTATTTGTGTTCAAGTAACTCTAACTGATGACTCAACACCATTGAAACCATCCTAAGTGCTGAGTGAAATGACTTGAAAGACTGAAAGGATCTTGAGGGTGAAGAAGTTAAAGAGAACGAGAAGTTTATGAGGACTTGGAGAAATCAATAGGTGAACAAATTGTCGAAGTTTAATTCACACATGTGCTCAGGAAAAATCAATGGACTGTGATAAACACAATAATTAATGATTAGATGCTTGGACTGAACCACGGCTCACATCAAATTGAGAAGATCGCTCCTAATCAACTCATATAATGAAGATCCAGATATTTCTTTCACTATTATTATGCATTCGAAGGAATCTGATAGCTAATCACACATCTGAAATTACGATTTACTTATTCCGAAGAGAATTAAATTGATCATGCATTTTACGGTTGGATAAGGATTATTTCCTAACTTGGAGACTTTATTTTTGGAAGCGGCAAGATTGCCAGAAGATGTGATTGTGTGGGCAATCAAATCTCGAGCGATTTTACTGCAATCTACAATGGTCCGTTGATTATTTTAAAGTCATTCAATTGTCAACTTAAACTTTGGCAAGCTATTGAAGGGATTAGGGCAAGCCTGAGTATATGGAGGCGAGTTACAAGAATTACAAAAACACCCCACTCATTCTGAGAGAGTAGACATAAGCTACATTTGTAACGTCTCAAGAACTACTAGTGAAGTTCAGCCTTGGTAGTGGCTATTAATTTGAGTGAGTGAACGTAAGCTTATTCAAAGCCGAACCATTATAAATTTGCGTGCACTTATCTCTATCCATTTACTTGTCATTTCAATTGCTTGATAGAAGCACCATGCATGTAGGTCCTCC
This sequence comes from Eucalyptus virginea, assembly GCA_014182375.1. Taxonomy (NCBI): domain Eukaryota; kingdom Viridiplantae; phylum Streptophyta; class Magnoliopsida; order Myrtales; family Myrtaceae; genus Eucalyptus; species Eucalyptus virginea. The sequence continues at coordinate 5,758,173 of CM024519.1, read as the reverse complement.
ATATGTCAAGATGATTCTGTTTAATTCCGCACAAATTTATCAATTTTCGCGAAATAACCAATTCAACCCCCCTCTTAATTAGATCACTATACGTGACAGTTAATTTTCGAAGTAATTTAATAACTAAGTATTGAGATTTCCCATTCTGTGATGTAATTTGATTTGTCACTAAAGCTGAATAAAAATTAGGCATAGAAAAAAGAAATGCATATTCACGGGAAAAGTTACCAAAAAAGTCCTAAAAGACTTATTATGGGAATATTAATTCAGTTATAAATATTTCAATTTAACCAATTTAGTCATAAACCTTTTTAATAATTTGTTGATGTAGTCTTTCTAGTCAAATTTGGCCAAATTTGCTAATATGGACACTGACCGTTCTACATAACATGGTTAGCCGACGTTAACAAGAAATTTTTATAATTTTCAAATATTTTTAAAACTTTTTTTTTTATATATTTTTCCTTTTCTTTTCTTTTCTTTCCTTTTTCTTTTTTCTTTTTTCTTTTTTTCTAATTTCCCTTTGCCAATCTACTGCCTCGGCGATGGCTAGCGGACATCGTTGACCACAAGCAAGGGTCAAGACACCCTTGCCAACCCTCGCCTAGGCCTATTCTAGCGAAGGTGCCGGAAATATGATCAAACTCATAGATGATTAAGAATAGTCATAATGCGTAAGAAAAATCATTGAAGCATGGGTTGCAAAACTTTGTGAAATGTAAAAGAAAGTCACGATGAATTAGATATTGTATTAATAGTAATAAAAAAGATTTATTATTAACTTAGATAAATTACTATTTCTGTGGAATTTCACGAGTCATAGGACCAAGACATAAATTACTATTTATGTGGAATTTCACGAGTCATAGGACCAAGAGAACTCAAAGCCACAAAGTGAAATTACGCCCTCTTATGAAAAGTTACAAGGGATATATACAAATAAATTACGATTAGTGAGAACAATGCCGTACATCAAAGCAAAGTTACCATCTATTAGGTAATTTATTAAGGATAGCAAAAGAAACTTACTAAGTAGATTACTATTATCTATTTACAAACAGTAAACCATAGGACCCATAGAATTAAGGACAACAAAAGGGTAAGTCCTATAAAAAGAAATTACGAAATGCTATGTAACAAAATTACTATCATCGAGGAAAATTACCCACAGCAAAGAAAAGTTATTATTAATTAGGGTATTCTAGAAGGACTTATATATTATAACAAGGTTTTCTCTAGTGTGTTAGGTAGGATCGTTGATTGTTTGAATTGGCATCTCCTCATTGTAGGAAAACATATTTATACTTTTCCACAAGAATAACAAAACATGTGTGCACTAATTTATTATATCTGATTCTTCTCCTCCCTTTTCATTATTTTCTTACTTATTGTAACCCATATATATTTAATAAACATTTGATTTTTCTATTATGTAAGTTAGTTAGTAAATAGAAATTCCTATCGCTAGTGTACGCTTAAGAGATTGCATTCTATATCGGATTTGTTAATTTTCAATTTGACACTAATTTTTTCTTTTGTACTTTGATAACTAAATTATACATGTACCTTTTGCAAATAATGATACGTTATCTCATCTTGTATTTTATACTAAAGTGTTTCGTGCTTCACTTTAATTATATTTTTTATATGACAATCTATGTAGCTAATAAACATCTAGCATTAATGAAAAATATTTTTTTTTATAGGTATTCTAGCAATTCCAAGCCATCTTAACATGCTCATATTTTGCCTTGACTGTCGTCCATATTTACTACTTTTCAGATTTACTTCCCAAAAATAAGAGGCAGTTAATTAACCTGATTTATGACAACATTTTTATTGCAATATTATGTTTCCTTATCTACAAGATTTTCATCCTTAAGCCAATTTTCCCTTCATATAAAGGTGCAGAGAACTTCCATTTCATAGTATACTTATCTATCACGTGGAAATTCTTTTTTATCTTATGATTTTGAAATTTGGCCTATAAATATAGCGTTGAGGTCAATTATACTCTTCCTTCATCCTGAATTCGATCACAAGACCTTAAATATCTCATTGAAGAGCTATTTCTTAAATACATAGAATAGGTCACTGCATTATGTTTGATTCGTATAAGGTGTTTCGAGATTCAAAAATCTGCTTTTTTTTATTATTCTTATAATCTTAAATTGAATTGTTCTATCCTAGACATTTTGTCATGTGGGCTTTTTGTAGAAGGTCTTACAAATAATTTTATTTCCACTAGTTATCTTTTGAGATAGTCGTGGAAGGCATTTACGTTCATCAAGCACATGTATAAATCGCCATGCAAAATTCATAATAAAGTATAATCTTTCATCTATTATTGAAATATTGTATTGTTTTCATGATCATCCGTCGTAACGCGGGTCGCTATTTGGGTTCTATTTTTCTGTTTTGCCTTTTTGCTTAGTTGGCAAATTGTCTATTAGTACCTTGATATCTAGATATTTATGGGAAGAATAAATATTTTCCGTAGTATATTCAGATATCTTTCCCTAAAAAAATCAGGGGCCAGCTGGGGCGCAAATGCATTTACTCGAAATTATTGGAGAGGAAAAAGGAGATTTTCCAATTTTAACGATTATTTTATTTTCCTTTCACTTTCACGTACCCCTCTCCATCGGATACCTCCTGGGAAAAAAAAAAAAAAAATCCATGCACCACTAAATTAAAAAAGAGAATTCTGAAAGTGAAAAACCGTGTTGTTTAGCCATTAAAAAATCATCAAAAAATCTTTTTTCTTTATTCTTTATTCCTTACCTTTTCCTCTTTTGTTGCTAGAATACACGATACATCGACGTGTGGATTAAAGAAGATAAATATGGAGGCAGTGAAAGAGACCGATGAAGATCGATCCCTCTCATTCTCATAAATCACTAATCGACCACGTTCCATATTAACAATCATATCTCCATTAGGCCTTTTCGAATATAAAAGGAATTAGGGCCCCTCCATTTCCATATATTAGCACTTTCCCCCCAAATTATCTCACCTAATAGTATGTCTTTAAGCGGACCGACTAACCATATAAATTTTGCTAGATCCATCTGGTACGTTAAGAAGTCGAAAACATCGACTAAATTATCATTCTGAGCAAGCCTTTAATTATTCCTTACTCATCGTCAATGAAGCTATCTTGAAGGCCACAGAAACTTAGAAAAGAGAATGAATTGAAGAAACGGACTTAAATATTCATGTATTAATCAAATTTTTTTCGGATTCACGAGTCAAAGAAATAAGGTTTTCTACTAATGATGGCTGCGACGAGTGAATTTACTAGAATAGACAATTTGCAACGTTAAGAAGAATTTCCTAGCTTCTAGCACGTCGGCTTTCGGCATCAAGCCATCGAGTCTGTCATACAATTTTTCTTCTTTTCAGCTTGAAAAGACCTTCGGTTTTCTTTTTCTTCATGCCCGTCTTGTTTTTATCTTCTTTGGGGCTTGGAGGTATTGAAATTGAACATATATGGACGTCGATGTCCTCATCAGCCTACGAGCCAGCCAAAAGACTTTTTGGGGAAAAGGAAATTCAGATTTCATCTGGAAATTTTTATTCTTATCGATGACCGTCCTTTTCTTTTCGCAGAATATCTTTATTTTCCCCTTTTTCCCGCTTGAATTTTGTTGAGTGGAAAAAAAAAAAATCAAAATTTTCATATGGGATCCCAGTAATTGTGAAATATAATACATTTAGAATGCTAATTAGTCGAAGGTGTGGAATTTCTTTTTCACTTGCCATGAAATGCACTTATGCATTTGTCTCCACTTGGGGTTAAGGATGGTTGCGATAGAGTTGATCCATTAAAACTCTAGACCTTACATAAAATGGTGACTAATTAAGAGTTTATTTTTCTAAGGGAAAAGGTATTTTTCTTCCCTAATCCATTCATAAATTCGAAAAAAAAAAACCGCGTTATATAAAATTATAAAAAAGTGACGTATGATTCTTCATGTCAATATTAAGGTGATTTGCTTTAAATAAAGATCCAATCACGAAAAGATTTAGCATAATAAATGCCTTCGAGACACTTCTTAAGCATACTAATATAAAGTAGTGTAATTCTCATCGTATCGACCACGCAAAACACGGGAAAAGTTAATATATTGAAAATGATAAAGTTTTGTCGATTGAGTGCTTACTGAGCGTCCCAAAGGTAGATGCTCGTGCAACGAAATCCTCAAGAACATGACCAGAGCTAAAAAAGGCATCACTCATAGACAGGAATCATTCCAAACACCCGAAAGAAATGCGAACCTCAATGTGAGCCTAAACAGAAAACAGGTTATCTTCGAGCATCTTTGAGGATCCTGTTCATATCCACGTACGCAACAATGGCGAATCCTTATGAAAAAGTCAAGGAAAAAGAAGATGCCCAGGAGGCATCGAAGGGGGGAGAAGACCCATGGTGGGTCAAACATGGGTCGTGTTGCTGCCTGCTGCCTGCTGCTGCTGCTGCTAGGAATCTGAGATTTCTTGGAGAGAAAGCACGCATGTTCTCGTGTCCCCCCTGCTCGCACGTGCATTCTAAGCATGACAAATTATATTGGGTGGTCTCACACATTGAGCTTAGGTCGGAACCACAACAATCCTCTCTATAACTATTGGATCTAGACTTGTTGGTAACCTGATCTTTAATAGTAGTATTGAGTGATCTTGAGCCTATACTATCCCAAAAGTTAGTTTAAAAGTGAATTTTTCCTCGCATTTATAAATCGATTATCTTTTTCGTAGCCGACAACGTGGGATAACCCCACTAAATTCCTTGTCGTCAATAAATCCTAACATCATCTTCCTTGTCCTCTACCTTCCCTTTCTCTAGAGAGATCCACGCATAAAATGATGACTCCAACGAGGCGACGGCCGTGACGATCTTGCGAGAGTGGGGATGGCGGGATATAACACGCGGTACATGCAGCAACAGGGTGATGGAAATAGAATAATATTCAATCTCGCGAGTTCCATGGATCAATTATGAAGCTGCTAGGGACTGTCCTTCCAAGTCAATGTCAATGGGGCATGTCTTTTTCTCCTTTTTCTTGGGCCAAGTCCCTCGTATGGTCATTTTAAATGGAGAAATTTCTTATTAGAGTAGTCCAAAAGATCGTCCAAAAATTTTTAGTAATTGCGCGTAGGTGCGGACAACAACCATTGGGCCACGGTCGCATCCAATAAGTGGGGCTATTTGATGTAGCGAACTGGCTCGCGTGATTCTGCCCCACTTGCTAATAGAGGGACCGAGCACTCAACAGCATTTGAGGTTGCGCTAAGCAATGTTACACTTTCTTTTGCGGAAAGCACCTATATATCGATATGACTTATGGGGACATAGCATATTAGCCGACATAGCATATTAGCCACTAGATGATGCCAGTCTCGTTGAAACATCTAAAATGATCTATAGAAACCTAGTTTAAGGTGCTGAATAGGATGAGAAATTATGGCAAATTCCATATCAAGAACTAGTTCACGTGAAAATACTCGTGTTGGTTCATATGAGAGCACACATAGCATACCAAAAGGAGTGATTTGTGTTAGAGAAAAAAGTGTTAACACTTTGAGATATATATCATAGTTATCTGATTTCTCCTGTGTGGTATATGTAGAAGCTTCGTAGAACCAATTTGTTGATTGTAACATTCTTTTCAGAAGGTCTTCACTGTTTAAGAATTTTGTTAAAAAAATTCAGAACTTGTAACTCATCATTCTGAGGAAAAGTAGAAGTACATATATTTATTTTGATATTAAACCGATGTTTAAACGATATTGGACATACTTTAAAACCCCTCTTCCATGCAATTCCAAATAAAAATGACCGAACAATTATCTTGCTTTGAAATATAAATAAGAATGTGAATAGTTAATGTTGCCTTGACGGGAAGAGAAGAACATATGATGAGAGAAAACAAGACTACATGCGAAATAATTTTAATTGGGGGCATGAAGAGCTCGATCTGGGGGTTATGTTGGTACATTCAAACCAATAGCTTAAATCTTTAGGTGAAAAGGACCATGCAATTTTACGTGACTTGTGAAATAATCTTTCAATATAAAATCCTTCTCCATTGTAGGTAAAATTAGCAAAGTGACATATATATCAAACACTCGATAATCTCCCTTTCTAAGATAAAAAATTGCCGGAAGCCAAGCGCGCTTAGCATCTCAAATGCTCCAAATCTTTGTTAATGCCACAAAGAATCCCAAATTAGTACATTCATGATAAATTTATCCTAAATTAATATTTTGATGTTGAAAATTAAACTGGTATACCCAATGGCAAATTTTACCCTTCATTAATTTTGTTAAATTTTATAATCAAATTATTGAATTGAATGATACGTGACAGTTAATTAGTGTATCGGTCAGGGGTTACTCTTCTTTTGCCACATGTATACCGGTTTTGTGGTTTTTTACGTATTAATTAGATTTAATAATAAGTAACGAATATTATATTTGTCATAAATGTACCAATTTGAGGTTTTTTTATAAAAATTAATTTTGAATAAATTTGACTTGATATTTTTGGTAGTGTGAACCTACGGCTTAGTCAAAGCTACGGCTGTTAAGTTCTGATTAATAAACCTAGGACCACAGATAGGGATCCAATCAGATTAGAAAAAATGCAAGGGAGAACTGTGTCTAAGCATGTATCACCTTGTACTTATCCTCACTCTCCGGCGTCCCTTTCGTGTCCATTCGGATTAGAATTGGACCACAATCTCGACTCTTTGTGGCTTTACATTATCCTTTCGATACATGATTAATGTGGTTAAAGATAGTAAAAGAAGAAAAGCATGACCTCGTAATTATGTCCTAAGTTGATTCGTCGTTCACGGGATTTGCAGTGGCGCAACTCGATTGGGTTCGTTGTCTCCACCACTAAAAGACATACTGCTGAGACATTTCTTGTAGATGAATGTTGTGATGATGAAACTTTGGCTTAAAGGTGAATTTGCCTCATCAGGGGCTGTTGGCACATTTGAGTTAAAAGGACGTGATTTGGATGGATTCTCATTCGAGAGATTCCATTTCAATTTTTTGGATCATAAAAAGATCTGATCTTTTAAGGAAGAACACTCCTCGACAGCAATGGCAATCGATGGGAGCTATCGGAGACCAGTGATTAATGATGGTGGCGATGATTGTGATAAATAATAAAATCTGGATTTTCTATAAGGATGGTGGTGATAGAATCGTGGAATTAAATCCCGATACTTGCTATTGCTAGATGATCCAATTCTGCATTTTCATTTCATTTCATGTGGGATTCAATTCCATATTTGGACTTCTCTCCCTTTCCACTTTTTTTATTCCTTGAACTTTCACATTCTCATAGATGTAAATCCATAATCAATCAATCAAGTCATGCGCCGTGCAAGTTTGAAAAGTAATCACCAGACTCTAAAACCCAAAGACCAATGTCCCGCTCAGAAGGAAAGGTAAGGCGTCTACCCCTTACCCGTCTCTCCCGCCCCATAAGTCTTTGCGTGCATCAAGGCTAGCTCGGTTTATAATCAGATGTCGAGTTCAAATCTTTCCTCACATATCTGATTCAAACTTATCAGGTCGTCAGGAGTGTGGAGCTCTCTCGATGTCGGGAGGGGGCTTTCCTCGATCGCGATCGACATGAGTAAGGACGACGATTAGCGTCGCGGTCATCGGAAAAAAGATCAATTCCGAGACGATAGATGTTACGCGATTAGCGAAGCACGAAACCACCAATAACCAAAAGGGGGACCACACGGGAACTTCCCCCAGCCATCGCCCGCCACGTGGGTCCCCCGACGACCGACCTAAACACCTGACCGGGGCTACGCACGTTACTCGAGTCTCGCGAGCATCCCCCCAAAACTAACCACGGTTAAACCGCTAACCACCCCAGCCACCCCGTGACGTCCCCGAAACGCCGTTAAAAAGTTCACGGAGACGGAGCCCCCACCACCGAAAGAAGAGAGGCGAGAGAGTTCCCTCCACAAGAGGACACGTCAGCAAACGTAGGCCACGTGGTGTCACCAGGCGCGGGCTTACTTTACGACTGGGGCGATGCCGCGCGGACACGTGGACGTTGCGGATCGCGGCCTCGTGGAAAAAGATCGCCTGATTCGGCCCGGGATTTCATTTTCTTTTAAAAGATCGCGATTATTTTTTTTATTTTCCCAAACTGTTGCGCGGAAAAAATAGAGGATTGGACCGGACCGACCATGCGGGCACAGGGAGGCCGCGACCGACAGCTGTCGGTCCACTTTACGAGCGGTCCCAGGAGGGTCGAGAAGTCAAACCGTACCAGAAATCCGAGGAGGAGAAATTAGCGGAGATGTCGGTTTCCTTGTCTTTTACTTAATTGCCGACGGTTGCCAGGCGGTTGCAAGTTCCACGGCTGAGATAGCTCGATGGGTTGAAATATCATGACCATGCCCGGTTTGCCCGATCGACCCGAATCCACATGTCCAACAGAAATCTGAAAATCATCTCGTGCATTGATTTTACAAATTAATTAGCATGTCTAGATGCACTTTTTTAAACGAAAATATTTCAATAACCTCTTTTCATGGTTGATTGGGGTAGATGGCTGCATCGTATTATCAAGTACCAATTTTCCTTTTTTTCCCCTAACGTTTTGACCATAAATTTAGATTTTGGTAAAATCACTCTTAACCTTCTAGATGCATGACTTTTAAAAGTCAAGGTCCAATGTAATTTCACTCGAAACGCTTTGGAAATCAAAATTGAGTTGGAATTTTCTCAATTTCATAAATTCTCATAAGAACAACAATGGCTATTGAGATAAATCAATTTAATTATCACACAACCAGATGTACCCAAAGTGGGTTTCGTAGGTTGTTATGTTTTGATTTTCATATCCAATTGTTTTAATGCTTAAAGATTACTCCTCATGGGTGGAATCTAATAATGAAGTCTATAGTAAAGTTTATTTTCTGAAAATTAGGGATAGAGGCGATGAAACATTAGACCTTGTTTCACCAAAAAACATTAGACCTTGTTTTTATGCAAGGAATGGCCAAAAAAAAAAAGGGAAGCCAATAGAAATGGCAAGTTTGCAAATGCGGTAAGAATTATAACTTGAATTTAATAATTCCTTCTAGAAAAACATCTCATATGGTAAAAGATCCCATTCAAGGCATTGCCAGAGTATTGCGCATGCATAAGATTGCTCGAGAACATGAATTATTTAAGGTACCTAGATCCTAAATCAAACACCAAATGATTCTATTAAAAGAAAAAAGAAATCCAAGCATTTCAAATATAGAATATGATGGATGATCTTTGATCATATTAAATAAAAATGAATTTCACGATACATGAGATTCTAAAAAATAAGAAGCAACTCCCGTCTAAAATAAACATGACCATATGAACCCTTATTCACAAAAAATACATTACCGTAAAATCTAGAAAATCATGTATATTACCACGTTATATAATATTAGAATCTTGCTAAACTAAATAAGGAAAATTGGCCGGGCGCGATGCCTAGGAAAAAGCGATCCATAACAAAAATGACGACAGATGCTGCCGGTTGTGCAACTAAACCTCTGTTGCAACCAAATTTAACTCTCTCTCTCTCTCTCATCTATTTTTATCCCCCGAAAATATGGTTTTTTACAGCAGTAGGGGAATAAAAGTAAAAAAAAAAAGAAAAGAAAATTCGAGTTCTCGAAAACGTCGGGAGGCGTCTCTCGTTGGTTGGAGTATAAATGCTTTTTCTTTTTACCGGCCACCGTTTTAGGCGCGACGGAGAGAAAGAGAGAAATAAAGAAAGATAGAGGGGGTGGCGACAGGCCCCACAGCCGGTGACCGGTCGGCAAATGAGCGGATCCCGCCCCAGCCCACGGATTCCTTCCTTCCTCCCTTCCTTCCTTCCTTCGTAGCAACGAATATATTATATGTATATATGTATATATATCATATTATATACATACATGTGTACACACGCACTATATAATACGACGTAAAAAAGGGAAAAAATCCGCAATAAAGCCATTGGGGTCCGGCGCGGGTCCCACGCCCCACACCTTCCTCACTCCCTCTTCCTCTCTCTCTCTCTCTCTCTTCTTTATCTCTCTGTTTTTTCTATAAGTAGGACGACGGGGCTTCCCCTTCATCGCCATTTTGGCTAAAATACAAGATTCATTACGCACCCGCTTTTTCCCTCCGTTTTCCCAAGAGCAAATTGGTACTGTCGAACAACGCCTCCTCCTCTTTCTCTGGATTCTTCTTCTCTTCCCTTCCTTCCCGTGACGACCCTGGTTTTCTCCGGACCCGACGAATTCTCCGCCCGCTTCTCGGCCGCCGATCAGCCCGTTTGCCCATTTTCCCAGTTTTCTCCCTCTTTTTTTCCCGGGGAAAAGCTTCTCGGTTACCCGGTTGTGTTCCGGTTCCTTGGCTGTCTCCCCTGCGATTCCTTTCGTGGGTTTCCTCTGAACAGTCGTCTCCTCTGTTTCTTGGTTCGGAATTTGAAGGTACCGTCGCCAAAGGAAGCTCCTTTTTCTTGTTCCCGCGCTCGTTCTCTTTTGTTTGGAATCGTTTGATTCTCTTTTTTGTTTGCGATGTTTCTCGGGGGATTTGACCTCTTCGGGTCGATTTTGTTGTACCCTCTTGTTGGTTTCCCCTGTATTTTACTTGTTCATGCCCGAGGCCTCTGGTTTTCCTCTGTTTCTGTTGCGTACCCACGGTTTTTGCCGTAAAGCGTCGATTTTGCTTGGAAAACCGCCGCAAGGGCCGGTCTTTAGCGCGAATCCGTGGGCCTCGGCACGTTTCGATGTGCGACCGAGTTGGGTTCCGTGCGTGCCTGATCACTTTGACCTCCGGATGGTTGCAGGGTAATGGAGCAATTCCACAACGACGACCTTGAGTACGTGGTCGACGACTTCTACGACGAGTTCTACGACGACGATAACCCCTTCTCCGAAGTCGAATCGCCTCGCAACTCCGATACGGAGTCGGTAGACTCCGACTTCGAGGATGACTTCGAGTCGGTACGTTTTTAAGTGTGCCTTGTATCTCGCGCTTCGGTGATGAATGATCGCTGAGTGATGTGAATGACACCGATACTGTTTATGTAATTCATTGCGTCTCTGGTTTTGGATGCAACAGAGCAAGCCGAAGACTGATACCTCTGCTTTGGAAGCAAGAAATGGGAAAGATATACAGGGGATACCCTGGGAGAGGATGAACTATACCCGGGACAAGTACCGCGAGAAGAGGTTGAAGCAGTACAAGAACTACGAGTGCCTGTCGCGTTCTCGCGAGGAGCTCGACAAGGTGAGGTTCTTGTTTCGTCGAAATCGCTCGATTTTGAGTTTCTCTGATCGTTTGGAAGTGCAATTATTTAAATATGTTGTTTATTTGTGAAGTTTGCAGATTCACTTGTGTATGATTTGATTCCACTTGCAGAATCTTTACTAATTTAAGAAGTGCTCGTTTGTTTATACGTTCATTTTTTGACTTTATATGCTCTTCTTGATTTTTCCAATATCGTAGCATATCCAAAAAGTTTTGCAACCCCTTGATTCCGGGCTGTCCGATAAGTTCAACTTTATTAGATCTCGAACTCATCCGATCCCGGTGAACAATACAGCACTGTGTGTTCTCATGTTTGGGGTAGTTCTTCTTAATCTAAATTGCAGATCGGCTTTCCCTAGTACCACAATAAGTGATCTGGGATTAAATATACTTTTCTTGTCATGTCAAGAACCAGAGGCTGCTGTGTGGGAATTTTTTTTTTTCTTTTTCTGACTTGTATGCAATGAAATGTATTCCTTTGGTTCCAGTTGCCTTTTTCTCCCTTTTTCCTCTTATAGATTTTCTGTTTGGGTATCTTGATCTCTGTTATAAGTAGCCCATGAATTTTAGGGACTCTACCCTTTTTTCTTGATTATTTTGATCTTTCCTAATAATTAGATGATTAGATTGATCTGTTTGAAGAAACTTCCGTTGTCCAGATTTTAACTCTTCAGATGTTGCTTCTTGTACCGCCTTTCTAAGCATATATTTCATTAACAGGAGTGCTTGCAAGTTGAGAAGGGGGAGAACATTTATGACTTCCAATTCAACACGAGGCTTGTCAAATCGACAATCGTGCATTTTCAGGTAGAGATTTCATGCCAATAGTTCTTTAAGTTCATTCAAATAGGGAGCCTTTTTGTTTTCCAGGCACTTTCATGCATCATATATGGTCAATACACATTTACGTTAATGCCAACCGCACGAGTTTAACATCTAGTGCTTAGTCAGGTAGATATTTGTGCCTAAAGAGCATTTCTGTCAAACTGTCAATGTTAATTCCTCCATTTCATTCAAATTGAAACCACTATTTTAATTGCATGAAGTTTGTAAATTGTCTTTCAAATTGGACGTGCATTCTTGCTTGTAAAAACAGCAAAGTATCATCCATCTTCACCAGATCACTGCATTAATTGTGTGTCACTGCTCTTCATTAATTATCACGCATGTTGCATCATAGCATCAATAGGAGTTACTAACTAGTAGACTTTGGTCTTTGAATTCATCCTTCCAAAGTAGTTAGAATATGTTGTTAAACGTACGGATCTAGCCTTGTAGTCTTGCAGGTTTGTCAATATGATAGTATCCTTTGTGGGTATTGTTATATATGCTAAGTGCTCTAAGCCTCTACTAATTGTTGGAAGGTATGGAGCTTGCAGATCTCTTTCGATAGATGTTTTGCCGTGTGAAAATTTTACCATTAGAAACAAATGGATCTGGTCTTGTGTGTACCAAGTAGCTCAGTAAAAGGAGCGGTAACAAATTCCATTGCTGGTTTTTGACAGAAAAATATATACTGCTGACCTGACCTTTGGAAAACTTAGTGACATGAAAATCTGGCACTATGGCCTTTCTCTGGCAACATGAAAATCTGGAACTATCACTTTTCTCTGGGCAAGAGTAGAAACTGCTAATAGGAAATCTTGTTGGGACCATAGATATCAAAGAATTTTTTATTTCCCCACCTACAACTTGATGATTGAATGGAAACAATAGCTGGTTATGCTTTAGGTAGAGTACATCCCAGTGCTTTCATGTGATCAGTTTCCATTGCTTCAGGAAAAGATGCTTCTTTTAAAATAAGAAGGCATACACAGTTAAGACTTCCGGTGAGAAATTCTCAGTTAGATGAGTTAACCTTGCATAGAAGCCACATAAAATGCGTGGGATTTTTTCTGGTTTATGGCTCAACATTTTATCTTAGCCTGTGAATGCATTTCTTGTGATATCCTGATTGTTGTTATTTCTTGGATTTTCTTATGATAGAAGGTTGAAATGGTTACTTTGTATCACTCTGTGTGCATCATTTCTACTGCTTGTTAAATATTATTATGTCTCTTAACTCTCTGTGGCATCAAAGCAGGGTGGAAGTAATATCTGAGCAGCTGCTGCAATAAGGATACATTTGTTATATGGTATGATAGGAAAACGTTTGAGATTTAGGTGAATAATGTTGTAAGAATATGTGCCAGCCATAAGGGGGCTAAGTAGCGTTTACAAGCTCTTTGAATTGTTGTTAGAATCTTTCCTGAATCTGGTTCTTGCATGCAGTTTCTTGTTTTCTCTCTCTGTTGCATTTGTAAGTTTCACATAAATGGTTATCAGTAGATACATTTTGGCAAATTATGAACATTGCATCTATGCGTTTGGATCATGCATGATATTTGTGGTATGTAATGACTTAAATGTCTCCTTTTGGTTGGTTTTACCAAAAACAACTCTCGATTATGTTAGGGCTCTTGATTATGCATGTATTGCATTCTTCTTTGCGCAGCTTTGCATGTTGCTTCAGCTCCACGACTGCTCTTACTTGTTTGTCATTTGAAAACTTGGCAATATCCAATTAGAGGACCTTGACTGAACTAAAGTTTTTAACTACTATATATATTTTTGATTCAAGATCAACAAGGATTACTTCTGATTTTCTAACTTCAGCTTTTAGGCAGGTTAACCATTTATCGTATCTGACACTATTATCCGAGGGGTCTTGTTCGCCTTAGTAGGCTGAGGGTTCTAGTAGGTAATAAAGTCTTATGAAGCTTTACCCTGAAACTCTGACTTTAGCCTTTAGGATCTTTGATCCGAACTACAGTACTATTGTCTGGTTCGGTTTAGGGAAGAATTCTGTTTTAAGTGTTCAAGTTCTTAGAGCAGTAGTTCTTTGTTCATAGCATATGCACTTATATCATCTCTTTCCTTGATTATCTGTTGGGGCTCATCTCATTGGTTCATTGTGCTTTTGTAGCTGCGCAATCTTTTGTGGTCAACATCGAAGCACGATGTGTACCTCATGCAGAACTACTCTGTAATGCATTGGTCTGCCCTGCTTAGGAGGAGTAAAGAGGTACTCAACGTGGCTAAGCCCATTGTTCCAACAGTGGTAGGTGTCTCCTAATCATCAGGTCTCTCAGTGAATATTATTTCATTATTCAAGTGTTCATAATCTTTTCTGTATGCCTTCTATAGAAGCGTCCTGGGTTGTTTTCACAATCGCTTTCTAGAGTTCAAATAAGCACTATGGCTATAAAAGACAATTTATTGGTTGCTGGAGGCTTCCAAGGGGAGCTTATATGCAAGGTACGGAACTCTTACTCTTCGGATGACTGAAATAGTCACAAAGACAGATTCTACTCGTTTACTAACCTCCTTTGTGTTGACTCAGTTCACGAATCAATCTGGAGTTGCATTCTGCAGCAAAGTAACGGCTGATGATAATGCAATTACCAACAGCGTGGATATCTCGCGCAACCCGACGTAAGCGCTCATCCAGTAGACTTAAAAGATCTGTTCATAATGTTTCTGATTCTCTAGTTTAGAGGCTTGACCTCCTTCGTGTCTTTCTTTCATCAGGGGTCCTTTGAGGGTCGTAACTGCAAATAACGATGCTCAAGTCAGGGTCTTTGATATGGAGAATTTTGCTTGCCTCAACCGCTTCAACTTCGACTGGTGTGTCAATGTAAGTGCCCACGTCAAATTGTCCCTCGAAAAAGTTTGGCATTCAATAGTTTGATACTCTTCTCACTTGCTCTGATGACTATCTACAGAATACCTCTGTAAGCCCCGATGGCAAATTACTAGCAATTCTTGGGGACAGCGAAGAGTGCTTGATAGCTGATGCTCAGTCTGGAAAAGTAAGTCATTGCTACTGGCAGATGCAGTTTCAAGATGTAGGCTGGGAATTGTGTTCTCACTGTGCTTCTTTGTAACTGCAGACAATCAACAGCTTGAAAGGGCACTTGGATTATTCCTTCGCTTCTGCTTGGCACCCAAATGGTCAAATTTTGGCCACGGGGAATCAAGACACGACGTGTCGGCTCTGGGACATTAGGAATCCGTCGCAGTCCTTTGCTGTTCTCAAGGGAAATATGGGGGCCATCAGAGCCATCAAGTTCACATCCGATGGCAGGTTCATGGCCATGGCTGAGCCTGCTGACTTTGTGCACGTCTTGACACGCAGTCCGGGTACGTCAAGGGGCAGGAGATTGACATGTTCGGGGAGATTGCTGGCATATCATTCAGCCCCGACACAGAAGCTCTCTTTGTCGGGGTTGCGGACCGCACTTACGGGAGCTTGTTGGAGTTCAACCGGAGGCGGTGCAACAGCTATCTGGACTCCATCCTGTGAATAACAAAGTTCGCTCCAGAAAGTGTAGATAGACGCCCGCCGAGTAAAGATAATATGCTTTTTGTATATTTTTGGGGACAAGGTCATGTGCATAAGCAAATATGCCTGGGATTAACGTTGGTGATCTTTTAAACATCTCCGGCTGAAGTTAGAGTAGCAATTGAAGTGATTCAAGTTTTGGTTTTTGGGGTTGCAGAGCTATCTTGTTATTGATAGCCTTTCAATTTTTTTTTTTTGCCTCGGTTGTTTGTTGTGTATTTTGAAGACTCTTATTACTACTAATTCAATTTAATCATATACTTCTATTGTATCATTTCGGTGATGTTAGCTTTACTTGTTATCCATTCCATAACGTTGGTTGAAAATCCGACTGATGTCGATGTCCGTTAGAGAGCTTGTCCCGGGGGAAAGTTTCCACCGTGTTGGGAGAGGATTCTTTGACTTGTGCTGCCGAGAGATGTCGAACGTTGCGTGGCGTTTTAGTTCTGGCGGGCATCGCATTACGCACCGAAAAAGACCGCCGAACGCTTCATCTGCAGTTTCGTGCCGCCCGTTCCATGTTTCAATTGAATATACGAACTTGTTGACGTCGATTTGTCACGATCACACCATGTGGCCGCTACTGTATGGACTGTGGAGGATCTATACTCCTGTTTTCTCTGGATTTACATTGAATGTCTATGTTTTGTAGCATGAGAAGTGGTAGGTTTGAAGAACTGGTCTTAAAGGAGTAATATGGGTTCCGCAAAGATGACTTTAAAAAGGTTGGTGGGAATAGACAGAAACGGAACTTTCAGGAGACGGAGCAACCGTGGTCCATGGCTGATGGAGAGCAAAACAGTAAGGAAAAGGGTAGGTTGGATACCTGCCAACAGAACAATGACAGGTGTCCCTATCATCGTATAACAACTCACGGGTTTAAGTAAACACGTCAATCAACCGATGGGCTGAATCGAAGATAATTGGATTTAAATTATTCTGTGAAAAAATTTAAAATAAGGGTTCGGTATACTCTCATTTTCTCAAATAAAGATCGGAAGTATATCTTGTTTTAATAAAGGTCTGAAATTATCATATCAATCCTATAAGATTTTAAGTGATTATGACTTTTAAATAAGGCCTAATCTCAGCTGGGTGACAAAATATTCCTATCGATTAGGGATTTTTTCATTTAAATATGTTAAATTTAAATTAAATTGGATTAAAAAATTTAAAAAATAAACCTTAAAAAAAAAAAAAAGGAAAACACATGCAAGAGAGAGCTTGTGGTGTTGGCCCCTCATCAGTGGGGCGGCAACAATGGCCGATGGGATTGCCGGTGCTTGGGCAAGAACTGGTGACCCTTGCTAGAAGCAGGAGAGGGTAGCGATTTTCTCCCAAATTCCTAGATTTGGGTGAGGGTCGCTGACCCTCACATTGGCTTGGTGGCCCTCACCTAGCTCCTTTAGATCTAGCTCTAGGCTTGTGGGTGCTGGGGAAAGGTTGGCGACCCTTGTGCAAGCCTAGGCAAGGGTGGGTGACCCTTGCCTAAATTTGGCCCTCTCCCACTTTTGGCAAGGGCCTGCTAGCCTTCATTAGCGTTCGCACATCTCTCCCTCTTGCCTATATTTTCCTCTCTTTTTTTTTTTTTTTTTAAAAGTTTTTCTTTGTTTTTTATGAAAAGAAAAAAGGAAAAAATTTTAAAAATAAAATAGATGAAATTTCCCTTCACAATTAGTGAGTTTAAGCCATGTTTTGAGCCTAATATAGATATTTTAAATCCTTATTTCAAACAAGATACACTTTTGACCGTTATATGAGAAAATGAATACACTTTTGACCCTTATTTGAAATAATGTCCATTTCAAACTCTTATTTGAGAAAATAAGAATACATCAAGCCCTTATTTGGAATTATCCCTTATTCCATTTAACTTGTTCTAACCTCTTCCATGCAATACAAACTTAATTCATATTTGACCCAATTTACATTGTTAAAACACTTTTATATTTGATTTAGTTTGGAAAAAATAGTACTAAACTAAGGCAAGAACACGGAGTGAGCAAGCGTGAGATCAAATGAGGGAAAGAAAGAGTCATGGAAGTAGGTTGACTTTAAATAAGTTGTCAACCAATTTAATACTCATATTATTTTGGGCTTTTATTATTTTAAATCCATTACATATTTACCCAAATATATTTGATTTATATAATAATTCATCTTGTCAAATATGGTTAATAAATAAATTTGCGACCCATTTTAACAAGTTTAGATTTAAGCTAGATCATGGAGTCCAAACATGCATGATGGAAAGCCGTTTTCAGGAGGAAGTTGGGCCTTTTCTGACAATGTAATGTCGTACTCTTTGGGTACGATGATCAAATATTTCCATCCACGACAGATTTTTGTGAAAATCCAGGCTAATGAAGGCCCCATTCCTAAGTGGCCTATCTTTGGAAGATTGTTAAGCATATGTCTCCTGCTCTAAAATCACATTTTTAGATCCTTAACAATGAAGTGAACCCGACTCAGTAACTTTATAAAATTGTAATTTTGTTTTTATTTTTTTATTTGTTGATTTTAAGAACTGTTTTATGCTCATCTAGCTATTAGGTGAGATTAGAGCTTCTAATCCAGACTTTTGATCAGGGTTTTGCACATATAAACATGTGCTTTGCAGCACGTATTGATATGGACAGCTGAGGCCCAATCATGATGACTGATTCAAAGGGAGGTTATACCCTGACATCTGAAGCCGGTACGATATGATCTTCACGACGATTATATTATAGGATGGTCTCATTGAGAATTTAGATTGCAATGTCCAATTTATAAAATTTTTGTTTGGTGCTTTCTCCTCTCGATGGGTTATACCCTCGAATAGTGCATAACGTAGAAATATATGTGAAAATTCATTACCAGCATATGCCTGCCTTAGTTTAAGACGAGAGCTAGAAAAAAGATAGATAGATATAGATAGATATATAGATATACATGTATATGTATATGTATATATAGATTTTTGGTTGTTTTCTTTTTTCCAAGATGATATGATTCGGATCCTTAAGCATGGGTATGAACGGGTCCAATCGGCAGCAATGTCAGGCTGTCCAATACGGAAAGGCCCAGCTGTGGACCGATTCGAATTGGGTTCAGGCCTTTAAGAATAAAAGTGAACCCGACCCATCCAACCTTGTCCCAGATGCATGTCTAAAATCAAAATTATCCCTTAAAGATGTTGGACCAAATGAAACAGAACCCATGATCAAGGGCTGTCAACAATGCCCGATGCGGCCTGATTTTTTATTTGGGTATTTTCGGGCCGGGAACTCTTCATGTTCAGGTAATAGTTTAAAAATGCAAGTGTTTTAATGGTTTCAAATCGGTTCACGTGTACAGCTCGAACCGAAACACATTTCAATGAGTTCAAGCCCTAACATTGAACCAAAAATACATGCTCGTCTTCTATAGGACGAGAAACCCTAAAACATACGCTCTCCTTCTCTAGAACGTGAAATACTCGTCCTCCTTGTCGACTCCGCTGCCATCAACTCTGTCCTCCTCGTCGACGCTGCCGTCATCAACTCCAACTCCGTGCTCCACGTCAACTTTGCCGACGTCTTTTTTGTCACCCTAGGAGCTTGCCACCTCTTCTAGGAGAACAATCTGTTGTCTATGAACACCAATCTCACCGTAAAGTAAGATCCAGATGCAAGGAAGCCTTGCTGTACCTCTAAATTCTATTAAATGATACGTGCGTCTCTTTGCTCAAGTAGGTGTTGGTGGTTGCCTTCTTTTTCTCTTCTAGTGTGATCTCGACCCGTATTTTCAGTTCAAACTATATGTGGTTCGGGTCGAGAGAACATGAATCCATTTATGATTTGGGTCTGGTGGGGTAGCATGAAAACCCAACCCAGACCGTTGAGACCGTTACCCATGAAAATGTTCGGCTTGCCATACAACATTTGATATATTATATGTGACTTTTTTTCCGTTAGATGCATCCAATTTAATGAAATTACTATTTTCTTTGCCAAATTAAGTTTTTATATTTTTCCAAGAATAAAAAAAGGAAATCCTCTTAAAATTTCAATCTAAATACGAATGGGGAAAAACCAAAAAAAGTCTTAAACCTATTGATTGTATTGATTAATTGATTTAAACTTTTCAATTGGACCAATTCGAGTCTAAACCTTTTAATATTGGTACCAATTCAGTCCATCCAGCCAATTTTTGGCCGGTTTGGCGACGTGGACGTTGGCCGGTGACCGGACACGACGTGGCAATTTTTATGATTTTTATGATTTTTTATGATTTTTTTTTTCCTTTTTTTTTTTTTTCTTTTCTTTTTCCTTTTCTTTTTGCTTTCTTCTTCGTGGTTGCCGGTGAGCCTTCGGTGAGGCTCGCCAGCCATTGGACGAGGGCCGCTAAGCCCTCGCCTGTCGCCGGCAAGGGCGTGGCCCTCGCCCGGCCTCTCCTAGAGCCGCCGGCGAGGCGCTTCGCCGGATCCGCAGGCGAGGCCGGCCTTGCCCACAAACCGGCAAGGCCATGGCGGCCATTGCTAGGGCGGAGGCGAGGGTCGCGACCCTCACTCGGCCTCGCCTTGGTCTTGCCGCCGAGTCCCCAAACACCTCCTCCCTTTGTCGACCCGGAGCTTCTCGACCTCGTCACTGCCTCCCTCACCTCCACGAAATCCCAATTCGAGGCCCTGATCCCCCACCTCCCGCGACTCATGCTGCCGCTCCTCTGCTCGATCTTCGCCTCCAAAACCCTAGCCCACCGCCCCAACACCCTCCTCTCCTTCTTAGAGACCGGCCTCGCCCGCGGCCCCCGGGCGAGGCCGAGCGAGGTTGCGACCCTCACCGGTGGCTGGTGAGGGCTTCGCGGCCCTCGCCTTCGCCTTGGCGATGGCTGCCATGGCCTCGCCCAAATCCGGGCGAAGCCGCCCGCCGCCGGCTCGGGAGAGGCCGGGCGAGGGCCGCGACCCTCGGCGGCGACAAGCGAGGGCTTCGCGGCCCTCGCCCGGTGGCCGGCGAGCCTCACCGGAGGCTCGCCGGCAATCGCAAGAAGAAAGCAGCAAAAGAAAGGAAAAAGAAAAAAAAATTAATAAAAAAATTCGAAAAATCATTAAAAAATCATAAAAATTGCCACGTCGCGTCCGGCCACCGGCCGACGTCCACGTCATTGCCGGCCGGCCAAAATTGGTCGGATGGACTGAATTGGTACCAATATTAAAAGGTTTAGGACTGAATTGGTCCAATTGAAAAGTTTAGGACTGAATTGGTACCAATGCAATAGGTTTAGGACTTTTTTGATACTTTTCCCAATACGAATGTCTAATCAAATTGTGACATTTTATCTGTGTAGTAAAATAGACTATGCATTATATACAACAATAAGAGTAGTTTATTTAAAATAAATTAATATAATTATAAATATTATATACACCTAATCTTTTTAAAGTGATATATGGTAAAATAAGATATCTTATTTGAAAATATCATTAGAAAGTTTTCTCAACACCGTAGAAAAAAAAAAAACAAACATATATCTATACATTAATAAAGAGAGGAAAAAATGACTTTGTTGTCTACAGTAGAATTATAGCAGAATAGACTAAATTTATGCAAAACAATATATCAGGAATAGACATAAATTCATCATAGTAAGCTTGACTATAACATACACAATGTATTATGTGCTAGAGCAATTGTTTATAGTCGTTAACATTAGTCAATGCTATGACATAGAGCATAAAATATTTTGCTTCAATACAATATAAATATGGAGTCCAATGCAATATTGTAGTTGAATGCCAATTGCTTAAAACTTGACAAAATCATCACATCGAGTTAAAAGGAATTGGGTAATGGTATATTCATTTCATTTTAAGGTTATCAAGATGGCAGGTGCCGAAGAGAGTTATTATGGAATCATTAGACTTGCCTCTTCTCTTATTGAGAAAAAGAAATTAGCTATTAGAATTTGACATTTGCAACAGGATGCAATGACAATTTCTCAAATCTCTCGAAAATCTAAAATTTGAGGTTGATGAACTAATCATCATTGTCTCACCCATATAGTACGAGTTGAGAAGTTTCTTTACAAAGTAGCAAAATATCTGAAGTATTAATTGTCCAAAAGTGAGCCGGTGACGCTATGCGAATTCATGATATGATGAGGGACGGTGTGACCTTTTGACTCGGAGCGACACTAACATGATTCGGACCCGAGTTGACATTTCAAGAGCCTAGGCTTTGGCTTCGTCATCCACTCATTCTGAGTTCAACCACTCCACCATTAATGGAGAATACTGGGCAAGTCAGTGATTCCCGAGTCCAATCAGCTACTCACCTTTTTCACCTTCTCTCTCTCGAGTGATTTAACATCGGGGCTAACTTCCACTTGCCATCCAACGAATGAGATTAAAGCATGCTGAGGAGCGTCATCATGACTTGACGCGGGAATCATTGCGGCAATCGACGTTAGTCAATCGATCGTGCAAGGATCCACGGCGTGTCCTCTAGCGCCTATGATGAATGAATCGATTCAATCGGAGCATTATGGTCGTGGAAATCCATCAGCCTGATCGAGCACAGATGATGCTCATTTATTGTCATTTAAGGACAAATGGTATCACTTCGTCGGTCCTTAAAAAGTACTCCTAGAGGAGACTTTTTATACATCGTTATGTTTACGGTTTGCGTTACAATTTAATTGATCATATTTGCTGGTGCATCACACGTACTGATAAGACAATACAGAAAGTCATAAGGTCTTGCACATCATGCTAACTTTTGAGGGATCCCTACTTGTGTATTGCTTCATCGTTTCTATCTCACCTCAATCATCTTGGAAGAGACTATTAAGTGCGATATTCATCACGTCGGAGCTTGCGCAAATGAAGATTGCCTGAATTTGATTGAAACTTGAACATCGCCTGTGCTCTTCTATTATATTACTTTCCAGCAATATATTTGATTATGCTTGTACCCTTTGCTACCCTTTCTTCTTTCCCATAATATTAAAGCTGTCGAGTTTAATTTTTATGTACCAAAATACATCAATTTTTTTTCGGTATTATTAAAGTTAAAGACAATTCTTCCATATTAACTAAAAGAACTCTTGAGATTTGAATTCTTTATGGCATTACCTCGAGGAATTATATGCGTTAAAAAAAATTTTTTTGAGCTTGACATACGAAAGTACCAAATCTCAATTATTTCACTTGCTCAAATAGTACCTGATGGTTCAAATTCAATTCTAAACATTTTATTGGTCAATCTCTTGTTTTGAAATAGTTAACTTGGCGAAAATCAAATTGGGCTGATGCTCAAATTGGAAAGATAGGATCCTCTCTATTCATGGGGTAAATTGTCATGGTCAATGTGCATTCTCAGATAGCTGACATCTCATAATAATGACTTCGAATGGTGTAGATGTATTTTCCTTTTCGTTCCTTTTCCTTCAAATCGAACCCCAAATATGGGTGCGGACGGCACCGCCACCATCTCCTCCGACCTCATCTGCCATTGCCTCCAACACGATGATGCGTCAGAGGTGATCATCAGGTGGCTTGAGAGTCGAGCCGAGTTTGCTCACTAAATGCTCTTATTGGAATCTGTTCGAAATGCCTCTAAATGCTAAAGTTGCAGTGGCGTTGCGGCCGGTTATAGAAAAGAAGAGACGTAAGAGAAATTCGATGTGCATCCTATGTAATTTTATACATTATTAGAGGTGATCAATGGGGGTTTGAGCTGTTCTCTCGAATCAAGTTCAAAACATCACTCATGCTCACTTATCACGAAAAAATGACTGGTTAGGCTCAACTCGATCCCAGCTTGTTAGGCTAGACAATCGCATTAGGTAAGAAATATTGCTCGGAACTATTCGTTCATGAAAAGACATAAGATAATCATGTGGGCTTGGTAGGCCCGCTTTGGGCCCAATTGGGACCGTGCCTCATGACTATAGGCCAGCCTAGAATAGTGCTTTCAGGCCACCGTAGCGAAGGGCCCTTTGGCCACCAGGCTAATTGTCCAATGTAGCTATTACACGTAGGGGTGTGCAAAATACCCAGGAATTGCCCGGACCGCCCGGAACCGGACCGGAACCGCCCGGAACCGGCGGTTCTTGAGGGAACCGGTTCGGTTCCTAGTTCCAATTTTTGGGAACCGGTCCGGTTCCCGGTTCCATGGGCGGATCCGCCCGCCCGCCCACCCGGACCTGGACCGGTTCCCTTTTAATATTAAAAAAAAAATTACTAAAATTGAATACAAAGCAATTGTTTTGTGGCAATTGTTTCTGCTGTAGGATGAATACAAAGCTGAATATTGGGGAATTCTTATGCTTTTTAGTTGTTTGTTTATTTATTAATATAATGATGAATGTGATGTATTAAATAAAGTCTTGTTTAGTTGCACTTCCTTTGTTTTCCTGTGTTTGGATGGTGCCTCATTTCACCTCCTTGATTTGTCTGTGCGACTTGTGATATTTTGCCGAACCTAATGAGGGATATGTCCAGTTCATAGCTTTAAGAGAGACCCATTTTTCCTGAACACTTACTACTCTCTCCGCCTCTATCGTACATCCATTCCTTCATTGGTTGCATTTATAGTTGCAACAAATGAATTTTTGTTTCACGTACTTAAATTTGGTTTTTCTTTTTTTGGCTTGCTTTGATGTCACGTGTCGTTCTATGTTGAAAACCAAAATTGTTTCGCGTCAAAATCGGTTCCCGGTTCTAGGTCGGGAACCGCCTGCTCGGACCATGCACACCCCTAATTACACGTATGTCTCCATTCGAGACGCGACGACGGACATCCTACTCAATATTCGCATGAATAGTGATGATATGCATTGCCGACGATGATGCAAAAATCTAGAAGGAGAAAAAAGATTTGGGAGTTCACCATATTCGGTCCCCCACATAAACTCAAGTCCAACGTTAGGCATGACGATCGTGTGATCCGCCTTCCCCAACTTGCAAAAAGCCGAATCCATCGCACCTTGCTCACACTTCTATTAAACAAACAATGCCCCGTTTGGCTCCAACCAAAAAGTTGCTCACCTGCTTCTTAGCATTAACCCTTTAGGCACCTAATTCGGTTCACATTACGTTAATTGCACCTGCACGAAGTTGGGGATTTTTTTCCCAATACCCTGATTTGATTTGGCCTACCCTTTTCTTAATTCGATTAGCTCTTCATTAAAGTTCACAGAACAGATTCTGCTGGGGACAGATCAAGGAAAAAAATATCAGATGCTTCAAACCAAGTCGTCACTTTCCTTCTAGACGCGAGAAGAAGGGAATAAAACTATATGAACGCAGGACCAGAAAGAGAAAGAA
Source organism: Eucalyptus virginea (assembly GCA_014182375.1). Classification (NCBI taxonomy): domain Eukaryota; kingdom Viridiplantae; phylum Streptophyta; class Magnoliopsida; order Myrtales; family Myrtaceae; genus Eucalyptus; species Eucalyptus virginea. The sequence goes on along the minus strand of CM024519.1, from coordinate 5,733,172 downwards.
CATACAAAAAGAACTGTTTTTTCCGCCAAAGTGCCTCCTCCCCGTCGAGTTCCGTGGTGCAAAAGGTCAAAAGGCTAGGAGCCCCACTCAATCGAAATGATATCGGAGCAATAATGACTTGAATCTGAAATGACAACGACGGGTTTTCAACTACGTCCATAAATTCTTTGGCGCTTTGCTCCAGCGATCGTCATCGACCTGGAGAGCTCCATTACTACTGCACGTTCCAGCTTCCAGCACAGCAGCGTCGACGCACGCTCGAGAATTCTCTTAGGGAACGTCAAATCTCATCGCTGCAGAACTCAGACCGGACGACAATAATTGAAGAACAACAAGAAGCCTTCTTGATCTCCAATACTTGAGAATTCTTTTAATGAACGTCAAATCTCATCGCTACAGACCTCAGACCGGACGACAATGATTGAAAAAGAAGAAGAAAAGAAGCCGTTCTCTTTCTGGATCTCGGATACTTGAGAATTCTTCTAAGGAACGTCAAATCTGAACGATTGAGAGCTCAGACCGGACGACAATAATTGAAGAGCAAAAAGCCGTTCTGGTTTTTGATCTCGATCTGTTCACATGTGCGTCAAATGCGCGGTCAAACTTGCGTGCCGGAATTCGCTCGTTTGGGGGCCCTTGACAATGCGGGAAGCCAACGGGAGAGGCTGTTCCTCATTTGATGTACCTTCCATGAGCTTATTTTCCTTCTTATTTCCGTCTTAATAATCTTGAAGACTTTTCTCTTTGCGTGAATAATATTAACCAAAAAAGAGCGATACATCTTGAAAAAAAATGTATCAACCTCATCTGACAAGGATGAGAGTGATCATCGGGTCTAGAAGATTTAGGTAAGGAGTAGCTCTTCTTATATAATGAGGAAAAGGGCAGAAATAAATTGAATTATACATTGAATAGGGAGAGTTCTCTCTCTTTATATGCGAAACTTACAATTTACTTACAATGCTCCTTTTGACGTGACAAGTTTAGCATTGGAAGTTCAATATTAAATGTGCCAAGATGAGAGCACTTTTAGGATGATCGACCTCTTAGAAAAGTACCTACTTATACGTCATTGGACAGACCATGAGGCCTAGAACGATTAGGGATGTCATAGAAAGTTTAATTAAATGCTTAGATCCCGTAATTTAAGCTATCATCTTAGTTCTGTTTTCAGAATTTGTTTGGCTACTTTTTATTCTCATACAAATCTTTTCTCTCATCTCGAGGCTCTTACAATTTCTTCTATCTTTTTTCTTAACACAAAACACACAAAACCTTTAAAAAATTAGAATATAGAAGTACAGATTAACATATAATTTTAACGATTGTATAAATACTAATGTATGTATTCTTTATTTTAGCAATTAATATATCTCGCGTGACTTCCAATCTCATACACTTCCGCAAGAAGATACTTATTTTCTTCCAATTGGCAGCCACCCTACTTCGGGTAAGTACGTAGCGTGCGCCCTGACAATAGTATTATTCACTACCGATAAACACATCTGATGAGAGTAATGATTAACCATGGAGCGAGTTAATCCATGTTTTAATCCTGACCAATTCAAAAGTTACCTCATTGCATGCCGTGAAAATATAAGCAAGAGGGCAGATACCACAAAAAAAACTTCACACTATACCACTATAATATGAATAATATAAACTTTATTCAATAAAAATCTTAAATTTGCCCACTGTGACACAAATATTCCAATTTTTTTTTTCTGTGTAATGTAAAAACCCAAACTTATATATGTGCGATATATTTACTCTTTATTTTAGTTTCAGCTAGGATATATTTGTTACATTGATATAAATTCGGGGTTTTTATAACAAAAAAAATTGAGGTTTTTGTGTTATAATGAGAAAATTTAAAGTTTTTAGTGATATAAAAAGGTCCGGGATATTTGTGTTACAATAAACATAGCTTAAGATTTATTATGATATTAACCCCAAGCAAAAATAAGCTGATTAAAAGGTCAAGAATAATACAAGATAATGATATACATATATATATATATATATATATATATATATATATATTTAAAGAAGCTTAGATCATTTTAATTTTGCAAAGAGGCGGAGATTGTATTAACCAATAATATGAGGATATTTGAGAAAAGTGTTAAAAAAGTCATAACCTTTTTTTTTGGTGCAAATTTAGTCCTAAACCTTTTTACTTAGTGCTGATTCAGTCATTTACGGCTAATTTTGGTCAGATTTTGTTGATTGGACACCGGCCGATTGACGTGATCGATTGTCTTGCGACGTTGACAACTTTTAATAATATTTTAATATTTTAAAATTTTTATTTTTTATTTTTTTATTCCCCTCCTCCCCTCGGTCGCCGGACCTCGCCACCACCTTGCTAGTGGTCGCGAGGGTAGCCTCGCGTTGGGCGGCAAGGCTCGCCCTCGCCGGCCACCTTGCCAGTGGCCATGAGGGTGGCCTCGTGCTAAGTGGCGAGGGTGAGCCTGCCGAGTCACCTAGGCTGCGATTCGGTGAGGTTGAGCCTCGCCAGCCCGGCGCTAGGTCACCCTTGTGACCTAGGTGGCGTCGGTGAGGTCAAGTCTCGTCGGCCATGGGCGAGGCTCGACCCTCGCCGCCCAGCGCGAGGCCACCCTCGCGGCCACTAGAAAGGTGGTCGGCAAGGTCCGGTGAGGTCGACCTTGTCGACCGTCGCCTCGGCCGGTTGCCGAGGCTTGGCAACCGGTTGGAGGAGGGGAAGGAAAAAGAAAAAGAAAAAGAAAAATTAAAAATTATTAAAAATTATTAAAAGTTATTAATGTCAGCACCGATTATGCCATGTTAGCCAGCCGGCGACTAGTCAGTAAAATCGGGCCAAAATTAGCTAGGAAGGACTGAATCGACACTAAATGAAAATGTTTAGGATTAAATTGGTACAAAAAAAAGGTTTATGACTAAATTATCACAAATATAAAGGGTTTAGGACTTTTTTAACACTTTTCCCAAGGATATTCTGTCAATTCACTAGATCAATCAATTCCCTTTTCAATCCCCATTAAGCAAAGCTGTCATTGGACAACCGATCCATCTTTTGCTTTAAAACTATCCTAAAACCCTTCTGATTAAGATTATAAGAAACTTATCGACAACATCCGTGACTATCAACCTTATTTTCAAATATAACAATAGTGGAGCTCATGCATTCACACGTTTCAGCGGGAATCGAAAACATCAAAACCGTGGGCTTCTTGCCTTCTTGGTTTTCCTCTGGTGAGAGAGAGAGAGAGAGAGGAAACGATAGAAAGTACACTGCAGATCATGTGACAAACCTTGATAATCACAATACCATGAACTCAAGCAAAAGACTATGCTATTTCAGAGCGATAGTACGACATTTTTAGGTGCCCGATGGCGCAGATGGGTTAAAAGAATGTGTCCGGGAATCAATGTACAAGCACTTTCTTCTTCCGAATAGTTTAACTTCTGCAAGCAATAATTATTTCCACGTTTCAACGTGGAAGCACTGACTTCAAAGGCATGCCAGGGGGAACTGTCTTCCCATCAAAGCATTGCTCGGGCGATTCATGCATCTGCGCAGAAGAAAGGCCAAAAAATTAGGGTTTAGTTAATGCCCTAATCTCTTAGTTTTGTTTGTTGTATAAAGATTCTATTATTAGGGTTTCTCAGTTATGATTTAGTTTTCAAAACAAAATGGGCCACTTGGGAGATTCTATGTCCGTGTGATTATGTGACTCAAGAGATTTTGTAAATGCACATGCTGCATCGAATAACATGGAATCTTAACTTGAGATAACACGAGTTTAGGACTTTTGACAATATCAAAAAGTTTTATTCTCTTATGACGGTATAAGTGATCTTAGAGGCATCATATCATATGACGATCTTATCAAGGAATACTTATGACAACCTTCTACATTAAGACTCTGGAAAAGGAAAAAGTAATTAGAAAAGGGTAATCTAAGAGACTTTTATTAGTGCAATGGTGATACAATAAAACCTTGCCCATAGATGTAATCTTTTTACTTAGCTAGATGAATTATTTGATCGGTTGATGAAAGTTTTCATTTCATGGCCGTTTGCATAAGAAATATTTTCACACCGGTTGGTATTGGTGTATTAAAATACGAACCCTATATTATAACAAGGCTCGATATCTCCTTATTCCATCTGAGGTCAATCTAATTTATGAAATGAAACCGGTAGGTAACGTGCCTCATGATCTCGAATATCTTAGTTGACTTTGTTTTCATGATTGATTCTATTTATATGCCACACTCAAGCTCCCGTATTCGGCATCAATTATAAATAAAAGGGAGTCAAGAAATGGCTGCCCCATACATGAACTCACGAGTGCCATCAAAAATCAAAAGCTTAGAGAAAACACGTCACGTGCCTCACCCAATAGAAAAACAGGGAATGGTCACGTGATCATCATTTTTCCTCGTGATTCTGCCACTAAAAAAGGTTTCTTCCGGACTCGAGGGTGAGTTTAACACTGAACACCATCATAAGATAACTCAACATCACGAATCGAGATTCAAAAAATATGTCTTACCCTTATTTTGCTTTACGAAAATATACCCAAAAAACCCAATTATCCAACATTATTTACGGCAACCTTATTTCAAGAATTAGAGCTCTATTCTGAAGAATACAGATCATACGTTCTTATTGACTGTTGTATGGATTTGCGCGCACATATGACATCGACGAATTCAAGAAGAAGTCAAAAGCCCGTTTCATTCGATCCGTGCGCCGTAAAAGGAAAATGATGAAAGAGAAGAGAAGTTGGAGGAGGAAGCAATCGCGTCGGAAGCAATTGAGGGCGGCGATGGCGATATCGGTGGGTCCAAAACCTAAAAACATTCCGGACAGCCCCTTTGCTTCCATTCGAAGCGAATGCCTCTTGTCCATTCATCCCCCGCAAAAAGAGCCCGGAAGACCCCAAGAAGGTGCGAGTGCGCAAAGCAAGTCGACCCCATTGGAGGCTTTTTGGAGCTCAATCCACCCCACTGAAACCCTCCGGCCAGAGTTCCAGTTTGTACAATCCTCTAATGTAATTCCCAAAGGATCCAATATGAACTTCGTTGCGAGGGCCGACCGTTTTCACCCACGAATTTTGTGTGTTTCAACACGATCATAATAGCGGTGTGCAAAACGATTATCATTTAGCCAGTTTAGTCCAATTTCCGAGAGTGATTTGTCTAGTTTTCGATTCCTAAAAGTGGAACGAGTCTCCGAAAGGTCTAGTCCCAGTTCTTGGTACCAAGGGGGAACTGGACCGGACCGACTACATATATATTTTTATTTCTTCAAAAAAATTAGTGGGTTTAGTTTATTATTTTTTAGGAGATATGAGCCTATAATTGGACAATAAAATATCCGAATGGAAGTATATGATTTTTCTCAAATTCTGAATTTATTTCTTATCATGTTTTGTACAATAAGAGTGCGAATAATAATCATTCTGTTTAAGAAATCAATTTCTGTTCTACAAATAGATTTTTCTCTTTTTGTTTCCTTGATGAGTTTATAAGAAAAACAATATACGTTTGATAATGACCCAAAATTTCTATTTGTAGAGTACACAAAATTTTTCCCTCTTAGGCGGTAGTGGCGGCCAGTGGACAGAGACTGGTGACTAGAGGACAATGGTGGTGAATGGCAACCGGTGGACAATGACCGGTGGTTGGGACAGGTGGACAATCGGCTAGTCGAGACGATAGGCAATAAGAAGAGTTTATTTCTCATTTCTATTATAGAAATAGAAAAGTAAAATTTTATTTCTTATTTCTATTCCAAACTTAATTTTGTACTAAAAATTTGTTTTAGAAATTAAAAAATGAAATTTATGTTATTTAATGGATATTTGTTCCAAACATGTTCATGAGAACATAAAAATAACCCTAGTTAGAAATAAAATGATTATTATGTGTGCTTTAAGATATCCGGATGGAAATATGAAAAAAATAAAATAATGAATATTTCCATTGGACCTAAATTGGAACCAATTTAGTCCCTGGTTCCAATATTAGGAATTGGTTCTCTTGGTCTAATTCTTGATTCCATCTTAGAATTGGATCGGATCGGGAACCGATCATCCTTAGGTCGTAAGGCAAACTCGAAAAGTGACGCGACTTTAACATGTTTAAGTTTTATACAATTATTAACGAAAATGTAACATTTGTTTATGATGCAACTTGCAACAGATTACAAACACCAAATAGGCACGACTCACGATTCTCGCCCAAAATAGACTTTATTCGCCTGGATAGAATCATCGTTGCTTCTGCCGTTATATGAGCAAAGGTTCATAATGCATTCCAATTTTAAGAATTTCTGACAAGAATCCTGAAAAGAAAAGTATTTTTCGTGGAGTCAAAGAGGGGGTTAACCCCGGACCAGTCAACTAACTTAACCACCAAACCTGGTTACTGTTCCCCCTGGGGCTTTGCCCGATTGTCACAAGAAACACGCGCGCCGTGGCGACGCCCACGCGCAGGACCTTCCGGTGGAGCTGCACTCGCCCGGTGGAGACTGCCAAGGGGGCGCTCGAGGAGGCGCGTGTGGTCGGGCGGGGGCGAAGAGCGCGTGGGGTCAACTGCTTGTAACCGCAAAACGGAGTGCGCCGCAATTGAAGAGCTTGTCGTTCGCTCGCCCCCCACGTGGCGGATCCTCCACACTGCTCTTCGGATTCTGCGCCAGGCGCTATTGACCTAACCAGAGTCAACAAAATTTAACTAGAGTTAGACCCCGGTGCATCATTACAGGGAGAGAGGGGGAGAGAGAGTGATGGATGTCAGAAATTCCCAAATTTTTTAAGGGCTTCCTCCAATTCCATTCCCGGTTCACGATTTATAAAAGTCAAGCTGTATGCGTGGACATAATGTAAGAGAAGCACATTAAAAATGCATTAAAAAATAATGAATTTTTCGATTGAGATGACTTGATTACATTGATTGATAAATTTAAATAGTTAATAATGTAATTCATTCAATTTGATTTAATATGTTGTTTTTTGGTAAGATGATTTAGTTTCATATGATATGATATATTATTTTTTTCACAATTTCAAGCCGTGCCATATTCGATGGTCCAAAAGGGAGACGAGGCTACCGTACATGGTTTCCAATTTCATTTAGGTTCATGATGTATAAAATAAAAGGACTTTTAAATTGGCATTTTTGGTGTCATGACACATGAAAGATTCAACTACCACAACCTATCTGTAAATATCATGGATGTTACAATTATTTGAGAAAAGTCTTCTTCTAAAAAATGATCTAATAATGTATACTCCTTTAGATTTTTGAACCATCCATCATTAACGGACATCAGCAATTTTAACCTCGGAACAGGTGGACATGAGTGTGGTAATCTAACATGGAAGTAGACATGCATAATTGATCTTAGGATAGTTTATGTACATTTATATATTCAGTGACGTTTGCTCACTAAATAAATTAGCTCATCATTTTGTTAGTGATATACTATTATGCAATACAAATATCTAAACTTTTTAGCTCGACTAATCTCATGGATGCATGTCTCATTTGCACGCATCTAGAAGCTCTAATCACAATGTGACCACTAAAGAAATCACAATTGGAAATAGGGTTGATTGGTTTCAGGATGAGTGGGTTCAAAACTTGAAACGTAGAACCTATCTTATTAAAATTGATTCTTAATTTTTGAAATCTGGAATCTACTATTTTTGCCCTAGAAGATATTATGTTTTTCTAGTTCAGTTTCAAAGTTTCCCTAGGAAATGATTTCTTTATTTCTTTATTTCTTTCTTCTTCTTTTTCTTCTTAAATCAAGACAAATAACAGTCATAGTAAAAAAGTACGAGCAACAAAACAGCTCAAAACAAAACATTGATACAAAAGAAATGGAAATATAAAGTAATATGAAAGTTAAGTTCATTTAAGAAAGAAATCTTCTTCTAACTTGACAAAATAGGTTTTTAATCGTCGGTTCTCCGGTGAGTGAATGGGTAGGTGGGTTCAACACCTAGAAATTGGAACCTATTAGCACAATATTGATTCCAAATATTTGGAATTGAGAATCAAATTTGTTTCAACGACTGGTTTGGTTCAGTTTCCAAGAAGAAGAGTGTTTAACTTAAATCATAACTCGACCCTAACTTTACGCATATGAGGTCGTCTGCCGTGGTTCGCGGGCTGCATTAGTCATATCCCTACGAAGCAGGACACCATTAACGACCTTTGGTATTATCTAAGGTAGAAGAATGACATCGAACCCAATAAAACAATGAAGACGTCATTGTCTAGGTCATCTAATGGCCGTCTTCCACCATGCCCATCTTCTTGGACTTTCTGTGGGAATGTTATCATGAACCCCATAAAAATCATCAGGTTTTGGACTATCTGACCCGGAATTTAGTTATGTTTTATCCATACGGTCGTGAAGAGGGTTGGAACTGAAATTTGGGATAATGTAGAGTGACATTAGCTCAATATAATACAATATCATGAACCAGCATGTTAACCGAAGTGGTTCACTTATCTCTATCTAAGGCCCTTCTTTTTCTAGGGTTGTCTCTGTCAATCTCCCAAGGGACTAATCAAATTTGTGGCCACAAGGGCTCTTACGACAGATAATCTAATCCCAATCATGCGTATACTTATGTATGCATTTATGTCATCTTCAAGCTTATCTCGTAGTGCTCCAAGACCTTATCGTATAATGCTGCATTATTTTATTTCCTAGGTCAAACTCACAGCTAGCTAGCCATTATGGGAATGGGGGGTACCATTTCGATTGATCTTGACCCTTCATCGAAATTCCTTGTTTGAGCTGGCGCACCTCCTGTTGCCGTGCGAATTACTTCTCGTATCCTTAGTCTTGCACTGCACTTGATAGGTTGATTCATGGGCATGGGGTGAATTGTCAAAAAAGGAACAGACAAGTTGACAATTGGGATTTGATCCGAGGCGAATGGTTGAGTGCTCTCATGATCCTTATATTCTATTATTTATGATTGGATGCACTTAGCACTCCATACTAAAAACTCCGGAGACAAGTTGAGGATGACAGAATTTTGGATTTTCAAGGTCCGTTTAGTAAGGTTTTGAAAAGTGTCTAAGGGAACACTTTTACATTTTCCTTCGGAAAATCTTCGTTTGCATTCCAAATTATTGTACCGTAAAAGTTTTGTAAGAATTAAGCTTGGCAAAATGAAAGATTAAGCTACTACCATCAAATATAATTAATGAAAATAAATACTTGAAAGAGGCGAGGAGGAGCATGGTTTCGGGAGATCTGATTCTTGTCCCTACGCCTTGCACAAGGGCAAGAATTGATCGTACATCCCCACCCCGCACCACTCGGTGTGCGGTTGGGTTACCCCAACTGAGGCAGGTCGACGCTGCTTCTCACGAGGATCGGTAAAACTATCATTCCTAATTGTCCTTAAGGATAGTCCGACCGGGCCAAGGTTGAAATTGGGACAAATGATTGGCTTTTGCTGACGTAAATTATGAAGGAGAGGAAGATAAAAAGATGGAAAATGTTGCTTTTTCTTGTTCGGAAAGTAGGGGAAGTGAAAAGTTGAGGAAGATGAAGAGAAAATACAAGCGCGGGGCCCGTAACTCCTTAGTCAATCCTATGCGGAGAGAAATTACGAAGGAAGTCAATGAAAATTCCTAATTAGCCTATGAAATGCCTCAATTTCTTAATTTGGAGGGTTTCCTAGTCATTTTGATCATGCAGGCTTTGCTTACCTTGCACGTTCTATTCTTTCCTAGAACTTTCTCTTCCACGGACTCCATTATTGATCGTGGTCGGTTTGCACCGAAAAAACATGACACGAGATGAAACGCATTATAGAGAGACTCGAATATGACGCGACATGATAGGTTGCACCTTGTATATTGACCAATAACTGATATGTTCCTCATCTTTACTGAGTTACTTGACATACACAATTGGTTATTGCAAATGTGATGGTTCGATGTAGCTTCTTCTCTCATATTCCAAAGTTTGCAACACTCGAGCTCTGCTCTACCTAAGGTCACTAGTTTGTTACCCCACCTCCTTTGCCTCTCTTCTCATTGTTCCACTATCTCATCACATGTCATTAATATTCAAGAAATACTATTTATTTTAACGTAATTTGAAGTTTTCCTTATGACTTCTATCACTTCACATGCAATTTAAGAGATTTTATATAATTTATGAAAATAATTGTATGTCATACTGTGTTTGTGAAATTCCATGTTTTTAGTCATATTATGTACGATAATTTGCATAACATTTGAGTTTACCATCTAATCAATATGAATTGACATGAGTTATGAACAACATATTGATACATTAATAAAAATCATGTTCCCTAATTGAAAAGGGAAGGGGGGGGGGAGGGGTTTGCAACTTTATCGCATGAAATTTAGTATACCTTACTATATTTGCAAGAAAATTTACCGATCACCAATTGGGCGGTTGGCTGAGTCATAGACTTTGATTTTTCAAGCCACATAACTAGTCCGATGCCTTGGTCTATCATCCTCAATTATTCTACGAAGGACAAGCATGGGCTAGTCTCGAACTTTCCCACCCTTGAATGGTGGATTGCATATCGTGATGGCAATCTCGCCACTAGTCTTTAATATCTCACCGGCACCCCTAAAATTCAATTACGTTAGTGATGGGTGAGATACGTTTCCATTATTATTTCTTTTGTCAATCTTACTTTAATTCTCAACTTATTCTTAAAATTTTATCCGGCCTTTTTATAAGGCGTGAGTAAAAATTTACAATGGAAATTAAACTTTTTTATCCCAATCTTTTGAGAAGACTGAAGATTACAACTCCTCACTTTTCTCATTTTACATGGGAATGATGGTTATGGGGACAAGATTCAGTGATTAATCTTGTACTTCTCCACCCGTAAATGGCGGGATGCAATGACAACCTGGGCACCGGGCAATTAATATCTCATCGGCGCCCTAAAATTCAACTATGTAAGTGACGTGCGAGGTAGGTTTCCACTAAATTCCCAAACCTTTCTTTTCGCGAGAAAAAAGTAGGAGGAAGGAAGCAAAACTACTGGCCGCGGACTCCGAGGAAGATAGACTTTTTCGAAAATGCAGTACAACTCATCGCGAAAAACAGAGCCCCCCCCCCTCTCTCTCTCTCTTCCTTTTCCCCTCGTACCAACACCGTCAAAACAGTTCAATCCCCCGCGTTATCAACGTGAGCGCGCGCGAGACCGGGTCGCACCGCGCCGTGTGAACGCACGTCTCGTGTTGTAGGCTCGTCCGTCCCTACCCCTCGCGTGCGTTCGTCCTCCCCAGTCAACGGTCAACACGGACCTCAGAAGGGAAGGCAAGGGGGCCAATGGCAGGGCACCCCGGGTGTCGGGCAGGGGGCACGTGTCCCGCCGCGAGCGGGGCGCCGACACACGCGTCGCCCCTTCATTGGCCCCGGGGGGCAATCAGTGAGGTGGGGGGGAAGTGAGACGTCACGGTCCAAGGGTGTAATTCAATGCTCGGACGCAGAGACCGAGTGAGAAACGTGGGTGGGGAGTAATGCGCATGAGTCGTGGATTTAACGGCGTGATTCCGAGGTGGGGGAGGGGGGGCGAAGGTGGGTATCGACTGGCGATCTCCTTCGTGTATAAATAGCTGCGCGAGGAGGGTGGGAAAAGGCAGAGAGCGTGTGAGGTTTGAGAGAACTTCTCACGAGAAACAGAGAGGAAAAGGAAAAAAAAAAAAACAGAGCGTGAGTGATACACGAGAGTGCGAGTGCTGGTTTGATCGGCCGTCGATCTTCTTCTTCCCCCCCCTTCTCTAATGTCCCCGCTTCTCTGAATCCCTTTCTGCGAATCATCTGTCTTTCAAAAAAGAACAGGAAAGTTCTGATTTTTGGGCTTTTTTTCTTCCCCCGAGAGAGAAAAAAAAGAGACAAAACTTGGACGGTCTTGAGGATTTCTTGAGAGCCAGGTGTTTTCAGAATCGAGATCCAGAAACGATCCTTTTTAAAATTTTTTTTTTTCCTTGCCAGATCGGGTGTTTTCTTGCTTCCGGTCTCTTTCTTCTTCTTGCTTTTCTTCTTCCTCTGTTTTCTTCTTCAGCTGAATCAGCTCAGAGGGTGATTTTTTGTCCCTCAAAGGTTGGTCTTGAATTAAGCTTCTGGAGTGAAGAGGTTGTGTATTAAAGACTTCTTCGGTCCATATCAATTTGGCAAAATCGCTTCTTTTCTTTGCTTTTCTGCAAAAAGAAGAAAATCTTCAACCTGTGCTTTGATTTTGGTAAGCAACAGGTCACCAAAAAAAAAAAAAAAAAAAAAAAAACTTCTTTTTTCTTCTTCATCCCTTTCCCATCTTAGTAGTCCAGATCTGAAATTAATTTGCAGGTACGTACATTAAACATTTATGGCAGCGATCATGGATTTCTACAATAGCATGACAACCGCAGCTCTCGAACCAGAGTCATTCGATACTGGTGGCAATGAGCTGATGGACGCACTTAGCCCTTTTATCAAGAGTGCTTCCCCATCGACCCCTTCGTTTTCTTCTCCTCCCTGCAACTACTTCTCCTTCTCAACGCCATCCTCCTCTTCATCTCTTTCCCAGCCCATGTCCTACCCCGACCCTTGCTCCACCGCCTCCGTGACCCAGCTATTTCCTGACGGGTTCTCGGTCCAGCAATCGGGTCCGACTGGGTTCGACCTCTACTACCCGACCCAAGTAGTACCCCAGATGGGTCAGGTCATCCAACCTCAAGCCCACCTTCAAGATTCTTCCTCTTATCCGTCTTCTTTCTATCAGTATCACCAGCAGCAGCAGCAGCAGCAGCAGCAACATCATCATCACGGCGGCGCCGCCGGGTTTCTTGGGCCGAGGGCCGTGCCGATGAAGCAGGCAGGTCTCGCCCAGAAGCCCGCGAAGCTGTACCGGGGAGTGAGGCAGAGGCACTGGGGGAAGTGGGTGGCCGAGATCCGGCTACCCAAGAACCGCACCCGCCTCTGGCTCGGCACCTTCGACACGGCCGAGGAGGCCGCCCTCGCCTACGACAAGGCGGCGTACCGGCTGCGGGGCGACTTCGCGAGGCTCAACTTCCCGCACCTCAAGCACAAGGGGTCGCACATCGAGGGCGACTTCGGCGACTACAAGCCGCTCCATTCCTCCGTGGACGCCAAGCTCCAGGCCATCTGCCAGGACATGGCCGAGAAGCCAGCCGACGGCAAGAAGAGGCGCTCGGCCCCCGCTGGCGGCGGCAGCTCCGCAGCTGCCGCCTCGCCGCGGAGGCCGGAGCCGGAGCCGGAGCCGGTGAAGACGGAGGTGGGAGCGTCGGCGGCGACGTCGTCCTCCCCGGAGAGCGACGACGCGTCGGTGGAGGAGTCGTCGCCGCTGTCGGAGCTGACGTTCAACGACTTCGTGGAGCCGCAGTGGGAGAGCGTGGGGGTGCCCGAGAACTTCTCCCTGCAGAAGTACCCGTCCGAGATCGATTGGGCTGCTATCTATTCTTGAAGTCTTTTTCACTTCTCATCATAATCATGTCATGTCCAGTTTTCTCGAGTAGTTTCGTTTTCTTTCTCTTTCAAATTTCCAAGAAGCGCAGTATGTAATATGTTAGGCGGAATATGTTAGGAGTAATTTAGGGAAAGCAGGGGGCTCTGCTGCGATGGAGTTTTTGGCAGTTGCAGCGGCCACTGCTAAGCCTTGTATCGTCGTGTAAATCCGACCACGGTCCGCCGGGGTTTTAGTCGGCGGTGCCGTGGATAATCTCATGCATTCCGTGTTTAATTTTTGTTAGTGGAAGAGAGAATTATTTGCATTGTCCGAGTTTGATTGGTGTGATATTACGTGTCTTGAATACGTGGTGGTGGTGTTGGATCTTGAGATGATATTTTGTGGCGCTCCGGACAGGACAAAAAGGTCACTCGTGGGTCAGGTCCGACTCAGCCCCGTCCCGTCCCGGAGCGGACGCGATTCGCGGGTCCTTCCTGCGACTTTCGCTTTTGTAAAAGGTCGCGAACACAGCTCGGAAATGGAAATTGGCCAGATGGGAAAGAGTGATTAGGCGTGGAAATAGTCTTGATTTGGCAAGCGGTTTCCATTTTTCCCGGTCTTTTAAGAATTTTAGAAACTAGTTTGGTTGATCAGGGCTCTACATGCCATGGAGTACATGGGGGCAATTCTACCGATCTTCAAGCATTCGATTTTCGGGGATTTATGATCGTTTAATAGTGAAAGAATAGATCTTGATTGTTCATTGAAAATTTTTAAACAATGTTGGGAGGTAGGACGCTCTGAGTAGAGATACAATGGAATGCTTTGGAATATTTCAAGATTTCTATCTAAACAAGCCGAGGTAGGACACTCTGAGTAGAGATACAATGGAATACTTTGGAATATTTGAAGATTTCTATCGAAACAAACCTCCTCCTTTCGAGTTGTGCCTTGGGTTTGCAAGTTACAAACACGGTTGGCGACATGAAAGATGGAGCTTTTCATCACCCAAAGTCCTCGCTTCCTGCTTTACAAATTCCAGAAGGAAGCGTACACATTGGACGATTTTAGAAAACCTTAAAATCTTAAAAGAGTGAGAGCTCATTGTCTGCCTGATGCAATTGCTGCTTGTATTCGAAGCTCTTACTGTTCTACAGCTCCTATTGATCTCTTGAACCCTGTGCCAAGATCCGCCCGTCGAATCATGCCACGCCATCGAAGTTGTAGTAGTTCAACTTTGCAAGCCCAATGCCGTCATCGGCCTCCGCATCCTCGGAACACCGAGTGAAGTGCCAAATCATGAAATAACCCAGTGACATTATGCTTCATCTAATAGTGTGATACAATAATGATGAGGTGCTCAATTGCTTTTCGTCAATGACACGACATAGTCAAACTTGTGGCAGGTAGAGGTAATCACTTCTAGGGTGGACGATTCCCACCTTGAAATTGGTCCCACTTGTTGATTTCATGGACTCACTCTAGTGGTTCGATTCCAAGGTGGGCTTATGGAATTGGTCACACCAAATTTCACGCAAGTGGCTGGTCAATTCAAACACGGGTTAAGATAAGATTCTAGCGTCCATGCGGCCTAAAGAGTTTCCTTTCAAACACGTGCAAAGATTACTTTACTGTCCTCTCAATACTTTGAACAATGAGTAGGGGCAAATGGCAGCAACTAGGGTTTTTAACCTACAGAAAATGAAGGTGACCAAGAACAACGGGGGGGGGGGGCGCTTGAGGTCGTGAGTTGGGTTTTGCAGGCAATGGTCGGAGGTGCGACCACGAGTAAATGGCAGTTGAGGGTTGAGGTCTTGAGTTGATAAGAGTTGAAAATACTTCATTGTCCTCTCAATACTTTGAAAAATGAGTAGATTAAAGAAACTAAAAAGGGCAACTAGCAGCAAATTGGAATTCTAACTTATAGAAAATGAGGTGAATGAGAGTAAGGGAGGGCGCTGAGGTCGTGAGTCATGTTTGTGAGGAGTGGCCAGAAGTATGACTGTGAGTCAATAGAAGTCGAGAGTTGAGGTCGTGAGTCAATAAGAGTTGAGAGTTGAGAGATGAAGAGACCGAGAGAGTTTTTTTGAGAGAGTTGAGATGCGAGAAATCGAGATGAGAGAAGATGACTAACTAGTGAAATTAAGGATTTAGGCTTATAAATATCGAGAGGACTTTTTTTAAAGAGTTTTTTTTAATACTTTTTTCTTTTTCTTTTCTTTCCTTCCTTTTTTTCCCCTAACTTTGTAGATTGGTGACAGCCAGTGACCCCCGCTTGATTTGGATGAGGGCTTGAAGGTTGGCAAGGGCCAGCAACCTCGCCCGTTGGTTGGTGAGAGCCTTTGCACCCTCGTCTGGATTTGGGGAGGGCCTGACGCCCTACCTGTGGCCAAAGAGGGCTAGAATGCCTCACCTAGATAAGTGTAGGTTGTTGCTTGTGACTAGGGGTGTCAAAAACTGAACGGAATCGAAAAATTCGATTTTTTCGGTTCAGTTTTCATTAAAAAATGAAATTATTTTTATCGGTTAATTGAACCGAACCGAACCAACAAACCGATAAGAGCTTATTCCTTGGAAATGAAAAATATATACAACAGAAAAAAAAAACAAATGCAAAAACCAAGAACTAAAAGCTAAAAATCAAAAGCCGAAAAACCAAACCGAATTCGGTTCAGTTCGGAAATTTTTCCTAACGATACGGTTCAGTCCGAACCGAGCTGAACCATTGACACCCCTACTTGTGACCTGTAATGATCGGCCGTCATCACATTTGGAAAAAAAGAAAGGAAGGAAAGGAAAAAAAGAAAAAGAAAAATTCAAACAAAAATTAAAAAATTATTTACATTAATGCTAACTATACCACATAAAACAGTTGACTCACGATTTTGGGCCAAAATTAGCATTATAAATCAATTGGCACAAATGCAAGAAATTTAAAACTACATTGATTTAATTGAAAATTTTAAAATTTTAAAAAATGTTTAGAATTGAATTAGTATCAATATAATATGTTTTAAAACTTTTTTGGTGCTTTTGCTAACATTATAGTTGGAATTTTTTTTCCTCTTTCCAAGATTTTAAGAATCATTGTCAAAAATAATTTCTACAGAACTATCACCCCAACAATAATTAGATCAAGAAATGTTTCTGATCACTAACTAAAAGATTATTAAGAGACCAAAATCTGCAACACTTGAATCCTTCAAGTCAATGTATATCTCGTCCTAAAATATTGGTATACTCGACCAAACCGAACTAAATGGTAAAAGATGAATAGAACTTTCTCATTCTAGTGTACACTTCCTTTATAACTTTCAAAGAGAAGAATCTGAAACAACTGCTCAACTTCAAATGCAAACAGATAACAACTCGATGGAACTGGGCAAAAGCGCACAAATTGGACGATTTTAGAAAACCTTAAAATCTTAAAAGAGCGAGCTCATTGTCTGCCTGATGCAATTGCTGCTTGTATGATCCTTCATAAATCGAAGCGCTTGTACTCCAAGCTCATACTGTTCTACAGCTCCTACTGATCTCTTGAACCCTGTGCAAAGATCCGCTCGTCGAATCATGCCACGCCATCGAAATTGTAGGGTTCAACTTTGCAAGCCCAATGCTGTCATCACCCTCCGCACCCTCGGAAGACCGAGTCAAGTACCAAATCATGAAATAACCCAATGACATTACGCTTCATCTAATAGAGGTACAAATATGATGAGGTGCTTAGTTGCCTTTCGTAAATAATATGACATAGTCAAACTTAATGGCAAGCAGAGGTGATCACTCATGGGGTGGATGGTTCCTCCCTAGAATTGGTCCCACTTGATTGGTTCCATATTGACTCACTCTGGTGGTCTGGTTCTAAGGTGGGCTCATGGAATCGGTCCCATCAAGCTTCACACAAGTGACCGATCAATTAAAAAACGGGTCAAGATAAGATTCTAGTGTCCATTCAGCCCAAAAATTTCCTCTCAAACATGTGCAAAGAATACTTCACCGTCCTCTTAGTACTTTCAACAATGAGTAGATTAAAGAAACTAAAAAGGGGCAAATGGCAGCATTTAGGGTTTCTAACTTTCACAAAATGAAGGTGACTGAGAGCGAGAGAGGGTGTTGAGGGCGTGAGTTGTGTTTGCAAGGAATGGCCGGAGGTGCGATCGTGACTCAATGGGAGTTGAGAATTGAGGTCGTGAGTTGTGTTTGCAAGGAATGGCCGGAGGTGCGACCGTGACTCAATGGGAGTTGAGAATTGAGGTCGTAAGTTGATAGGAATTGAAAATACTTCATTGTCCTCTCAATACTTTGAAAAATGAGTAGATTAAATAAACTAAAAGGGGGCAAATAGCAGCAATTAGGGTTTCTAACTTATAGAAAATGAAGGTGATCGAGAGTGAGAGAGGGTGTTGAGGTTGTGAGTCGTGTTTGTGAGGAACGATCGGAGGTGTGACTGTGAGTTAATGGGAGTTGAGAGTTGAGGTCATGAGTTGAGAGTCGAGAGACGAAGAGATCGAGAGAGTTTTTTTAGAGAGTTGAGACGTTAGAAAGAGACAAGACGATTAATGAGTGAGATTAACGATTTAGGCTTTTATATATATATAATGTGGCATGAGTGACACTGAGAGAATATTTTTCATTTAATTTTTATGAGTACTTTTATTATCTTTTGTTTGTCCTTATTTTCTTTTTGCCTTCGAAAAGCTTTCTTTCCTTTTTTTCCCCTAACTTTGTAGATTGGTGACAGCCAGTGACCTCCGCTTGATTTAGGTGAGGGTGCAAAGGTTGGCAAGGGCAACAACCTTGCTTGTTGGTTGGTGAGAGCCTTTGCACCCTCGTCTGGATTTGGGGAGGGCCTGACGCCTTGTCTGTGGCCAAAGAGGGCTAGAACGCCTCACCTAGACCAAGCGTGGGTTGTTGCCTGTGACTAGGGGTGTCAAAAACTGAACCGAATTGAAAAATTCGGTTTTTTCAGTTCGATTTTCATTAAAAACCGAAATTATTTTTATCGGTTCGGTTTTTATCGGTTAACTGAACCGAACCGAACCAACAAACCAATAAGAGCTTATTCCTTGGAAACGAAAAATATATACGACAAAAAAAAAAAAAAAAAAAACAAATGCAAAAATCGAAAACTAAAATCTAAAAACCAAAAACCGAAAAACCGAATCAAACCGAACTGAATTGAAATTTCGGAAATTTCGATCGGGTTTCATTCAATTCGGATTCGGAAGTTTTTCCTAACGATTCAGTTTGGTTTGGTTTTACAAAAAAATTGAATCAAATTGAACCGTTGACACCCCTACCTGTGACCTACAATGATCGACCGTCATCGCATTTGGAAAAAAAGAAAGGAAGGAAAGAAAAAAAGAAAGAAAGAGTTCAAAAAAATTTTTTAAAAATTATTTATGTCAATGCTAACTATACCACATAAAACAACTGACTCACGATTTTGGGCCAAAATTAGTATTATAAACTCAATTGGCACAAATGCAAGAAATTTAAAACTACATTGATTTAATTGAAAATTTTAAAACTTTAAAAAAATGTTTAAAATTGAATTAATATCAATATAATAGGTTTTAAAACTTTTTTGGTGCTTTTGCTAACATTATGCAGTTGGAATTTTTTTCCTCTTTCCAAGATTTTAAGAATCATTGTCAAAAATAATTTCTACAGAACTATCACCTAACAATAATTAGATCAAGATAATGTTTCCGATCACTAACTAAAAGATTATTAAGAGACCAAAATCTGCGACACTTGAATCCTTTAAGTCAATGTATATCTCGTCCTAAAATATTGGTATACTCGACCAAACCGAACTAAATGGTAAAAGATGAATAGAACTTTCTCATTCTAGTGTACACTACCTTTATAACTTTCAAAGAGAAGAATCTGAAACAACTGCTCAACTTCAAATGCAAACAGATAACAACTTGATGGAACTGGGCAAAAGTGCAGGTCATATGACCGTTGGAAGGTTGAGCCAGACAGCATCAGTCTAGTTCATTGATCAGCACCAATCGAACATAATCAAAAGAAACATCCCAACCTACCAAAGATAACCACTTTGGCCATCTTTGTTCTCTACTTTCATCTCTCCAGTGGCTCACGTACCAGAAAGATCCATTCTATCGGCAACGAGCTTCTCCTTAGCTCACTTTTTAACTCAATTTGCCAATTTCCATCTTCTTCTTGATTGCCTTTTGACCATGATATATGAAAGAATCCAGGATGCCTGAAACCGTGAAAACACCTGGAAAACCAAAACCTACTATCACAAATCCATCTGAAACATCCGAAAGGAATTTCAAGTGCTAGCTTGGAGATTGGCACTACAAGTTCAATATTTTCAAAGTAATGGTAAGATGAGTACAACAATAAACTGGTATAATGATGGTGAATCAGGAAACAAGTATAAGAATTAAAAACTAATGAAAAGAAAATTTGGTTACTCATAATTTAATTAGCCAGTAAGCCATTTAGCATCCTAAAGTCATGGCAACAAAAGGACAAATTAAACTGGTATGATGAGCCATCCTGAACAATTGATCATTGTCCATGACTCAACTCTTCTCAGAGTTTCTTTTTATTTTTGGGTTTTAAGTGAGTCCTCATATAAAGATGTTTAAATGACTATGGACCATGACCAATTGAGTTTACTGGGACCCTCCTGCTTATTTAATTAACTTAATATGCAGTACTAAAGTGTGATCTTACAGCCAACGCATAAAAAGAACAAAAAAGGAAAGTTTTCTTCCTTCACTTAATCTACCTCAAATAAAATAGATAATTGAAAGAGGCAATTTCATTTCCGTAGGAGATTTTAAATATTAAGGTTTTTGAAGGTACCTCCGACAATAGCGCACATATTCGTTAGGAAGTGTAAGAATGACACATGTTCCTCAGTAAAGGTCACCTGCAAAATGAAACCGAGTGCCAATAGAGTTTCACAAATTAAATAAGAACTACTTGAATCTTTTGTTACCAGCCATTTAGCATTAAAACTTCAAATCAACGAGTTTAAGATGAAACTTAAACAAACAAGAACAGGAAGTAGCAACCTTAATTGGAGAAAGGTCATAAAAGAAGAAAACTCCTGGCAGTGACTGAAGGTGTCCTATGTCTGCATTCCTGAAGTGCTCTGTTACGGAGAACTACAACATAAACAAAAAAGATTCTGAGTGTTACACTGCGTACATAGTGTACCAATAAAACATTACCAATTTTGCATTTGTGTTTGGATGTACCTGATTGACTGGATAGTGTGCCCGTTCACATCTGTGTAAACAGTCGGCACCACCTGCACAACAGATAGCACATCTTCATTTAATGCAAAGAACTAAAGATTTATAGTCTTGCCAACTACTCCAGCAGATTGCAGCTGTAAAGCGCTGCCTTTAAAGGAAAAGCATATCTGACAGTGAAGAAGTGAACTGGAAAAAGGTTACTTTTAAGATTATTAACTACCCGTTGGAAACATTCTCCGTAGATATCATTGAACATGTTCAAGCAGAATAAAGTTGACTCACAACTACAACCTAGAATTTTGTAAAGGGGGGAGACTCAAAAAGCTACTCCATTTTGAAGCTACATTTGAAATATGCGCTTTCCAGCTTACTCACCAAAAGAAGGAAGAAAAAAGACAGCCGTGCACACAGATTACCAGCGAGTAGGTGGATAATGACAGTTAATGGGCAATTTCATGGCTAAATGGTTAGACCAAGAGGATAATCTTCTGGTCAACACTTTGCCAATTTTTTGCTTCATTGCCCAGATCATCCTTTGATTTGAACTGGCAAAAGGGAATGCAATTGAAAAGGTAATATATTGACAAATTAAGATTTATGCTACACTAACACCACTTCAACGGGAAAAGGGAAATAGATTTGTGAGATTTTGTAAGACCACCGCCAACCGTTCTAAAAGCTTACGTCGTTAGATGAAGACAAGGTTTATTATTTAAATATTTTAATACACTCTCACACTTAGTCTGATTTTTTGCCTAGTACTAAGCGTGGAAATTTAATTGGGGAGGCAAATGGGGCCCGGAAAGATTCAAATTCAGGACTTACAACTCTAATATCATGAGAGATTTTGTGGAATCAATGCCAACTATTTTAAAAGTTTAAGCTGTTAGATGAAGACGTGGTCTATTATTTAAATATTCTAACATAATTCACTGAAACAGCTGAAATTATAGCGAAAAAGATGGTCCACAAGGCAACAACAACTCTTGAAAAGCAGTAGAGACACTACTGAAGCAGAAAACTTAGATGGTGTCAGAACTTGCACCAAAATGCTCTATGCCACAGTAGAGACCTGAAAGAGTATGAAGCTACATTACAAGCAGAAACTCGCAAGTTCTTCGGATGCCTATTCCATTCATATTAATGCGTGATATACTCAGAAAAATCCAAGAGGGACTTGTCATCATCAGACAGGTAACAAGTGATAAAGCAGTCCTTGGCCCTCACTTTGAGATAAGAAATATGAAGAGCAATTCTTCATACAATGAAACTAAACTAAAATGGATCAAGCAAGAGGTACCTTCTATCTCATGAAGACAAAGTGAACATGTAAGATTGATAGGCAGTGGCAGGGTTATCGAAAAGTCTGACATACTAAACGATTGCTAGTTTATGGCATTTTCAGAAGAAAGGTTGATGCTCAATTTATTTCTTTTTCACTGCACTATTATCCTAGACATATTGAACGAGGACATCACAAAAAGCTAAAGCAAATGGCACATATCAGCCCTCAAGTTATGAAAGGCAACTCCAGATCATCTCCAACTATAAAGTTCTCTTCTACAGTAATATCACGTCAAAGGCTAGGGTACTACATATCATGGACAGATATTCAGAGTTACAAAAATTGTCAAGACATCAGAGGTGCAGTACTGACCTTTATAAAATACTGGTACATTCCACTCGGCGTTTCTTGCGTCCATTGCACACTGAAATGAATAAACACGAGACAGAACAGCATAGGATAGGTCATGCATCATGAATTAAGAAGATATGACTTTTACGAAAGTTGGCAGCATGGATAAAAATGATGTGCTTACTTATCAAGTGGGTTTACGACACCAGGAAAATAGTCTCCAAAAGTTAGCCTGTTGATCTTGTGACTAATCTGTATTGTGTTAAATAGTCTATTAGATGTTTCCAAATATAAAAGCAATGTGTTCACTATAAATTTTCTAATTGAGCATGTCCACTGCTAAGGTAACTACATGTAGGAAAAACTTGGAAATAAAAGGCATCACACAACTTACATTAAAACTATCCTTCTGAAATGCCAGTATATCATGGACATGAACATTGGATTGTTGAAAGCTTTTCCCAGGAGCAAAATGAAAATTCCCTGCAACTTTATTCACTTCCAGAAACCCATAGATGTTACATCCTTCACCTTCTTCTTCTTTAATCTTTTGTAGAAAACCTTCTCTTTTGCACTGCATGCCACAGAAACACCATAAAAGCAATGTTTTATAAAAACATGCAACTACTACTGACAACCGCGAACCAGCAAAGAGACAATCACTCATACTTTAGAAAAAAAATCAACTGTTAAGTAAGATCTGAGAGGAAATTCCTGAAGTTGGACGATCCTAGCAAAACCGAAATGAAAGCAAAAGCTGACCGATTGCAACTAACAGTCTCCCAGACCATCAACACCCTGTCCACTTGTTTTTAGATATAAGTTGATGGATGAGGCTCCATTACGTAGGAAAATGGACTAGCATACAGCATTTTCCCTCCTACAAATTTCTTGAAAATTCTATAAACAGAAACTTGGAGAAGAATACACTTATTTGAAAGCGTCATCACTGAAGCCCCACTTTTTTGATGCTGGTCATTACAAACCCTTAGTACAATGGTTAAGCCATAAATGGCTTAAGTTTTACTGGTCTAATCAAAGAAATATCCATGTGCCATTTTCATAAAACTTGCTCATAGGCATGGTCGCAAACATTAATTCTAGGTCCATGTTTTCTTCAATCCGATTTGATGTAAGAAATTTGATGAGGAGCAGAATCCAAATCCTTCTCAATGTCAAAAGGGACAGAACATGTGTGTTCCAGATTTGAGCCATAGACCTTCCCCAGCAGCACAGCTTGCTTTTTTGCATCAATGGAGTTTGTGAAATATTTTATGAACTTTAAGAAACACAGAAAAAGTAGGGACGGATCTCAATCTCAAAGCAGAAAAAGGAGGGATATTGTGTTGGCTGTGGCAGAGGACACAAGATTCAACAGATTTAAAACCAAAAACAGGAGTCTCAATCCTCATTCCTCAGAGCAGAAAAGAAAGAAAATTAATTTTGGATATGGCAGAATACCTAAGAGATATAACAGCCAAGGAGAAGTTGGAAGCATCTTCTGATCATAGTATCACTTTGCCCATCACAAAGGGGCACCATTCACAAGACCATGTCAAAGAGTCATTTCAGTAAATGGGAGACAAATATAGCCTCAACCAGTCATCACGTGGACTTACTTGGTCGATCGCATCTGGATTTGAAAGTGCCCAACCTTTCTTTCGATATGCTTCGCGGACCTCTTCACAGTTATTACAGCATTCCTCATCTGACTACAGAGTGCAACAAAAAAGAACAAAAAGAGAAAGCATTCATATATCATAGCACAACAACAAATTCAACAAGGAAATCTTGTTGCATACAGCAAAATGCTAACTACAGCTGACACGTAAGTTTGAACCATATACCACTAGCTCAAGAGAAAACATACCGTTTCTGCTCCATAACACGATCCGCAATATGTCTCATTGTGCTCAAGCCTCCCACCATGTCTCTGTAAGGGCTTTTCAATCTGCTAAAAAAAAGTGAGTGAGAGCCATATGAAAGTCACCGGGATATACAAATACCTTGTATAAGCATATTGCCAAAATGAAATAGACTACAGAACCATGCAGAGAAAAATGAACAGACTGCCGGGAAAGAGGACGGAGAGTAGGATGTCAAGTCATCATGCCATCCAAAAAGAATGCTATAGGATCTTAATTTGCAGATTACTGCACGATTGAATTTGAGGTGACATAGTAAAGAGTATTTGAGACTATTTCTCAATTTGCAGATAACTGCAAAATTTTCAGAGATTGCACACTGGGAGTATTTTAGTGGCACAAACTAAATGCAGCTAGACTTTATTATTATTATAGAGCTAATATATGCATTGAGAACACACTGAAGCTTGATAATAGAATGAAAAAGAAAGCATCAGAGCCTATGACAAATGTGATCTGTTTGTAACGATTAATTGACCTTTGCTATGATGAACAAAAGTTATCATGACAATCCTGAATTTTCTGTGACAATCAAGTAAACAGGACTAATATCTAGCCCTAGAGACGTCAAAAAGAAGCAGACTGACCAGACTATCTCATCTATGCCAGACTGAAGCAATATGTGTATGCAAATCCAACAATAAAATTATTCCAACAGAACACTCAACAGAGATGTCATATGCAGTTGCAATTAAAATGCATTAACCTTTTTTTAGACTAAACTCAATCATGTACAAGAGACCTGTGAGCTCACATCTACTAATTTCTAGGAATATGACGTTACTAACCTTTGGAGCACCAATTCCGTCTTGCCTTTCTTCTATCACCTGACCATTAGAATCTAATCTTCTCTTGATTATATCGTGTCTCTGCAGGATACAAAGGCATCAGACACACTCAAGCTCACTGGAGTAATAAAGAAATACTGAGATTGGAAATTCAGGCTTGCCCATTAGAAAGACCACAGCAAGCCATAATGTAATTGCTGAATATAATTCATGAAAGAAGTCTGCAAGTAGACTCTAATACATACTACATCAAGGTGTTGTTCTCCACTGACATCCATGGCATCAAGGCTGAGCATAGAGCAAGCCAATGCAGGGAATGTGACATCAAACTGCAGCACCAATCATCACAAAAGATAGAGTTGTTCAGTTGGTTATCAAGCAACCACTCAGTGCGTACAACCAGATAGCAACTAAGTCACCGTCAATGATAAATCTTCAGAGCACACTAATCACAGTCCTCAAACTTAACTGATGTACCTTCCTATAATCATCGATTCTCCTAAATTTGAACTAACAATGAGCGACTAACAACAATATCAGTGCCAAGATAATCCTAATCTCATCGAATACTGTTATAGGAGGCCCAAAAATCTAGATCAAATGCACATTCCATCCAAAGATTGACACCAAACAATGCCATAAAATCATAGTACCGATTTAGACTTCTCTGTAAGGAAGCAAAATGCATTACATTGATACGTAGATGTTCTCCTCTTGACGTATCCACCACTAACTTCGTTTCAGTTACCGCATGCAAATACAATCCTGCAAGCAAGATAAGGAGATTCGAAATGAGAAGGCTGACAAGTGATGCAAAAAGCACCTACACCCCCAAGCATAGACATATATGCGTATCAATAAACCGAAGCTCGATAACTCTTGATGATCAGAATAGCACCGAAATTCCCATTAGCATGCAAAAAAGAAACAGCATCATTGGTATTCAACTTGTAATCCGAGTATCAATCGCTAGTCACTGAGCCGCGGATCGAGGACCTAACACTGAGAGAGGAACGTTTCAGCTAATCAAGCACAATCCGGAGCCGCAGATCTCCGGCTCGTTCACAAACGGTCAATCTCAGGCGGGCCGCCTCTAGCGCTAAACCGACAATTCCAATCTCCGGCGACGGAAACCATCCGGAAGCACGAAGACAGACAAAATCAACCTCGAAACCCGGGCGATTGGCAGGATCGCAAAGCCCTAACAAGGACCACACACGGAGTCGCGAATCCAGGCGCGAGGAAAACGGAGGATATACGTACGGAGCTCGGAGATGAAGAGGAGGGCCATGACGACGGAGGAGACGAGGGTGATGACGCCGCCGGAGAGCGTGCGGCTGTAGAAATCCTCGTTGATCTTGGGGTACGCGTCCAGGTTCCGGAGCTTGCCGAACACGCCGTCCATCTCCGGCTAGGCTACAATCTCCCCCACAAAGCCACCGGGAAAAAAAAAAAAAAATTCCTCCGTCGGCGGCGGCGATTTTCCTCGCTTTCTTTCTCTCTCTCTCGCTTCTCCCCGCCGTCGAATTCCTGATCGGAATCGGAGGGGACGGGGTGATGCAAAATCTCTCCCGAAACGCCTCGTTGAATTGCGGTTGAAGTCGATCCCGAGTAAAATCCGCAGCAAAGGCGATTCAATGTGGAAACAGAATGACGGATCTCTCCCTCTCGTCTCCTCGGCGTCGTCCTTTTATTTATTATTTATTTATTATTTATAGGCTTTGCTGAGTTTCATTTTTTTTCCTTCACTGTGGCCATTTTTTTCAGCTGGCGATTGGCCCTCGTCCTCGCGCTAGATATGGATGGAGGAGGTTTCTCTTTTTGCGCAGGACCCGACCCGATTATGGTCCGAAAGCCCACCGCCCGAGGCCCACGACCCGATTAGACGTGGCTTCAGTGCGTCTGATCTCCAATGCATTCTAGTTTGGGGGTCTCAAAATGAGCTGCGAAGCTCGCCATCGAAGTCAATCTCGGGCATGGCGGACATGTTTCGGGCCGGTCCGCGAGGTTCTATGCCTCCTTGGCGGCTCAACCAGACCGCCGGGTTGTTGGCAAGGTGCGGGGAGGTGGGATGAGTCCATGGGTAGGCTCACCTACCCGCTTTGCACTATCGGTGTTTGGAGACGGTGTTCAGCAGGTCCTCGTGGGCGAGCGTGAACATTTACAGCTATAGCCATGCCGAGTTTTCATGCCGGGGATATTTTCTAATCTATGTCCTCCGATTCAATCACGGGTTTGGTACTTTTTGGGTTGAAGTGGGGGAGGGGTGGCTCCATAGGAGCAGGATGGCAAGAGTGTGGTTTGCAATTCTAAATGATGGATGTTGCTACAAGATTGGTGTCCCCATTGGAGCTGTACTTGGATATGTTGGCCATTAGGAGGTCAAGATCTGAGGCAGAGTTCTTATGTGACTTGTATGTATTCAAGCAATCAACTTCTAACACTCCCTTTTTTTTGGGGCACTCTGTTCACTTCCATGTAACAGTTTTATGTGGTCTGCTTGCAGAGCCATTTCTATTCAACCTCATAGAGAATAGGGATAGGAATGATTTGTGGGGTTGCTTCACAATTGCGCGCTCTCTGTCTACATGACACGGAAAACAACTTGGGATGAGCTGGTAACTTCTTAGAAATTGAATCTTTGCGGATCTGATGCCCTTCATGAAATTCATGAACTGTAATTCTCTTCCACAGCTTCCCATATCATACACTGTCTTAAAAACACCCAGCTCCTTCCTGCTACAGGTGATTAGGGGCATTGGAACGCCTGGATCGTCAACTTTAGAAACTCTGCAACATGTCGAACGAAAGCACCAGGAATACTACTACAGAAGACTGAACAGTGATGACGCCTGACAGATTCGCACATTGTATTGGTATGCTATAATATATCTACCTCCTGAAGCAAGGTGGATTTGTACTCTTGTCAATGACAACATGTTTGGTGCACCCATGGTTTCACAAAAGGGAGCCATCACTCCTAGGAAAAAACTGCAGTTTTTTTGTAGTGAAGAGTTCATGCAGTAAAACACACACGAGACTGAGAACTGCATATAATCTTGTCATCCTCTGATGAGTGCAGGAGTGATCGCTGGGGTCAAAGAGGGCTCAAACAAGGTACTGACTCTAGGATAGCGTGGGGCAGGAATGAACCAAATCTCACATTGTCTGAGTATGGCACACCTAGGTGTATAGACAAGAATCTTAAAGGATCTATGGAAGAAGTTAGTCAAATGTCGTCATGCAAAGGATTGGCTAGCATTTCCATTTATATTAACGACAACTTCTCAAGGCTCAAGCTCATGTGCTAAAACTACTTGCGACCAGATTACATATATTGAGCAATTAACATTTCCTACATTTAAAGCTCAAAATGTGCTCCGGAAGGAAGATGTTTGACGTGATAGGAAATTGCTTGCTTTGATGGAATGACACAGGATTGCAGGAGCAGAAACAGTGGAAATCATGAAAATACGTCCTTTCTCATTTTGATTACTTCTCATAAATTTGCTAAGATGTCATTGTTGATTTTAATTTAGGTCGCATAAGAATGTTTCGGCAGCATTTCCACTGATCTGAAGTTCCTTTCTTTAAAACTACTCGTAAGCTTATCTTACTAATTGACAATTCGAGATCCATTTTACAGGACATTATATTATTATCAAGGCGCTTAATTGTAATGAAGTAAAGGTCAGTTCCCATTGCGATACAGAAGTTTTGTTATCTTCACAAGAATAAGAAGAGAATGAGAAATGTGGAATCATATGACCGTGCTGGCCTTGCGTGATGCTTCTTCAGCCACGAAGCCACTGATTAACGCGTGTTTGAGTTAGTGATACCTGCAGAACAACATGGATATTCATTGACCTTCTCAAATCATCAGGAATTTATGGAGAATAGTAATATGGCGCACCTGCTTATTTCAATCGGTTTTGCAGGTAATAACAATCAGTACTACAGTCAACGAAAGTTTCAAACAGCATTCTGACCCACATGCCCTCCAAGACAGATGATCAAGAGTGAAAAATTTCGATTTTGCAGATGCAGATCGAGAGCTTCAGCCCATTCTGGCATGTCTCCCCCATTGACATGCAAATTCGTCAATGCAGACCGTCTTAGAAAGGAAATTAGCAGCTCACCTTCACTTGCATACTCAGTAAAATGGCAAGCACGACACCCGCAGGAATCCCTACTAGGTAGTAGCTTATGATGTTGACATAGGCTACTATATGCCCCGCCAACCAGCTCCAACAGGGACTCCTGATAACTAAATTTTGAGACTCATGTTCAATCACAATCAGGTACTCATGATTTGATATTAATCCACATGTCATACAATAGATTGATGTATAAATTTCATGGAAATTTTATGTATTGATCGATTAACTTTATGTTCACTCATGTCAGTGATAACCAAAAACCATCAAGAACTTCTCCAAGTAATATTGTGCTTCTATTCATCTGATTAGGAAGGAGGAGAAGTACCAGAAAGAACTGGTTGGACGCTGTTCAAAAGAATGGAAGTAGGCAGAAGAGGTGATAAGTCAGCCACGGCATTGGTGACCTCATCGTTGTCAGTGAAAATATAAGACAGACGCCCCCTGAAGAAGAGGAAGAATATGAAGAGAACAAATCCCATGGCGAACGATGTAAGCACTGTCATCATGATTGAGAACTTTGCTGATCTTGAGCTCCCCCTTCCTAGTTCATTAGACACTTGAACGCTGAAGAAACGTACAAAATTCAGATTTGCTGGTAAAGTTTCTGGAGGAGGAATTAATGGTCAATAGGAGTCACGACTCTTGCTTGTGTAACCTGCTGCAGCCAAGAAACCAAAAGAGATCATGATTTCCCATCCATCGATGTTGAGGCTGTGAGTATGAAATTATGCTATTTCATTTTAGTGAACAGGCCTTTGATGAAAGAAAACCGCAGAGCAGAAAGAGCGGAAGTGCATCACAATTACCAGATGGCGAACGCATCAATGGAAACCTCTGCATTTTCCATTTTGCCTGTTAGAAGAACCAACACCGTGTTGTACCACAGCTCGAGACTGACGATTAGTAAAGAAAAGGAATTCGGTGATAATCTTGTATGAAAAAGAAAGGATGTGCCGCTATACTCCTGTTGTGAGATTGCTAGTGTTCAGATTTCACCATTTATTCGACAACAAAAGATGATCACACATTAGAGAATGTAGACACCACATGGTTAGACCAACTAAACTAATGTCAGATCCACACAGAAATTTAGCAATTAGAATGAAATCTCATGTCTCGGTGAAGAAATGCTGCTTGGCATAGCATGGCACTGGGTGAAAGCGGAAGCTTGATCACGGGCCACAAGTCCTTAAACGACAAACTCAAGAAACCCTTCCAAGTATTTCGGCAGCCTCCACACATCACGAACAGGAATTGTCCAATATTAGGAATCCAATATGCCAAAGTGGTGGGAGCCATGGCGCCTAGAATTCCAGACTTGTATTTCATGGTCAATAGCCACGAGAGGCAAAGATGAACCACCACTGAGAATGCTGCTACGTATGCGATGACCATGTTCTTGCTCTGCGCTTGGAGAAACATTTGGCAGGTGAAAGATACGATGAAGGTGAAGAGGATTGCATCAACCAGAGCGAGATTTCTCCAGCGACCTTTGCAATTTCTTCTTCCTGGCCTAAGGCTTTTAAAGGTGGCGTGGCGAAGATGAACAGAGGCATTAGAAAGATGGAGCAGATTGTTAGGACAATCCATGATCTCTGGAGGTACACTCTGAGCTTGTGATATTGTTTTGCGCCGTAGGCCTGGCAACATAGAGTCTCTAGCGCACTCGCCATGCCAAGCTGCAAGTTCCATGGATGGTAGCGTGTTTTATAATCATTTCAAAACTCAAATTTCTGAACAACTGCACTTGAATTACGGTGCAAGGTTCATTTAACAGGCGATAAAAAGCTATGCCTGGAGGTGTTTTTAGTGAATTCACTGAAAGTCTTGTTGGCTATTCTCTGTCAACAATAACATATTATTGTTTCATTCAAAGTGCAGCACAATGCAAATGGCCTAGGTTCAACTCCAAATTCATTTTCCTTTTTGCTCTTTCAATTCCTATACGCCTTTTTACCATAACAATTTCACTGGCTCCAGCATATTCGAAAAGTCGACCAAAAGCTGACGAGCTGCTTCCATGAGAAGCCGGTACTGGTGCAGTGCTCCGGGGCATCTATTTTATGTCTTTGAGCATTGTTAATTGAGGGACATAAGATTGCTTCCATGAAAAAAAAAAAAAGAATCGTTCATTATTCAGTATTGGGCTAAGAGCACATTTGCTTAAGAAGCTTCTATAAACAATTAGTACAGAGACAGAAGGAATCTTTTGCAAATTAAAAATGTTGATGTAAGATGAACAGCAGCAAGATACCTCACTACATGATTATATGACGGGAAAAAATCAACAACTAAAGTAACGGAAAACACACTGAAACATACCGAGACACCGTTTGCAAATCTCAGGAGGACAGCGAAGACCAGAGAATAGGCAGCCAGTTCGGTGGACCCGATGTGGCCTATAAAAGCTTGGCTGATGATATAAATCCCAAAGGTGGAGAATCTGGTGAATATTGCAGGTGCCGCGACAATTCACGTCTTTTTGGTCTCGCTCCATATCCTGTCCTTCAATGGCTCATCCTCGCCACCATCACCAACTTCCACTGCTACTGATTCTTTCAGCAGCTTCTCAGTCCCGTCTCGCTTCGTTGCCATGGCTAGTAATTAGACCTATGTTCACCTCATATGCCCATGACAACGTAGCCTATTCCAATCAGCTGTAAACCAGAAGCACAGTTTGAATGAAATTA
Organism: Eucalyptus virginea; assembly: GCA_014182375.1. Lineage (NCBI taxonomy): Eukaryota > Viridiplantae > Streptophyta > Magnoliopsida > Myrtales > Myrtaceae > Eucalyptus > Eucalyptus virginea. Next base: position 5,701,261 of record CM024519.1, on the reverse strand, counting down.
AGCAGTGAGGGAGTGGTTTTTGTCAGAAGTTGAAGCAAGGGACGAAGCAAGATCGGAGGAGGAAAAGTGGGAAGAAATTTGGGGAGAATTTCTTTTCTGTGTATTTTCTATATCTCGACAATGTACATCAACGAATAATTATAATACAATGTGTACATTAAAAAAGGCAATGAAATATCTCACATATCAATCTAAATCGATCTAATTTTTAGATTGATTCTATAAAATCAAAATCGGATCAATTAATATCCGAAGATCTTCTGCATATCTTCTAACACTCCCCCTCAAGCTGGTGGCTTGTAAATGTCCAAGACGCCTAGCTTGCTCAATAGATATGCATGCTGTCTTTGACACAATGCCTTGGTAAACACGTCCGCAGGCTGTTCAGCAGTTCCAATCCCTTTTGTCTCAATTGTTCCTTCTTGGATCTTCTCCCGAGTGAAATGGCAATCCACCTCTATGTGTTTAGTTCTTTCGTGCATTACAGGATTCGCTGCAAGCTTCAGGGCCGATTCGTTGTCGCAGTATAACCTTGTCGGACCTCTCAATCGTACTCCAAGATCACTGAGCAATCCTCGTATCCACACGACTTCACATGTGGTTTTTGCCATGGCCCGATATTCTGCTTCAGCTGATGATAGAGAAACTGTTGCTTGTTTCTTGGTTTTCCATGAGAGAAGGGAATCTCCAAGCTTGATACAGAAGCCGGTTATGGATCTCCGACTCATAGGACATGTTGCATAGTCTGCATCACAGTATGCTGTCATTTCCATGTTGCATTTTCTGGATAAAAGTATTCCGAGTCCTGGACATCCTTTCAAATACTTGACCACCTTCAGAGCAGCATTCATGTGGGATTCTTTTGGTTTGTGCATGAATTGACTCAGATTTTGCACCGCATATGATATATCAGGTCTGGTCATAGTCAGGTATATAAGTTTTCCAACGAGCTTCTGATAACTCGTCGGATCCTGTAGTATAGGATCATCCTGAAATGTTCCCCCGGCATGATCCGCTGTAGTTAACCTGACGTTCTGTTCGATTGGAATGACAGCTGGCCTGCACCCTGATAACCCGGCCTCTGATACAATTTCTAATACAAACTTCCTCTGACTAAGAGAAATCCCTTGGTGAGATCGTGCGATCTCAATCCCAAGAAAATATTTTGGTGCTCCCAGATCCTTTATATGAAAGGTGGTATGCAAGTATTTTTTAAGACTTTCTACCGCAGCTTCATCGTTTCCCATGATAAGAATGTCATCTACATAAATCATCAAGTAGACAGATGACGTACCTTTGGTCCATGTAAACAAGGCATAATCGTACTTTGATTGTTTGAAGTTGGCATTGGTGAGAGCCTTGGCAAATTTAGCATACCATTGTCTGGAAGCCTGTTTCAGCCCATAGAGGGACTTACGGAGACGACACACTTTATCCTCCCCCTGTCTCCGTAGGCCCTGAGGAATGTCCATGTAAATTTCTTCATCCAGATCACCATGAAGAAAAGCGTTGTGGACGTCCATTTGGTGTAACGACCAATCATGGATTGCTGCAACGGACAAGAACGATCGAACAGTGACATCCTTGGTGACTGGAGAAAAGGTTTCATTGTAGTCGAAACCTTCGCGTTGTGTATACCCTTTTGCCACCAATCGAGCTTTGTATCGTTCAATGGATCCATCCGCTCTGTATTTAATTTTGTAGACCCATTTGCATCCTATGGACTTCCTATCCCGAGGAAGATCAACTATCTCCCATGTTTGATTATCGGCCAATGCCTGTAATTCTGCTGCCATCGCCTTTTGCCACCGTGGGTCTTTGGATGCCTCATCATAATCAGATGGTTCCTTTTCATCGGATATACGACTAATGCAACATTTATGGTCCGATGAAAGTCTTTCAAATGAAACATAAGAAGATGTTGGATAGTTAATACCTGGTCCATTAAGTGAGGCACAGACATAGTCTTTAGTCCATGTCGGTGGTCTCGTGGCTCTCTTCGATCGTCTTGGAGGGTCCGTTGGTGGTGGAGGTGAAGACATTTCTGCAGCATTATTTTCTGCTTGATTAGCATATTCATCCTGAATGTTGGACGAAGCAGTGGGTATGCTGGCCAATGTCTCTGTCTGTGGTGAATGATCAAATGATGGTGGTATCACTTCCCCGGGTGATGCAGCAATAAAGTATTCAGGAGATAGATCATCTTCAATTGGAAGTTGATATGAGCTATTTGAGATATTCAAATCCCTTGAAGTCTTCTGGAATGGAAAGACAGTTTCGTGAAATATAACGTCCCTGCTCACGAAAATTTCTCCTGTCGACTGATCCAGAATGTAATACCCTTTCTGTAGGTTAGGATAACCTATAAAAATGCCTTTCCTTGCTCGTGGACCCATTTTATCTCGGGGTCCCACAGTTGTAGCATAGCATAAACAACCGAATACTCGTAAATGATCTAATGCTGGTTTCCTTCCATAAAGTAACTCAAAAGGTGACTTACCAGCTAAGATTCGAGTGGGCATACGGTTGATGAGGTAGGCTGCAGTAAGGACACAATCTCCCCAATATGTTGCTGGTATGGACCCTTGAAACTTTAAAGCGCGTGCGACTTCTAGCAAGTGACGATGCTTACGTTCCACCACTCCATTCTGTTGTGGAGTATAAACACAGGAGCTTTCATGTAGAATGCCATGAATCAGGAAAAGTGATTTGCATTCATGATTAAAGAATTCCTTTCCATTGTCAGTCCTTATCCGCTGGATTGACTTCCCAAACTGATTTTTAGTCAGGACAATAAATGTCTTCAAATGAGATGGAACCTGTGCCTTTGACTGCATCAAGAATACCCATGTAGCTCGAGAGTGATCATCAACAATAGTGAGAAAATATCGTGAACCGTCACGATGTGCTGTGTGATATGGCCCCCAAACATCCACATGAATTAGGGAAAGAGCATTATTGGAACGTTTTGCATTGGAAGGGAAAACGACACGAGATTGTTTCGCTAGAGGGCAAACATGACAGTTAGGATATGGAAAGAAGGCACTATGTCCCATTCGTGAATGCAAAAGAAAATCTTTATCATTGGCAATGACGTTACACAATGACATTTTATTGAAAGGAATTGAACGATGATGACTTGAAGTGCTAGTCCAGAAATATAGACCTTCAGAAACATTACCCAAGCCCATCAATTTCCCAGTCGAAAGGGCCTGAAAAAAACACGTGTCAGCATCAAAGAGTATTTGACAAGAATTTTCTTTGCAGACTTTGGACACGGAAATGAGATTGAACCGGAATTGTGGGACATAGAGGACATTTTTCAGGATAATTTGAGGGCTTAATTGAACAGTTCCTGTCAATGTGACATGAGTAATATTTCCATTTGGGAGTTCTACAGAAATAGGTTCCTTCAATTCCCTATTCCTTTTTGAGAAAAAACTCATATCACAAATAATATGATCAGTCGCTCCTGAGTCAATTATCCATGCCCTTTTTGAAATTGAGTTTATCAGGCAATGAGATATACCTGAGAAGCTTCCCTTTGTTTTTCCAATGTCTGCTTTCTGCAACGCCTGCATCAATTGCTGATATTGCCCATGGGTAATAAGTCGATCACTACTTATCCCAGTAGGTCCGGTCACTTGGTAAGCTGCAGAATATTCTCTTCTTTTTCCTTTTTCTCCTGGCTTTCCATGCAATTTCCAGCAATTTTCTATGGTATGATGCGGACGTTTACAGTGCTCACAGTACAATTTACCTTTTCCTTTTGAATTTTGGCTGAAATTTCGTATGGAAAAAATATGGCCGTCGGATCCCTTGGTTCCTGAATTATCACAACCGTCCGATCCAGCGAATAGATCTGCTCTTTGCGGACCGTCAGATCTTCGGGGAAAATCGGAGCCGTCGGATCTCCTCGGGAAATCCTGGCCGTAGCTTCCATCCCTTTTAAGGGTTCGCTCGGCCATTTCGAACCCTAGCCCTAGTCCTTCGCGATTCTCCCGAGCTAGGGTTTTCGCCCCCAATTCTCTCCCGCGGCGCTCTCCGCGAAGGGCGAGGGCTACGCCGTCGCCTCCTCGTGTCTGCTCCGGAGCCGTGAGTCGCTGGCTCTCCTCTTGGACGGCCAGCTGGAAAATCCGGCCGAGGGGCGGCACGGGGTCCATCGCCAGAATCTGCGACCTAAAGGTTAGGTAAGATTCATTCAAAATTAAGAGAAATCGAGTGGATTTCTCCCTTTCCTTTATCGATCTGTACTGTCTGAGCGTCTCTGGGGGTCCCTCGAGTTTTTCCTCTGCGGCCTCGAGCTCGTTCCAGAGCGATGAGAGTTTGTTGTATACCGCCGTGATTGACATGTTTCCTTGTTTAAGATCCGTGAGTTCCTGCGTGAGACAGAAAATTTTTGCTCGATCTAACTTCCCGTACATCTCTTTGATGTTGTCCCACATGGTTTTCGAATCTTCGGTCGGTGGGAGGCCTGCCGCGACGTCTGGGGACACACAGTTGCCGATCCAGGTACGGATCAGGCGATTACACTTCCTCCAGTGCCTTGCCAGCCTCTCGTCTGCCGGGATCGGCACGGTTCCGTCAAGGAAACCGTCCTTATCCTTGGTCGCAAGAGCCCTCCGGAAGTCTTGTGACCATTTGCTGTAATTTTCCGGCCCGGTCAGTTGCAGACTGATGAGTCGCACTTCTGGACCGTCGGCGGTAGATACATGCAAAGGGTCCCCTGGTTCCGGTCGGCCGGTGATGGCCGCAATCGGATACGGGAAAAAATTGGGTGGAAAATTTGGGTTCGGGTAGGGATTCGTCCCTGTACCCGACCCATCGAATCCAGATCCATGCTCCGCATTAAAGGGGCCCGGACCAAGGTTTGTTCCGGATCCCGCTTCTCCAGACCCGCTTCTTGGTTCTGTCTCGGTGGCTGAGTTTGCCCCGCTTGCGGTTGGTGGACCTCCGTCGAGCTGAACATTATTCTGGTAATTCATTACCCCCGGCAATGATGGATACGGGCCTTGCCCGATGTACCATGGATAGGGTACCCATTGGTAAGGTTGGCCCGGAATGGGCTGCCCCACATTCGCCTGAGCCGGGAACATCTGCCATTGTTGCTGTGTGGTGGTGTTTGCAGGTACTACGTCGGTGTTGCGGCCTTGCATTTCTACCAACGGTGTGACATTCCCTGTGGAAGGAATTCCCGTGCTGACAGGAGGTGGGTTTTCTGGATTCATGGTAAGCGAATCCTCTCCGCTTCTTCTCCCTTCTTACAACAATTGTTTTTCTCGTAACAAGACGTATATCTGTCTTGCAGATTCAAGCAAAGAAAAAAACTGGTGCGGAAGTTGGAGCTCAGAACCGACGCTCTGATACCATGTCAGAAGTTGAAGCAAGGGACGAAGCAAGATCGGAGGAGGAAAAGTGGGAAGAAATTTGGGGAGAATTTCTTTTCTGTGTATTTTCTATATCTCGACAATGTACATCAACGAATAATTATAATACAATGTGTACATTAAAAAAGGCAATGAAATATCTCACATATCAATCTAAATCGATCTAATTTTTAGATTGATTCTATAAAATCAAAATCGGATCAATTAATATCCGAAGATCTTCTGCATATCTTCTAACAGTTTTCCATTAGAGTTGCTTTTGGTGTAGACATGCCAAGGATCATGGCTTCGGACGCTGAGAACTCACGATAAATTAGTCGATAGTGAGGTTGTGTGCTCACGTCACATGTTTAGAGTTGCGAATCGCATCACCGCTCCGATAACTAGATTCTCTTGGCTTGGTTCAGTCGGGAAAAAAAAAGGGCCCACTTAGGTTGGACAAGGCATACGAACTTATAAAGGAGTAACAGCGCCCAAAGCTCAACTGCAGATACATCAAATTTAAAATGGCACGATTGACAATCCTGCGCTAGTATGGGGGCAATCATGCCCAGCTCAACGTATTGAAAAATCATCACCAGAATTTGGTATGGCGAAGCACATGATTGATGGCTTTCCCATTTTTGTTCAGTTCCGTCTAGATTGGGATAAATTTTGATACCAGCAAGCAGTGATCATGTCGAGACGTCACGGACACTAGGAATTTCTTAATGCAGTGTGGCATGACAGTCTTGATGGGGAGGATGAAGTGGCTCCAAAAGTAGTGATAAACATGAAATGAGGATAAACAAAGGAGTTCTGCATGAACCTGGAGCAAAGTTTTTCAAATTGTTTCAACTCAGATTTGGCTCATTGAAAAGCCAGCTTCCAGCGAAAGTGGCAACAGTAGTTGCATTCTTTTTATCTGTTGGCATGTTTATTTATGTAATGGCAAAAAAGCATCAGGAATCTTGATTCACCCCACCACAATAATCATGGCTTCGATTCTCTCCGAGTAAAAAATATTAGGTACCATGGTGGTGTCATGTTAGCAAAATACTAATCCACTTACCGTGCGACACGTGCCTCTCGTATATGCACATCAGCGTCATTTCGCCATGATCGCCTTGGCTCCACATACATTGCAAAAACTCTCGTCCTCTCCGATCGAATGGGTGAGTTCGCGTCGACAATGATAGCAATTGTCGGGAGTTGCGGATTGATTTAAGAAATTGTTATTGTCCGACATATGAATTTTACAGGTGGAATTTAAAATTCGAGGGAGAAAGGACCATCGGAAAACAAAAATTGCGTCTTTTGACGGTTCAATTGAGGTGTGGACAAAGCTCACTAGAATCAGGTCAAGCGTGGTATCTTGCAAAGAATTTAGAGAATCAAAATCTTTTTGTCGTTTCATATTGACATTAATCCATAATGTTGAGTAAAAGTCCTTAAAATATATTATATCTTTAGTCGTTTCATTATATATGGTAATCGTTTATAATATGTAGACATATAATTTACTGTCTATGTTTTGTATATTTAGTTAATTTAATATAGACGGTGGTAATTACAAATGACATTTAGGATACTAGTTGTCGATATAATTCATGATATTGGAAATTTTATTTGAAATTACAATGTGTATATTTAAAGTACATCTAGTTTTGTTACATAAATAGATTTTCCATTTAACTTCAAATTTTTTCACAAATCACAATAAAAATCTATGAAAGGATTAAGATGGTACATCTGTACTTTTAATTTATTTATATCTGTACTACTATTAAATAAGAAGAACAGCTAAAATCTTAGCAAATTAATTTGCAAAAATATTATTTTGAGCAATCTTATCAAAAAAGAAAAAAAGAAAAATACAAGTACTTTTTTTTTTTTTGGCATAAGTGCGAGTGCTTGATAATTACCTCTTTCTATAATCAGCTTAACTAAAGTACATATTGAATATATATTGTAAGTCTACCAAACTGTCGGGTCGTTTAATTTGTTAATTCAAAGGTGACTTGTATGAATTCAAGCAAAACCAACTTCCAAAACTTGCATTTTCTTAGTATTTAGCTCACTTTCATCTGACAGTTCTATGTAACAAGCTTACAAATTCATTTCTTTTCACCCTTACAGAGAATATGGATAGGAATGATTTGTGGGGTTGCTCCACAATTCCTGGCTCTTTTCTACATGAACAGTGATGAAAGTTGGATTTGTACTGTCTATGACAGCATTTGCGGTACGCCCGCCTGTTTCATAAGAAGGAACGAGCACCTCCAGGAGAAAATTGAGCTTTTTGTGATGCAGAGTTCATGCATGTGCATTGAGCACGGCAATAGACAATGTCTTAACTCAATTTGTCCGATCGATTGGCAGGAAGCTGGAAAAAGAAAACACAGCACTGAGAGCTACATATAATTGTGTCATCCCAAAAGCATTAGCATTCTGCACAATGTCTAGGTATATAGTCAAGGATCTTGCAGGATCTATGGAAGACACTTAGTCGAATGTCGTCATGTAAAGCTACTTCCTCATTTCAAAACCAGCAGACGTTGCTGCTTTCTAAGTTAGGCATATAAGTCATCCTTTGAAATGAGCTTTGCTAGCGTTGCTGTTTATAGGCAATGACAACTACTCAAGCGCTCAAGCACATGTGCTAAAACTTACTGGCGAGCAGATTACATACATTGAGCAACTAACGTTTCCCATATTCAATTCGAAAGAGAACTGAAAATCTATTCATAGATGAGCAACATAGCAAAACTCAAAATGCGCTCTAGAAGGAAGATGTTCCGATGTGATAGGAAATTGCTTGCTTTGATGGAATGACATAGGATTTCTGGAGGAGAAACAGTGTTGAAATCAAGTATGTCGTTTCTCATTTCAATTGCCCTTTTCATGATTTGCTAGAATGTCATCGTAGCTTTAATTTAGGTTGAATAAGTAATGTTTTGACAGCATTTCCACTGATCTGAAGTTCCTCTTTCAAAACTACCCGTAAAGTTATCTTACTAAATGAAGATTCGACGCACATTTTACAGGACATTAGGCGCTAACTGTAATAAAGTCAAGGTCAGTTCTTGCTGTGATACAGAATTTTTCGTTATCTTCACAAGAATAAGAGAACAAGAAAGATCAAATCAAACACCCGTGCCAGCCTTGTGTGATCCTTCTTCAGCCACAAGCCACTTATTAACGCGTGTTCGAGCTTGTGATACCTGCAGAAGGACAGAGATTCATTGACCCTCACAATCATCAAAAATTAATGGAGAATAGTAATATCCAGCGCACCTGCTTATCCCAATCAGTTTTGCAAGTAATAATGATCAGTACTACAGTCTGAACAAAAGTTCCAAACAGCATTCCGAGCCACACGCCCTACAATAGGAAATATTAAGTGTTTGGAATTTCAATTTTGCAGGTGCAGGTCGAGAGCTTCTGCCCATTTTGACATGTCTCACTGATGATATGCAGATTCGCCAATGCAGATCGACTTGGAAAGGAAATTAGTAGCTTACCTTCACTTGCATACCTTAGAAAATAGGCAAGCGTGACTCCCACAGGAATCCCTACTAGGTAATAGCTTATGATGTTGACATAGGCTACTATGCTCTGCCAACCGGCTCCAACGGCGACTCCTGATAGAGAAATGTTGACACTGATGTTCAATCACTATCAGGTACTAAAGATTTGATATTAATCCACCACATATTGCTTACGTCATACAATTAATCGTCATATTTCTCAAATTATAAGGGACCTCACTGAATCCCACAAAAGAAAAACATGAATCCCACAAAACATTTATGTATCGATCATCTGTATGTGTCCACTCATGTCAGTAATAACCGAAAACCATCAAGACCTTCTCTTGGAAATATTGCACTTTTATTCATCTGATTGGGAGGGAATAGTGGAGAAGAACTACCAGAAAGCACTGGTTGGATGCTGTTCAAAAGTATGGAAATAGCCAGAAGGGCGATAAATCAGCCATGGCATTGGCAACCTCATCGTTCTTAGTGAAAATATAAGCCAGACGCCCCCTGAGGAAGAGGAAGAGCACAAAGAGAATGAACCCAATGGTGAACGATGTGAGCACTGACATCACGATTGAGAACTTTACTGATCTGGCACTCCCTCTTCCTAGTTCATTAGATACTCGAACGCTGAAAAAAACATAAAAATTCAGAGTTGCTGGTATAGTGCAAGTGTGGAGGAGGAATTAACGGTCAATTGGAGTCATGACTCATGATTATACCTTGCAGCAGCCAAGAAACCGAGGGAGATCATCATTTCCCAACCATTGATGTTGAGGCTGCAAAATGACATTATTCTATATCATCTTGGAGAACAGTTGATGATATGTCTTTGTAAGTCAAGGCATTTCCCTAACGTAATAGAAAGCACTGAAGAGCAGAAAGAATGGAAGTGCATCACAGTTACCAGATGGCGAGCGCATCGATGGAAACCTCCGCATTTTCCATGTTGCCTGTTAGAAGAACCAACACTGTGTTGTACCACAGCTCGAGACTGACAATTAGCAAAGAATAGGAATTCAGTCAATATCTTGTATGAAAAAGAAAGGACATGCCGCTATCCACTTCTGATGCGAGATTGCTAGTATTCAGATTTCACCATTTCTTTGACAACAAAAGACCGTTGACTTCTAAATCACACATTAAAGCATATAGATACTAAATGGTTGAACCAACTTAACTAATGTTGATCCACACAGAAACTTAGCAATTAGTCCAAATTCAAGAATGAAATATCATGTCCCGTTGATGAATTGATGCCTTACCATAGCATGGCACCGGATGAAAGCGAGAGCTTGATCACGGGCCACAAGTCCTTATAGGCCAAAGTCGAGAAACCCTTCCACGTATCTTGGCAACCTCCACACGTCACAAACCCAAGTTGTCCTATATTAGGAATCCAAAATGCCAAAGTGGCTGAAGCCATAGCGCCTAGAATTCCAAACTTGTATTTCACGGTCAATAGCCACGAGAGGCTTACATGAAACACCAGCGAGAATGCCGCCATGTATGTAATGATCATGTTCTTACTCTGCGCTTGGAGAAACATTTGGCAGGTATAAGATGAGATAAAGGCGAAGAGGATTGGGATCAAGCAGAGTGAGATTTCTCCAGCGACCTCCGCAATTTTATCTTCCTGGCCTAATGCCTTTAACAGTGGCGCGGTGAAGATGAATAGAGGAACTAGAAAGATGGAGCAGATTGTTAGGACAATCCATGATCTCTGGAGGTACACTCCAAGCATGTGGTATTGTTTCGCGCCATAGGCCTGGCCGCATAGGGTCTCTAGTGCACTTGCCATGCCAAGCTGCAGGTTCCATGGACAAGAAGCGTGTTTCAAATAATTTCAAAACTCAGATTTCTGAACGACATCACAATTTACATGACGAAAGGTTCCTCTACTAGGCAATAAAAAGCTATGCATGGAGTTGTTTTTAGCAAATTCACTCAAAGTCATGTTGGTCATGCTCTTCTCCTTCAGAAACATAGTATTGTTTCATTCAAAGCCATAATCAAATGGCCCAGGATTAACTCCAAACCGATTTTCCTTTTCGCTCTTTTGATGCCTTATTTACATTACAATTTCACTGGCTCCAACATATTCAGAAAGTCGATCAAAAGCTGACTAGCATCTTCCATGAGAAGCTGGTACTGGGGTAGTGCTTCGTGGCAGCTATCTTATGTCTTTAAGCGTTATTACTTCAGGGACACAAGACTGCTTCTATGAAAAAAATCATCATTCATTATTCAGTGTTGGGCTTAACGACCCAACGTGTGCTTAAGAAGCATCTATAAACAGTAAGCACAGAGATAAAGAATTAAACTTTTGCAAACTGCAAATGTCGATGTAAGATGAACAACAGGAAGATACCATACGACATGATTAAATGATGCGAACAGATCTACAATTAAAGTGATGGAGAACATGCTGACCCTTACCAGGATGCCGTTTGCAAATCGCAGGAGGACTGTGAAGACGAGAGAATAGGCAGCCAGTTCGATGGACCCGATGTGGCCGATAAAAACTTGGCTGATGATAGAAATCCCAAAGGTGGAGAATCTGGTGAATGTTGCAGGTGCTGCGACAGTCCATATCTTCTTGGTCTCACTCCATATCCTGTCCTTCAATGGCTCATCCTTACCACCATCATCTACTTCCACTGCTACAGATTTTTTCAGCAGCTCCTCCGTGACCTCTCCCTCCATTGCCATGGCTAGTAATTATAGGAACAAGACAACTTTGCCTATTCCAATCAGCTGTGAACCAGAAACACAGTTCGAATCAAAATAAGCTGTGAGGGAGTGGACTTCCCAGTGAAAGAGTTGCTTCTAGTGTAGACATGCCGAGAATCACGGCTTGTGACGATGAGAACTCGGAACAAATCGGTTGATAGTGAGGTTTGTGCACTCACGTCACATGTTTGGAGTTGCGTATCGCATCAGTGCTTCGATAACTAGATTTTCTTAGCTTGGTTCAGCGAGAAAAAAAAGGAAAAAAGAAGAAGATATGAAGTCTCTCTTAGCTTGGACAAAGTACACGAAACTTATAAAGGAGTAACAGCACCCAAAACTCAAACTGCAGATGCATGAACCTTCAAGAGTCCAGATCTAAAAATGGCATGAATAAGACAAACCTGTGCAATCATCCCCAGCTCAATATATCAACCAATCATCACCAAAATTTGGTATGGGGAAGAACATGATTGATGGCACTTCCTTCTTTTGTTCGGTTATGTCTCGATCGGCGTAAATTTCAATATCCGCAAGCAGTGCTCATGTCGAGACATGCACGCACTAGAAATTTATCAATGCAGTGTGGCCATGTCATTCTTATAAATGCAAAGTTGTTTTGCGTGAACCTAAAGCCAGGCTTTTTCAACAGTTAAACCTCAGATTTGATTCACTGAAAAGCCGCATTCCACTAAAGTGGCGGAGCGAGAGTTGTACTATTTTTCATTTGTTGGCGTGTTAATTTAAGTAGTGGCCTGAAGGCATCCTGAATCTTGATTGGCCCCACGACAACGACCATGTCCTCGATTCTCTTTGTCCATCATATATCAAGTGTTCACATCAGTCACTCCACTGTTTTCTCTTGGCTTCACATACATAAATTCTGAAGCAGAAACTCAGGTGATGAATTTGTTCATAATAAAAAAAACTCCCTCTCTTGTCCTCTTTGGTCGAAGAACGATGAGAAACATCATTGTAACGACCAAGTCTGATCAGAGTAGGGAGTGGTTGCCGGGGCTAGCGGATTTGGACAAGGAACGGCTTCTGACTAACTTTAAAGGATGGCAAAGGGGATAGGAATGTACTAGACTATACACCGCATATGGGAGAGCGACTCTTAATTTATATATATGAAAATAGAAATCAACTTTGCTTTTACCAATAAGATGTTGACCTCTAGGAAAATGTCTGCATATATATGAAAAAGACAAAACTATGAGGCTCGATATGGGAGAGGAGTAAGCTAATCGAGAGATATCACAATGATGGTGGAAGGAATCGTTCAAGTTCACGTCCTTTCTAAATGCAAATTATATTCTCTCTTCCAAGCCGCCACATTTGAATACTCATACAAGTTACACAATGTTACATAATACATATGCCGACCGAGGATATAAGTTTATTTCTTTTTGTTGTAAAACGGACTAGATCTTTGCAAAATATATCGGGACACCACGATTGTCACCTTTTACAGCGATGAAGAAGGAAGTCTCAAAGTCTAGTTGAGTTGATTCGGCTTTGGACACTTTATCGCAGGTCTTGAGGTTCGAAACCCGCAAATTGCTAACACGTCTTAAGTTGGGAGTTTTGGTAGTGGGTTTTGTCTTGGCCTTCTCTCCAGGTATTGGCTTGGCCCTCAGGTGCCTTTCGCGCATTGTATGGGCCGTGGACTGGCAATTAGTGTATCCCGGATCATTAAAAAAAAAGAAGAAGAAGGGAAGTCTCCATCAACTTGTACAGCTCGTGGCCCCTCTCCTTATTTAATGTTGCAGCCGGGTGTGCAAGGAAAACGAAGGCGGCTCCTTCTGATGCAGACTGCGCAAGAAGAAAATTGAAAACTCCATTGCCCTCTCGTGAAAAAAAAAAGAAAAGTACCGTCTCGTTTGTCTTTAACAGAAGAGAACGAAACGAATTTCTCTTGTATGAGACCCATGCGCAGCTTATAATAATTCTGCTCATGTGCCTCCGACCATTAAACTATTTTAGATCGGATAATATTGAATGGATGGATGAAATTCGAGACATAATTTAACGCTTTTTGGTCCAGGAGCTGCCCGAAGAGCAATTTGAAAATTAGAGGGAGAAAGCACTATCAGGAAAAGGACATTGCATCTTTTGAGAGTTCGATTGAGGCGTGGACAAAACTCGCTGGTACTAAAGAAATCATTTAGCTTTACGTCTCTTCGATCATGTCAAGCGTCGCATCCTGTAAAGAATCAGAGAATCAATTCGTTTTTGTTTTCTTTTTTTTTTTCGAAATCAATCCGATTTGAACGGGACGGATTTTGCCCGCACAAAATAACGACAAAGAACTCGAGAAAGAAGACTGAGTGAGACAGACATGGACTCGGTCTGAATCTGAGACCGATCTTAACAAGAAGGAAAGAGAATAAAAAACAAAGGAAAAGAAAAGAAAAAGAAAAACTAGAAGAGTCAGAAAATTAAGCGAAACGTTGTGTTTTGAGCAAAGTTTTTAATGTTAGATCGCGTGTGGGCCGCATAAAATGGCTAGCGATGATTGCACCGCCACGTTAGCAATCCACATTGATTAGATTGGAAACAATTGAAATGTATAAGATTACACAGAAATTTGTGTATTAGATTGAGGAGCAATTTTTCCACTTTAGATGGTATTACGTTTCTTTAATATTGTCAATTATAATAAAATTTTTATCAACTCTTGTTTGCATTAATCTATTCATAATTTGAAATATTAAATAAAAAAAATTAGCACGATAGTATGAATAATTATTTAAACAATCTTAGTGAAAAAGAAAATGCATAAGATGATCACCTCGTTTTTAAATCAACTCGAGCAAAGTACAAGTACATCTATTGAAGGTAAATTGTAAGTCTAGCTACCATAATAGACTCAATCGGCGTAAGTCAAAAGCCAAATGAGCTGGGAGTAGGAAACATCAAAGCTACAAAAATCACCATCAATGTCATCTTGGGCACAGCAATGTGGTTGGGGCTTGTCCGCGTGGTTCTACGCCTTTTTACAGCTACTGAATTATGTCATCCCAGAGGCATTAGCATTTCGCACAATGTCTAGATGTATAGTCAAGCATCTTACAAGATCTACAGAAGAAACTCAAATGTCATCACGTGAAGCTCCTTCCACATTTGAAACCAGCAACTGTTGCAACTGCTAATTTAGGCCATATAAGGCTTATATGTTACCCGATGGGTGGGGTCGGGCCAGGTTTTGACATTCGACCCTCATTGAAAATTTCATCAAAATTTGGGTTGGGTCCGAATCGTTTTCTTTTCTTTTTTTTTTAGACCCTCATCGAAAATTCAGGTCGGGCGGGTTTCTGGATAAAATTTTTTTTTTATTTGCTTATTTTCCGAAAGAAGCTCACCTAGAATTTCGTTAGACTCTTTGAATTCTTTACCATTTGAGTTATCTAGAAATAGATTTGAACTAAACTGGCAGTTAAAATTTTTAACTTTTCAATTTCTTAAATAGGTGAGAAATTAATTTTATTAAAAATCAATTTTCCTGGAAGCTTATGGCTCGTAGCAGATCAAACTGTGTAGTGAAAGAACGAAGCTTCGTTAGACTCTTTGAATTCTACATTACTGTCTTTTAGTTGATTTGGAAAGAGCGGAACAAGAGAGCTTTTGTACAGGAGGGGACGCCCGTTTTTTGTAATTACTGAAAGTTGGTTATAAGTCCTGCACTTTTGGTATAGGAAAGTTACTCGTAGATGTAAATGCTGATACCAACGCCATAGACGATTCGTCTTGTTACTGAGCTCTTTCTTTGTATAAGTTTGCACCGCCTTCATGCCCTGTAGCAGTTCGGTTATGGTCAAGGAAGCACCCACTTGGCCCCTTACTTTTGCCTTAGCCACCGGTGACAATGAAAAACATTTCGACGGAGCAAACTGGAGCATATAACTATAATTTAATTGAGTAATATATCCGGAACTTACTTCGCAAGCTCATCTCTAACCCCCTCAAACTATCTAATCTGCTATTTCCATGAGAAACCCCTCGCTGGCATTTCTTCAAACAACTCGCAAGCAAACCGAAAGAACTACACGAATTCCAATCTCAATAGCTCCGAAACACCAAAAACCAGAGCCAATCTCAGCGGACAACCCAAACTACGACGCGAACCGCGCTTACCCAAGCGATTCAAGAGCCTACCAGTTCACCCATCAACCAATCGAAACACCCAAAAAAGCTAAACCAAGAAAGACCACGGAACGTGCTACGGATCAGCAAAGATCCCGGGCAAGAAGACCGCGGAATCAAGAACCCATTTGCGAATGCGAACGTATCTCACCGGAAGGAGACGAGCGGCGGCAACAGCGGACCGAGAGAGGCAGCAGCTCCAGCTCCGGTCCTTCACCGACGAGATCAGATCGAGAGGAACCCTAGAATGCGAGGAGCAAGAAGAGGGCGGCGGCGGAATCGACGAGACGGCATAGTCGTCGACAGCAGCGGTGGCAGTGGCGGCGACGGTGGCGGCGGCGGCAGAGTCGACGACTGGAGAAGAATAGTCCAAATGCCAATTTTCTCATTTATTTTTCCTTTTTTTATTTTTTTTATTTTTCTTCTTTTGGCCGGTCGCCGGCCTCGGCCATGGCCGGCGACCGGCCGATGAGGGCCGGCGGCCTCGCTCGGCCAAGGCGGCCGAGCTTCGCCGGGGCCGGCGATGCTCCGGCGAGGTTCAGGCCCTGGCCGAGGCCGACCGGCCAAAGAAAAAGAAAGAAAAAAAGAAAAAGAAAAAGAAGAAAAAAGAGAAGAAAAAGAAGAAGAAAAGTGTTTAAATTTTGTTAAGAAACAAGAAACAACTTTTTTTTTTTTTGTTTGTTCGAGATGTGTTTAGGGAACGAAAAATAATTTTGGAACAAAACACATAAACGCGTTTTCATTTTTTGTTCACGAACAAAAAAAAAAAAAAATTGTTCAAAAACAGAAAAAGAAATGCAAACAAACGCAGCCTTAAGTGCCACTCCGACCAAAATTCGATCAAATTGCGACGTGACAATTTTCCGGTGAAAGTGAAGAGTGTTTGGGTTTGGGACTTTAGCTTGTTTTGTTTGTGTTCCGGGCCGAACAATATTTTGACCATAACTTGACTCAAAACATGTTTGTTTTCCTGTTTCATAATAATTACCCCAATAATTTTAAGACCCGAAACATGTACTCAACTTGTTTTGTATTCGGGTCGTGTTCGGATTGAGTCGGGTTTTTGGACACACCTAATATAAGCCATCTTTCATGGGAGCTTTGCTAGCATTGCTGCTTATAATATACAGTTACTCAAGGCTCATGCTCATGTGCTAAAACTACTCACGAGCAGATTACATATACTGAGCCATTTTTTGTTCTAAAACAGGAGGAGAAACAGTGGCGATATCATAAAAGTTTGTCCTTCCTCATTCCAATTACCCTATTAATAGATTTGCTAGAATGTCATTGTTCCTTCAATTCAGGTTGAATAACTAAGGTTTTGATGGTATTTCCACTACTCATTCGCTTATCTTAATTACTACATTTTACAGGTCAGTTCCCTTGCTGGGCATTGAGATTTTAAATGCGACACGGAACTTTCTGTTATCTTCAATAGAATAACAGGAGAGCGAGAAAAAGATTGAATCAGACACGTCACACCTGTGCCGGTCTAGCGTGCGTGATGCTTCTTCAGCACGAACCACTCATTAACACGTGTTTGGGCTAGTAATACCTGCAGAAGGACGTTGAGATTTATTGACCTCACAAATTCACAATCGTCAGGAATTGATGGAGAATGGTAAAATCCGGCGAACCTGCTTATCCCAATCAGTTTTGTAGGTGATAACGATCAGTACTACAGTCTGAACAAAAGTTCCGAACAGCATTCCAATCCACACGCCCTACAAGATAGATGATCAAGTGTTAGGAATTTCAATTTTACAGGTGCAGGTCAAGAACTTCAGCCCATTTTGACATGTCTCCCTCATTGACATGCAAATTCGCCAATGCAGACGGTCTTAGAAAAGATACTAGCAGCTCACCTTCACTTGCATATTTAGAAAATAGGCAAGCGTCACTCCCACGGGAATCCCCACTAGATAATAGCTGATGATGTTGACATAGGCTACAATGCTTTGCCAACCAGCTCCAACGGCGACTCCTAATAAACATATGTTGAGACTATTGTTCAATCACAATCGGGTACTAATGATTTGATATATCCGCCACATGTTGCTCATGTAATACAATGCATCACCATATTTCTCAAATTACGGGACCTCAATGAATCCCACAAAAGAAAAATATGGTCGTCATGTGAATCTTATGTATTGATCGATCAGGTTTATGTCCACTCATGTCAGTGATAAATGAAAGCCATGAATAACTTCTTTGAGGAATATTGTACTTTTATTCATTTGATCAGGAGGGAATAGTGGAGAAGAAGTACCAGAAAGCACCAGTTGGACGCTATTCAAAAGCATGGAAATAGCCAGAAGAGGAAATAAATCAGTCACGGCATCGGCGACCTCATTGCTCTCAGTGAAAATATAAGCCAGACGCCCCCTGAAGAAGAGGAAGAACACAGAGAACAAATCCAATGGCGAAGGATGTGAGCACTACGATCATGATTGAGAACTTTGCTGATTTTGCGCTCCCTCTTCCAAGTTCATTAGATACTCGAACACTGAAAATACGTACAAAATTCAGAATTGATGGTAAAGTGCAAGTCCGGAGGAGGAATTTAAAGCCAGATAGGTGTCATGACTCATTTAATCATACCTTGCTGCAGCCAAGAAACCGAAAGAGATCATCATTTCCCAACCACTAACGTTGAGGCTGTAAGTAATGAAATTATGCTTTCATTTTAGTGAACAGGCCGTTGATAGGATTTCTTTATAACTCAAGGCATTTCCCTAACACTGGAGCAGAAAGAGCGGAAGTGCATCAAAGTTACCAGATGGCGAGCGCATCGAGGGAAACCTCTGCATTTTCCATGTTGCCTGTTAGAAGAACCAACAGTGTTGTACCACAGCTCGAGACTGACAATTAGCAAAGGATAGGAGTTTAGTGAATATCTTGTATGTAAAGGAAAGGACGTGCTGCTATCCACTTCTGATGCGAGATTGCTAGTTATTGCTAGTATTCAGAGTTCGCCATTTATTTGACAACAAAAGATGATCGACTTCTAAATCACACAATAGAGCGTGCAGATACCGAATGACTCCACCAACTAAACTAATGCTGATTCACATAGAAATTTAGCAATTAGTCTGATTTCAAGAATGAAATCTCATGTCCCAGTGATGAAATGCTGCCCTACCATAGCATGGTGCCGGATGATAGTGAGAGACTATGTAGTACGGACACTCTCTGGAAGCCTTCGTGTTGTGTCCGACACTCCGACACGTGTCCGACACGCTCCAACACGTCCCGACACGCTCTGACACGCGGTCAACGAGTGTCGAAAAATCCGACACATGGTCAACTCTCTCCGACACGTGAGTCTAAAATTCCGACACGTGATTACGACACGCACGGGGTCAATTTTAAAAATTTATAATACTTGAGGGGTCAAAATATAAATATACACAAAAGAAGTAATAAAATTGCTATAAATATACTCGCATGGGGTCATTTTTTTTTTCAGTTTTGCTTTTTTATAATTGTTTTAGTTTTTTTAAAAGTCTTTTACTATGAAAAAGTAATAAAAAAAAATGCTATATATGATAAATAAATAAATTTAAAAATATCATTTTAGCATTTTTCTTTAAATAATGTTTTTTTCCTCTAAGTTTTATGTATTATTGTAAAAATTAAAATAATGAATGACATTATTTAATTTTTTCATGTAAATTAATTCTAGGCTATTTTTTATTTTTTATTTATGTATTTATATATAAAAATATTTAATATATAACGTGTCGGAACGTGTCAAAATTCTCTATATTTAAGAAATGACGTGTCGGTGTGTAGTGTCGTGTCGTGTCGTGTCGCGCGTCGTGTGTTCGTGTAGGTGCTATATAGGTGATAGATTGATCACTGGCCATAGGTCCTTAAATGCCAAACTCGATATACCCTTCCATGTATCTCGGCAACCTCCACAAATTACGAACACGAGTTGTCCTATATTAGGAATCCAATATGCCAAAATGGTGGAAGTCATAGCACCCAGAATTCCAAACTTGTATTTCACAATCAATAACCACGAGAGGCACAGATGAACCACCACTGATAATGCCGATGTGTATGCAATGATCATGTTCTTACTCTGCACTTGGAGAAACATTTGGCGGGTGAAAGATATGACGAAGGCAAGGAGGATCGGGATCAACCCAAGTGAAATTTCTCCAGCGACCTCTGCAATTTTATCTGCCTGGCCTAGGGCCCTTAAAAGTGGCGCAGTGAAGATGAACAGAGGAACTAGAAAGATGGAGCAGATTGTTAGGACAATCCATGATCTCTGAAGGTACACTCCAAGCATGTGGTATTGTTTTGCACCGTAGGCCTGGCCACATAGGGTCTCTAAAGCACTTGCCATGCCGAGCTGCAAGTTCCATTAAACAGAAGCATGTTTTAAATAATTCCAACACAAATTTCTGAACAACATCACGAGTTACACGACAAAAGGCTCCGCTAACAGGTGATAAAAAGCTATGCATGGAGATGCTTTTAGTAAATTCACTCAAAGTCTTTTTTTTTTTTTTTTTGATAAAGGTAAAAATATATTGAGCTTTAACCAAACTATACAAGAGGGTACGGCGCCAAAAACTTACACTCATAATGACAACAAATCAGAACGAGTGGAAGGGAGCCGAAAGAACACTCAAAGTCTTGTTAGTCTTGCTCTTTTTCAACAATAGCATAGTATCGTTTCATTCAAAGCCATAGCCACAATTCAAATGGCCTAGGGCAATGCCAAACTCATTTTTCCTTTTGCTCTTTCGATTTCTGTATACCTCATTTTACATTACAATTTCACTGGCTCCAACATATTCAGAAAGTTGATCGAAAGCTGACTAGCTGCTCCCATGAGAAGCTGGTACTGGTGTAGTGCTTTGCAGCAGCTATTTTATGTCTTTGAGCATTATTACTTCAGGGACGCAAGACTACTTCCATAAAAATATTGTCATTTATCATTCAGTGTTGGGCTCAATGGCACCACATGCTTGAGAAGCATCTGTAAACAATAGGCACAGACAAAGATGCAATGTTTTGCAAATTAGAAATGTTGATGTAAGATGAACAGCAGCAAGATACCATACCACATGATTAAATGATATGAAAAATTCCACAACTAAAGTCATGGAAAACACACTGAAACATACCAAGATGCCATTTGCGAATCTCAGGAGGACAGTGAAGACAAGAGAATAGGCAGCCAGCTCAGTGGACCCAACGTGGCCGATAAATGCTTGGCTGATGACATAAATCCCAAAGGTGGAGAATCTAGTGAATATTACAGGCGCCGCAACAATCCATATCTTCTTGTTCTCACTCCATATCCTGTCCTTCAATGGCTCATCATCACCACCATCACCAACTTCCACTGCTGCCGATTTTTTCAGCAGCTTCTGGGTGGCCTCTCCCCCCAATGCCATGGCTAGTAATTAGATCTATGTTCAGTTATAGGACCAAGACAACGTCGCCTATTCCAATAAGCTGTAAACCAGGAACGCAGTTTGAATCAAAACAGTGAGGGAGTGGATTTCCCACTGAAAGAGTTGCTTCAGGTGTAAACATGCCAAGAATTATGGCTTGTGTTGATGAGAACTCGCAGAACTCACGGTAAATCAGTTGATAGTGAGCTTGTGCTTATGTCAATTGTCAAATGTCACAGTAATCAGACTCTCGTAGCTTGGTTCAGCAAAAAATTAGAAAGACCCTATGAGCTTGGACAAATTGTACGAACTTATAAATGAGTAACTGCACCCAAAATTCAACTGCAGGTACACCAAACATTCAAGAGTCACAAGCCTTAAGTTTGTGGAGTGCAGATTGTTTGGTTTGAGAGATTCGGGAAACGGATCCCAAAACAGTGATTCGACACAGAATCGAACACAAACGTAGCGGAAGCGAAGCCCAAGAAATTCATGAATCACCGATCCTAAAGCACACCACGGAATCGAGCGTACCTGTTAGCCACAGATTAAACACTAATGCTGAAGATCGAGGAAGAAATTCTGATCCCGTTAGAGTCGATGATGTCAATTCGCCTTGAAGGGAAGATGGGTATCGCCTCTTTCGCATTGTTCTTTCTTTTTGGAACGTTTTTGAGGGAGAGATGGAGGAGGAACGTACGTTATGCCAAAAGATGCATTCCTCCCTCTTTATTTCCCCTTATATACGTTCCCTTCAAAAAGAAACGTGTCCCTTCATCATATCCCTTCATCCATGGGCCCTAATCTTGTGGGCCGGGCTTTTAGGCCCAACATAGGCGGACGGGCCAACTTAGGCCCATCACAATATTAATAAAACCATCATCTCCCACTCGCACATGGTGGGCCGAACAAGATCCTCTTTACCTCTCTTCAACATTCATACTGGCGAATAATCCATGCGACCAGCATACTTTGAGAGCTCGTTGACATATATCTATTAGGAATATATAGCAGCTCATAATGGGCATCACACTCTGAGTAGATTTAGTATGCAGTACCCTAGATCGATCGATCACATTTATATCTCTCTTGATCTCTTTTAAACAATGATATATATATTGTATTCACAATTATGATTATCCCAAAGACAGTCATAATTAGTTAACTAGTGAATACAAAACTATAATGTGATTCTCCAAATTCGATTTTCCTCTTTCCTTCAAACTCTCAATTTCAGTTCAGTTTGCTTTTCTAGAAATGTCCCATTAGATCGAATCAACTCATGACCATTGGCAACATCCTAAGATAGAAAACACTAAATAGAAATCTTGAGAATAAGTAAAAGTCATGAGGGCACTAACATTGAAGAACTCTTTTCCTCAAGAGCCTCACACGACATAAAAGTTGAGATCAAACTTTTGCCACTCTTATTGGTCGTTTCATGCATACGTAGTATGAAATACGTATTACGGTATTAACTCCTTTCCCATGGAGCGTATGTCTACACCTTCAATACCGTACAGATGATAGTTCAGACATACCCAATGTCTAACTTGAGTTCACATATCTACTCATTCACAAAATTCATCAGAACTCACATCTGGCATCATAGACAGATAAAGTAAAATATGTGAGTTATTTTACTTTCGGACATAGTAAATATTATGTTCTCATCTTAACACCCAGTTAAGGCGACAAATATATTTTTAAGTTCGAACTCTTATCACCTAGATAATAAGCTTAAAAACCGTCTCATCTCTATTTATCACATAGTAAATAAAGGCGATTACCCGTGTGAGTGGGCCAATCTTATATCTGTCCGACATACTTTCTCAACTTAAAGTAATGTACTGAGCATTAAGATGCATAAAGATCAAACAAAGATTCATAGGCATTAATGATGAAAACACAAATTTATCAAATGTGAACATTTAGGGAAATTACAATATTTAGTATATCAGCCTCTACGCAATCCTAGAGATTTCATATGACCACAAAACACATCTCTAGGTATTGGCTTTGTCATAGGATCTGCTACCATTCTATGCGTAATATGTACTGTAAGTTCACATCTTTTCATGCAAGCATATCTTTGACAAAGTTATACTTGGTATCTATGTGTTTGGTCTTGCCATGATATTTTGAATCTTTGGTGTACGCTATAATTGCTTGGCTATCACAGTTAACCAATAATGGACTTGCAGCTTTCTCAATAACATCTAAATGATCCAAAAATCTTTTAAGCCAAACACCTTCTTATACTGCTGCTGATAATGCCACGAACTCAACTTCCATCATGGACAAGGCTATACATGTTTGTTTCTTACTGCTCCAACATATGGCGCCATTATTTAGTAAGAAAAACAAATCCAGAGGTAGATTTCCTTTTATCTAAATCTCCTCTCCAATCAGCATCTGAATAGCCCTCAAGTCGCAGATCATTTCCTTGATAACTCAGCGTATAATCAGCAGTTCCCTTTAGATACCTTAGTATTCTTTTAACGGCTTTCCAACGTGCTTGACCTGGATTGGATTGGTATCAACTCACCATTCCAACTGCAAAACATATGTCAGGTCTTGTACACATCATAACGTACATCAAGCTCCCAACAGCACTAGCATAAAGAACATGTTTCATTTGTTCCTTCTCTTGTGGAGTCTTTGGACACAGTTTATGGCTCAATCCTTTCACCTTTTGCAATAGGAGTGTCTATGGGTTTACAATCTTGCATACGAAATCGTTCAAGAACCTTATTTATATATATTTCTTGCGAAAGAGATAACGATCTCTTCGAACGATCTCTTGAAATCTTAACTCCAAGAATGTATGCAGCCTTACCCATATTCTTCATCTCAAAGTTGGAAGATAACCAGCTCTTGACGGTGTTAACAAATTCCATATTACTTCCGGCAATTATTATATCATTAACATATAATGATATGATCACAAATTGATTTTTGGATCTTTTGATATATACATAATGATCCTCATCTATCATTGTAAAGTCATATGCCATCATGGCATTATGAAAACATATATACCATTGTCTCGACGACTGCTTGAGGCCATATATCGATCTCAAAAGTCGACATACCTTTCCTTCTTGGCATTCTTTAATGAAACCAGCAGGTTGTTCCATATATATTTCTTCCTCTAATTCTCCATTGAGGAAATCAGTCTTTACATCCATTTGATATAACTCAAGATCCATACTTGCCACTATTACCAGAATAATGCGAATCGAAGTAAATCTCACTACAGGAGAAAATGTTTCTTCATAATCAATTCATTTCTGTTGATTATACCCCTTCGCCACAAGGCGAGCCTTATGCCTTTCTATCGAGCCATCAGCTTTTCGCTTAATTTTGAGAACCCACTTGTTCCCAATAGCTTTGCGTCCTTTTGGAAGATCAACCAGTTCTCAAACTTGGTTTGACTTCATTGACTCAATTTCCTCTTCCATTGCATGAATCCATTTTTCCTTACTAGGGTAATTTAGAGCATCATTAATATTTCTTGGCTTATCCTCATCTTGTTGAGCAATTATAAAAGTTTACCCTTCAATGTCAAAATGTCGACGGGGAATACTTTGGCGACTTGTTCGCCATATGGAAGATTGTACACTTTACACATCATTCTCCATTATGCTCCCACTAGGATTAGATAATGATGACGTCATCTCATCATGTGGTTGCAATTGAGAATGAGTTGAATTCAATTCATCACTTCTCATATTACTCCCACTTGGACGAACTCCACTAATATCATTATCTTGATCAAATGTTTCAAATAGGGAGTAATCTTCTCCTATTTTGCCCTTCTTAGGAAATTCATCATCTAAGAATGTGACATCCCGTGATTCAAATTCAGTTATACTCCCACTTTCCTGCTCACCTATGAACACATACCCTTTCGAGTGTTCGGAGTATCTCATTAAAATACTCTTCTTTCTTTTGGGACCAAATTTTCCAAACTTGTGAGAGGACTCATGTGTATAGGCAGCACAACCCCATGACTTAAGAAAACTTAAGTCCGATTTTTTACCTGTCCATAACTCATATGAAATGGAAGTAACTGATTTGAAAGGCACCCGGTTAATTATATAGATAGCAGTTAACAACGCATCACTTCAAAAAGTGATAGGTAAGTTAGCATGCGTCATCATGGACCTAACCATTTCCAGTGGGGTTCTGTTTCTTCTTTCCGCAACACCATTTTGTTGAGGAGTACTTGGAAAGGACAACTGTCTTTTTATTCCTTTTTCATCATATAATTTTCTGAACTCATCAGATAAATATTCTCGACCTTGATCGGATCTTAATACTTTTATTTTCTTGTCTAATTGATTTTTTACCAGGTTCATAAATCTTTTGAAACAACTTATTACTTCAGATTTATGAGAAATTAAATAGACATATCCAAATCGAGTATAATTATCTATAAAAGTGATGAAATAAACAGCCTCATGCATTCCTCTCACATTCATTGGACCACAGACGTCAGAATGGATTAAATGCAGAGGAAATTCAGCTCTTTTACCTTTTCCAAATGGTTTCCTTGTCGTTTTCCCTATTAGGCAATGCTCACATATGGGCAAATCGACTTTTTCAATGTTGCCCACCAAGTCCTCTTTGGCTAGTCTATTCATATATTGTTGGCCAATATGACCAAGTCTAGCATGCCACACATTCACATCATTATCATATGAATTAGGAGACGTGAGAAGGGAATAACAAACATTTGCATTAACATAGTCAATATCTAATATAATGAAACCATCCAAAAAATAACCACAACCATAGTAGTTTGTATCCAAATACAAATCTACACCGCTATTACGGAAGTTCTTATTAAAACCAAGCTTAACTAACACCAAAATAGACACTAAATTTCGACGAATCTCCGGAGCATATAGAACATCATGTAGGAATAAGGTGCGTCCACCATGCATGTTCAATTGGCAGGTGCCAATCCCTTTAACTTCAACTCTGGAGTTATTTTCTACATAGATCAACTTAGTACATAAGCAAAGTTCTCAAATGTACAAGAGGTGTTTACCTTTTTCGGCTCACAACAGTTGCGAGCATAGTGACCTTTCTTGTCACAATTGTAACACCTCACTCTTGACATTTTCTTCACTTGAGGACGTTTTCCTCTCTTATGTTGGTTAACTCTTGATTTCTTGCAATAAGAATTTGATCATTTGCATTTCCACATATTGAACGAATCAATACGCTTGCGCTTAGAGCTCAAAGCCCTTTCTAAGCTAGAACCAGCATTACAAATATCTATTTTCGGCTTAAATGCCGTTAGGCGGTTCTCTACTAGCTTAAGGTGGCGCACGGCAGCCTCAAGATCTTCCATAATATGGTCAAGAGCTTCTAGTGCTTCTTACTTTTCCAGCACATATTGAATCTT
The DNA here is from genome assembly GCA_014182375.1 of Eucalyptus virginea. Lineage (NCBI taxonomy): Eukaryota > Viridiplantae > Streptophyta > Magnoliopsida > Myrtales > Myrtaceae > Eucalyptus > Eucalyptus virginea. The sequence goes on along the minus strand of CM024519.1, from coordinate 5,674,632 downwards.
CATATTCAATATTTCACAATTATTGCCGTTCATATAAGCAATTACGTTCTTAGTTGCTGAAACCATCGATCTAAACACATCGGACATATATGCACGAATAATTAATGCTTATCATTTATGCATCCACTTTGCATAGACCCATCATATCAATGAACAATTTCAAGTAAAGTTTCAGAATTAAAAGGTCACTATGTTTCCAATCATCCTCCAAAATCCTAACTTAAAACTATTATTAATATAATTGTCTTATGCAAAATAAATTCTATGGAGTTACAAAAACTTCTATGAACTACCCACAGCAGTTAACAATAACAAAAAGCAAATAATATTTGACATCCAATAGAATAATAATGCTTTCACATAATACAACTATCAACTACACTAAGTAATATATACAGAGGAAAATATCAACATAGAAAGAAATATTTACACCCAAAACATCTCAAACTAATCTAGAAAATAAATAGGGAATATCCCTTCTATTTTTACCAAGTCAAAATATCTAAGAAATCTGAAGGCACATTTGCCAACCATGGAAAAAACTTTTGGAGAGCTTTCATGTCGCCTCCAAGGCGCATTCACTCTGCGCCATGTGACGCTCAATCTAAGGGTTGAAGTTTTGGTTAACTCAATCCTATAGTACTCTCTTACAAAAGCTACTACTAGCCTCCTATAACCCGGGACTACATTGACCTCCCATAGGCGATCTAACACTACTTGCCATTCAGGTGGAAGAGTGTTCATCAAGGCCGGCACCTTCTCAAAATCCGGCATAAGATAACCATTCCAGATGATTTCCTGTATCATCTGATTGACCCTGACCACATGTGATACTAAATTACCGTCATGCCACCGATAATTAGCTAACTCTGTCATCAGCTTTTTAAGTCTTGCACTTCCTTCGTCCGTTCTTGGGAATGCAGGTATTCGTGCATAACGCATCATAGTTCCTGCAACAAATGCAGAACTAAAAATGGATAACTTATAATCCATAATGAACGTAAAGGAAAATACATAATTTTTCATGATTCATGCAACAAATGCAAAATAAAAATGGATTACTTATAACTCACATAGACATAATTGGAAAAGAAACAGATTTTTTTTCCTTTTTTTTTTTGGTCAACGGTCAACGGGTCGGGTCGACGGGCGGCGGGTCGGGCCAGTTGGATCGGGTCGGACTGGTCGGACCGTTCGGCCCAGTCGGATAAGCTGACCGGCACGTGCCACACGGGTGCCTGGATGACGTCACGATGACGTCATCTGGCGCGTGCGCGGCACGCACCAGCATCGCGCACGCGCGTGCGATGCACGCGCCTGCCCTTGTGAATCGGCGCATGCACGCCGGTTCGTTCCCGCTGCGCGTGGGGGCGCGTCCGGCGGCCGTTGGCAACGTTCCGCCACTCGTCGCGCTCGTCTCGACGAGACCTTCCATCCAACGTCATCAGAAATCGATTTCAACTTACAGAAACTAGAAAGAATGGATGAACAAAGGTGCTCGGGTGTCGAGATTTTTCCGCCCCGATCAGTGTCGGCCGATTAATTTCGTGAAAAATTAATAAGAAATCATCCATAAACATGAAAGGGGTCGGGAAAAATATGGAAAATGATCGGGAAACAAGAACTGCGGCTCTGATGCCAATGTTGGTTTGAGAGATTCGGGAAACGGATCCCAAAACAGTAATTCGACACAGAATCGAACACAAACGTAGCGGAAGCGAAGCCCAAGAAATTCATGAATCACCGATCCTAAAGCACACCACAGAATCGAGCGTACCTGTTAGCCACAGATTAAACACCAATGCTGAAGATCGAGGAAGAAATTCTGATCCCGTTAGATTCGATAATGTCAATTCGCCTTGAAGGGAAGATGGGTATCGCCTCTTTCGCACTGTTCTTTCTTTTTGGAACGTTTTTGAGGGAGAGATGGAGGAGGAACGTATGTTATGCCAAAAGGTGCGTTCCTCCCTCTTTATTTCCCCTTATATACGTCCCCTCCAAAAAGAAACGTGTCCCTTCATCATATCCCTTCATCCATGGGCCATAATCTTGTAGGCCGGGCTTTTAGGCCCAACATGGGCGGACGGGCCAACTTAGGCTCATCACAATATTAATAAAACTATCACAAATCTAAAATGGCATGAATAAGACAAACCTGTGCTAGTACAGAGGCAATCATGCCCAACTCTATATATCAACAAATCATCACCAAAATTTGGTATGGTGAAACATATGGTTGATGACCTTCCTTCTTTTGTTCAGTTATCTCTAGAACAGCGTAAATTTCAATATCTGCAAGCAATGTTCATGTCGAGACGTGCACAAGCACTAGAAATTTATCAATGCATTGTGGCATGACATTTTTAATAGTGAAGATGAAGCGAATCTAATGCTAGTGATGGACATGAGGACAAGCATAGGTGTTTTGCACGAATCTAAAGCGAATTTTTCTAACAATTAAACTCAGATTTGACTCACTGAAAAGCCAGATTCCACCGAAAGTGGCAGAGGGAGAGTTGTATTATATTCTTTGTTGGCATGTTTATGCATGTAATGGCCAAAAGACATCAGGAATCTTGACTCACCCCACGACAACAATCATACCTGTTTCCACTTTACTTCCCATACATGAATTCTGAAACACAAACTTGCTTGATGATTCGTTCGTTGAAAAAACTCTCTTGTCCTCTCTGGTCGAATGGGTGAGTTTTGCGTCGAGAACGACAAAAAACGTCATGATGGAAGAAATCGTCCGTAGTTGTGAATTGATTAAAGAATAGGTTAACGTCCTTTTATATGTAAATTATATTGTCACTTCCAAGCTTCCATATTTGAATATCGATACACGGTATACGATGTTACATATGCCAACTGAGAATGTGGATTTTCTTTTGGTCCAAGAGCTGTTGAAAGAGAAGTTTAATAATTAAAGGGAGAAAAGGCTGTCGGGAAAAAGGCATCGCATCCTATGAGAGCTCAGTTGCTCAGTTGTGGTTTAGACAAAACTCACAAGCATTAAAGAAATCATTTGTGTTTGACGTCATTTCAAACAGGTCAAGCTTTGCATCTCGTTAAAAATTAGAGAAATAAAATTCTTTTATTTGTTTTATGAGTTAATATCGTGGAAAATTCTAAAAACGGTATACCTTAATAAATTTACTATTCGTTAATTTTATTAAATTGAGCTGGATGACACATGATAGTTCACGAGTATATCATTTTGTAATTTTACTCTTCGTTTATCACATATGTACTATTTTGTGGTTGTTCGTGTTATTAATCCAATTTAACGGACTAACATGGAGTAAATTTGTCACAAATATATAATTTAAAGTTTTTTATGGTGAAAAATTTAGTTTGGAATAAATTTATTATATTTGTATAAATTTGAGGTTATTCATGATAAACAAATTAATTTGAGATTTTTCATGGTATTAATTTTGTTTTTTTAGAAAGTAAGACGGATTTTTGTCACAAAAAACGGGTGATAGGGAAAATGGCCATGCATTTTTTTTTTTTTGGAGGGAAAAGAAGTGGGGGTGTTGACTTATGAAGCACCGACACTCTCTAATAGCTCTCATGTTGTGTTAGACACTTCGACACGTATCCGACATTCTCCGACACTCGGTCAACATGTGTCGAAAAATCCGACACTTGGTCAACTATCTCGACACTCTCCGACACTTGAGTCGGAATTCCGATATACGAGTTTCCGACATGTAATTCCGACATCGATGTCAATTTTTAAAATCAATAAATGAGATGTCAAAATGTATACAATAATAACAATAATAAATAGAAAAAGAAGGAAAACTTAATCTTCTTTTTGTCTTCTGACTCCCACTTCTCATAATACCCAATTCACCCATTAAGTTTTTTGTTTATCCTCTTCCGATATATTTAAAATGTGAGTCCAGAATGTGGATTTCTTATTTTCTTCTACAAGATTTATAAATTATTGGAATAGAGTTGAATTGATCAAATTGAAACAATGAATGCTATTAATAAATGATAGATTAATATTTTTAGTGTAAATTCATTCTAGGCTTTTTTAATTATTTATTTATTTTTGAACTTGAATCAAATTAATTTGATTGAAATAATCATAAATATGTACATATAAAAATATATATGTAATATATAACGTCGTGTCACTTGTTTCCTATTTATCCTCTTCTGATATATTTAAATGTGAGTTGAAATTTCTTGTTTTTTTAAGATTTATAAATTAAACAACGTTTTTAGTGTAAATTCATTCTAGACTTTTTAATTATTTATTTATTTTTGAACTTGAATCAAATTAATTTGATTGAAATAATCATAAATATGTACATACAAAAATATATATGTAATATATAACGTGTCTCAACGTGTTGTGTTGCGTGTCACGTATCGTGTCGTGTCATCGACGTGTCGGTATTTATTTAGGTGTTGACTATAGGCCCACTTTGCCCAAGCACCTCCTTCATCTCATTCATCAAACCCTCGACAGCGAGTTGAAACATATGGATACGCAAAGACCGTAAGTAATATCAAAGCTTTATACATATCGAAAATACTTACTTCATGAGTAATATCAAAGCAAATACAAATAATCTAATCCATCAATCAATCTCATTATTTCATATATCAATTGTCTATTCTATTAATCTATCTTATCAAATTACACATTATTGGTTCATTCTATTGATTAATATATTGCTCAATATCAAACCATCGTCATGACACTATGCAAAGATGATTAAGATTCCCATTTTGGCAATGTCTAAACCTATTATCAACTGGTTGCTCAGCCCAGAATAATATCCTAAAACAGTATGGTTCATAGTGCTAAAACTACCTTGCAAGCAGATTACATATATTGAGCACTTAACATTTCCTAAATTCAATTTGAAAAAAAGGAGAAACGGTGTCCAAAATCATGGAAGTACGTCTTTTCTCATTTCAATTGCCCATTTAATAGATTTCTAAGACTGTCATCGTTGCTTTAATTTAGGTTGAATGAGTCACGTTTTGACAGCATTTCCACTTATCTGAAGTTCCTCTTTTGAAAGTACTCGTAAGCTTACCTTATCAAATCGACAGTTTGATACCCATTTTACAGGACATCATACGATTATTAAGGCGCTTAAACTGTGATCAATTAAAGGTCATTTCCCTTGCTGGGAATTGGAGATATTCAGATGCGACACAGAATTCTTCGTTATCTCCACAAGAATAAGAGGAGAACGAGAAAAAAGATTGAATCATACACCCATTCTGGCCTTGCGGGATCCTTCTTCAGCCACGAGCCACTTGTTAACGCGTGTTCGAGCTAGTAATACCTGCAGAAGGACATATCGAGACTTATCGACCCCCACAATCATCAGGAATTGACGTCCAGCGCACCTGCTTATCCCAATCAGTTCTGTAGGTAATAACGATCAGTACTACAGTCTGAACGAAAGTTCTGAACAGCATTCCAACCCACACGCCCTACAAGACAGATGATCGAGTGTTAGGAATTTCAATTTTGCAGGTGCAGATCAAGAGCTTCAGCCCATTCTGACATGTTTCGCTCATTGACATGCAAATTCGTCTACGCGACCGTCTTAGAAAGGAAATTAATAGCTCACCTTTACTTGCATACTTAGAAATAGGCAAGCGCTACTCTCACCGGAATCCCAACTAGGTAATAGCTCAAGATGTTGACATAGGCTACTGTTCTCTGCAAACCAGCTCCAACGGCGCTCCTGATAAATAAATTCCAAGAGTAATGTTTGATCACGATGGATCGCCATATTTCTCAAATTGTATGGGATCTCACTGAATCCCATGAAAGATAAATATGAATCCCATGAAAATTATATGTATTGATCTATTAAGTTTATGTCTTCTCACAGTCAGTGATAATCGAAAACCATCAAGAACCTCTCTAAGGAACATTGCACTTTTATTTGTCTGATCAGGAGGGAATAGTGGAGAAGAAGTACCAGAAAGCACCAGTTGGACGCTGTTCAAAAGTATGGAAATAGCCAGAAGAGGGGACAAATCAGCCACGGCATCAGCCACCTTATCGCTCTCGGTGAAAATATAAGCCAGACACCCCCTGAAGAAGCGGAAGAACACAAAGAAAGCAAATCCAATGCCGAATGATGTGAGTGCTGTCATCGTGATTGAGAACTTTGCTGATCTTGAGCTCCCTCTTCCTAGTTCATTAGATACTCGAACGCTGGAAAGATATGCAAAATTCAGAAATTTTCTAGTAAAGCGCAAGTCTAGAGTTGTGACTTATGGGGTTATACCTTGCTGCAGCCAAGAAACCAAGAGAAATCATCATTTCCCAACCGTTGATGTTGAGGCTGCAAGTAATGAAATTAAGCTATTTCATTTCAGTGAACAAGCCTTTGATAAAAGTTCCTTGTAACCCAAGGCATTTCCCCAACGTAATAGATAACACCCAAGAGCAGCAAGAGTGGAAGTGCAAAACAAATACCGGATAGTGAGCGCATCGATGGAAACCTCCGTGTTTTCCATGTTGCCTGTTAGAAGAACCAACACCGTGTTGTACCACAGCTCGAGACTGACAGGAATTCAGTGAAAATCTTGTATGTCAAAGAAAGGACGTGCTGCTATCCGCTTCAAATGCAAGATTGCCAGTTTCCAGATTTCACCATTTGCTTGATAACAAAAGATTGCCGATCTTCCAAATCGCATATCAGAGCATGTAGATAATACATAATTTGAGCAATAAAACTAATGCTGATCCACACAGAAATTTAGCAATTAGTTTGACTTCAAAAGAATGACTACCCATTCTCCATCATGTGAAAAACAAAATGACTATTTTATCAACAATCCCTCCCTTAAACTGATGTTTGCTAACATTCAGTTTAAAGCCTTGACTTCTTTCACCGTGCAAACACCTAGTAACTTTCTGAGCTTCACAAATGACTCCATCTTGAGGGCCTTGGTGAATATATCAGCAACTTGATCTTTACTCCTGCAGTAGATTAGATCAATTGTTCCATCATTGCTAAGATCTCTCAAGAAATAAAACTTCACATCAATGTGCTTGCTTCTTCCATGTAACACCGGATTCTTGGAGAGTTTTATTGCTGAATTATTGTCACAAAATTTTTTAGTAGGTCCCGGTTGTTTGAATTGTAACTCCTCAAGAATTCTCCTTAGCCAAATAGCTTGACAAGCACTAGCTGTTGCAGCAACAAATTCAGCTTCTGTACTTGACAATGTGACAATTGGTTGCTTCTTGGATGACCACGAAATAGCACCTGTTCCAAACATAAAAGCATAACCCGAAGTGCTCCTCCTATCATCTTGATCTCCTGCATAGTCACTATCAGTAAATCCCAACAAATCGGACTTTTCACCCTTCTTGTAAAATAGCCCAAAGTCTCTAGTTCCTTGCAAGTAACGAAGGATTCTCTTGGCAGCTAACAAATGCATTTGTGTAGGATTCTCCATATATCTACTGATTAAACTCACAGAATACATTATGTCTGGTCTTGTTGCAGTTAAATACATAAAACTGCCCACAATTTGTTTATAAAGTGTGCTGTCAACCTTCCTCCCTTCATGATCTTTGTATAACTTTAAGCCAAACTCAACTGGAGTGTTTACAGGATTACAATCCTTCATCTGAAACCTGTCCAAAATTTCTCCCACATATTTCTTTTGAGAAATAAAGATCCCATCATCCGATTGTACCACTTCTATGCCAAGGAAATAATGCATCATACCAAGATCGGACATTTCAAACTCATCCATCATAGATTTCTTGAATTCTTCAAACATGCCATCACAACTTCCAAGTAAATATAAGATCATCAACATACAAGCAGACAATAAGCATTTTCCCTTTATCTCCAATCTTGACAAAAGCGTATGCTCATAAGGACATTTTGAAAAACCAACTTTAAGAAAATAGGTTTCAATGCGACTATACCAAGCCCGAGGGGCTTGTTTTAGCCCATAAAGAGCTTTCTTCAATCTATAAACTTTATGCTCATTTCCAATCTTGACATAACCAGGGGGTTGCTCGACAAATACCTGTTCCTCCAAGTACCCATGCAAGAATGCCGATTTGACATCTAGCTGGAAAATAGGCCAAGAATTCTGTGCTGCCAATGCAACCACCAATCTGATCGTGTCATGTCTCGCAACTGGAGAAAAAACCTCTGTATAGTCGATCCCATATTGCTGCTTGTATCCCTTGGCTACCAAACGTGCTTTATATTTGTCAACCTCACCATTTTCTTTCAGTTTTGTTTTAAAGACCCACTTTACACCAATGGTTTTTTGTCCATCCGGAAGATCGGATAACTCCCAAGTATCATTTCTTTCGATGGCATTAATTTCATCATCCATCGCTTTTCGCCATTTTTCTTCTTTGACAAAGACTCTCAAAAGTTGTAGGGTCATAGTCTGAAAATAAGGCAAAGTGAGTAATTGAATCTCCAATTCCAGTTACCTCATAATCTTCCATCCAAGCAGCTTTCTTCTAACGCGGCGAAGAGATTGGGCTTCTTCTTCATTGACTTCAGAGCCTGTTGGTGAAATTTCAGCAGCTGTAGACGTCGTATTTGATGAATTTTGGGGCATACAAGGTGCTGAAATTTGCTCTTGTTCAGCATCATTGTCATAAAGAACTTGGGTAGGCTGCTGCCTATTCCAATCCCAAGTGTTCTCTTCATCGAAAACAACATCCCTGCTAGTCACAATCTTCTTCGTTAGTGGATTGAATAATTTATATGCTTTGGATGCTTCATTTACACCAAGAAAGACGCATTTTTCAGCCTTGTCATCAAGTTTCTTCCTTTTCACATCTGGGACATGGGCATATGCGATGCATCCAAAAATTCTGAAGTGATCTACAGCCGGTCTTCTCCCACTCCAAGCCTCCTTAGGTGTCATATTTTGAACTGCAAAAGTTGGACTTCTGTTCAAAACATGAATACTCAATTTTACGCTTCCGCCGAAAGTCTTTGGAACTCTTCCTCTTGCCAATAAACTTCTCACCATGTTGAGAATTGTTCTATTTTCCTCTCGGATACACCATTCTCTGTGGTGTATATGCAGCAGTAAGCTCTTTTCGAATGCCATACTCTGCACAAAAAACTTCAAATGCTTTTGAGCAATATTCACCACCACGATCTGTTCAAAAAGTCTTAATGGTCTTTCCTACTTCATTTTCAACACGAGCTTTGAAGCTTTTAAATGTGAAGAAAGCTTCTGATTTTTTCTGTAAAAAATAAACACAAGTTTTTCGGGAAAAATCATCAATCAAGGTAATTAAGTATCTTTTATCTCCATTAGAAGATGGATTTATGGGACCGCAAATGTCCGAATGCACCAACTGCAAAACATCTTTTGCTCTCCATGACTTTTCTTTTGAAAATTGAGAACGATGCTTGTTTGCTAACAACACATTCTTCGCGAGACTTGGGAAGGAACAAGTAATTTGGGGAAGACTGTCACCATGTTTTTTCGTTGAAGGGTCTTCAATCCACCAAAACTCAAGTGACCATAGCGAAAATGCCAAAGCCATGAGGGATCTTTCTTTTCAGCCATCAAACAAGACTGAATATTTTCAATCTTTAATGGAAACAATCTATTTGAATTCATAGGAACAATCGCAATAGCACCTCTAACGGAATCATAAACTTCACGAGATACCCCTATGAATGGTGATTACATAACCCTTTTCTTGTAATTGGCCAGCACTCAATAGGTTACTTTTCAAGTCAGGAACATACAACACATTAGAGATCGTTTCCACAAAACCATTCTTGGTTCTTATCTTAATATCTCCTTTTCAATTTCATTTCGTGGTGATGAAATGCTGCCTTACCATAGCATGGCGCCAGATGATAGTGAGAGCTTGATTACTGGCCACAAGTCCTTAAAGGCTGAACTTGAGAAACCCTTCCGTGTATCTCGGCAACCTCCGCACATCACAAACATGAGTTGTCCAATATTAAGGAGCCAATATGCCAAAATGGTGGAAGCCATAGCGCCTTGAATTCCAAACTTGTATTTCGTGGTCCATAGCCATGAGAGACATAGATGAACCACCACCAATAGCGCCACTATGTAAGCAATGATCATGTTCCTACTCTGTGCTTGGAGAAACATTTGGCAGGTGAAAGACATGATGAAGGCGAAGAGGATCGGGATCAACCAGGGGGAGATTTCTCCAGTGGCATCTGCAATTTTGTCTTCCTGACCTAAGGCCTTTAAAAGTGGTGCAGTGAAGATGAACAGAGGAACTAGAAAGATGGAGCATATTGTTAGGACAATCCACGACCTCTGGAGGTACACTCCGAGCATGTGGTATTGCTTCGCACCATAGGCCTGGCCACATAGGGTCTCTAGAGCACTTGCCATGCCGAGCTGCAAGTTCCATGGACAGAAGCATGTCTTAAATCATTTCAGAACTCAAATTTCTGAACAGCATCACATCAATGACACTATTAAAGGGTCCTCCAACAGGTGATGAAAAGCTATGCGTGGAGATGTTCTTAGCGAATTTACTCAATGTCTTGGCAGTCATGCTCTTCTTCAATAGTAAAATAGTGTTTATTTCATTCAAAGCGATAGCCGCAACGCAAAATGGCGAAGGTTCAACTCGAACCTCAATTTCCTTTTTGCTCTTTCATTTCTGCATGCCTCGTTTACATAACAATTTCTTTGGCTCCAACATATTCTAAAAATCAATCAAAAGCTGACGAGCTGCTTCCGTGAGAAGCCGGTATTGGTGTGGTGCTTTGGGGAAGCTATTTTACGTCTTTGAGCATTATATTTTCAGGGACATAAGATTGCTTCTCTGCAGAAAACTATCATTCCTTATTCAGTGCTGGGCTCAGTGGCCCACTATGTGCTTAAGAAGCATCTATAAGCAATAAGTACAGAGATAGAAGTACTCTTTTGCAAATTAAAGAGGTTGATTTAAGATGCATGACTATATAATGTGCAAAAAATCGACAACTGGGTAATTGAAACATGATGAAACATACCAGGGTGCCATTTGCTAATCTGAGGAGGGCGGTGCAGACGAGAGAATAGGCAGCCAATTCAGTGGAGCCAAGGTGGCCGATAAAAGATAGACTGATGATATAGATCCCGAAGTTCGAGAATCTGGTGAATATTACAGGCGCTGCGATAATCCACATCTTCTTGGTCTCACTCCATATCCTGTCCTTCAGTGGTTCATCCTCACCACCATCACCAACTTCCACTGCTACTGATTTTTTCAGTAGCTTCTTGGTGGCCTCTCCCTCCATTGCCATAGCTAGTAATTAGATCTATGTTCACTTTATAGGCCCAAGACACCGTACCCTATTCGAATCAGCGGTAAATTAGAAACACAGTTTGAATCCAATTAAGCAGTGAGGGAGTGGATTTCCCAGTGAAAGAGTTGCCTCTGGTGTAGACATGCCAAGAATCATGGCCTGTGACGGTGAGAACTCGCAATAAAACAGTTGATAATGAGTTAGTGCGCTCATGTCACATGTTCAGAGTTGCGAAACGCATCACTGCGTGAGTTAGTGCGCTCATGTCACATGTTCAGAGTTGCGAAACGCATCACTGCTTTGATAACTAAACTCTCTCAGCTTGATTCAGCGAAAAAATGAAACGAGCCTCTTAGCTTGGACAGAGCTTACGAACTTATAAAGGAGTGACAACACCCAAACCTCAACTGCAGATACAACAACATTCAAGAGTCGCGAGTCTTAAGTTTGTGAAGTGCAGATTCTAAAATGGCATGAACAAGATGAACCTGTGCTAATATAGGGGCAATCAAGCCCAGCTCAATATATCAACCCATCATCACCAAAATTCGGTATGGTGAAACATATGATTGATGAGCCTTCCTTCTTTTGTTCAGTTATATCTAGAACAGCGCAAATTTCAATATCCGCAAACATATGATTTCAAATGGCATCTGGAATCTTAATTCACTGTTTTCACTTGGTTTCTCATATATGAACTCTGAAACACTAACTCACATGATGATTTCGTTCATTGAAAGAACTCTCTTGTCCTCTCTGGTCAAAAGGTCGTGTTCTTGTCGAGAAAGACGAGAAATGCCATGGTGGAAGGAATCTTTCATAATTGCGAATTGATTTAAGAAGAGATTAACTTCCTCTCTAACTACCGCCTGCGGTGGCCCAGTTGGATAAGTGCTCCCATGATCCTTTGCCAGAGGAGAGCAGTTTGAATCCTGCTGGCCGCACGGGATCTTAAGAGCGACGTCGGGGTGGTGGGTCCTTCATTAGCGTTGCCCCAGGGTTTACCCCTGTTACCCTGGGCCTGTCGGGCTATCTGTGTTGATACGGTGCGCGGGTTCCTTAAGTCATCAAAAAAAAAAAAAACTTCCTCTCTATATGTAAATCATTCTATAGCTTTCAAGCCACCACGTTTGAATACTTATAAAAGTCACAAGACGTTACATATGCCAACTGAAGATGTGGATTTTCTTTTGGCGATAAGATTTAACGGAGACTAACAAATGATAAATTTATCACATGTATACTACTTTGTAATCTTTTCAGGATATTGACCCAAAAATCTGAGACAATCTTGGCAAAATAAAGGACAACTAGTTGGCAATCACCATAGGATCCATTCGTTTCGCGGAAAATGACTTCCAGGAAAATGTTTTCCGGATTTTCCGGTGTTCGTTTCACGGAAAATGAATTAGTCAACGAAAATGTTTTCCATCATTGGAAAAAACAACATTTAAAGTGAGGAAAATGTTTTCCACTTTTGACGTTTTCCATGACTTCTTCCCTCTTACTTCTTTTTATCAATACATTTTCGTTTTATTTTTATGTTTTATTTTTTTTTTTTTTTTTTTTAAATCGAGTTTTTAATTTCTTTTCTTTTCTTTTTTTCTTTCCTTTTCATCTTCTTCTTTGGTGGTGGCCGGCGACCGGCCACGGCGGCGTCCAGCGACCGGCGACCTCGCCGGCCTCGCCCCAGTCGGCGAGGCTCCGCCTAGCCCGATTGGCGAAGGCGAGATCGGGCCTCGCCGGATTGGGCGAGGCGAGCTCTCACCGGCCTAGGCGGAGCTCGTGGCTCGCCGGATCCGGCGAGCTAGGCAGGGCTCGGGCCTCGTCCGAGCTCGCGGCGAGCTCGGGCGAGATCGGCGGAGCCTCGAGCTCGCCGGATCTGGCCACTGGGTCTTGGTCGGCCGCCGGGCAGCCGACCATCGTTAGGCAGGAAGGAGGCCGGCGGCGGTGGAAGGAGGAGGAAGAAGGAGGAGGAAGGAGGAAGGAAAAGAAAAAAAAAAAAAAAAGAAAAAGAAAGAAAAAATAAAAAAAATAAACTTTTTGATTTTTAAAAATATAAACAATTAAAAATTCATTTTTAAAAAATATAAAAATACAATTAATTTTTTGGTCAATTAAAAATATTAAAATTCAATTTTTGATAATTTTTCTCAAATAATTAAATAAGCTAACGAACGATGGAAAATATTTTCCACTCAAATTTTAGGTTTTGGCCGAATACCGGAAAATATAGTCATTTTCTTGGAAAATGACTTCTAGGAAAATGTTTTCCGGAAACATGATATTTTCCGCGAAACGAACGGACCCTAAAATGTATGATTTTATGAAATCGCGTGCAAAAATTCTAAACCTAGTCGTTAAAATAGACTAAGTGGGCAAAAATATTAGCCAACTCGATTGTCTTTTTATAGTTCAATCTTAATCACGTACAAATTTAAGTCTTTTGACTGTTCCAATAAAATCTTAAACTTTGAGGAAAATCTTAATGCAGTCATCCTAGCATAAACTTACTTGAAATTGTTGACGTTGTGGTTTAATCATTGTTGATTGTACTTGTGGCACCTCATAGATACGTTGTGGACGAAAAACATTGTTTTGATTAATTTTTTGAACTTTCAAATTTATTTTGTTCTTCCTTTCTTTCCTTTTGGTTACTGTTCATATTTTTCTTTTCAAGGGATCGTCTTCAACATCTGAGAACGCGGATCCGGAATTGAGAACACCGGCTGTCAACCTTTGAGAACAATGATGTGCTCGGAGCATTTAGTTCAGCTTGAATTCGAGAAGCATTGGACGATATCATCTTGGCCCTAATCGATGGCCGAGTGTAGCAATGTCTAGCCGTGCTCGGGTCAACTAAATCCTCGGGCTCCCAGTCTGGGTCGCTCCACTCTAGCACCTCCCTTGTCCCGTTCATCGAATCCTTGGGGACGAGTTGAACCATTTGGGCCTCAAGCCCTATGCCACGGCGAAGGTTGAGTCGCTAGATTTGGGGCTTGAGCTCAATGCTGCGACGGAGACCGAGCCTATTAGGAATCATTGCACAATCACAAAGAAAGTAGAGAATAAAAGTGAGAAAGAGAATTTGAAATGGAATGTTTTCCTTTGGTTCACCCTTAAACTAGCCTATGTCCATAACTAAGAATTCTACGCATTTCTTTGTTACATGTTTCAATAACAAGAAAAAAAGAATACATACATACATACATACATACATACATACATACATATCTAGTAGCTATTCAATGGGATCCTCGTGCTTTGACGGGGAGTATGAACCATACTCGAATAGAATCACCGATCAATTATATGGCAATTTGATACACATCTGATTAAATTGGCAATTTGATACACATCTTGACGGTTCCCTTGCTAGGAATTGAGATTTGTAAATCTGATACGGAACTTTTCGCTATCTTCAAGAGAAGAACAGGAGAACAAGAAAAGAATTGAATCAAGCACTCGTGCCAATCTTGTGTGACGCGTCTTCAGCCACGAACCACTCATTAACGCGTGTTCGAGCTAGTAATACCTGCAGAAGGACATCGAGACTTGTTCAAAATAATCAAGAATTAATGGAGAATAATAATATTCGACGCACCTGCTTATCCCAATCAGTTTTGTAGGTAATAACGATCAGTACTACAGTCTGAACGAAAGTTCCGAACAGCATTCCGATCCACACGCCCTACAAGACAGACGTTTGAGTGTTAGGAATTTCAATTTTGCAAGTGCAAGTCAAGAGCTTCAGCCCATTTTGACATGCCTCACTCATTGACATGCAAATTCGCCAATGCAGACCGTCTTAGAAAAGAAATTAGCAGCTGACCTTCACTTGCATACTAAAGAAATAAGCAAGCGCGACTCCCATGGGAATCCCTACTAGGTAATAGCTTATGATGTTGACATAGGCTACTATGCTCTGCCAGCCAGCTCCAACGGCGACTCCTGATAAATATATGTCAATACTAATGTTCAATCACAATCAGGTACTAATGATTCGATATTAATCCATCACTTATTGCTCACATCATACAATAGATCGCCATATTTCTCAGATTGTATGGGACCTCACTGAATCCCACAACAGAAAAACATGAATCCCATGAAACTTTTGTGTATTGATGGATTAAGTTTATGTCCACTCGTGCCAGTGACAATCGAAAACCATCAGGAACTTCTTTAAGGAATATTGTAGTTTATTTGTCCGATCAAGAGAGAATAGTGGAGAAGAAGGTACCGGAGAGCACTGGTTGGATGCTGTTCAAAAGTATGGAAATAGCCAGAAGAGGTGACAAATCAGCCACGGCATCGGCGACCTCATCGTTCTCTGTGAAAAGATAAGCGACACGCCCCTTGAAGAAGAGGAAGAACACAAAGAGAACAAATCCAATGGCGAACGATGTGAGCACCGTAATCTTGATTGAGAACTTTGCTGCTCTTGAGCTCCCTCTTCCTAGTTCATTAGATACTCGAACGCTGGAAAAGCATACAAATTTCAGAAACTTGCTAGCAAAGTGTGTGTCCAAAGCGGGAATTAATGTTCAATAGGAGTCTTGACTCGTGATTATACCTTGCAGCAGCCAAGAAACCAAAAGAGATCATAATCTCCCAACCACTGATGTTGAGGCTGCAAGTAAAAAAATTATACTATTTCATCTCAGCGAAGTAGCCTTGGCTGAAGAAATTTGTGTAATCAAGGCATTTCCCAAATGTAATGGAAAACATCTAAGAGCAGAAAGAGCGGAAGTGCAAACACAATTACCAGATGGCGAGCGCATCGATAGAAACCTCCGCATTTTCCATGTTGCCTGTTAGAAGAACCAACACTGTGTTGTACCACAGCTCCAGACTGACAATTAGCGAAGAATAGGAATTCAGTGAAAATCTTGAATGAAAAGAAAGGATGCGCCACTATTCACTTCTGATGTGAGATTTCAAGAATCAGATTTCTCCATTTATTCGAGAACAAAAGATCGTCAATTTCTAAATTACCCATCAGGCACATAGATACCAAATGATTAGGCCGACTAAACTAATGCTGATCCACCCAGAAACTTATCAATTAGTCTGAATTCAAGAATGAAATCTCATGTCTCGGCGATGAATGCTGACTTACCATAGCATGACGCCAGATGAAAGCGAGAGCTTGATCACTGGCCACAAGTCCTTGAAGGCCGAACTCGAGAAACCCTTCCATGTATCTCGGCAACCTCCGCACATCACGAACATTAGTTGTCCTATATTAGGAATCCAATATGCCAAAACGGTGGAAGCCATAGCGCCTAGAATTCCTAACTTGTATTTTGCAGTCAATAGCCATGAGAGGCATAGATGAACCACTGCCGAGAATACCGCTACGTATGCAATGATCATGTTCTTACTTTGCGCTTGGAGAAACATTTGGCAGGAGAAAGATACGACCAAGGAAAAGAGGACCGGGATCAACCAGGGCGAGATGTCTCCAGCGACCTCCGCAATTTTATTTTCCTGGCCTAAGGCCTTTAAAATTGGCGGGGTGAAGATGAACAGCGGAACTTGAAAGATGGAGCAGATTGTTAGGACAATCCATGATCTCTGGAGGTACACACCGAGCATGTGGTATTGTTTCGCACCATAGGCCTGGCCACATAGGGTCTCTAGTGCGCTTGCCATACCGAGCTGCGAGTTCCACGAACAGAAGCTGTTGTAACTCATTTTAAAACTCAAATTTCTGGACAGCATCAAGCGAACTACATGACGAAAGGTTCCTTTGACTGGCGATATAAAAAGAGATGCAGGGAGATGTTTTTGGCGAATTCACTTATAAGTCTTGTAGGTCATGCTCTTTTTCGACTATAGCATAGTATTGTTTCGTTCGACGCCAAAGCCACAACGCAAATGACCTAGGTTCAATTCCAAACTCATTTTGCTTGTTGCTCTTTCGATTTCTATATGCCTTGTTCTCATCACTGGCTTCAACATATTGAGAAAGTCAACCAAAGCTGACGAGCTGCTTCCATGAGAAGCCAGTACCGGTATAGTGCTTCGCGGCGGCTATTCTATGTTCGAGCATTATTACTTAAGGGACATGAGACTGCTTTATGAAAAAAAATTTCATTCATTATTCACTGTTGGGCTGAGCGACTCGTGCTTAAGAAGCATCTATAAACAATACATAAAGAGATAAAAAAGCAATTTTTTGCAAATTAAAAATGTTGACGTAAGATGAACAACAGCGAGATACCATATTACATGATTATATTATATAAAAAAATTGACACCAAAATAATGGAATACACGCTTAAACATACCAGGATGCCGTATGCGAATCTCGTTAGGACAGTGAAGACTAGAGAATAGGCAGCCAATTCGGTAGACCCGATATGGCCGACAAAAGCTTGGGTGATGACATAAATACCAAAGGTGGAGAGTCTGGTGAATATTGCAGGCACTGCGACAATCCACATCTTCTTGGTCTCACTCCATATCCTGTCCTTCAGCGGCTCATCCTCACCGCCATCACTGACTTCCGCTGCTACTGATTTTTTCAGCAGCTTCTGGTTTGCCTCTCCCTCCATTGCCATGGCTAGTTTTTAGATCTAATGTTCACCTTATATACCCAAGACAACGTCTCCTACTCCTGTAAACTACAAACACAGTTTGAATCAAATTAGGCAGTGAGGGAGTGGATTTCTAGTGAAAGAGTTGCTTCTGGTGTAGATATGCCAAGAATCATGGCTTGTGACGATGAGAACTCGCAATAAATCAGTTAATAGTGATGTTTGTGCGCTCACATCACATGTTCAGAGTTGCAGGGCGCATCTCTGCTGTGATCACTAGACTCTCTTAGCTTGGTTCAGCCAAAAAAATAAAAAAGAAAAAGAAAAGAATAAGACTCTCTTAGCTTGGACAAAGCAAACGTACTTATAAAGAAGTAATAGCACTCAAAACTCGAACTGCAGATACACCAACAGTCAAGAGTCAAGATCTAAAAATGGCATGAATAAGACAAACCTGTACAATCATTTCCAGCTCAATATATCAACCAATCATCACCAAAATTTGGTATGGGAAATAAAATGATTGACGGCACTTCCTTCTTTTGCTCATGTCGAGAGACACACGCACTAGAAATTTATCAATGCAGTGTGGCCATGTCATTCTTATAAATGCAAAGTTGTTTTGCGCGAACCTAAAGCCAAGCTTTTCCAACAGTTATACCTCAGATTTGACTATTCTACAAAGTGGGAGAGCGAGAGTTGTATTATTTTTCATTTGTTGGCATGTTCATATGTGTAGTGGCCTGAAGGCATCAGGAATCTTGATTGGCCCCACGACAACAACCATGTCCCCGATTGTCTCTTTGTCCATCATATATCAAATGGTTCCCATTAGTCACTCCACTGTTTTCTCTTGGCTTCACATGAATTCTGAAGCAGAAACGTGATGAATTTGTTCATTATAAAAAAACACCCTCTCTTGTCCTCTCTAGTCGAACGATTATGATGACAAACGTCATTGTAACGATCCAATCCAATGAGGGGCAATGAGTGGTCTTCAGTGCTAGAAGAGTCTGGATAAGGAGTGGCTCTTGATAGACTTCGCTAAGGAGTGGCTCTTGATAGACTTCTGCAGTAGCGAAGGGGGTAGGAATGTACTAGACTATGTATCGAACATGAAAGAGCGATTAGGGAATATATATGTGAAAATCTAAATTAATTTATGGAGACATCTTTTGATGTAATAACAATCTTTCGTTTGATTACCAAGATGGGCGACCTTCTAGGAAACCTTATGGGAAAGTGCCTACCTATAGGCCAAAAGACAAAATTGTGAGGCTCCGTTGGTTCACATCCTTTCTATATGCAATTTATATTCTGTCTTCCAACCTGCCACATTTGAATACTCATACTACACAATGTTGCATATGCCGACTGAGGATGTGGGTTTTTTCCCTTTTGGTTGTAAAACGGACCAGATCTTTGCAAATATATCGGGACACACGATTGTCGTCTTTTACAGCAATGAAGAAGGGAAGTCTCCCTCAACTTGTGCAGCTCGTAGCCCCACTCCTTATTTAATGTTGCAGCTGCGCGTGCAAGGAAAACGAAGGCAGCTCCTCCTGATGCAGCCAGCGCATGGAGAAAAGTTGAAGATTCCATTTCCCTCTAGTTTAAAAAAAAAAAAAAAGAAAAAAGGTGCCGTCTCGTTTGTCTTTAACAGAAGAGAACAAATCTCTCTCATATGAGACCCATGTCCAGCCTATAGTAATTGCAGCTCATGCGCCTCCGAACATTAAACTATTTTAGATCTGGTAACGCTGGATGGATGGATCAAATTTGAGACACAATTTAACACTTTTGGTCCAAGAGCTGCTTGAAGAGCTATTTAAAAATTACAGGGAGAAAATACTATATTGAGGCATGGACAAAACTCGCCGGTATAAAAGAATCCGTTTATGTTTGATGTCTCTTTGATCAAGTCAAGCTTCGCATCTTATAAAGAGTTAGAGCCAAAAATATTGGTCAACTCGATTGTCCTTTTATAGTTCAATATTAAGCATGTATAGATTACAATTTAACCCTAAGCCTTTCAATTGTTCTAATATAATCTTAAACTTTGAGGAAAATTTCAATGTAGTCCTCCTAACATAAATTTATATGAAATTGCTGATATGGCAGTTTAGTCATTGCTGACCGTCCTTGTGGCACCTCAGAGATATGATATGGACAAAAAATGTTGTTTTGCTTAATTTTTTGAATTTTCAAATTTATTTTTGTTTTCCTTTTCTTTTCTTTTCTTTTCTTTTGGTTACTATTCATATTTTTCTTTTCAAGAGATCCTCTTCAACATCTGAGAACGCCAATCCGGAATTGAGAACACCGGTCGTCAACCTTTTGAGAACAATGATGTGCTCGGAGCTTCTAGTTCAGCTTGAATTCGAGAAGCATTGGACGATATCATCTTGGCCCTAATCGATGGCATGGTGAAGCAATGTCTAGCTGTGCTCGTGTCAACTGAATCCTAGGGCTCCCAATATGGGTCGCTCCGCTCTAGCACCTCCCTATTCTCTTTCATCGAACCCTCGGTAACAAGTTGAACCATTTGAGCCTTAAGCTCCATGCCACGGCAAAGGTCGAGTCGCTAGATTTGGGGCTTGAGCTCAATGCTGTGACGGAGCTCAAGCTTGTTAGGAATCATTGCACAATCATAAAGAAAATAGATAGTAAAAGCAAGAAAGAGGATTTGAGACACAAGGCTTTGTTCTGGCTCACCTTTAAACTAGCCTACGTCAAGAGTCGAGAATTCTATGAACTTCTTTGTTGCATTCCTCAATTACAAGAAAAATAGAATATATATTTATGTTCAGTAGCTATTCAGCGGGACCCTTGTGCTTTGACAGGAAGTGTGAACCACACCCCAACAGAATCACCAATCAATTACACAGATCTTGTTAAATTGACAACTTGATACACATCTTGACAATTCCTTTGCTAGGAATTGAGATTTGTAAATCTGATACAGAACTTTTCGTTATCTTCAAAAGAAGAACGGGAGAACGAGAAAAAGATTGAATCAAGCACCCGTGCCAGTATTGTGTGATGCTTCTTCAGCCATAAACCACTTATTAACGCGTGTTCGAGCTAGGAGTACCTGCAGAAGGACATTGAGACTTGTTCAAAATAATCAGGAATTATTGGAGAATAGTAATATCTGGCGCACCGGCTTATCCCAGTCAGTTTTGTAGGTAATAACGATCAGTACTACAGTCTGAACCAAAGTTCCGAACAGCATTCCAATCCACACGCCCTACAAGATAGACGATTGAGTGTTAGGAATTTCAATTTTGCAGGTGTAGGTCAAGAGCTTCAGCCCATTTTGACATGCCTCACTCATTGACATGCAAATTCGCCAATGCAGACCGCCTTAGAAAGGAAATTAGCATCTGACCTTCACTTGCATATTAAAGAAATAAGCAAGCGCGATTCCCACGGGAACCCCTACTAGGTAATAGCTTATGATGTTGACATAGGCTACTATGCTCTGCCAGCCAGCTCCAACGGCGACTCCTGATAAATATATGTCAATACTAATGTTCAATCACAATCAGGTACTAATGATTCGATATTAATCCATCACTTATTGCTCCCATCATACAATAGATCGCCATATTTCTCAGATTGTATGGGACCTCACTGAATCCCACAACAGAAAAACATGAATCCCATGAAACTTTTGTGTATTGATGGATTAAGTTTATGTCCACTCATGCCAGTGACAATCGAAAACCATCAGGAACTTCTTCAAGGAATATTGTAGTTTATTTGTCTGATCATGAGAGAATAGTGGAGAAGGAGGTACCGGAAAGCACTGGTTGGATGCTGTTCAAAAGTATGGAAATAGCCAGAAGAGGTGACAAATCAGCCACGGCATCGGCGACCTCATCGTTCTCCATGAAAAGATAAGCGACACGCCCCTTGAAGAAGAGGAAGAACACAAAGAGAACAAATCCAATGGCAAACGATGTGAGCACCGTAATCTTGATTGAGAACTTTGCTGCTCTTGAGCTCCCTCTTCCTAGTTCATTAGATACTCGAACGCTGGAAAAGCGTACAAATTTCAGAAACTTGCTAGTAAAGTGTGTGTCCAAAGCGGGAATTAATGGTCAATAGGAGTCGTGACTCGTGATTATACCTTGCAGCAGCCAAGAAACCGAAAGAGATCATAATCTCCCAACCACTGATGTTGAGGCTGCAAGTAAAAAAATTATACTATTCATTTCAGTGAAGTAGCCTTGGCTGAAGAAATATTTGTAATCAAGGCATTTCCCAAATGTAATGGACAACATCTAAGAGCAGAAAGAGCGGAAGTGCGAACACAATTACCAGATGGCGAGCGCATCAATAGAAACCTCCGCATTTTCCATGTTGCCTGTTAGAAGAACCAACACTGTGTTGTATCACAGCTCCAGACTGACAATTAGCGAAGAATAGGAATTCAGTGAAAATCTTGAATGAAAAAGAAAGGATGCGCCACTTTTTTACTTCTGATGTGAGATTTCAAGTTTCAGATTTCTCCATTTAGTCGAGAACAAAAGATCGTCAATTTCACCACCCATCGTTGCAGCGTGGATGGTAGGGCTGCTGGACTCCAAAGTTTCGAACCGAAGCAGGAGGCAGTGTTGCGTGGTGTCTTGCCCGGGGTGCGGGCACTGGGTCAAAAAAAAAAAAAAAAAAAAAAAAAATCGTCAATTTCTAAATTACCCATCGGGCACATAGATACCAAATGGTTAGGCCAACTAAACTAATGCTGATCCACCCAGAAACTTATCAATTAGTCTGAATCCAAGAACGAAATCTCATGTCTCGGTGATGAATGCTGACCTACCATAGCATGGCACCAGATGAAAGCGAGAGCTTGATCACTGGCCACAAGTCCTTGAAGGCCGAACATGAGAAACCCTTCCATGTATCTCGGCAACCTCCGCACATCACGAACATTAGTTGTCCTATATTAGGAATCCAATATGCCAAAATGGTGGAAGCCATAGCGCCTAGAATTCCTAACTTGTATTTTGCGGTCAATAGCCATGAGAGGCATAGATGAACTACTGCCGAGAATGCCGCTACGTATGCAATGATCATGTTCTTACTTTGCGCCTGGAGAAACATTTGGCAGGAGAAAGATACGACCAAGGAAAAGATGACCGGGATCAACCAGGGCGAGATGTCTCCAGCGACCTCCGCAATTTTATCTTCCTGGCCTAAGGCCTTTAAAATTGGCGGGGTGAAGATGAACAGAGGAACAAGAAAGATGGAGCAGATTGTTAGGACAATCCATGATCTCTGGAGGTACACTCCGAGCATGTGGTATTGTTTCGCACCATAGGCCTGGCCACATAGGGTCTCTAGCGCGTTTGCCATACCGAGCTGCGAGTTCCACGAACAGAAGCTGTTGTAACTCATTTTAAAACTCAAATTTCTGGACAGCATCAAGCGAACTACATGACGAAGGGTTCCTGTGACTGGCGATATAAAAGGAGATGCAGGGAGATGTTTTTGGCGGATTTACTTATAAGTCTTGGAGGTCATGCTCTTTTTCGACAATAGCATAGTATTGTTTCGTTCAACGCCAAAGCCACAATACAAATGACCTAGGTTCAACTCCAAACTCATTTTGCTTGTTGCTCTTTCGATTTCCATATGCCTTGTTCTCATAACAATTTCACTGGCTTCAACATATTCAGAAAGTCAACCAAAGCTGACGAGCTGCTTCCATGAGAAGCCAGTACCGGTATAGTTCTTTGGGGCGGCTGTTCTATGTTTGAGCATTATTAGTTAAGGGACATGAGACTGCTTTATGAAAAAAAATTCATTCATTATTCACTGTTGGGCTCATCGACACGTGCTTAAGAAGCATCTACAAACAATATATAAAGAGATAAAAAAGCAATTTTTTGCAAATTAAAAATGTTGACGTAAGATGAACAACAGCGAGATACCATATTACATGATTATATTATATAAAAAAATTGACACCAAAATAATGGAATACACGCTTAAACATACCAGGATGCCGTATGCGAATCTCGCGAGGACAGTGAAGACTAGAGAATAGGCAGCCAATTCGGTAGACCCGATATAGCCGACAAAAGCTTGGGTGATGACATAAATACCAAAGGTGGAGAGTCTGGTGAATATTGCAGGCACTGCGACAATCCACATCTTCTTGATCTCACTCCATATCCTGTCCTTCAGCGGCTCATCCTCACCGCCATCACCGACTTCCACTGCTACCGATTTTTTCAGCAGCTTCTGGTTTGCCTCTCCCTCCATTGCCAAGGCTAGTTATTAGATCTAATGTTCACCTTATATACCAAGACAACGTTGTTAGACACAAATTGCGCAAAACCCAAGATCTCCATAACTAGAACAAGAACATGCATGATTGAGTAGAAAGAATTTGACTTTTGTTTTGGGATCCATTGTTCTTGAAGCGGAAGCGGAAACACAATGTTCCACGCGTTCTCCTCATCTATTGTCCTCCGTATCACGGCTCAATGAGGCGGCCCCCTCACGTGCGGCGTTAGGTAAACGCCCTTAGGTGAGGATAGGTTAGAGGAGAGAGCACTATTTATAGAGTTTCCCAAGTCCCTCATTACGAGAGCTCAACTCGGCCCACACTAGCCAAATTGGCCCATATTAGACTAATTAAGAAACCTTCTATCTCACCTTAGACCAAACCCCGTAAAACGGTAAACGGTAAACGTTAAACGGTAAATTACAATATCAATTAATGTAGTCCACATTAGGAAAACTCTTACAAACGTCTCCTATTCTTGTAAGCCACAAACACAGTTTGAATCATATTAGGTAGAGAGGGAGTGGATCTCTAGTGAAAGAGTTGCTTCTGGTGTGGATATGCCAAGAATCACGGCTTGTGACGATGAGAACTCGCAATAAATCAGTTAATAGTGAGCTTTGTGCGCTCACATCCCTTGTTGAGAGTTGCGGAGCGCATCTCTGCTGTGATAACTAGACTCTCTTAGCTCGGTTCAGCCAAAAAATAAAGAAAAATCAAAAACAAAAAGAATAAGACCCTCTTAGCTTGGGTAAAGCATACTGTTGGTATTTGTGGAAACGTGTGTTTGATGTCTGTGTAAGTGTGTTTTGTGTGTAAACTATCAAGAGAGCAAAAGAATTAAGAACAATGTGGGTAAGAAATAGTTGCACAAAGTAATAATAGGAATGTGTAAAAGAGAGCGGTGGCATGGGAGCACAAGGGAACAAAAGAAAACTTTTTTATTTAGTTATTGTAGTACGAAGGGAAGGGGAGGAGCTTACTTTTTTTTTGCTCTGTTGCGCTCCCCCTCGGAGCACAAGGGAACAAAAGAGAACTTTTTATTTAGTTATTGTAGTACAAAGGGAAAAGCTTACCTTTTTTTTTTTTTTTTTTTGCTCTGTTGCTCCCCCTACCCCCACCCCCACCCCCTCCTATTTATAAGGGTGCTCCACCGACTAGTATTACAATTTTTTTCTTGAACAATAGACTCTTTAAGGTAAATATCTCTGCCATTTGCAGATATAATTTTGTAGACTCTTCTTGGATTTTTCTTGAATTTCCTAGCTCAAATCTATCTTGAAGTTTCTAGAAATTGGATCAATAATTTAACACATACGAACTTATAAAGAAGTAATGGCACCCAAACCTCAACTGCAGATACACCAACATTCAAGAGTCATGAGCCTTAATAGGACAAACCTGTGCTAATACAGGGACAACCATGCCTAACTTATTATATCCACCAGTCATCACCAAAATTTCGTATGGTGAAGCACAGGATCGACTGCTTTCCTACTTTTGATCAGTTATGTCTAGACCAGTTTATACCTTGATAGTTACGAGCAGTGTTCATGTGGACACGTGCACGCACTTGAAATTTCTTAATGCAGTCTGGCTTGACATTCTTAATGGTGAGTATGAAGTGTTCCTAAAACTAGTGATGGACATGAAACGAGGATAAGCAAAGGCGTTTGTACGAACCCAGAGCGAAGTTTTTGTTGGCATGGTTATGTACGTCATGTCCCAAAAGCATGGAATCTTGATTCACCCCACGACAACAATCATGTCTTTTATTGTCTGCTGGTCCGTGAGATATCAAATGGTTCACGTCAGTCACTCCACTGTTTTCACTTGGCTTCACATACATGAATTCTAAAACGCAAACTCACGTGACTAATTCGTTCATTGAAAACTCTTCTTATCCTCTCTGGAAAACGGGTGAGTTCACGTCGAGGACGAGGAGAAACGTCATGGTGAAAGGAATTGTCCATAGTTGCAAATTAATTTAAGAAGAGGCTATTGTCTGTAGTTGCAAATTGATTATAAAGAAGCTATTTTCCGATTTGCTTATGAATTATACTGTCACTCCCAAGCTGCTATATTTGAATAGTTATCAGTATCAGTATTAGAGTAACAAGCTTAAGGATTATAAGCTTCAGCATTACGAGCTTTATGTTACAAGTACAACTACAAAAGATATTGTCTCTATATATGATAGGAGTCTAGAGTATACATAATTATGATGGAAATTACATATATACCATTAATAGTAAAAGTTTTAAGCTTTCATATTATTTTTCTCTATCAGACTCCACAACCCCAATCTCTTACTTGGAAGCTGATCTTCAAAATGACAATAGTCCTTCAAAGTCTTTCTCTCTTAGCTAGACTTCAAAACAGGGGAGCGCATCTCTGCTGCGATAACTAGACTCTCTTAGCTCGGTTCAGCCGAAAATAAAAATAAAAATAACACCCTCTTGGCTTGGACAAAGTATACGAACTTATAAAGGAGTAACAGCACCCAAAACTCAACTGAAAAAAATATAGGGGCAATCATGCCTGGCCCTGTATGTCGACCAATCATCACTAAAATTTGGTATGGTGAATTGCAGGATCAATAGCTTTCCCAGTTTTGTTCAGCTACGTCTCGATCGCGTAAACTTTGCTAGTTGCATGCAGTGTTCATGTCGACATGTGCACACGCTTGAAATTGCTTTATGCAGTCTGGCACAACACTCTCACTGTTGAGGACGAAGTGACCCTAAAACTAGTGATGGACGTGAAATGAGGATAAGCAAAGGTGTTTGTGCGAACCTACAGCGAAGCTTTTCTAACCATCGAAAGTCAATGAAAATCCAGCTTCCACCGAAAGTGACATCGAGAGTTGCATTATTTGTTGGTTGGCATTTTTATGAATGTAATGTCCAGAAAGCATCAGGAATCTTGACTCGCCACAAGACGACAACCATATCTTTGATCGTCCCGGAGTCCATGAGATATCAAAAATGGTTTGCATCGGTGTCACCTCACTGTTTTCACTTTGGCTTCACATACTTGAACTATGAAACGCGAACTCACGTGACGAATTTCCTTCTTTGGAAAAAGCTCTCTCTTCCTTCCTCTGTGGTCGACCGGTACAAGCTACACAATGATACATAAAAATGCCAACTGAGGACATAAATTTTCTTTTGGTCCAAGAGCTGTTCCAAGAGAGATTTAAAAATTAGAGGAAGAACAGACTATCGGGAACAAAAAAATGAATCTTCTGAGTAATTATTGGTTGACGTTAAAGCATATACAACTGAAGAAGACAGTCCTTAGTTTTATATGCTTTTAACTTCTTTACAAAAACTCACCAGTCAAAAAGAAATTAGGGCTAATATAATACCATGAAAAATTAAATTGATACATTTATGATAAGTTTACATTAAAATTTTAAATGATATTTGTGATAAATTTTATCTTTATTAATTTCGTTAAATTTTATTATCAAATTATTAAGTTGGATAACATGTGGTAGTTAACGGATGTTAGATAATTATATCGATTTGTAATTTTATGGTATTGAGAACTAACGAATTTGGCAAATTTTTGGAAAATTAATTTAAGTTTTTTGGATAAAAATCAATTTAATATAAATTTGTTATACATGTATTAATTTGAAGTTTTTTTGTTGATATTAATTCGAAAAATTATTTGTGTTTGATGTCTCTTCGACAAGCGTCGCATTTTGCAAAGAAGTTGGACAATCGAAATCTTTTTGCTTCTGTTTCTTTTGGTGTCAATCCATGATGTTAAAATCAAAAAAAAAAAAAAATCCATGATGAATAAAGGCGTGATGAATAGGCGGGTAGGGGTAGCAGGGGGAGTGGGGGCCGACCCAAACGGTACGTATTTTCTCTTTACAAATCGGGTGGCGGAGAAAATGGCGGGGCATGGGGCCAGGATTTAGGTGGGGTTAATTATTGAAAGAGGTTAATTATTCAAGTGGTCCTGGTCCTACACACACGCGAAGAAAATGGCAGGGCGTGGGGCCAGGAGTCAGGTGGGGCTAGCACTTTAGCTTAATTATTGAAAGAGGAGTTCATCAAGTGGTCCTGTCCTGGTCCTATTCACATTATTTTGCTGGTTTTTTTTTTCTTCCTAATTATTTCTTCAAATTATAAATGGATAAATGCAAACAAGACTTGATTGATGGCTCTTTTGACTAATGTTGTGTGTGGTAACATTTATATTCACAGGAACAATTTTTATTCCGAAATAATTTTTTTATTTATATTCGTTAAAAGAGTTTTTGAGTAGAAAAACGCATTTGGTAACTATAAAAAATTTCAATTCTAAAAAAGAAATGTGTTTAATGCGATCCTCAAATGACTAAGAATTTCTTTTAATTTTTAAATAATTCTATTACATTTTGTCTTTTTTTTTCCTTTTCTTCTTCTTCTTCCTTCTCTACAGTTGGTCGCCAACCTCAACCATGGCTACGCTAACGACCAACCAAATGAGAGCCAATGACCTTGCCAGCTCCCATCGAGGTTGAGCTTAGCTATGGTTGGGCAAGGCTCGATTTCGCTAGATTTAGGCGAGCTCTTAAGTTGTTCTTGGTAACAAAAAATCAACTTTTTTTTTTACTTATTATTTTTATTCCAAATTTATTTTCGAGAACAAAAATGTTCCTTGAAATAAAAAAAAAACATTTATAGATGGATTTCTGTTTTTTTATTCTGAAAAAAAAAAAAAAATAAAAGGGGAAGCAATACTAAACGTGCCCTAATTAACCAATGCCATGTATTGCTAAGGGATAAATTTACATTTAGCTTTGGGCAGTGTTTCTTCCACTCCTCTTTTAGTTTAAACACTCCTTTTTGTTGTTGTTTTGATCATATTATCCCTTGTAGGGTCCACCACTTCTAATAAAACCTTATAAAACTTATCTTTATTTATTATTTGATTCACATTTTTTATTTTGTTTCTTCTTCTTTTTTTCCTTACGCCTTTTATTTTGCAAATCATTTCAATGTTATCTCACATCATTATTTCCAACAAGTCAATTAATTAGAAGTAACACAACAACCCAAAACTGATGATGAAGAACTTATGCAAACAATAGTAACAAACTAAACCTAGAGGAAGCAACAGTCTATCTAGAGGAAGTAATAGTCCATAGGACGCAAGGTATGTTGTAGACCACCAAGCAACTGTGCAATTAGTTCATTCAAAAACACTGTTTTGATGCATGTTATACTCTAATCATAAGATTGAAACACAAGATCAAGCATTTTAACGATCCAAAACTCAAATTTCCCTTTTAAGAAAGATATCAAGAAACACTCAATAGCAATTGGAATGAGCATGATTTGAGACCAAGAAAACTAAAAAGGAAAAATAAAAATAAAAAAAGCTTTCCCTAGAACCATACTTTTGGTAGTGAATGAGGAGGGTGTGAATTGTTGAAGTAATCGGTTTTTTTTTTTGGGATCGTAGATGCTGGAGAGATTTGTGGAAGAAGAAGAAGAAGAATAAGAAATGGGAGGTGTAGAAAGAGAGACGATTTGCAAAATTGGAGAGCGGACTAAGACGTCAAAGGCCTGTAAAGTAGGGGTGAGCAGTGGTCTAGGGTCGACCCTGGACCGGCCCAACCCCCTGTCGGCCCTAGTCCGGTTCCCAAGGTGGGCTGGGTCGGTCTTTTGGTCCCGAAATTCCAGGACCAATACCGCACGGAGTTGGTCCCTGTTAGAGTTTTGGATCGGCCAAACCTGACCAACCCGTATATTATATTATATTATATTATATTATATTATATTTTTTTTATAATTCTTTTATATATTCAAATCTAAGTAAAATGTTTGTTATATTATATTATATTGAGATGTTTTATCAATAACACCAATAGTAATTTCAATTTAAAAATTTTGTTGAGTATTAATTATGTGTCATTTGTTTTGCTTTCGTGTGTATAGAAGTTCAAAGTGAATTAACAAGATGTGATGTTATATATTTATGGTTTATATTAAGTATTTTACACTTTTTATGGTTTAATTGTATTTTACTAATGAATTTTAGCTGTACTTTGCTTTTCAATTTGTGTCAAATTGTAGAAGTTTTTGAAGAGTAAAGTAATACTGCAGTTGCTATGGTGATTTGCTAGTCAAGTGGTGTAAAGCTCATTTTTTGGTTGAATGAATTCTACATGATAAAATGCAGGAAAACGCTTTTGCATATGATGTTATGAATATTAAAGATAGATGATTACAAGAACTTTCCATCTTGTCCCATATCTCGATGAGCGGTTAGCAATTATGGAATTTATATTATTGTGTCATCTTAAATTTGCTAAATATATATTGGTATTTATAGTTTAGTTGCACAATGCCGCATTGTCGATGGATGTGTAATTTGAATTTAAAGGTTTGCTTTTTTAGGGAGTATAAAAAATAAGACGAAAAAAATTATTGATCGGTCTCGGGTTGGCCCTGGAATTAGACCGAACCCATTGGGTTGGTCCGGTCCTTGGTCCCAGGCTCAATAGGTCGGTCCTCGGTTCTAAAAATTGAGGACCGACATCAGACGGTTGGTCCTAGGGTTAGGGGGTGGCTCGGACCAACCCGGACCATGCTCACCCCTACTGTAAAGAAAGAAAAAAGAAGAAAAGTGGGGTCCGCAAGGAACAAAAAAGAAGAAACAAAATAAAAAATGATGACCAAATAATAAAAAAATAATCACTTTTATAGATTTATACGAGAATTAGTGAGCTTCACAAGGGAAAGTACGGTAAAAACACAAAAAAATTAGTGTCTATTCCAAAAGAAGAGTGAAAAAAAAGCAGCCTTTAGTTTTTATGTACATTAAATTATAAAAGAATTATAACTATCATTGGCAGTTGGACATAATTATCCAAAAAGTTATAATTCAACTGTAGGGTGGATTTTTAACCATGTTAATTTAATCATAAACTTTTTTTTTGTGTCAATTTAGTCTTGAACTTTTTAAAATTTTGCCAATTTAGTATGAAAAGTTTCAAACTAGCGATTGAATCGGAGGACATAGGTTAGAAACTATGGTCGGCATGAAAACTCGGTATCACGTCGATATAACTGTATCGCTTTTTAAACTCTGGCAAGATGGATATAGTTGCAAGTGTTCGCGCTTGCCTCGCCTTGCCGAACACTGTGTGAGGAGATAAGAGAGCTTAGACACCAACTCGTCCACTTCCTCGCAGCTTGCGGACACCCCCGACATATTTGCTAGCTACAGAGTAAGGCGTGGAACCGCGCAGATCAGCCCGAAGCATGTGGCCGTGACTTGGATGGCGAATTTCGGAACATGGGTATTTCGTCTCCTCCAGCTCATTTGAGACACCCTCGAAAACAGGGTCGCGGCCAGTAAAGACCTGGGAAATTTGATAGCAGAAGAATGCAGATCCTTCTTGCTGTCAAGGGAAAAAAAACTACATGCACTTTGGATATCAGAAGTTGTAAGCTTTTATGGGAAATTCTAATATCATGAGTTATGTTGAAAATTTAAATTCGGAAGTAGTATTTGTAACTATGGATTACCATCTATATCAAATTACTTAAATATATATACTATTCTAAATTCAACTATAATCCACTAGACTTAATTCTAATGATAGTTACGATGTACTTTTCTAATTTAATATCTGTGAAAACCTACGTATGATACCACGTTGATTAACATTGTCAAATTAACGAAAATATCTCTAAGTCTCATTTATATATATCCCTCAGTAATTTATAAAATTAATTTGGAAGAACGAATTAAACGAACTCAATGAAATACTCTGAATGATCGTTAAAATAATCCAAATATAATTTTTTTTTTGAGTCTCGTTCCCCTATATTCGTTATAATATAAAAATGTTGATTGGGAAGAACAAATAAAACAATTTTAGCAAAGCACGGTCCGGTCACTTGTTAATTAAAGTAACCTAAATATGGAATAACATTTGCTGAGAAGTAAAATATAAATATTAATATAAGTCATTTTGCTTTCTTTATTTTGCGGGTTGGGCCGGATCGGATTGGATCGAGTGATCGAACGATTCGGTTCGTTTCAAGCAATTATTTTCTCTCAGTCAATTTGGTCCGGGTCGGATCTTCAATATCGGGCCGCCCATCTGGGGCTTCTCCATGTGCTTCCGAATCTTTTATGGTCTCACTCAGTTTCTCCGCGCTCCTCCTCCCCCACTTCCCTTTTCCCCTTGTCTCGCATCTCGCTGTCTGAAGACGTCGTTGGTTGGATTTCGCAGCTCGGTCGTGCATTCGCCTGCGTGGGACTTCCTCTCAAAAGGGTCCGTCACTGGTGCTCTCTTGTCTTTGAGTGGCTGTGCATTGTGGGGGTCAGAGTTAGACCTGCTTGTTCTGCATTTTCTGACTGATTCCATGGATAATTCTGGACAAATTTGTGTTCTTTTGGTTCCGTTTCGCGTGATATCGATTCGCTATTGTGTTTCTTTCTTAGTTGGCCACTTGAGGCTGTGTCTTACGGCTTTCTGGGTTGCTTGGTTATGGTCTTTCGGGAATTGCACGCTGAGTGTTTGATGAAAGTTGTGAAAGAGGAGACAAATGTAGAAGAGAACTATCTTTGCTTGTTTGGCACATGATGTGCCGTTGAAATGTTGAGTGGAGAAAAACCAATCGAAACTGAGTATGGTTTTGTTCAAGTGTGGTTTTCTCTATTTATCCCATGTATCAGTTGTATGACTGCTTCACGAGATACTTTATCAGCAGTCAGGGTCAATATAGTCTCTCTCAGCTGTTAATGTTCTTCATTGTTCTAGTGCAATGGTGTGGGAACTAAGGTTGCGTTTGTTTCACGGAAAACATTTTCCAAAAGATGATTGGTTATATTGCTTAGAAAAATTAGTTAAGAAAAAATGTTTGCACTATCAACCCCAATTTATGACTAACTATTTTGGTAGATGATGGAAATATTTCTCATTCAATCTTGAGCTTTCCGTGAAATAAACACACCCTAAGTTACTTATTTACAAAGATCTTATTTCCAGTATGGTTCTATTACAGTCTACTATGCTGCAAGCTTAAGGCTTGTGGTTTATACTTCTCTTCTTTTGTAATGAAAAGGGTGACTTCTATATAACCAAAACAACATACTGGGCCTCGACATAAAGAGGGAATGGAAAAGATAAACATTCTAATTTTCTGATTATTTTCCCTTTTATCTGACTTTGGTGCTTTCGTTGTAGCAATTCGAAGTTCGTTATACTGATTCCCCAACTCAGAGATGGTTATCCCACCGCCAGCTAAGCCACCGAGAATAATAAACTTTCTCAAGCCTTATGTTCTGAAGATGCACTTCACTAACAAGTTTGTAAGTGCCCAGGTCATCCATTCCCCAACTGCTACTGTGGCATCTTCGGCAAGCTCGCAGGAGAAGGCTTTGAGACCAAGCATGGACTCAACTCGAGATGTGGCTGCAGCTGCAAAGATAGGAAAGATACTGGGAGAGAGGCTGCTGCTCAACGGCATCCCTGCTGTCGCCGTCCACTTGAAAAGAGAACAAAAGTACCATGGCAAAGTCAAGGCAGTTATCGATTCTGTGAGAGAAGCAGGTGTGAAGTTGCTTTGAAAACTCCTGAACTTATCGGTTGTATTTGTTTTAAGACTTGTGACCTCTGTTCGAAGTGATCTTCACTTGAGAAAGATGGCATTTAAAGAGAGTGCATGAGATTTTTATGTTGGCGGCTGCTTATATTGATTTCTTCTTAGTAAGGATATAAGCACATCGAATGTTTGTGCATGTACGTATCTGAGCATGTGTATTGGCATTTATGGATAGATTATCAGGGTGAGAATGATTGAAAACGATGAGCCTGCCGCTCAACTCTTAAATACTGAAGTCATTGCATCCATACAAGTTGGTTCAGAGTCCAATTTAGATCATTATTGCTCACATTGGGTGCTTTCGGTTTCTACTGGAGCCTTTTGATATTGAAAGAAAACAGCTGCTTGGGACTCCCGACTTGCAAAGATTTAGCAATCTTTGTAGCTCCAGTACATGTTCAATTTATATTTACCATATTAACATTGTAAGGCTATGGGAAAGAAGGCACAGGAAGCTATATGCATGAGTTAACGGATGATCGGGTTGATGAACCGTGGCCTAATCATGAAGTAGCTCTATCTGTCCTCCCCATAGAGATGGTGACTTGACACTTGCCTATGAAGCCAGAAGGGCTCGGGGTTGAAGCTTTGTTACTCAAAGCATAAATGAAAATCCCATGCTAGCGTAATTTCAGCCAAAGAGACGAAGTTTAAGACAAATTGTGTTGACTTTATTAACCGTAACAAGTTATTTTAGCAATATAGCAATCATAATCACGTTCAGGAAACTGTAGTGTGTTGGACGTTACTGAACTTACGTGCTTCCCAAGAGATTCACCACCTACTCTGCTGGTACATGGTGTAATTCCAAAGGATGATGCAATAAAACTGAACTCCTTTGTAAATACCTGAAAAGCTCCAAAAAGGTATTCATCCCCCAAGAATTGCCCAGACAATTGCTTCCATCCTTTCTATTTCTCTACAAGAATACAGGTTCAAACTCGAAATCTGCAGTGAAAGACATGCGGTTGGCGTTTTTCTCAAGCAGCACGATGTGGGGTTCCGCATGGAAGGCGTTGAAAAAATGGAGCCACAAAGATTCAAATGTGTATGTTTTTGCCAAAAAATTTTCGGGGATTAAAATTTGGAATGATATCAACCTCCTTTTCTTTGTGGCCGGCAGGATGAGCAAAGCGCCTAGACTTGTGCAACTTCATTTTAATGGACAGAACTTTACGTGCAACTTCATACTTGGGTCCCGAAACGGATAGAAATTCTCAATCTCTTTCAACCTCTGCGACACTCGGGTCCATCATCCTTTCCCATACTCCGAATGAAGTTTTTGAGGAATTTTTCTTTTACAGCATCTGAAGTGCGAACAAACATGCAGAATTGGGAGTAATCAACGACACCCTCGTATGGAACCTCAATATCATCACTTGTGTTGTAAGTTATTGTAATAGTAACATACTTGACAAGCATTTTACAGAACTTAAAAGATATTCCATCAGTTTATCTTAATTGAGAATTATAATTGGAATCTCCATATCATCCATTTCATGTGAAACTGGAAGACCCAAATGGCTTGCAAAAATTGCGAAAACGATGAAGAAGCCAAAGTAGAAGGCATCAGATTTCATGAACCATGAAATTGTTGAGAAGATATTCAATTTAACTATGCGTCAAGTAGATCAAGGAATGCAAAAGTCACCGGCTTGAAATGCCATTCAGAGATTGCATCTTTTTCCTTTTGGTGAATAGTAGACCTTGGACTTGTACTGTGACATCCTGATTTTCTACTTCTGTTTTCAATTGAATAAATCGGGCCTTTCATTGACGCGTCTATAGTGCTATTCTCTGAGCTGATCACTCGTGAAATAACTTGATTATCCGGAAAAGCCATTAAGGGATTTTAAAGCAATAGACTTGACAATTCGACTAAGAATCGATTGCTCGACTGTGCTCATTTGCAGAGATCATGACGGCATAGTCAAAAATCGATTAGAAACCGGAGATAGGTAGATTCGATAGAGGTATGTGATTAGTGTGTAGGTGATTCCACTTATTTGCAAAATTTTTGTCAAACGGCACTAGACCGATTCTTCTGTCATTTTCATATCCTGTGACTGTATTTGAAATCTCGAGATTTTCACGACAATTAAGAGTCGCCAATGTGTTGAAGATGTACGTTGTGGCTCGAAAATGATCGACCATGGTTCAAATGTGCTAAAAATTCCTAAAAGCTACCCGATAGGTTAGGTCACGCTAAATTGAAATTAACCACGAAATTGAATTTGGTTTCGAGAATCGGACGTTTGACCATGTCAACATTCAATTATAAGACGTCATCTCGTATTTCGGAAAAATTTCGTTGAGTCTGGGATTTTTCGAAAAAATCAATTTCGGATAAATTGGAACATGGAAGAGAATTGGGATGCGAGGAGAAATTGCCATTTTTGCTGTCCAAGATTAGTCAATTATGGGAAATAAAATGCAAGAAAGTAATTGGGGGACACAAGGGATAAGCATGGAAACTTTGAGACCAAAGAATAATGAATTATAGATATTTCCCTAGACTTTCTTTCCTCTCTCTCCCCCTCCTCCTTCCATTCGTGCGACCCATTCCCTTCGCTGCCGACCTTCCTCCTCTACTCACTTTCTTCTTCATTTTTCTTAGTCCCACGTTCTTCACCCCTCCCTTTGCTGCCCATCTTCTCCACCATCGAATTCCTTCCACACCCACACCCACCCCCCCCCCCCGGGGGCATCTCCATTTTCAGCCCCACGTATTTCTGTCCCTCAACCGAAACCACATGGCCACGTATTCCCCACTGAAGCAGCCACGATCATCTCTTCCCCTCCATCGAAGTCACCACCAGCAGCTCCCATCGATTCTTCTCCACCGAAGCCACCTCCCCCGCTCGGTCTCTGCCACTAGTCGAAGCCACGCAGCAGTCCACTCCACCGAATTTCTTCAAGCCAGCTGCCAACCTCCATCAGTTGGTTCGTTGACTCCGCAAGTCTTCCACCGAGACAACCTTAGCTCCTACCTTCACGCCAGCAATCCACTCGGCCACACGTCCTTCCCTTCACTGAGTCTTCTTTACGCGGCCGTTGCAGCTCGTCTCTCTCCCTCGTCCTTTGCCGCGGCCAGCTCCAATTCAGCCCGCATCTTCACGGCCCGGCCCATCCTCAGCCGCGTGCAACCCACACGAAGCCAAGCCTTGCAGCCCGCACATCTCAGCCCATCAATCGAGCCCAGCAGTTCGCTGTGGGCTTGCAAGGCGTTTTCGGCCTGATTCGAGCTCCCATTGGTGCCACGGAAAGTTCGAGTTTCGGCCGCCATCGCGCTACCGTCGCGGTGAATCGGTTTTCGTGCTAAATTGGTGAGTTTATGCACTAAACTCTACTTAAGATGTTAATGACGGTTAATGGGTGTTTAGTTTAAGTTAATTAGGGATTATGTGATTAGTTATATTAGATTAATGATTTAATTAATTAATTATGCATGTCAGGTGGTTAGAATAGCATAATTAGAGACTAGATAAGTTGTATTATTTATCTAGATTGGTTCGGAAATTTTTCGGGCACAATTCGGTATTTAATTAGGCATTTCCGGCCTAAGTTAGCATTTTTGGTATTTAAATTGAATTATTTAATTAATTTGGTAATTATTCAATTATTAAATATTTTCCGGAAATTAGATTGGGATATTTGGTGACAGGAATTTCGATTGATTGCAATGTTGTGTTCAATTTCTATAATTGAGTTTTAATTTATGCAAATTGAGTGCTAATTGCAATTTTAATTATTTATTCCAAAATTTGTGAATTTCAATATTTATTCAGAAAATCCCGAGTGTCGGGTTTAGACATCGAAAATAGTTTTAAAGACTATATAAAATAGTACCACTGCCTTGGTGGCCGCGATGGTTTGGGCTCTCTCTCCCTCACGAAGAGGAGGAGTTCAAATCTCTTCATGGTCGCTTGGGATCTTAAGTGGGACGTCGGGGATGGTAGGTCCTCCCGCTTACATGTCTCCTTAGGTTTATTCGCCATTGCCGGCCGACGGCATGTGGTTCCTAGGTCACAAAAAAAAAAAAAAAAAGACTATATAAAACAGTGGGATTTTAAATTGAAGGATATCAATTTTTCGGATTCAATCTGACCGTGTACCCATACAAGACTATTTTACCGTGTATTTCTAATATAAAGAAAATAAGCCAGATTCACCATTTTAATTGAGGTATTTGAGTGCAATGCACGGTGTCTTGGGCTGAGATTGAATGGTCATGTGTTGGTTAAGAGAACCCGTCCCGGACTGTTAAGTTGGACGTTACCCTTATATGAGATGCCCTTGGACAACGGAAGCTAGTTGGGCTCCTTCGGGAAAACCGTCTGATAGAGACGTAGCCATGCTCAATGGGGTGACACGACGCCTAGCAATGCTAGAAGACCGTTGAACAGAGAGTAGGCCGTGCTATAAGCCTGTTGACACCTAAATTTTACAATTTTATTTAGGACTTAATCGTGTACAAAATTAGGAATTAGTCATTTAAAAAAAACAACAAAAAAAAAGAAAACAAAAACAAAAACAACAAAAAAAAGAGAAAAAAGAAGACATGGAAGGGGTCGGGCCGGATCTCCCCTTGGCCCGGCTCGCGCCGAGTCTTCTTCCTCCTCTGCCCATCTTCGCGAAAAACCCTAGGGGGAATAGTAAAAAAGAAAAGAAGGAGAAGACTGTAAACAGGGATGCAAAGAGGAACCCAGAAAAACAGAGAGAAAGAGGGGAGCTTGGAGAAACACAAGAGAGAGAAAGGAAGGAAGAGCACCAGCAGAGGGCAGTGGTGGTGTTGCCTTGCGCCCTCCAAGTCGTTGCCCTCCGAGCGTTGTTCGACCCACCGCCTGCAACCTAACGCTGAACATCTACGAGCACCACCAGCAGCTCGCCACCAGTTTGAGCGCTGCCCGCCTCCACCCACGATGACTTGCTGCGCTTTGCTCGCAGCTCGACGCCGCCGCCCTGACGCCAGCAGATTCCGGGCCGGCCGCTGCGTCTCCGCCTCTCGCTCCACCGTTGTAAAGCACACCAGGCCCGGCCTTGTCGCAAAGACACAAAGCACTACACCGTTGCCGCCCAAGCCATCGCCACCCGCCACGTCGTCGTGCCTCGCCGTGTCACTGCTGCCGTCAAGCTCATCGTCGCCACCAAGAAACCCGAGGGAGTGGAGGTACGAGTCGGGTCGCGGCCACCGAATCGGGTAGGGTTTTGATCCGTCCGGGCTGGGCCTGCACGTATAGGCTAATTTCTCTTTGGGCTGAAGCAAGGTCATTGGGCCGGCTTAGTATTAGATTATTTTTTTTTTTTTTTTGGGCCAGGCTTAGTTTGTTTAGTTTTCTTTTTCATGGATTGAATTTTTGAGCTGGACTAGGTCCGTAGTTCAGGCCTAGTCCTATTTGGGCCTGTTGCGAAGAGCCCCTTTTTTTTATTAGCAGGCGGTTGGGCCCTCTGGTCGGGACCCAACCCTTAGCTGGACGCAGGCTCGACCAAGGCTAGTCGGGCCTGGCCCATTCGGGCGGGCTTACTGGCCCGCCCCTAGCCGGACCAAACTCGGGTCCAGTCTTTGACGGACCCGATCCGATTCGCCCCTTTTAAAAATTAAATTAAAAATTATTTTAATTTTAAAAATAAAAAAATTTTCGAAAATCCAAAAATGATGGGATTTAGTTAGGAATTGCCGTGTATTGCCTTTTTAGTGTAATTAGGCCTTTATTTACTCGTATATTGATTATATTGCATGTTTAGTTTGCATATTTTGTTATGTTTAATTGCACGTGTTTAATTTTACTGCAATTAAGACCTTGATAGCTATGATTATTATTTTAATGATTGCGCACATGCATGATTACCTCACATGTTAGTGGATAAGTATAAAATCAATTTAAATTGCCTGCCAAAAATCATTTTGTTAAAATGAACAAGATTAGGTACCGAAAGGGCACTAATTGATCAATTAGTGTAATCAAGTCCCTGATTCTAGATTCTCTTGTTGCGTAGAAAGTGAGGTACATTCCCATGCATCACTTGATTTCTAGCCGACCCCAATAGGCTAGTGCCGACACCGCTTTGGTGGCCGCGATAGTTTGGGCTCTCTCCCCCTCACGAAGGAGAGGAGTTCAAATCCCCTCACGGTCACTTGGGGTCTTAAGTGAGACATCGGGGGTGGTGGCTCCTCCCGCTTACGTATCCCCCTAGGTTTACTTGCCGGCTGCCGGTTGTACGGGGTTCCTAGGTCACAAAAAAAAAAAAAAAAATTGTGCTAATCTGCAGGGTGGATCTGAGATCAGGTAAGTCTCTGTGGTTGTGTGGTTAGGACGCATTTGGGCGTATTACCCTCCTAATCGTGGTTTAGAGCGTGAATTCACTGAGTTTTATATCTCACCCCATCATGGACTTAATTTTTCAGGGCTGTAGAGTAGAGGATCTGAAGTCGAGCTGAGGTGATCTGAGGTGTGGGTTAGATAGGACAGTTCCTTTTTGATAGGCAGTCTTTTGAAGTCTTTTGGTTGTAGACTTTTGTATATGACTCAGTTGGTTTATAAAAATATGTTTTGTTTGTGAATCTGTTGTTCTGCTTTTCTATCCCGAGATAGTTACTATCAGAGGATTTTTTATTCGCTTCCGCATGTACAATAAAATGAAAAAGTCAGCGACTCGTCTTGGAAAGTCGCAAAATTTTATCAACCACCGAGGGATGGGCACGTGCTCGAGGATCGGGGTGTGACATGTACCATCATCTCACTTGTCTGCATTAATAAACAAGGGTATTAGAGATTTAAGGTTATTTTACTGGAAAATGTTCATAAATGATTGTTACCTTCATTATGACTTATTCATCTACTAGACGGTAATGAGAAAAGCCACGCGTTTCTATGAAATGATAGTTGCCGCCATAGACTTGCTGATATGCCTCACAAGAAAAGCGGAGAAAACTTTCGATTTGTGTACATGTAGAAAAATCTTATTCCATGCTTGACATGACATTGCAAGTAAAAGCAATTAATAGAGTTCAACTTTCTAGCACTACTTCGTGAATGCCCATCTAGAATTGATGCCCAGAAAACTCTCCCATCATCCTTTATGCGCTCAGCCAAGGAAGAAATTCTATGACACTTAGAATTTTCCACACCCAAGTAAAGCCCACCACCAAAGACTTAGAATTTTCCACACCCAAGTAAACCCACCACTGAAGACTTTGACCACATTAACCACTTTTTAAGAAGACTTTTACTTCTGTACGATTATAATTAAGTGCATTGCTGTCTTGGAGGCATTGTGCTCGACCAAAAAACATGGAATTCTATCGATCCCTCTATTTTCTCTTTTGTTTTTCTGGGCAATTGTTATTAAACCTTCCTTTCTCCATCGCACAATTATGTCGTCCGGTCCAAAGTGATGCCTTACTTCAGTTCAACGATTCCCTCACAGTTGAAACTGATACGGACTCAAATTGTGATCCAAAGATGACTACATGGAAGAACGGCTTGGATTGCTGCTCATGGGATGGTGTCACTTGTGACAATGTAACGGGTAACATTATTGGACTCGATCTTTCATATAGTTGTCTACAGGGAACTCTTCGTTCTAACAGTTCACTCTTTGCACTTCGCCATCTTCGGAGCCTCAACCTTGCTTTTAACAATTTCCGTACCTCACCCATTTTGCCTAAACTAAGTATGTTTGCTGAACTGAGGCACCTCAATCTCTCTTATTCCGGTTTTTCAGGTTTAGTTCCTGTTGAAATTTCTTTCCTTTCTAAACTTGTTTTAATTGATCTCTCTTGGAACTATAAGAGCGATGGTATTTTTGTGGAACGTCTTAAAGTTGAAAATACTGATTTCAAAATCCTTGTTCAAAATTTGACGAAGTTGAGGGAACTTAACCTCGATTTCATAGACATGTCTACTGTTTCGCTCAGTTCTTTCGTGAATTTATCATCCTCCTTGACGTTTTTTAGTGCAGTTAACTGCAAATTACAAGGGGAACTTCCATCCAACATTTTTAGCTTGCCTAACCTCCTTCATCTTAGTTTGGATTACAATGATTTCACGGTTTCTTTTCCGAAGTCTAATTGGAGCAAGTCTCTTGAATCCTTAACCCTCTCACTTGCAAGCATCTCGAGCAAAATACCCGATTCAATCAATGAATCCAAGAATTTAAAAACTCTGTATCTTTGTTACTGCACATTAACAGGATCGATTCCCTCATCGCTTGTGAACTTAACAAAATTAACCAGTTTGGACCTTTCACACAATGAATTAACTGGTCATATCCCGTCATTTGTTGTAAAGCTTGAACAACTTATGGATGTAGACCTTTCTTTCAACAACTTCACTGGTGTTTTAGACTTGGGAGTCTTTTTGACATTGAAAAATCTACAAGTCCTTCGTCTTACGGTTGAGCTAAATCTAATGTACAACAGTATGAATCACACATTTCCGAAGCTTGAGACTTTGGCCTTGCCTTCCTGCAACTTGACCGAGTTCCCTCCTTTTCTGAGCTCTTTAAAAATGCTAAGAGAATTAGATCTCTCCGAAAACAAGATTGGCGGTCAGATACCGATATGGTTTCGGGATGTAGGGAAAGGTACCCTACGGTCTCTTGATATTCGTAGTAACCTTATTGAGGGAGGCATACAACAATTTCCTTGGAAAGAGTTGATCCATGTTGTCCTTAGCCACAACTTATTCCAGGGCCCGCTTCCAATTCCACCACTCCATATAGCCTACTTTTTGGCCACCGACAACGAATTCAGTGGAGAGATTCCATCTTCCGTCTGCAAATTAAGCTCCCTTAGACATCTAACGTTGGCTTGTAACAATCTCTCTGGCTCTATTCCACAATGTTTGGGAAACATAGCAAACCTCTTGGAACTAGACTTGAGTGCCAACAAGTTTGAAGGGACATTTCCGCGGACTTTAGACAATTGTGCATCATTGATCTTGCTAAACGTCAGTCACAATAGAATCAACGATACTTTTCCGAAGTGGTTGCTAGAAACCCCCTCATTACAGGCCATCGCTCTTCAGTTCAATGAATTCCATGGCCAAATCGATCCTCCAACTATTCCATTTCATCCCTCTTGGCTTTATATTTTTTCCATATCAAACAATGATTTAGGGGGTCAATGGCCCGAAGAATATTTTCTTCATTGGTTGAATTTGGCGACGCTTGATCTATCCAACAATAGATTTGAAGGTCCTCTTCCAATTCCACCACCCACCACTCAAATCTATTCCATTGCAAACAATAAGATTGGTGGAAAGGTTTCCCCTTTGATATGCAATGCCACTAAGCTCATAGTCCTTGACTTGTCCAATAATAGTTTGATGGGCACCTTACCAGAGTGCTTGTTGAGATTTGGCAAATATCTCTCGGTGCTCAACCTCCGAATGAACATGATTCAAGGTGTGATCCCTAAAAAGTTTGCTGAGGATAGCAAATTAAGGACTATCGACTTTAGTCGGAATCAATCTGAGGGGACATTGCCTCCATCCTTACTACGTTGTGAAAATTTGGAGGTTTTGGATCTCGGCAACAATAGAATCAAGGATATGTTCCCTGATTGGTTGGGAACCCTTCCCAAGCTACAGGTTCTTGTTTTGAGGTCCAACATGTTCTATGGCTTTGTGAGTAATCCTAGAGAAGCTCGCTTATTTTCTGAATTGCGCATCTTCGACCTATCCAACAACAATCTGAGTGGTCCCTTACCTGTTAGATATATTATGAAGCTTACTACCATGATGAATCAGGAAAAAAGACACGGCAAGCTGCAGTATATGGGAGATGATAATTATCAAGATTCAGTCATGGTGACCATGAAAGGACTGGAGATATGGTTGGTGAAAATTCTAAGTGTTTTCACAAGTATTGACTTATCGAGCAACCATTTTGGTGGGGAGCTTCCCTTGTATATTGGAAACCTAAAGTCGCTCAAAGGGCTAAACTTTTCCCACAACAATCTCACCGGCTATATCCCTCCATCTACTGGCAATTTGATTGAACTCGAATGGCTAGATCTCTCTTCAAACAAGTTTACCGGAACGATTCCTCAAGAACTAGCAGATTTGACGTCTCTTGCATTCTTGAACCTCTCAGAGAATCAACTCATCGGACCTATTCCTCAAGGATGGCAATTCAACACATTCGAGAGCGACTCGTTTGCCGGGAATCCTAGGCTATGTGGATTTCCATTGCTAAAGATATGCACAAACAGTTCACGTGAAATTTCACCAGTAACCATCCTTCAAGCAAACGATATGGAGCACGAAGGCTGGTTTGAGTGGAGAGCCATATTGATGGGTTATGGGTGTGGAACTGTAGCTAGAGTCTCTCTAGGATACATTATTCTCGGATCTAGAAAATTTGAATGGCTCACAGGGTTGCTTGAAAGGAAAGGAGCTAATGTGAGAAAGAAGTGGAGGAGGAATGCTTGTAGATCTTATCAAAGGTGAGAATCTCGATTGTTCATTCTTTGCATTGTAATATGATGAGTAAATTTGTTGAGGTGCCTTGAGACCGATTACATGCTTATTATTTTGGCCTTTTTGTCATTTAAGCGTAGTTTCATCCAAGCAAACAAAGTTAGATCTAATTTATCTCTGCTTCTTGTGGGAACTTATTTCTTTCCTTTTTTCAAGGTATAAAATCAAAACCATAAGAAAAGTGAGACATGATTCACTTTTGGTTTAATATATAGGCCAATGTTGAGGTACACGCGACAAGTGTGTGTGATTGCCGGTGTCTTTAGGAATTGTGTGATTATTTAATATAGGCTACTTCTTTTCACCTTTGTAGAGAAAAGAATAAGTTTTTTCACAAATTGAGTGATACTTAATTAAGTTG
This sequence comes from Eucalyptus virginea, assembly GCA_014182375.1. Lineage (NCBI taxonomy): Eukaryota > Viridiplantae > Streptophyta > Magnoliopsida > Myrtales > Myrtaceae > Eucalyptus > Eucalyptus virginea. The sequence goes on along the minus strand of CM024519.1, from coordinate 5,630,024 downwards.
ATATGTGATGAATAGTTATTATAGATGTGTGAATTGAGTGGTCACTTGATGAAAAGAAAGTAGCAAGTAGTTGTTGAAATCTAATTTTGCCGGTTTGGCTAACCATCTTTACTTGAAAAAAGAAAAGAAAAATTGAATTAGGCCGGTTTGACTCGGCCCTCTTGGGCCCAGCCCGTGACCCTGCACCTGCTCGGCCTATCTCTTGTCTAGTGCGCGTCCGACTCGGCCTCTCCTCCCTTTCTTTGCTCATTCTCGCCCTGCTCCGTTGGTCTTCCACCTCACGACACACAGCCGTCACCGCTCTTCACTGCTCGTCATCCCACTTCTCCCGCAATCGCACCAAGGCTTCTATTCGCCCTGTTTTCTTGACCAGAGTATCCTGAAGAGCTCGTCTCCTAACCATCCACCTTCATTGGTTTCGACCTTCGACGTAACATAGAACTTGCTCCCTTCTGCTCGGATTCATGGCTTGAGGTCCTAAAGCGACAAGGTCTCGCTCGAGATCTATTCGTTGGCCCGTGACTCTGATCCTTAACGACGATTGGAGCTTCCGTCGTTAATCCAGTTGCTAGTTGCAGCTTTGTTTCGGTCCATTAACAATGCAACACTCTTACCCTGTTATACTTTTTTTCTGGTGAAGGAGAATAGCCGAAAAAGCATGTTTCGGATTAGGACCAAATCAACTTTTTCCGAGTCTATGTTAACGATTAGACGTATCCCGGACTGTTTTTGGGTGGATGTAATCCGAGTTCGTTGATGCTCAATTTTATTTTCCTGAAGGGGAAACACGCACACGTGTTTAGGGAAGAGTGGAGAATTCACTCTAGAGGGCTCTCGTTCTCTCCTGCTCGTGGCTCTCATCAACTTGCGGCCACCGGCAGCTCTTCCCTCAGAATGGCCGTTAGTAATCGGTCGCTCGGTCATCGCTCGTCCCGCTCGTGCCGTCATTTCTTGCTCACAGCGACGGAGGGCGCGAATTCCTTTCTCGGCTCTCATTTCTGCTCCTGCAATATGGTCATCGGCCGCCGCAACTTCTTCCTCTGGTTTGAGGTCGCCACTCAGTTCATCACCGGAAGCTTACCTCCAGCTCACCGGCGCTCGCCTCAACTCTAAATCCCCTCCATTCTGTTCCACCTCTATGTCGCTGGCCGTAGTTTGTCCAGTCGCAGATTTCGCCTCGTCGGAAGGGATCGACACGACCTTTTCGAGCTTTTAGTCACGAAACTGTCTCTTGGGTTTCTAATTTTCTCTCGTTCGGATGAAGTTTGGTCCAAGTCTTCAGAAAACGAAGCCGAGCAAAATCTCTCTCTCTGCTGTCCTCCCTCCGCTCTCCACGCGAGGCTTAGCTTGGAGCCATATCATCTCCTTCGAGATTGTAGATTTCAAGGTTCAAGTGAGGGTGCTGAGTGTTGGAGTCAACACCTAATATAATAATGAAAGTCCCATTATGCATGAAGTGCACGTAAGCCGCCGGAGAAGAAAAAGCATGAAGAAAGTACAAGTCATGGGCACACAATAAAATAATAATATACTTGTTGCTGGAGTCTTCAAGAGCAGGAAGCAAACTTCAACTTGGACGTGAAGAAGAAGAGATACGCAGCCCACAATCTTTGACTGCCAAGAAGAAAGTTCAACTTCAACTCTTGCACGTTGAAGATAATGGCGGAGGAATTAGGCGGTGAAGATGCTTATAAATATAGGTTACGTTAGTTTATTTAGAGTAGGGAGAGAGACAGTGAGAGAGTGATATTTTAGAGAGTTATAAGCTTAGCAAAGCTTGTGTGTGTACTCCATTAAGCCTTTACAAGGCATATTATGTAATATAATCTCTCTTTATGTGTTTACACTCTCTCCCTCCAAATCCTTTTGGTTCCAACAATTGGTATCAGAGCTAGTCGGCCAGGGACCGTGTTAGAGCTAGCGGTCAGGGATCGTGAATCCAGAGCAGGCCAAGGATTGGAGTGTCAGAGCCTAGGAGGTCAGGAACCGGAGTATCAAAACCAGTGGCCGGAGACCGAGAACCTAGAGCAATCGATCAAGGATCATGAACTCAAAGCTAGCTATGGCTTCCACCAACTCTGTTCAACTGCTACTCCCAAAGTTGAACGGAAAGAATTACAACAACTGGTCCGTCCAGATGAAGGTTCTTTTCAAATCCCAAGATTTGTGGAACCTGGTGGAGAACGGCTACATCGAAGTGGCCGATGCCGAAGCATTCGATGCTTTAAGAAAGACGGAGAAAGATTTATTGGTGGAAACTCGGAAGAAAGATCAGAAAGCATTATTTACGATCTTTCAAGCCGTGGAGGAGACGATATTTGAGAAAATATCGAGCGCGGAGACTGCGAAAGAAGCGTGGGATATATTGCAAAAATCCTACAAAGGCGATGATCGTGTTAGGCGGGTGCGGCTCCAAACACTTCGAGGAGATTTTGAGTCTTTACGCATGAATGACTCTGAATCTATCTCGCTTACTTTGATCGTGTACAAACCATCGTTAACCAACTGAGGGTTAATGGTGAAGAACTCCAAGATGTACGGGTCGTAGAAAAAATCTTGAGGTCTTTGACTGAAAGATTTGACTACGTGGTTGCGGCGATCGAAGAAGGCCAAGATATATCAACCATGACGTTGGAGAGGTTGATGGGTTCATTATGTTCGCATGAACAAAGAATGAATCAAAAGTCCATCGGTTCGTATCCCGAGCAAGTATTGCAGAGTCGGGTTGTTCAGTCAAATCAAGGAGATTATCAAGATGAACGAGGTCGTGGAGGTGCCCGAGGTAGGGGTGGAAATTCAAATTTCACCAGAAGATATAAAACACGTGACAAATCAAAAGTTAGGTGTTTCAAGTGCAATAAATTCGGACATTACAAATCCGAATGTCAAGCAGAGGTGACGGAACATGCACATATCGTCAATGATGACGAAGATGTGGTGCTAGCATGTACCGTGGATGATACACGTACTCTCTCTAGAAATAAAAGAGGTTTCAAGAGCCAATGGAGAAATGATGTCGGCATTAGGAATGGCAAACGGTGGAAAAGTCATAGTGAATGGCAAAGGCGACCAATAGCAAGGAGCACTCAACCAGGGAGAGCACACCGAGATTGTGACAAAGATAACAAAAGGCATAGCAAGCGGTGCTACATTTGTGGCAAAGTAGGCCACTTTGCTAGAGTTTGTTGGTTCAAGCAGGTAAAACAAGGTGCTACAACTTTTACCAAGAAGAAGAACCATAGTAATGAAGAATGGAGTCTCCAAGCAATTGTTGCAGCAGAGGAGCAAGAAGAGTCAGTAGCCACCGGTATCATCAAGGCAGATGATGTGATAGCCATTGAGACATCTCCAAAGAAGAGCAAGCCATGGGCAAGCTCGAAGAAGCAAGAAGCAGCTTCAACAAGCGGTCATGAGAAGGAACTGCAAGAGATGCGGGAGATGTTGAAAGAGAAGAATGAAATGCTGAAGCAAAAGGACAAGGAGCTCAAGCTCAAAGAAAGGGAGCAGGAGAAGCTCCGGTACGAGCTCAAGAAATTGCAAAGGCTCAAGAAATGTTGCCCAGAGAAAAAGATCCCCAGGGGCAAAAACAAATTGAAGATTGTAGAGAAAAGGCTCCTTGAGAAGGAAAAAGAAATTGATACGCAAAGTGAAATGGCATTGATGAAATCCGAGCTTCGCAAAGCTCAGTTGGAAGTCACAGTTGCCTCGGCAACTGAAGAAGATGAATATCAAATGCTATAGAAGAAGAGTATTAGGTGTTGAGGGAGAGTGTTGGAGTCAACACCTAATATAATAATGAAAGTCCCATTATGCATGAAGTGCACGTAAGCCGCCGGAGAAGAAAAAGCATGAAGAAAGTACAAGTCATGGGCACACAATAAAATAATAATATACTTGTTGCTGGAGTCTTCAAGAGCAGGAAGCAAACTTCAACTTGGACGTGAAGAAGAAGAGATACGCAGCCCACAATCTTTGACTGCCAAGAAGAAAAGTTCAACTTCAACTCTTGCACGTTGAAGATAATGGCGGAGGAATTAGGCGGTGAAGATGCTTATAAATATAGGTTACGTTAGTTTATTTAGAGTAGGGAGAGAGACAGTGAGAGAGTGATATTTTAGAGAGTTATAAGCTTAGCAAAGCTTGTGTGTGTACTCCATTAAGCCTTTACAAGGCATATTATGTAATATAATCTCTCTTTATGTGTTTACACTCTCTCCCTCCAAATCCTTTTGGTTCCAACACTGAGTTCACTGATTCTTTTGGCTTGATGGGAGAGTTGAGATGAAACGGCGATTTTGAGTGATGCACGTTCTGTTTGACATATTGTTCGAGAGAGGTTTTACTTTTACACCCGTGCTCGGACTTGGTGGACTTGTCCTTTCAATTCTTAAGCAAGCCCTATTGTGAACCTTTAGGAGCATAACTAGGAAGCTGAGTCGAGTCAAACTACGAGTCGGATCTGGCGATCCAGATCATCGCCATGGTTGCAGCTGAATGCAGGAATGAGTAGTTGTTTCGGACGCTGTTGCTGTTGTCGCTGCATCGTCTCGAGCTCATGTTCGCGTTGAAGACATTGACCATTAAAGCTAAGTCCAATGCTCTCGATCTCTTGGATTTTCCGTAGCGTCACGTATGAATGTTGCTGGCTTTGTTTAAAGCTCGTCGTTTCCATTTTTTGTTCTCCTTCGAATGGGCTTTTAATAGTTGGGCTTGAGCGGGTTTGGTAATTTTGGGCATGATTTAGTCTAAGTGAGTTGGGCCTGGTCCTCAACTTTATGAGTCAACTTAATGTATTTGGGTTGGGCTTGCTTTGGTAGGCCTAATCTTATCTTTGGCCCACGCTTTGTGTACCTAGAACCGTGAGACCAGACTCATTTCTAAATAATTTTATCATACGCAACTTCATTCCAATTGATAGAACCTTGCGAGCAACTTCATGCTTGGATGGTTACTGAAACCGATAGAGATTCTCGGTCTCTTTTGACCTCTGGAACACTCGTGTCCATCATCCTTTCCGATACTCCGAATGCAGTTTATGAGAAATTTTTCTTTTACACAACATCTGAAAGTACGAACAAAGATGCAAAATTGGAAGTAATCGAGGACACCCTTGTATGGAACCTCAATATCATCACCTGTGTTGTTAGTTTTTGTAACTGTAACATACTTGACAAGCATTTTATCAAACTTAAAAGATATTTCATCAATTTATCTTAATTGAGAATTGTAATTAGAATCTCCATGGCATCCATTTCATGTGAAACTAGAAGACTCGAATGGCTTGCAAGAACTGCAAGAAAGATGGAGGAAAGGGAAGTCAAATGGTGAAGAAGCCAAAGGAGAAGGCATAAGATTTCATGGACCATGAAATTGTTGAGAAGATGTCCAATTTAACTATGCGCCATGTAGATCAAGGAATGGAAAAGTCGTCAGCTTGAAATGTCATTTAGAGATTGCATCTTTTACTTGCAACTCAATAGTAGATTTTGGACTTGTACCTATCATCTCACTTGTCTACAATAGTAAACAAGGGTATTAGAGATTCAAGGTTATTTTACCAAAAAATGTTCATAAATGATTGTTTTCTTCATTACGGTTTATTCAATTTTGTCTACTAGGCGATAGTAACCAGAGCGACACGTTTCTATGAAATGAGAATTGCCGCCATAGACTTGACTAACTCATCATTAAAAAAAAAGTGAAGAAGGCTTCCGCATTGTGTACATGTAGAAAAATCATATTTCATGCTAGATATGATATTTCAAGTAAAAATAATTAATAAAGTTCAACATTCTAACACTAATTTGTCAATGCTCATATAGAATGGATGCCCTGAAAACTCTTCTACCGTCCTTTTTGTGTTTAGCCAAGGAATAAATTCTATGGCGCTAAGAATTTTCCACACCCAAGTAAACCCCACCAACGACTTTGACCCCAACAACGACATTTCATGAAGACTTTGACTTCTTAATGATTCTAATTAAGTGCACCGCTATCTTCTAGGCGTTGTGCTCGACCAAAAAACGTGGAATTCTACAAGCCTCTCTATTTTCTATATAATGAAAATTGACATCATAGTCATGCAATGTTATGAATTATTCAAAGCTGTATACCCGAACGATGAATACCAGAGTCACTCATATCTATGAAATGAAAATTGCCATCATAAACTTGACCAATATGCCTTTCAAGGAGAGTGGAGAAGGCTACCATATCTTGGATATGTAAAAAGATCCTATTCCATGCTTAATATGATATTGCAAGTAAAAACAATTAGTAAAGTTCAACTTTCTAGCACTATTTTGACAATGCCCATCTAGAATGGATGCTCTGAAAACTCCTCCATCGTCCTTTATGCGTTCAGTCAAGGAAGCATTGTATGTACATATTAATACGCACACGTTATGAGGGTTTCGAATATTTTGGATTTAACAGGAAAAAACGAAATGTACAGAAATCGCAAGATTCAACTTAAGTAGAAAGCAAATAATGACTTGTAGATCTTGGACTTGTACCTATCATCTCACTTGTCTACAATAGTAAACAGGGGTATTAGAGATTCAAGGTTATTTTACTAGTAAATGTTCACAAATGATTGTTTTCTTCATTATGGATTATTCAATTTCGTCTACCAGATGGTAGTAACCGGAGCCACGTGTTTCTATAAAATGAGAATTGCAACCATAAACTTGATTAACTTGTCATTCAAAAAAAAAACGGAGAAGGCTTCCGCATTGTGTACATGTAGAAAAATCCTATTTCATGCTAGATATGATGTTTCAAGTAAAAACTATTGATAAAGTTCAACATTCTAGCATTAATTTGTCAATGCTCATTTAGAATGGATGCCCTGAAAACTCTTCCACTGTCCTTTTGCGTTCAGTCAAGGAAGAAATTCTATGGCTCTAAGAATTTTCCACACCCAAGTAGACCCCCACCAAAGACTTTGACCCCAACAATGACATTTCATGAAGACTTTGACTTCTTATCGATTACAAGTAAGTGCACCGCTATCTTAGAAGCATTGTGCTCGACAAAAAAACATGAAATTCTACAAGCCCCTCTATTTTCTATATAATGAAAATTGCCATCATAATCACGCAATATTATGAATTATTCAAAGTTGTATACCCGAACGGTGATTACTAGAGTCATGCATATATATGAAATAAAAATTGCCACCATAAACTTGACCAATGTGCCTTTCAAGAAAAGCGGAGAAGGCTTCCATATCTTGGATATGTAGAAAAATCCTATTCCATGCTTAATATGATATTGCAAGTAAAAACAATTAATAAAGTTTAACTTTCTTGCATTAATTTGACAATACCCATCTAGAGTGGATGCTCTAAAAACTCCTCCACTGTCCTTTATGCATTCAACCAAGGAAGAGTTGTATGTACATGTTAATATGCACACGTTATAAGGGTTTCGAATGTTTCGGATTTAAAAGGAAAAAACGAAATGTGCAGAAATCGCAAGATTCAAAGTAAGTAGAAAACAAATAATGAATAGTAGATCTTGAACTTGTACCTATCATCTCACTTGTCTACAATAGTCAATAGGGGTATTAGAGTATCAAGGTTATTTTATCAGAAAATGTTCATAAATGATTGTTTTCTTTATTATGCATTATTCAATTTCGTCTACCAGACGGTAGTAACCAGAGCCATGCATTTCTATGAAATGAGAACCGCTGCCAAAGACTTGACTGACTCATCATTCAAAAAAAGTGGAGAAGGCTTCCGCATCATGTACTTGTAGACAAATCCTATTTCATGCTAGATATGATATTTCAAGTAAAACAATTGATAAGGTTCAACATTCTAGCACTAATTTGTCAATGCCCATCTAGAATTGATGTCCTGAAAACTCTTCCACTGTCCTTTTTGTGTTTAGCCAAGGAAGAAATTACATGGCACTAAGAATTTTCCACATCCAAGTAAACCCCACCAGAGACTTTGACCCCAACAATGACATTTCATGAGGACTTTGACTTCTTAACGATTCCAGTTAAGTGTACTGCTATCTTAGAGGTGTTGTGCTCGACCAAAAAACATGAAATTCTACAAGCCCCTCTATTTTCTATATAATGAGCCATCATAGTCACGCAATGTTATGAATTATTCAAAGTTGTATACCCGAACAATGATTACCAGAGTCACGCATATCTATAAAATGAAAATTGCCACCATAAACTTGACCAATGTGCCTTTCAAGACAATCAGAGAAGGCTTTCATATCTTAGATATGTTGAAAAATCATATTCCATGCTTGATATAATATTGCAAGTAAAAACTAGGGGTGAGCATTGGTTCAGGGTTAACCCTGGACTGACCCTAGACCGGCCCAACCCTGCGGGTCCTAGTCTGGTTCCTAGGAAGACTGGGTCGGTCTTAAAATTTCTAGACCAGTACTGTGCGGGTCGATTATCGATCTTGAGAGTTCCAGGTCAGTCCAATCCGGACCAACCCTGACTATATATATATCTAATATATTATTTATAATTTTTTTATAAAAATAAAATTTTAAAATTAACGGCGTCAACAACATTAAATAGCTCTTTAGCAATGAGTTCAAGTAATTTTACATTGTTCTTTAATATCTTAGGTTTTTAATATCTTTTACGGTGTTAATAGTCATAATTTACGATGAATGAAATTGTTTTTGTGAGGAGTCCTCACGGCGTCCAAAAAAGTAGCTTATGGCATCCTCTTCTAGTATTCATTCTCTTCTGTCTTATTTGTCCTCTTAGTCTTCAATTTGCTAAAATCGAAAAAAACAACTTCTCCGCTCGCTACTTGACACTCGCCTTGCTCGCTTTGGGTCACTCGTGCCACTCGCCACTCGATGCTCGCTTAGCTTGTTGCTCCTCACTCGACATTCGATGCTCATTTTGTTTGACGCTCACCCCCACTTGACCCTCACTGCTTGCCTTTCTTAGCTGACATTGCTCATCATCGAATCCATTGAGTCGATACGGTCCTTTGTTGCCCTTTCAAGGAGTACAAAAAATGAAATAACAATTATTGGTTAGTCCTAGGTTGACCTTGAAACTGGACCGAACCCATTGGGTTAGTCCGGTTCTCAATTGCTTTTTTAAGGAGTACAAAAAATGAAATAAAAAATTATCAGTTGCTCCCGAGTTGACCCTGGAACCATATTGAATCCATTGGGTCGGTTCGGTCCTCGGTCCCAAGCTCAATAGGGTCGGTCATCGGTTCCAAAAATTGAGGAACAACACTGTGCGGGTTGGTCCTAGGGTTAGGGGGTGGACCGGCCCAACTCTAACCATGCTTACCCCTAGTAAAAACGATAAATTAAAGTTCAATTTTCTAGCACTAATTTGACAATACCCATCTAGAATGGATGCTTTTAAAACTCCTCCATCATCTTTTATGCATTCAACCAAGGAAGAGTTGTATGTACATGTTAATATGCACACATTATGAGGGTTTCGAATGTTTCGGATTTAAAAGGAAAAAAGAAATGTGTAGAAATCGTAAGATTCAAATTAAGTAGAAAGCAAATAATGAATAGTAGATCTTTGACTTGTACCTATCATCTCACTTGTCTACAATAGTAAATAGGGGTATTAGAGATTCAAGATTATTTTACCGGAAAATGTTCATAAATGATTTTTTTCTTCATTATGCATTATTCAATTTTGTCTACTAGATGGTAGTAACCAGAGCCACACATTTCTATGAAATGAGAATTGCCTCCATGGACTTGACTAACTCGTCATTAAAAAAAAAAGTGGAGAAGGCTTCCACATCGTGTACATGTAGAAACATCCTATTTCATGCTAGATATGATATTTTAAGTAAAAACAATTAATAAGGTTCAACATTCTAGTACTAATTTGTCAATGTCCATCTAGAATTGATGTCTTGAAAACTCTTCCATTGTCCTTTTTGCGTTTAGCCAAGGAAGAAATTATATGGCACTAAGAATTTTCCACATTCAAGTAAACCCCACCAAAGACTTTGACCGAACAACGACATTTCATGAAAACTTTGACTTCTTAACAATTCCAATTAAGTGCACCGCTATCTTAGAGGTATTGTGCTCGACCAAAAAACATGGAATTCTACGAGTCCCTCTATTTTACATAATGAAAATTGCTATCATAGTCATGCAATGTTATGAATTATTCAATGTTGTATACCCGAACGGTGATTACCAGAGTCACACATATCTATGAAATGAAAATTGCCACCATAAACTTGACCAATGTGCCTTTCAAGAAAAGCAGAGAAGGCTTCCATATCTTGGATATGTAGAAAAATCCTATTCCATGCTTCATATGATATTGCAAGTAAAAACAATTAATAAAGTTCAACTTTCTAGCACTAATTTGACAATGCCCATCTAGAATGAATGCTCTTAAAACTCCTCCACCGTCCTTTATGTGTTCAGCCAATGAAGAGTTGTATGTACATGTTAATATGCGCACGTTACGAGGGTTTCGAATGTTTCAGATTTAAAAGGAAAAAATGAAATGTGCAAAAACTGCAAAATTCAAATTAAGTAGAATTCAAATAGTGAATAGTAGATCTTGGACTTGTACCTATCATCTCACTTGTCTATAATAGTAAACATGGGTATTAGAGATTCAAGGTTATCTTACTAGAAAATGTTCATAAATGATTGTTTCCTTCATTATAGATTAGTCAATTTTGTCTACCATACGGTAATGACTAGAGCCTCATGTTTCTATGAAATGAGAATTGCTGCTATAGACTTGACTAACTAGTCGTTCAAAAAAAGTAGAGAAGGCTTCCGCCTCGTGTTCATGTAGAAAAATCTTATTCCATGCTTAATGTGATATCACAAATAAAAACAATTTATAAAGTTTTCATTCTCGCACTAATTTGTCAATGCCCATCTAGAATGGATGCCCTGAAAACTCTTCCACCGTCCTTTTTGTGTTTAGCCAAGAAATAAATTCTATGGCATTAAGAATTTTCCACACCCAAGTAAACCCCACCAAAGACTTTGACCCCAACAACGACTTTCATGAAGACTTTGACTTCTTAACGATTCTAATTAAATTTACTACTATCTTAAAGGCATTGTGCTCAACCAAAAAAATATGAAATTTTACAAGTCCCTCTATTTTCTATATAATGAAAATTGTCATCATAGTCACGCAATGTTATGAATTATTCAAAGTTGTATACCGAACGGTGATTACTAGAGTCATGCATATCTATGAAATAAAATTGCCACCATAAACTTGACCAATATGCCTTTCAAGAAAAGCGGAGAAGGCTTCCATATTTTGGATATGTAACAAAATCCTATTCCATGCTTGATATGATATTGCAAGCAAAAACAATTAATAAAGTTCAACTTTCTAGCACTGATTTGACAATACCCATCTAGAATGGATGCTTTGAAAATTCATCCACCGTCCTTTATGTGTTCAGACAAGGAAGAATTGTATGTACATGTTAATATGCACACGTTATGAGGGTTTCGAATGTTTTGGATTTATAAGGAAAAACCGAAATGTGCAGAAATCGCAAGATTCAAATTAAGTAGAAAACAAATAATGAATGTCAATCTTATAGGCCTATATGATCTAATTGTGGGAACAAAACTAGGAGAGGGTGGTTCTCTTCTTTGTTGCACAAAGCCATGGCAAGGGCATCCTTTGTGAGTTACTATTCATAGGTACCCATTGAGTTCTCTAGTTTTTTTAGTGGATAGAATCTAAGTCTAAAGATATTAACTTCCAGTTTAAAATTTTATACTTTCTTGTGGGAACTTATTTCTTTTCTTTTTTCAAGGGATAATATTAGAACCATGAAAAAGCGAATCTCGCTTTTGGTTTAATATATAGGCTAGTGTCAAGGCACACAATATGTATGTTCGTGATCATCGGTGTCTTTGGGAATTGAGTGATTATTTAATATAGGCTACTTCTTTTCACCTTTATAGAGAAAAGACCCAGTTGTTTTAGGAATTGAGTGATTATTTATTTGAGCTACTATGTGACAAATAGTTATTACAAGCGTATGAATTAAGTGGTCACTTGATGAAGAGAAAGTAGTGGGTAATTGTTGAAACCTAATTTTGCTAGTCCGGTGAACCATATTTCCTTGTTAAAAAAGGAAAAAAGAAAAATTGAATCGGGCTGGTTCGCGGCCCGCTTGGGCCCAGCCCGCGACCCAGCACCCGCTCAGCCTGTCTCTTCTCCAGCCCACGTCCAATCCGTCCTCTCCTCCCTTTCGTCTCTCTTTCTCGACCCCGCTCCGTTGGTCTTCTTCCTCGCGACACGCGGCCGTCGCCGCTCTTCACTGCTGGTCACCCCACTCCTCCCGCAATCGCACCAAGGCTTTCTGTTCGCCCTTGTTTTCTTGACCAGAGTACTCTGAAGGGCTCTGCTCCTACCCATCCCTCCTTCACCAGTTCCGACCTTTGACGTAACGCAGAACTCGCCCCGTTCTGCTCGGGTTTATGGCTTAAGGTCCTGAAGCGACTAGGTCTCGCTCGAGATCTGTTCCTTGGCCGCGACTTCGATCCTTAATGATGATCGAAGCTTCCGTCATCAATCCAGTTGCTAGTCAGGGCTTTGTTTCGGTCCATTAACAATGCAACCCTCTTATCCTGTTGTGCTTTTTTCTGGTGACGGAGAAGAGCCGAGATAGCATGTTTCAGATTAGGATCAAATCAACTTTTTCTGAGTCTATGTTAACAATTAGACATATCACGGGCTGTTTTTGTGTGGATGTAATTGTAGTACGCGTTCGTTGATGCTCGGTTCTATTTTTCATACTACGCACGAAACTCGCTCGATGAAATGTGTCCGAGATGTGGCTGTGAAATGCTCTTTACTGTTGTTCAATCTGAAGACGTGTTTTAATACGATTTACATGAAATAAGTTGATATGCTAGCTGTTAAGTTTGGCTTTGACCCGTAATGAGAATACCGAGAGTTTTACTGACTTCATATTTTCTTTGATTGATGCATGGTGTCATTGATGATGGCCTTCTCATGGATTATTGACGAGAAATTGATCCAAGAAATTAATTGTGTTTGACGTCTCTCCGATCACGACAAGCGTCGCATTTTGCAAAGAAGTTAGAGAATCAAAATCTTTTTGCTTGTTTTATTTTGGTGTGTATCCATGATGTGAAGTAAAGATTCCCATATGAATGGGCGAGGGGTGCTGGAGGCCCCGACCCAAACGATAGGTATATTCCCCTTACAAGTTGGGTGGGGAAGAAAATGGCGGGGCATAGGGGCAGGATTCAGGTGGGTTTAGTACTTTAGCTTAATTATTGAAAGAGGTGATCATCGAGTGTCCTATACACGTGTGTGTATATATATATAGGGATATGTTCAGCAGAAGTCCTAAAACTTGTCTGGAAAGTGATTCAGTCCCTAAAACTTACAAAAAGTTCAATCAAGTCCTAAAACTGTCGAGTTAGTTCAATTAGTCACAAAGTTAACACCGCAAGATTTTCCGTTAAAAATGCTGACGTGTCATTTTAATTATTTTTTATTTTCCACGTGGATTTTTTTAATGATTTTTATTCATTTTTAAAAAAAGAATTAAAAACTAAAAATTAAATTTATTTATTTTATCTAAAAATTAAAAAGAAAAGTTATAAAAGTTATTTTTAAAATTGTTTTAAAAAAAAGCAGCCCTCTTCTCCCCGCCGCCGCCGCCGCCACCGCCGCCCATCGCCGGAGGGGCCAAGCGACGGTCGTCGCCCGGGCGGGGGGTGGCGGCAAGGGCGAGGGCGGCGCGCCGTCGCCCGCCCGGGCGAGGCTCGCCCGGAGATCCGGGCGAGGCTCGCCCGGGCGGGCGACGGTCGCTCGGCCCCCAGCGAGGGACGGCGGCGACCGCCGCCCGCCCCGGGCGAGGCCTCGTCGGCCCTCGCTCGGGGCCGGCGAGCCTCGCGATCCGGGCGAGCCTCACCGAGATCCGGCAGCCTCGCCTCGGCCCCGAGCGAGGGCCGACGAGGCTCGCCCGGGCGGGCGATGGGTTACCCGCGCCCGGTGAGGGCGGCGACGGCCGCCGGCCCCTCCGGCGATGGGCGGCGGCGGAAGTCCACCGCCCTTTTTTTTTTTTTGAACAATTTTGTTTTTCTAAATAAATTTAGATTTTCCTTTTTTTTAAATAAATTTAGATTTTCCTTTTTAGTTTTTAATCTAATTTTTAAAGATTTTGAATAAAAAAATAATTTAAAAAGCCATTTGAAAAATAAAAAAATCATTTAAAATATGACGCGTCGGCGCAGTCAGCAATTTCCGTTAACTTTCTTAACGGTGTTAATTTTAGGACTCAATTGAACCAACTTGACAAATTTTAGGACTTGATTGAACTTTTTGTAAGTTTTAGTGACTCAATCGCACTTTTGGACAAGTTTTAGGACTTGTTGAACATATCCCTATATATATATATATATATGTATGTGTGTGCATGTGTGTGTGTATATATATTTTTTTCTTTTGCTTAGATTGTTTGAACAGTTATTCACGTTATTTTGCTGGGTTTTTTTCTTCCTAAATATTTCTTCAAATTATAAATGGATATATGCAAACAAGACTTGATCGATAGCTCCTTTGTCAAATTTACTGATGCCATGTATTGCTAGGGCACAGATATAGTTTTGGATGTCACTTTTTCCACTCCTCTTTTGACTTAAGGCACTCTTTTTTTTTGTTGTTTTGAGTCTTTTGACTATATTATTCCTTATGGGGTCCACCATTTCTTGTTAAACCCTATAAAAGTGATTTTTTTTATTATTATTTGAGTCACGCTTTTTATTTTATTTTTTATTTTTTTCCTTAGGCTTTTTATTTTGCAAATCATCTCTATGTTATCTTGCATCATTATTTCCAACAAGTCAATTAATTAGAAGTAACACAACAACCCAAAACTGATGATAAAGAACTTATGGAAACATAATAAGAAACTAAACCCAAAGGGAGCAATAGTCAATAGGATGCAAGTATGCTACAGACCACAAAGCAACTACGCAATTAATTCACAAATACTATTTTGATGCATGCTACACTCTAATCATAACATTGAAACCCATTATCAAGCATTTCTACCACCCAAAACTCAAATTCACTTTTAAGAAAAAATATCAAGAAACACTCAACGGCGACCGTAAAGAGCATGATTCGAGACCAAGAAAACTAAGAAGAGAAAAAAAAAGGTTTTTGCTAGAACCATACTTTCTATAGCGAATGAGGAGGGCGCAAATTGTTGAAATAAGCAGTTATTTTTAGGATTGCAAATGTTGGAGAGATTTGTGGGAGAAGAAGAAAAATAAGAAGTGGGAAGTGTAGAAAGAAGATAATGGCTTGTAAGAGAGACGATTTGTAAAAGCGGAGAGCGAATTGAGACCTCAAAGGTGTGGAATGAAAGAAAAAGAAAGAAAGTGGGGCCCACAATGAAAAAACAAGAAACAATGACCAAATAATTAAAAAATCACTTTTATAGAGTTGCAAGAGAACTAATGGGCCTCACAAGGGAAAGTATGGTTAAAATACATAAAACAAAGTGTCTAAGTCAAAAGAGGAGTGGAAAAAACGTAACCCTCAGTTTTGCATGCATTAAATTACAAAAGAATAATAACTATCATTGACAATTGAGGATAATTATCCAAAAAGTCATAAACTTGTTAATTCGCTCATAAATTTTTTAAACCTTTTTTCGTGTGTCCATTTAGTCCTCTTTTGAAGTTTTGCTAATTTAGTCAAAAAAATTTCAAACCTGCGATTGAATCGGAGGACATAGTTTAGGAAGCATGATTGGTGTGAAAATTCATAGTGTCGATGTAACTGCATTGCTTTTAAAACTCTGGCGAGATGGATATAGTTGCGAGTGTTCGCGCTTGGCCCGACTGGCTGAACACTGTGCGAGCAGATAAGAAAGCTTAGACACCGACTCGTCCACTTCCTCGCAGCTTGTGGACGACCCCGACATTTCTGCTTGCCACCGAGAACGCACGGAACCACGCAGATCAGCCCGAAGCATGTGGCCGTGCCCGAAGACGACCTGGAGGCGACTTTTGCAGCCAGGGTGTTTCCTCTCCCCCGGCTCATTTGAGGCCCCCAAAAACATGGTCGCGGGCAATAAGAACCTGAGAAATTTGACAGAGCAGCAGAATGCCAATCCTTCTTGCTGTCAAGGGGAAAAAAAACTACATTTACTTTGAATATCAAAAGTTGTAAATTTTTATGGAAAATTCTAATATCACGAGTTAGGTTGATAATTTAAATTCTAAAGTACTATTTGTTATAATATCGAAATGTTGATTTAGAAGAAGAAATAAAACAATTTTAGTAAAACACGGTCTGGTCACTCGGTAATTAATAAATCGTCTATATTTCTAAGCAACCTAAATACGAAATAACATTTGCTAAGAAGTAAAATATAAATATTAATATAAGTCATTTTGCTTTCTTTATTTTGCCGGTCGGGTCGGATCGAGTGATTGAACACGATTTGGTTCGTTTCGAGTATTGACATTTCTCGCGGGCAATTTGGGTCGGGTCGGATCTTCAATGTCGGGCCGCCCATCTGGGGCTCCTCCATGTGCTTGCGAGTCTTTCATAGTCTCACTCAGTTTCTCGGCGCTCCTCTACCCCCCCTTCGCATCTCGCTGTCTGAAGACGTCGTTGGTTGGATTTCGCAGCTCGGTCGTGCATTCGCCGGCGTGATACTTCCTGTCAAAAGGGTCCGTCACTGGTGTTTTCTTGTCTTTGGGTGGATGTGCAGTGTGGGGTCAGAGTTAGACCCGGTTGCTCTGCATTTTCTGATTGATTCCCTGGGAAAATTCTGGACTAATTTGTGTTCTTTCGGGTCCGTTTCGCGTGATGTCGGTTCGCTCTTGTGTTTCTTTCTTAGTTGGCCGCTTAAAAGCTGTGTCTTACGGCTTTCCGGGATGCTTGGTTATGGTCTTTCGGAAATTGCGCGCTGAGTGTTCGATGAAAGTTGTGAAAGAGGAGTCAAATGTAGAAGAGAACCATCTTTGCTTGTTTGACACATGATATGCCGTTGAAACGTGGAATGGAGAAAAACCAATCGAAACTGAGTTGTGTTATGACGGTTTTCTGTCGTGACACGAGATGGCTTAATTCAAGTGTGGTTTTCTGGATACATCACATACATCAGTCGTTTGACTGCTTCATGAGATACTTTATCAGCAGTCAGGGACAATATTGAATCTCTCGGCTGTTAATGGTTTTCGTTGTTCTAGTGCAATGGTGTGGGAACTAAGGGTGTGTTTGTTTTGCAGAAAATATTTTTCAAAAGATGATTGGTTATATTACTTAGAAAAATTAGTCAAGGAAAAATGTTTGCACTATCGACCACAATTTATGACTAACTATTTCATAGATGATGGAAATATTTCTCATTTAATCTTGAGCTTTCCGTGAAATAAACGCACTCTAAATTACTTATTTACAAAGATCTTGTTTCCAGTATAGCTCTATTACAGTCTACTACACTGCAAGCTTAAGGCTTGTGGTTTATACTTCTCTTCTTTTGTAATGAAAAAGGTGACTTTTATATAACCAAAACAACATACTGGGCCTTGACATAAAGAGGGATGGAAAAGATGAACATTCTAATTTTCTGCTTGTTTTCCTTTTTATCTGACTTTGGTGCTTTCGTCGTAGCAATTCAAAGTTCGTTATATTGATTCCCCAACTCAGAGATGGTTATCCCACCGCCAGCAAAACCACCGAGAATAATAAATTTCTCAAGCCTTATGTTCTGAAGATGCACTTCACTAACAAGTTTGTAAGTGCCCAAGTCATCCATTCCCCAACTGCTACTGTGGCGTCTTTGGCGAGCTTGCAGGAGAAGGCTTTGAGACCAAGCATGGACTCAACTCAAGATGTGGCTGCAGCTGCAAGATAGGAAAGATACTGGGAGAGAGGCTGCTGCTCAAGGGCATCCCTGCTGTCGCCGTCCACTTGAAAAGAGAACAAAAGTATCATGGCAAAGTCAAAGCGGTTATCGATTCTGTGAGAGAAGCAGGTGTGAAGTTGCTTTGAAAACTTCTGAACTTATCAGTTGTATTTGTTTTAAGACTCGTGACCTCTGTTCGAAGTGATCTTCACTTGAGAAAGATTGAAAGAGAGTGCATGAACTTTTTATGTTGGAGGCTGCTTATATTGATTTCTTCTTTGTAAGGATATAAGCATATTGAATGTTTAGGCATGTATGCATCTGAGCATGTGCTTTGCCGTGTTTGGATAGATTAACAGGGTGAGAATGATTGAAAATGATGAGCCTGCCGCTCAACTATTAAATACTGAAGTCGTTGCGTCCATTCAAGTTGGTTCAGAGTGCAATATAGATCATTGATTGCTCACATTCGGCACTTTCAGTTTCTACCGGAGCCTTACTGATATTGAAAGAAAACAGCTGCTTGAGACGCTTGACTTCCAAAGATCTTGCACTCTTTGTAGCTCCAGAAAATGTTTAATTTATACTATTTACCATATTAACACTGTAAGGCTATGGGGGAGAAGGCACAGGAAGCTATAAGCATTAGTTAACGGATGATCAGGTTGATGAACTGTGACTTAATCATGAAGTAGCTCTATCCGTCCGTTACATAGAGATGGTGACTTGACACTTGGCTATGAAGCCGGAAGGACTCGGGGTTTAAGCTTTGTTAATCAAGCTTATATGAAAATCCTATGCTGGCCTTAATTTCAGCCAAAGAGACGAAGTTTAAGACAAATTGAGTTGACTTTATTAGCCGGAAAAAGTTGTTATAGCAATATAGCAATCATAATCACGTTCAGGAAACTGCGGTGCACTGAACGTTCCTGAACTAGCGTGCTTCCCAAGAGATTCACCGCCTAATGTGGTGGTGCATGGTATAATTCCAAAGGAAGAGGCAATAAAACTGAAATTCTTTGTAAATACCTGAAAGGCTCCAAAGGAGCCAGCTATTCATCCCGGAAGAATTGCCCAGACAATTGCTTCAATCCTTTCTATTTCGCTACTATAATACAGGTTCAGTCTCAAAAGCTGCAGTGAAAGACATGCGGTTTGTGTCTTTCTCAAGCAGCACGATGTGGGGTTCCACGTGGAAGGCGCTAAAAAAATGGAGCCACGAAGATGCAAATGTGTACGTTTTTGCCAAAAAATTTTCGGGAATTGGAATTTGGAATAATATCGACCCCCTGATAAGCAAAGTGCCTAGATTTGTGCAACTTCTTTCCAATGGACCGAACCTTACGCGCAACTTCATCCTTGGATGGATCCTGAAACCAATAGAGATTTTTCGATCTCTTTCAACCTTTGCAACACTCGGGTCTGTCATCCTTCGCCATATGCGGAATGAAGTTTACGAGGAATTTTTCTTTTACAGCATCTGACGAACGAACAAAGATGCAGAATTGGGAGTAATTGAGGACACCCTTGCATGGAACCTCAATATCATCACTTGTGTTGTTAGTTATTGTAACTGTAACATATTTGAGAAGCGTTTTATCAAACTTAAAAGATATTTTGTCAGTTTATCTTAACTGAATTGTAATTGGAATCTTCATAGCATCCATTTCATGTGAAATTGGAAGATTTGAATGGCTTGTGAGAACTGCAACTAGGATGGAGAAAAGGGAAACCAAATGGATGAAAAAGCCAAAGCGGAAGGCATTAGATTTCATGGATTGTGAAATTGTTGAGATGATGTCCAATTAAACCATGGGCCGTGTAGATCAAGGAATGGAAAAGTGATAAGCTTGAAATGCCATTTAAAGATTGTATCTTTTACTTGCAAGTGAACAGTAGATCTTCGACTTGTACCTTTCATCTCACTTGTCTGCAATAGTAAATAAGGGTATTATAGATTCAATGTTATTTTACTAGAAAATCTTCATAATTGGTCGTTTTCTTCATTATGGCTTACTCAAATTCATATATTAGGCGGTATTGATCAGAGCCATGTTTTTCGATGAAATGATAATTGCCGCCATAGACTTGACCGATATGTCTTGCAAGAAAAGTGAAGAAGGCTTCCACATCATTTACATGTCGAAAAATCCTACTCCATGCTAAACATGATGGTGCAAGTAAAAACAATTAGTAAAGTTCAACTTTCTAGCACTAATTTATCATTGCACATCTAGAATGGATGTCTTGAAAACTCCCCCACCATCCTTTATGCGTTCATCCAAGGAAGAAATTCTGTGGCAGTTAGAATTTTCCACACCCAAGTAAACCCTACCACCGAAGACTTTGACCCCATTAACCACTTTTGAAGAAGACTTGGACTTCTGTAAGATTATAATTAAGTGCATCGCTATCTTGAAGGCATTGTGCTCGACCAAAAGACATGGAATTCTATCGGTCCCTCTATTTTCTCTTGTCTTTCTAGGCAATTGTTATTAAACCTTCCTTTCTCCACAGCGCAATTATGTCGTTCAGTCCAAAGTGACGCCTTACTTTAGTTCAACGATTCCCTCACAGTTGAAACTGATATGGACTTAAATTGTGATCCAAAAATGACTACATGGAAGAATAGCTTGGATTGTTGCTCTTGGGACTGTGTCACCTATGACAATGTAACAAGTAACATTATCGGCCTCGATCTTTCATATAGTTGTCTGCAAGGGACCCTCCGTTCTAATAGTTCACTCTTTGCACTCCACCATCTTTAGAGCCTCAACCTTGCTTTTAACAGTTTTCGTACCTAACCCATTTTGCCTGAACTAAGTGTGTTTGCTGAATTGAGGCACCTCAATCTCTCTAATTCCAATTTTTTAGGTTTAGTTCTGTTGAAATTTCTTTCCTTTCTAAACTTGTTTTGCTTGATTTCTCTTGGAACTATAAGCACAATGATGTGCTTTCGGGACAAAGTCTTAAGATTAAAAAAACTAGTTTCAAAATCCTTGTTCAGAATTTGACAGAGTTGAGGGAACTTAACCTTGCTTTCATAGACATGTTTGCTGTTTCGCTCAATTCTTTCGTGAATTTATCATCCTCCTTGACGTATTTCAGTGTGTTTGGCTGCAAATTACTAGGGGAACTTCCGCCCAACATTTTTAGCTTGCCAAACCTCCTTGATCTCGATTTGGAATTCAATGATTTCATGGTTTCTTTTCCAAAGTCTAATTGGAGCAAGTCTCTTGAATCGTGAACCTTCTCATTTACAAGCATCTCGGGCAAAATACCTGATTCAATAAGTGAATTCAAGAATTTAAAAACTCTATATCGTAGTAACTACACATTGACAAGATCGATTCCCTCATCACTTGTGAACTTAACAAAATTAACCAATTTGGACCTTTGATGCAATGAATTAACTGGTCATATCCCGTCATTTGTTGTAAAGCTTGAACAAGTCATGGATGTAGACCTTTCTTTCAACAACTTCACCAGTGTTTTAGACTTGGGAGTCTTTTCGACACTGAAAAATCTGCAAGCCCTTCGTCTTATAGTTGAGCTAAATCTAATGTACAATAGTATGAATCACACATTTCCGAAGCTTGAGACTTTGGCCTTGCCTTCCTGCAACTTGACCGAGTTCCCTCCTTTTCTAAACTCTTTAAAAATGCTAAGAGAATTAGATCTCTCCGAAAACAAGATTGGCGGTCAGATACCGAGATGGTTTTGGGATGTAGGGAAAGGTACCCTACAGTATCTTGATATTTCTAGTAACCTTTAATTATTTTGCATGAGTCATTCCTAAAAATAGTTTTGTATCCTATGATGTCTAATTAACTCAATATATCTAATTTCATGCAACTTCCATTCACGCCCATTAGTATTTTTATTTGAACATCACCAATTCCCACAATATCCAAAGGCTCATCATTAGCAAGATAAATCTTTCCAAACTTTCCAATAACAAAATTGTGCATTAATTCTTTGCACGAAGAGTGAAACGATGCATCTGAGTCTAGAATCCATGACTCAATTGGATTTTCCATGCTCAAAATCATGCGTTTCTTCAAGAGTTGTGTTCATGGATTTCTCTTTCTCTTCATTTCAATCTCAATACCAAATTTTCTTCTTTAGGGCTCTACAATTTCTTCTCATGTGGCATTTCTTTTCACAATTCCAACAAATTATTTCACCACGATGTCTGGATTTGCTTCTCTCTCTAGACTTCGATCTGCCACAGTATTGGTTCCACCCTTGTTGATTGCTTCTACCTCTTTCATCGATATCTAAGGCAACACTCGAAAATTCACTTGACTCTCTTCTGCGAATATCCTTGCTAAGAATTAAATCGTGGATTTCTTGAATCTTCAACTTTTTCTAACCAGATGAATTGCTCGCTACGAGTCATAGTTACACTCCAAATTTCAAGTAGAAAAGATAATAAAATTAGAGCTTTTATCTTGTCATCTAATTTGATTTCCAAACTCAACTAAGTCATGATCATGTTGAATTCGTTGATATGATTTGTCACGAAAGCACATTCGTCCATCTTTAGATTGAAAAGATGACGCATCAAACAAAGTTGTTTGATGCAAAAGGCTTCTCATACATGTTGGACAGGGCTCCAATCAAATCAGCCATTGTCTTCTCGTTGACGAAATTGAAAGTAACGTTCCGTGCTAATGTGAGATGAATCACATCCAGAGTTTGCCGATCTATTAATTCCCACTTTGTTTGCTTCATCGAATTCAGTTTTTCTATCGATAGAGGCTGATGCAAGTTCCTTTGATACAACAAATGCTCGATTTGCATCTTCGAAAAGCCAAAGTTCTTACCATCGAACTAATTGATCTTCACATTCTCTTCATTCATATTCATCGCTCCCACTATTTTGCCAAACTGGGCTTTGGAACCGGTTATTAAGAGTGTGAACCTTCGAAGAGAAAAACAAAATAAAGAAGAAGGCAAGGGAATTTTTACATGGAAAGCCTTTTAAAATTAGAAAGGAAATAACCATATTACCGCACTAAGCAATCTCTTTACTATTAGTATCAGAGTTACAAGTTTTAAGGGTACAAGCTTTAGGATTACAACTACAAAAATATACCCCAATATATATGAAAAGTTTAGGGTATACATAGTTTCGATGGAAATTGCAAAGAAGTTGGAGAATCAAAATCTTTTTGTTTTTTCTATTTTGGTGTCAGTCCATAATGTTAAGTAAAGATCCATATATGGACGGGCGTGGGGTGCAGGGGGCCCCGACCCAAACGATACGTATTTTCCCCTTACAAAACGGGTGGTCGAAGAAAACGGCAGGGCATGGAGCCAAAATTCAGGTATGGTGGGTATGCTACTGGAGTCGACAAAGTTAATCAGAAAAGGAAAGTCGACCATGGACTTTTCGCTAGCGTTGCCGCTTATAAATCAAGGACAATTACTCAAGGCTCTAGCTTGTGTGCTAAAACTACTCGCAGGCAGATTCCATAATTGAGCAATTAGCATTTCCTAACATTCAATAAGAAAGGGAACTGAAAATCTAGTCCTGGAAGAACAACATTTTGAAACTCAGAATGTTCTCTAGAACAAAGATGTTCGACAAGATAGGAAATTGCTTGCTTTGACGAAATAACGCAGGATTGCAGCAGGAGAAACAGTGTTGAAATTCTCATTTCAATTGCCCTCTTCATGGATTTGCTGGAATGTCATTCTTCCTTTATTTTAGGTTATATAACTGATGGTTTGACAGGATTTCCACTGCTCGTGCGCTAATCTTATTAAATTGACAATTTGATACACATCTTGCAGGACAGTTCCCTTACGGGAAATTCAGTTTTTAAAATCTGATAAAGAACTTTTCGCTATCTTCAAAAGAATAGCAGGAGAACGAGAAAAAGATCGAGTCAGACACTCGTGCTGGTCTTGTGTGATGCTTCTTCAGTCACGAACCACTCATTAACGCGTGTTCGAGCTCGTAATACCTGCAGAAGGACATTGAGACTTGTTGACCCTCATTATAATCAGGAATCAATGGAGAATTGTAATACCCGACGCACCTGCTTGTCCCAATCAGTTTTGTAGGTAATAACGATCAGTACTACAGTCTGAATGAAAGTTCCGAACAGCATTCCGACCCACACGCCCTACAAGGCATATGATCAAGATATAGGAATCTCAATTTTACAGGTGCAGGTCAAGAGCTTCAGCCCATTTTGACATGTCTCACTCATTGATATGCAAATTTGCCAATGCAACTCGTCTTGGAAAGGAAATTAGTAGCTTACCTTCACTTGCATACCTAAGAAATAAGCAAGCGCGACTCCCACGGGAATCCCTACTAGGTAATAGCTTATGATGTTGACATAGGCTACTATGCTCTGCCAACCAGCTCCAACGGCGACTCCTGATAAATATATGTTGAGACTAATGTTCAATCACAATCAGGTACTCATAATTTGATATTAATCCACCACTTTATTGCTCACATCATACAATGGATGGACATATTTCTCAAATTTTTATGTATTGATCGATTAAGTTTGTAGCCACTCATGTCAATGATAATGAAAAACCATTAAGTTCTTTAAGGGAGAAAAGTACCAAAAGAGTTCTAAACCTTTTTACGTTGATAACAATTTAGTCCATCCGGCCAATTTTGACCAGCTAACGCTAATGTGGACGCTGGCCAGTAGAACGCTAATGTGGCAATTTTTTAAAAATATTTTTGTATTTTTTTGATTTTTTTTGATTTTGTTATTTTTCTTTTTCTTTTTCCTTTTTTTCCTCTTCTTCCTCCTCGGACTTTCCCCATTGTGGCTGGCGAGGCTCCAATGAGTGTCGCGGCCCTTGGCTGGGTGAAGGCA
The DNA here is from genome assembly GCA_014182375.1 of Eucalyptus virginea. Lineage (NCBI taxonomy): Eukaryota > Viridiplantae > Streptophyta > Magnoliopsida > Myrtales > Myrtaceae > Eucalyptus > Eucalyptus virginea. The sequence continues at coordinate 5,605,273 of CM024519.1, read as the reverse complement.
GCCTCTACGCAGATCTAGGCGAAGTCGCATCGCCTATGGCCCCCAGACCTTGCTCGCAACCCCAGGTGAGGCTGGGAGAGGGCCATGACCCTCCCTAGCTATAGATGAGGGCTTTGCGGCCCTCTCCTAATGGATGATGAGCCTCGCCAGAGTCTCATTGGCACTGCAGGGAAAGTTCAAGGAGGAAGAAGAGAAAAAAGAAAAGGAAAAAGGAAAAAAAAAAAATAAAAATTTATTAAAAAAATTGCCACGTCAGCATTCTACTAGCTGGCATTCACGTTAGTGCCGACCGATCAAAATTGGTCAGATGGATTGAATTGGTGTTAATGTGAAAAGGTCTAGGACTGAATTTGTCTAATTAAAAGTTTATGACTGAATTAGTATTAATGCAATAGGTTTAAACTTTTTAATACTTTTTCCTTCTTTAAGGAATATTGTATTTTCATTCATGTGATCAGGAGGGAATAGTGGAGAAGAATTACCGGAAAGGACTGGTTGGACGCTGTTCAAAAGTATGGAAATAGCCAGAAGAGGTGATAAATCAGCCACAGCATTAGCGACCTCATCGCTCTCCGTGAAAATATAAGCTAGACGCCCCCTGAAGAAGAGGAAGAACACAAAGAGAACAAATCCAATGCCGAACGATATGAGCACCGTAACCATGATTGAGAGCTTTGCTGATCTTGAGCTCCCTCTTCCTAGTTCATTAGATACTCGAACGCTGAAAAAGCATACAAAATTTAGAAATTTGCTAGTAAATTGCAAGTCTAGAGAAGGAGTTAATGGTCAATAGGAGTCACGAATCATGTGATTACACCTTGCTGCAGCCAAGAAACCGAAGGAGATCATCATCTCCCAACCATTGATGTTGAGGCTGCAAGTAATGAAATTATGCTATTTCATTTTCGTGAACTAGCCTTTGCTGAAGGAATTTTTGTAATCTAGGCATTTCCCAAATGTAATTGAAAACAGCTAGGAGCAGAAAGATTGGAAGTGCAAACGCAATTACCAGATGGCGAGTGCATCAATAGAAACTGCCGCATTTTCCATGTTGCCCGTTAGAAGAACCAGCACCGTGTTGTACCACAGCTCGAGACTGACAATTAGCAAAGAATAGGAATTGAAAATCTTGAATGAAAAAGAAGGACGTGCCGCTGTCCACTTCTGATGTGAGAGATTTCGCGTGTCCAGATTTCACCATTTATTCGACAACAAAACATTGGCGACTTCTAAATCACCCATCGGGCATGTAGATACGAAATGGTTAGATCAACTAAACGAATGCTGATTTACACGGAAATTTATCAATTAGTCTGAATTCAAGGACAAAATCTTATGTCTTGGTGATGAAATCCTGACTTACCATAGCATGGCGCCAGATGAAACCGAGAGCTTAATCACAGGCCACAAGTCCTTAAAGGCTGAACTTGAGAAACCCTTCCATGTATCTCGGCAACCTCCACACAACACGAACATTAGTTGTCCTATATTAGGAATCCAATATGCCAAAATGGTGGAAGCCATAGCACCAAAAATTCCAAACTTGTATTTTGCGGTCAATAGCCACGATAGACATAGATGAGCCACCGCCGAGAATGCTGCTATGTATGCAATGATCATGTTCTTACTCTGCGCTTGGAGAAACATTTGGCAGGTAAAAGATATGACGAAGGCGAAGAGGATTGGGATCAACCCGAGGGAGATTTCTCCAGCGACCTTTGCAATTTTGTCTTCCTGGCCTAAGGCCTTTAGAAGTGGCGCGGTGAAGATGAACAGAGGAAGTAGAAAGATGGAGCAGATTGTTAGGACAATCCATGATCTCTGGAGGTACACTCCGAGCATGTGGTATTGTTTCGCACCGTAGGCCTGGCCACATAGGGTCTCAAGCGCACTTGCCATGCCGAGCTGAAAGTTCCATGAACAGAAGCTGTTGTAACTCATTTCATAACTCAAATTTCAGGACAACGTCACATGAACGACATGAGGAAAGGTTCCTCTGACAGGCGATAAAAAAAGACATGCGTGGAGATGTTTTCGGCGAATTCTCTCATAAGTCTTGTTGGTCACGCCCTTTTTCGACAGTAACATAGTGTTGTTTCGTTCAAAGCCACATCCACAATGCAAACGACCTTGGTTCAAGTCCATACTCATTTTCCTTGGTGCTCTTTCGATTTCTATATGCCTTGTTCTCATAACAATTTCACTGGCTTCAACATATTCAGAAAGTCAATCAAAGCTGACAAGCTGCTTCCATGAGAAGCCAGTACTGGTATAGTGCTTCGCAGTGGCTATTCTATGTTTGAGCATTGTTAATTAAGGGACATGAGACTGTTCTATGAAAAAAAATTTCGTTCATTATTCACTGTTGGGCTCAGTGACAGATGTGCTTAAGAAGCATCTATAAACAATATATAAAGAGACAAAAAAATAATTTTTTGCAAATTAAAAATGTTGACGTAAGATGAACAACAGCAAGATACCATATTACATGACTCTAGTACATGAAAAAATCGACAACTAAAGTAACGGAAAACATGCTAAAACATACCAGGACACCATTTGCAAATCTCAGGAGGACAGTGAAGACGAGAGAATAGGCAGCCAATTCAGTGGACCCGATGTGGCCAATAAAAGCTTGGCTGATGACATAAATCCCAAAGGTAGAGAGTCTGGTGAATATTGCAGGTGCAGCAACAATCCACACTTCTTGGTCTCACTCCATATCCTGTCCTTCAGGGGCTCATCCTCACCAACATCACCGACTTCCACTGCTACTGGTTTTTTCAGCAGCTTCTGGTTTGCCTCTCCCTCTATTGCCATGGCCAGTAAGTAGATCTATGTTCACCTCATATGCTCAAGACAACGTCTCCTTCTCCTATCAGCTGTAAACCACAAACAAAGTTTAAATCAAATTAGGCAGTGAGGGAGTGGATTTCCTGGTGAAAGAATTGCTTCTGGTGTAGACATGCCAAGAATCATGGCTTGTGACGATGAGAACTCACAATAAGTCAGTTGATAGTGAGGTTTATGCGCTCACATCACATGTTCAGAGTTGCAGAGTGCATCTCTGCTGTGATAACTAGACTTTCTTACATCAGTTCAGCAAAATTAAATAAATAAGACCCTCCTTAGCTTGGACAAATCATACGAACTTATAAAGGAGTAACAGCACCCAAAACTCAACTGCAGATACACCAATATTCAAGAGTCACGAGCCTTTGTAAAACAAACCTGTGCTAATATAGGGGCAATCATGCCCAGCTCAATATATCCACCAATTATCACCAAAATTTGGTATGGTGAAGCCGAGGATCGATGGCTTTCCTTCTTTTGTTCAGTTACGTCTAGATTGGCGTAAACTTTGATAGTTGCAAGCAGTGTTCATGTCGACACGTGCACGCGCTTGAAATTTCTTAATGCAGTCTGGCATGACTTTCTAAACGGTGAGGATGAAGTGTTCCTAAAACTAGTGATGGACATGAAACGAGGATAAGCAAAGGTGTTTGTACGAACCTAGAGAGAAGTTTTTGTTGACATGTTTGTGTATGTAATGTCCAAAAAGCATGGAATCTTGATTTACACCACGACAACAGTCGTGTCTTTGGTTGTCTGTCAGTCCATGAGATACCAAATGGTTCACATCAGTCCCTCCACTGTTTTCCCTTGGCTTCCCATACATGAACTCCGAAACACGAACTCTTGTGACGTATTCGTTCATTGAAAAAGCTCCCTTTCTTGTCCTCTCTGGTCGAATGGGCGGGTTCTTGTCAACAACAAGGGGAAACGTCATGGTGGGAGATATTGTCTGTAGTTGCAAATTGACTCTAAAAGAAGCTATAGTCCCATCTACACATAAATTATACTGTCACTTCCAAGCTGCCACATTTGAATAGTTATACAAATTACACAATGGTACACATGCCGACTGAGGATATAGATTTGCTTTTTGTCTAAGAGCAATTCTAAGGAGAAAAGACTAACGGGAAAAAAATTAAAAATTGTAACTTCTGAGAGTTCAATTGAAGGGTGGACAATACTCACTAGTGTTAAGGAAATCTTTTTGTTCGTTCTATTCGGGCGACAATCCATGATGTCAAGTAAAAATCACATATGGATGGGTGCGGGGCCGTTGACCCACCTATTTATATATCTTTTGGAAATATATATTGTATATCCAATTATTTAAATATATATATATATATATGGTAATTACAAATAATATGCAAATTACATATTTAAATATAGATAATTACAGATACTTTGTATATTTAGTTAAATCAATAAATATGGTATTCTGGTAACTACAATTGATGCTTTAGAATATGAAAATATCAATGTAACTCGTGATTATCCATTTATATTTACACTTTTTCATTTTTAAAGTACATCTATATATTACGTGAATAAATTTACATTTGACTTTATGTTATTTTACGTATCACAATAAATAGACTGCCCAAGGAATGAAAAATATTTGTCTACTATCAAGTTATCTATATCTAAACTGCTATTAGCTAAGAAGAAGAAATAAAATAAAATAAAAATTAACAAAAAAATTGGAAAGATATTACATAACATTTAGAAAAAAAGTACGATTACTTGATAATCATCTCTTCCTATAACTAACTAAACGATAATACAACTTCATCAATTAAAATAAAATTGTGGACCAAACTATTAAAATAGACTCGATGTGCAACAACATCAATCAACTTGATTGTTAGTGATCGTTGCAACATTCTTTTGTAATTTAAAATTTGTAAAGACCTACACTTGTCCCATGATGGATATACCGTTAATTAATATTGTCAAATTAATAGAAATAATTTTCAAGTTTCGTCTGCACGTATCTATTTATAATATGAAACAACAATTTGGAATGATAAATAAAGCAAACTTAGCCCAATAATATGAATAATTGTTTAAACGATCTCAGTGAATAATAATGCACAACTAATTGACACTCACCTGTTTCTATAATTAACTTAAGTAAAATACAACTACATCTTTTTAAACTAATTTAAAGAAATAATTAGGAATAAAAAAAGAACCCCAGAGAAATAATGTGAATAACTCTTCAAACAATCTTAGCAAAAAAAAAAACATATACATACCACTTGATGATTCCCTCTTTCAATAATCAACTTAACTAAAGTACTACTATATTTTTCAAAAAGTAAATTTTAAATCTAGCTATTAAACCAAACTTAATGCGCAAAATCTTTCAATCGACTTGACTGCTAATGATAGTTACATACTTTTCTAATTCTAATTAAGCAAAAGCAAAAGTCATTTTGCTAATGATGTTACATTAGTTAAGATCGTCAAATTATTAGAAATATATCACTAAGTCTCAATTGCATAACTCTGTCTACAGTAAAAAAAGTAATGTGGAAAAGCAAATAAAATAACTTTAGTAAAATAATGTAAATAATTTTTAAACAACGGTAGCAAAAAAGAAAAACCTTCTCAATAGTCACCTCTTTCTACGTTACTAAAGTACAATTATATTTATTAAAAGTAATTGCAAGTCTGGCTATTAAAATAGACTCAACGACCAAAGAGCATTAGTCAACTTGACTGCTAATGATAGTTACAATGCTCATTTGTAATTTGATATTTGTGAAAACCTACATTTGTCCCGTGATTATATTGCGTTGATTAACATCGTCAAATTAACAGAAAAATCTCTCTAAGCCTCATTTATAAACATCCCTCTATAATTTATAAGAATAATTTGGAAGAATTAATTAAACAAACTGAGCGAAATAATCCGGATAATCGTTTTAAAAAAAAATCCGAATATAATTACTTTTTCCAGTCGGGGCGGGTCGGATCGAGTGATTGAACACGATTTGGTTCGTTTCGAGTATTGACATTTTCACGCGGTCAATTTGGGTCGGGTCGGATCTTCAGTATCGGGCCGCCCATCTGGGACATTCTCACTCAGTTTCTCCGCTCTCCTCCCCTCCTCTTCGCATCTCGCTGTCTGAAGACGTCGTTGGTTGGATTTCACAGCTCGATCGTGCATTCGCCGGCGTGGTACTTCCTCTCAAAAGGGTCCGTCACTGGTGCTTTCTTGTCTTTGAGTGGATGTGCATTGTGGGGTCAGAGTTAGACACGGTTGCTCTGCATTTTCTGATTGATTCCCTGGGAAAATTCTGGACTAATTTGTGTTCTTTCGGGTCCGTTTCGCATGATGTCGATTCGCTCTTGTGTTTCTTTTTTAGTTGGCCGCTTAAAAGCTGCGTCTTACGGCTTTCCGGGATGCTTGGTTATGGTCTTTCGGAAATTGCGCGCTGAGTGTTCGATGAAAGTTGTGAAAGAGGAGTCAAATGTAGAAGAGAACTATCTTTGCTTGTTTGACACCTGATATGCCGTTGAAACGTGGAATGGAGAAAAACCAATCGAAACTGAGTTGTGTTAGGACGGTTTTTTGTCGTGACACGAGATGGCTTCGTTCAAGTGTGGTTTTCTCGATACATCACATACATCAGTCGTTTGACTGCTTCATGAGATACTTTGTTGACACCTAAATTTTGATTAAGTTATTAATTGGCCATTTTATTTTATTTTTCCTTTTTCAGATAATAAATAATAAATAACAAAAACAACAACTTTACCAAAAAAAAAAAAAAAAAAAAAAGAAAACAACAAAAACAACAAATAAATAAATAAAAACAAGGAAAAAAAAAAAAAAAAGAAGCAGCCCATCGGGGCTGGGCCTTCGCGCCCAGCCCCCTCTTCTTCTTTTCCATGCAAACCCAAGGCCCAACCCCTTTTCCCACAAAGCCCAACCCCCTTCTCTTCTTCTTCTTCCTTCTTCCCTCTTCTTCCCCTACGCCTCTGCAACTCACGCGCATAGAAGAGACCAACGCGCGAAGGACAACCTACGGGTGAGGAGGGTAGGCCGACGTCGGCCGGAGATGACAGATCTCAAGTGCCATTAATGGTTGCCTTCAATGCCGAGCACGCTTCGCTGGATAAGCTCGGATGGGACGCCGATTCAGCTTAGGAGGACCGTTCGGTGCGCGAAGATCGGCGGTCGAAGCTTCATCGACCGGCCGCCCCCTCGCCTATAAATAGCAGGCCACAACCTCCATCGAAGGACACGGCGAACTCGGAGATCTTCCCTCGAGAGACTTCAGGGGAAATCGAAGAGCGAGCACGCGAGAGATCGGGTCGCCAAGCTCGAACGACCTCCCTCCGAGAGACTTCGAGGGAGGCCGGCGGCAAGCGAGCCCGAGGGGGAGAGATCCGAGTGTGTGGAGGCTGAGCGAGAGAGGAATCGAAGGGCTAGATCCGGAGGGAGAAGAAGGCGCCGTCGATGCTGCCTGCCGCCATCCTTGCACCGAACCACCACTACCATCCCCGACGTTGACGACCGAGCCACCGATGCCACGCCAGATCTGGGAGTTGAGGGGCTGCCGTCGCTGCCCCGTCGTCATCGCCGCCACCGTTCGCCGCCACAACACACCGTTGTTGCAGCCAGGTAACAGCCGTGCTCGCCCGCATCGCCACTGTCGCTCCGCCTTCTCCCCGAGAACCCAGCAGCTGCTCATCGTCGTCGCCGCTTCTTGCGAATCCAGTAGCCGCTCGTCATTGTCGCCAAAACCCTACCCGCCGTCCGCCACGTTGTCGCCGTTGAGTCACCGCCCCGTGACGTCCCAGCCTCAGCGCCGCGAATCGCCAAATCTCGAGGGTTACGGCAGGGCGGGTCACGAATCCGGGTAGGGTTTCAGGAATCGGGTCGCGGCTGCAAGCCGGGTCAGAGACCGGGTCGGGCGTGGGTCTGAACCGGGTAGGGTTTCCCCTGGTCGGACCTGCGCGTGTGGGCTGGGTAGATGTTGGGCTGGAAATAATTTTTATAAAGTGGGCCAAAAATCGGTTTGGGCCTTGTTTTTTAAAAGAAAAAAATCCGGGCCAGGCCCGCGTTGCGGGCCCGTCCTGGTCTCGCAGGTCGCAATCCGGGTCGGTCCCAACCCGGGAACTCGACCCGGTTCGTTTTTTTATATTATTATAATATAATATAATATATTTAAAATATAAAAAAATAAAAAATAATTTATTTTCCAAAAAATCAAAAAAATCATATTTTCCCAAAAAGGCCAAAAAATCAGAAAAAGCCAAAAATGATTTATTTTTTCAGAAAAAGATCAAAAATCCAAAAGAAATGCTTTTTATGTCAAAAAAATGAGAAAAAGACCCAAAAATGTTTTTCTCCGCAAATGAATGGAAAATTCCTTAAAAATCCAAAAGTTCTTAGGGTTTAAACAAGACAGATCGAAAAGGGCATTAGTGATTAACTAGTGTAATCAAGTCTCCGATCCTAATTTCTCCAGTTACGCAAGAGCGAAAGTATTTCTCTCAATATTTCGTGGGTTTTCTAATCGACCCACCCCAAACCGCTTAGCCAAGAACTCCGTTTTAAAATTGACTTACTGGGTTAAAAACTTGAACCATTAAGTCGCGAATTGGTGGACTTGGGAGAGTCCAAGCTGAGCCTAATAAACCTAGCCGAACCAATTAGCCTCCGCAAGGCGCCCGCCCCTGATCGGGCGTCGAAAAAAAGAGGTCGCGACAGCTTGGCGACTCCACTGGGGAGTTTAAGGACTTAAGCCATTTTATCTTTGATTAAATGCTTTACTGACTTAGGTCTTTTTCTTTTGTGCAGGTTAATAGCTTAGAGTTTATATATATATATATATATAATGTTTTGTGATTATAAACCGCCGTGCATCCTTAAATGTTTTAGCACTACACATGGCACACACAACCCGCCTGGGACTGGGCCGCCATAGGATATCTAGGATGGTGTTAAGAAAGATACGACCTTGAACGCGAGACTGCGATGTAGAGGTTGCATTTCTTTTCTCCGAATTTCTTTAGCCGAGGTTAAGAGGGTATGCTGCTAACGTGAGACTGCGATGGGCGGATACCTTTTTAATTTCAACAAACCTTCTCAGTTAGAAATCGAGCCGCACGTCCCATGCGCATGTCTTTGTGCTTGCCATTTTCTTTAAAAGCAGAGTAATTTCTTTACTCTTACTTAGTCCTTATTTATTGGCCCATGGCAATTTAAGGTAGGTTTTTCGAGTCTCGGTTTATATGCAATAGGAGGAGACGATCTCTAGTTTATTCCCGTCCCCAAAGTAGAGCTCTTTAGATGGTAGGGTCAATTGGACCAATTTGCCTAAGGGTACGTGAAAGCCAAGGGTGGCCCGACAGTATGGAACCCTTCAGGAGACCCCGTTGCTTTACAGGAGGAAAATACATCCACTCCGTTTCACCCATCAAAGCCGTGACTACGCATGCGAGATTGCCATTATCGAGAAAACATGGAGCAAATGCCATCGCAGAAGAATCGTGGTACCGAAAGGCTTGAGGGACAGGAAAAAGCCCATCACACCTCTGATTCCTACATCCACAAAAATTGAAGCCATCGGTCCCTCACCCAATCAGCAAGATCAGCCAGCATGAGCAAGCAGAGCATATGCAAAGGGATTTGGGAATAAATTGGGTACATGTCTCAGAGCCAGTCCAAGGAAGTAGGCATCCTCGCAAGAGCAAGGCTCCCCGTCGCACATAAAATAGCAGTCATGTGCCCCCTAGTGTTTATTTTATGAAAGTTTTGTCCTATTGTTGAGGGACTTTTGTTAAATACCTAGTATTTCGTTCTGTCATTTTAATTTCAAGTTTTAGATGTCAGAAGTTGACGGTCTATAAAATCCTCTTTTGATATATAAAAAGCAGTTAGACCATTGCCATGAGTCAATCTTTGTTTATTGTCGTGCTCATTCATTATTTTCGCGACGACAGGTAATTATGAATTGCCAACTATCAGCCACTCGCGAATGGCCTCACGTGATAGAGCCCGATCAGAATGATGTACAAAATCGCCTCGCCAACATTGAAGACGGCGTAGGACGGATGTCCATTGTCCTTCGACAATTCTCGAGGCAAATGGAATCCACTCAAGCCAAGCCCAACTCCGTAGCTGCTTTAAACACCGTCATGACACCCTCGAATTTGCTAGAGGACGACCAACAGGATAGACATTTTGTAAAGATCATGAAGAAACTAAGCCAGCTGCAAGGGCAAGATCCCATGGACTTGTCCAATTACGTCGACATTGAGATCCCTGAAGAACTCAAAGCACCTGAATGCGAAAGGTATGCTAATACCTCCCACTCAGAAACCTACTTGCAGGCCTACCTGATCCGAAGGATGATTCAATCGTACCAATCAAGCTTGACTGGCCCCACCTTGCGATGGTACATTGTCGGGAAGATTAGTCCCCTTAAGACATGGGGGGAACTAATTCATGTTTTCCACCAAGAATATAATATTGACATAAGCCCTGACATCGCCTTGCCCTACGAAGAACCGATGGTTGCGGAGCACGAGGAGCCGTTAGTCGCTGAGATAGGAGAAGAAGATGTCAATGAAGCCTTGCATGATAAATGGGCGACTGAGCAACATCTTATTGCTGAAAAGTTTCCCACTCAGAAAGGCAATGAGCTTGTATACGAGGTCAAAGACATAGAGCTTGTTCAAGACCGGGGCATGACAGGACAGCTCCCCAAGCTTACTGCAAGAGCTAGGGTTCACAGAATACTGACCCCTACCAACCCAGAGAGTGAAGCAAAGAGTGAAGCTCCACTATCTCTCACTCCCCTTGACAAAGTCCAACTGGCGAAACGAATGGCCTTACTCAAAAGGTCTGGACCAGAAGCCAAGAAAAGAAAGCCTAAACAATTCAATTCAACATCTGCCACTGAGTATAGGCAAAATCTGATAGCCAATGAGCCACCACACCAAAACTTCGAGCATCCCCTAGAGTACAACCCTGAAGACTACCAGTCCCTAGGATACAATCCCGAGGACTACCAGTGTTATACAGATGAAATCGGCCATTCATTGTATAACTGCTTCCTACCCACACACAAGGTCGAAAGCCTGTCAGAAGAGGGAACATTCGTCCTTATCCGCTATGATCCTAATGAACTACTAAGCTTGTCACCTGACCATGAAGATGGCTTAAATGCCTCATCCTCGTTTGGTGATTTTGACCCGGAAGAAAGCAATGGGATAATCTCGGCAGAGTCCAGTTTCCCTGAAGCAGAAAAATTCACCACTACAATGAATATGCAATGGGAAAACTAGTGGCATAACCAGGATACATCAAGCCCGTCTTGCACTCATAGGATCATGACCCCTAGAGAGATGCGGATACCTAATCTCCGCAAGTATAATGGCATGACTTGCCCCATGGCTCATTTGCAATATCTCCACGCTGAAATGAGTCGGTACTATAGCCCGATGTCATTCACAACTCGGGCCTTCCAAGAAAGTCTTATAGGGCCTGCATTGCAATGGTTCATCACAGTAGATATCCACCTCATGAGAGATTGGAATGAACTGTCTTCTGCATTCCTACTTCAGTATCAAAGCCAAATTGGAACTGAACTGCCTTGCGAGAACTTAGTTCACTTTAGAAGAAGACCAATGGAGGATTTCCGAGCATATGCAAGGAGGTGGGAGGCTTTTATGATGCAAACCTATCCTCTGCTGGCCGAAGAAGAAATGATAAAGCTGTTCATAGGAGCTTTACCTCGCAAGCACCGTTGTTGGTTGCATGGGTTGCACTTCCGTAGCTTCAATGAAGTGGTCCTCTCATGCGAATACTTTGAGTCTATTGGAGGTGAGGAACTCTCAGGCGCTTGATTTCAGAACCAACACTATCAAAGTGCTCCTTTTTTCATAGGAGTTTTCATGGGTTTTGCTTGTTTTTATAATTTCATGTTTCTTATCTTGTCTAGTGTGCTATTGTTGCATTTTCCATTCCAGTAATCTAATGTACAATTCTAATATTTGGTTTTGAGAGCATGAGGCGGCATTCCAAACCAGCCCGGTGATACTATCCAACCATGAAAAGAAAATATCATCCAAGGAGAATACTGAGGGCTGGGCTTCCTCATGCTTTTTCTCTCCCAAAGACATTTTGAAAACAGAAAATATTTTATTGCCAAAAGCTTTTGTCGAAACAAGATGATTAAATCATGTTTGTCTTTCTAACTCACTCACTTCGTGTCTCAGAAGATCATTCCCATCCCCTTTGACTTAGTGTGACAAGGGGCATTTGAAGCAAGCGTATCATGTGAACTCGCCGAATTTAAAGACACTCTTCCAAGAAGGCAGTGGGGCAAACAGATAAGATCATCCCACTTCAAAGAAGGACGTAATAGGTACAGGCATACGGTTGAAATCAAGCCGTCCCCAGGAGCTCTGTGCACTCCATCTCGCTCCTGCCCAACTCCTTCTCAAGCCGGAGCAATATCTTTTCCCAACAACGTGCCTGACCAACTAGATGCTATGGTTTCATCAATGGGATTTCTAGATGCTGCGGTCTCTAGCCCCCTGTTCAAGATGATGACGTTAGGGCCTAGAAACCTCACTTCTTGCTCCGGACGCATGCTCTCGCAAGAAGTAATTGCCATAAGTGAATTGGAGGTTTTGATTGTGCATCTTAGATTCCATAGAAGCTTGAAGTACATGACTTTACTCAATGCTGCTAATGGTCATATGGTCAAAGACATAATTCCACAGAAGGAAGGCGTTGAAGATGAATCAACGACCATCATGCATACATGGCCACGAATGAGGAAGGCCAATCGAAAAAAATGTTGAACTATGTCAAGACAAAGAGGCTGTCATCAACATACAGAGATCCTTAGGAATCGGCAAATACAAACTCTGGAAGAGTAATTTGGTATCGTTTCCAATACTCCCCCCTCTATGAATTCACTTTTGACATATTCCCCATATTGGCAGATAGCATCAGGATTCAAGAGCCAAACTTGATGGTTAGGTTTGGCAAATCAATATTGGCCAAGCTAGTACATGGAAATGACTCGTATTGAATTCACCTGACTTAGTGTAAAAGGACGTGTCATCCAGAAGTTGGTTTGGTTAAATGAAAAAAGAAGCGCACTACTGACGCCACCGGTGCCTTAGCCTAGTGCGGGAGAATAATTGACCTAACGAAGCAAGAGACATAGAACTTCATGTCCCACTCGCACTTTTGGTCCATCCAATCATCGGCAAACCAAGGAAGGATAATGTTGTATCGCTTCCAAGTTATTCGGCTCTTGAAAGAGTTTCTGACTAACATGATCCCTTTTATCTGTTGCAGGATCACTTAACCGTAAAAAATGCGGACAACAAATCAAGGAAATACATGTCAAACTCTGGTAGGCTCTCCTAAGCGAAATGGCGTCCTGAGTAATCGCCAAAGCAAATGACAGAAATCTTCAGGCCTCAACTCACATTTGATTTTGGCCAGACTAATTGATCTACTTGTACATCTTCTCTTCTGCAGGGGCAAAAGCAGAGATGCCCGATCAGATTCCCAATCCTTGGTTGATCATTCATGTGTCATATCCCTAATCAATAGGGACAACCATCAACACCCATTTGTGAATAACCCTTTTGATGTTCAAAATCTAACATATTTGGAAACACCACTATGTTAGCCCCTAAAGTTGTCGATAGGGTCTTTTTTGAGGGTCTTTTTTGAGTCAAAACCATTCATTTGTTTTGAGAGTACAAACTCCATCACATTTAAAATGTTGCATGCCTTTTCCAAATGGATTTTGCATGATGATCTTGTCTGTCTAAAATTACTGATTCTACAAGGATTATTAGAATAGACAGTTAAGTGAAGAATACAAGATTGATCGAACATGCTAGATGAGGCACGTCAGGATGATGAAAGGCAAGCCATATCCTACACACAGCCCCCCCATCTATATACTTGTGAGATGAGTGCAGAAGATTCCATGGCTGCAGGGTAAAGAGTTCTCTCGCGAATGGTACGATAACCAAAATAGTGAGAGGCATTCCATTGCTCACCCCATTGAGCCCCATACACTGGTGAAATTTCTGTCCTACCCCCGTCAAGAACAACCGCTACACTGGGGTAGATTAGAGGCGAAGCAACATCACAAGGTGAGAAGAGAGATAGAAATTTTCTTTCTCGCACTTGCATCAATCTTCGGGTGTCTTTATTGCATATGAACGCTCACATTAATTTAAGTGCCCTAGAATGACAAAGAGCATTTCTTTCTCTACGCACTTGTATTCATTGTACAGCCCAAGTGAGTTTGTAATTTTACCCTCACATTGAGACAAAGCATAAGTCATTACCATAGCCTAGAGCGCCGGCTGAAGATAAACACTCAAGAGTCTAATAACGGTGCTTCGATTGAACTTGCCTAGGCCAGTTCCTCCGACAACAAGAAAAAGCAGGGCATAAAAAAGCAGTGTATCTGGTAAAAACAAGGTTAATGCCCATGAATGAAGAACTGGAATAAAAATAGGGGCATGAAAAAAAGCAATGTGCCTGGTAAAAGCAAGGCCAATGCCCCCCAGTCAAAAATACAGCCAAGAAAAAGTTGCTGTTGTGGTCCATAAAACCTCCATCTGACAATAAAGACTAGTGACAAATGCTAAGACAGTCACCAATTCTCACCCTCTTACATGTGAGCCAAGTCTACGTTACATCCCCATTGTAAAAGTCTCTTCAGACTAGGGGCACTTCAATTAACGTAGGATTTCATATGTGCATAAGCATCGCTCGAAGAAGTACGAGCAAGATTACTCTATCTCTTTTCGCAGGGTTCTTGACTTGTAAACCTGGAGATGATTGTGCAACATTTTCGTCTATCGGCTTCGACCTTGATGGTCCCCTTTGATAAGCCGCTGACCAAGACTTCATCACAGTTTCGACAAAGACCTCTCACATTGGTAAAGTCATATTGTTTGCGAGAATACTCGGACCCCTGCTGACATGATGACAGTGAGATAGTGTGGTCCTTATAAATCCTACATCAATGGTCAGGATATCCTTTTCCATGAGAGTGAGCGGAAAGTCCTTTCAAACTGCATGCTCAAGACATCTACATTCTAAATGAAGGTTGTCTTTCAAAATCTTCCCAAGTGGAATTCGGATGATGCAAAACTAATAAAATTATCATGCATGAATCTCATTTGAACTCATGAATTTACAACACATAAAATGATGTGTGCATATTGTGCAAATAACAAACATACTCTCAGAGATCAGAGATATTGCCAGGTAAGTATATTTCTATCCCCATTTGTCTTAAAGTACCTACCATTGTCCAGGTACTCTCTTCTTGACACTTGACCTATTCGAGTCGTCCCCTGAGTTTGGATGCTTGCAACGGTCTAAGTATCCCATTGTCTTTAAGTACCCACCACTTGCCGGGTACTCCCTCTTATCGACACTCGACCTGTTCGAGTTGTCCCCAGAGTATTGATATTTGCAACTGTCCAGGTATCCCCCTGTTTTTGAGTACCCACCACTTGTCGGGTGCTCCCTCTGTTGACACTCGACCTATTCGAGTTGTCTTTAGAGTTTGGATGCTCGTGACTGTCCAAGTATCCTCTTGTCTTTGAGTACCGGCCACTGTTCGAATATTCCCTTTCCGTGACACTCGATCTGTCCGAGTTGTCCTCAAAATTGCATCATTGAATACTAGTAGCTGTTCAAGCATTCCACTGTGTTGTCCACCTGTGGTTACCCAGGTAAGCCTTGTGCTACATTCAAGTTTATGTTGCCAGGAGGTGGGAGACCTTCACGAATATGCAGGGCATGTCCTCGATATTCCCCTTTACCAGGAGGTGAGAGACCTTCATGAATAGCTGAGACGCGTCCTCGATATTCCAACTACCAGGGGTGAGAGATCTTCAAGAATATCTCAGGTATGTCCTCGATATCCCCAATTACCAAGAGGTAGGAGACTTTTACGAATATCTTAGGTACGTCCTCGATATTCCATCTACCAAGAGTTTGTACTTGTGATCATCCAAGGACCCCTTCAATACTTGTGATCATTTAGGTATCCTTCAAGAGTTTGTACTTGTGATCGTCCAGGTACCCCTTCGATACTTGTGATTATCCAGGTATCCCCAAGAGTTTGTACTTGTGATTGTCCTGGTACCCCTTCGATACTTGTGATCATCCAGGTATCTCCAAAGAGTTTGTACCTATGATCGTCCAGGTACCCCTTCGATACTTGTGATCATCCAGGTATCTCCAAAGAGTTTGTACCTGTGATCGTTCAGGTACCCCTTCGATACTTGTGATCATCCAGGTATCTCCAAAGAGTTTGTACCTGTGATCGTCCAGGTACCCCTTCGATACTTGTGATCATCCAGGTATCCCCCAAGAGTTTGTACCTGTGATTGTCCAGGTACCCTTTCGATACTTGTGATCATCCAGGTATCCTCAAAGAGTTTGTACTTATGATCATCCAAGTACAATCTCCCAACAAACGGATGCCCTGAGAAAGGTCGGCGCATCTCCTGTCAAGGCGACCAAAGAAAGGTTCGGGTCCTAGACAAACTACTTATTGCTCTAAACAGGCGACCGAATAAAGTTTCGGGTCCTGGGAAAGCAATTCCCCATCAAGGCGACCGAAGAAAGGTTCGGGTCCTAGACAAACAACTTATTGCTCCAACAGGCGACCGAAGAAAGGTTCGGGTCCTAGGAAGGCAATTCCCCATCAAGGCGATCGAAGAAAGGTTCAGGTCCTAGGCAAACAACTTATTGCTCCAACAGGCAACCGAAGAAAGGTTCGGGTCTTGGAAAAGCAATTCCCCGTCAAGGCAACCGAAGAAAGGTTCGGGTTCTGGACAAACCACTTATTGCTCTAACAGGCGACCGAAAAAAGGTTCGGGTCCTAGGAAGGCAATTCCCCGTCAAGGCAACCGAAGAAAGATTCGGGTCTTAGACAAACCACTTATTGCTCCAACAGGCAAACAAAGAATGGTTCAGGTCTTGGAGAAGCAACCTCATCATATCACCAGGTAAGATGACGCCTTGATATTTGCCAAACTCGGGGTTCACACCCTATCTCACTCACTCCCGGTAAGTAACTATAGGTATCTTCTTATCTGTTTTAGTATGTGTAATGTTATATTGCTATTTTTCTGTATAGGACAATAGGTCCTAAATAAAATATAATCTATTGCATATGTATAGACAAAATTTAGGTATCGGGTTTGTCTTTGAATGCAACCTCTGCGAACTCACTTTCAAAGAGGGGCAGCTGTTGACACCTAAATTTTGATTAGGTTATTAATTAGGCCTTATTTTATTTTATTTTTCCTTTTTTCAGATAATAAATAATAAATAACAAAAACAACAAAACAAATAAATAAATAAAAAAAAAAAAAAAAAAAGCAACCCATCGGGCCGGGCCTTCGCGCCTAGCCCCCTCTTCTTCTTTTCCACGCAAGCCCAAGGCCCAGCCCTTTTTCCCACAAAGCCCAGCCCCCTTCTCTTCTTCTTCTTCTTCCTTCTTCCCTCTTCTTCCCCTACGCCTCTGCAACTCACGCGCACAGAAGAGACTAACGCGCAAAGGACAACCTACAGATGAGGAGGGTAGGCCGACGTCGGCCGGAGATGATAGATCTCACACGCCATTAATGGTTGCCTTCAATGCCGAGCACACTTGGCTGGATAAGCTCGGATGGGACGCCGGTTCAGCCGAGGAGGACCGTTCGGTGCGCGAAGACCGGCGGTCGAAGCTTCGTCGACCGGCCGCCCCCTCGCCTATAAATAGCAGGCCACAACCTCCGTCGAAGGACACGGCGAACTCGGAGATCTTCCCTCGAGAGACTTCAGGGGAAATCGAAGAGCGAGCACACGAGAGATCGGGTCGCGAAGCTCGAACGACCTCCCTCCGAGAGACTTCGGGGGAGGCCGGCGGCAAGCGAGCTCGAGGGGGAGAGATCCGAGCGTGTGGAGGCTGAGCGAGAGAGGAATTAGAGGGCCAGATCCGGAGGGAGAAGAAGGCGTCGTTGACGCTGCTCGCCGCCATCCCTGCATCGAACCACCACTACCATCCCCGACGCTGACGATCGAGCCACCGACGCCACGCCAAATTTGGGAGCTGAGGGGCTGCCGTCACTGCCCTGTCGTCATCACCGCCACCGTTCGCCGCCACAACACGCCGTTGTTGCGGCCGTGTAATGGGCCGTGCTCGCCCGCATTGCCACTATCGCTCCGCCTTCTCCCGAGAACCCAGCAGCTGCTCATCGTCGTCGCCGCTTCTTGTGAATCCAGTAGCCGCTCGTCATTGTCGCCGAAACCCTACCCGCCGTCCGCCACGTCGTCACCGTCGAGTCACCACCCCATGACGTCCCAGCCTTGGCACCGCGGATCGCCAAATCTAGAGGGTTACGCGTAGGTCGGGTCGGCGAGATCAAAGCGGGTCACGAATCCGGGTAGGGTTTTAGGAATCGGGTCGCGGCTGCAAGCCGGGTTAGCGGCTGAAGACCGGGTCGGGCGTGGGTCTGAACCGGGTAGGGTTTCCCCTGGTCGGACCTGCACGCGTGGGCTGGGTAGATGTTGGGCTGGAAATAATTTTTATAAAGCGGGTCGCGATCCGGGTTGGTCCTAACCCGGGAACCTGACCCAATTCGTTTTTTATATTATTATAATATAAGATAATATTTTTAAAATAAAAAAATAAAAAATAATTTATTTTCCAAAATATCAAAAATATCATATTTTCCCAAAAAGGCCAAAAATCAGAAAAAGCCAAAAATGATTTATATTTTCAAAAAAGATCAAAATCCAAAAGAAATGCTTTTTATGTCAAAAAAAAAAAGACCCAAAAATGTTTTCCTCCGCAAATGAATGGAAAATTCCTTAAAAATCCAAAAAGCCTTAGGGTTTAAACAAGATTAGGTATCGAAAGGGCATTAGTGATTAACTAGTGTAATCAAGTCCCCGATCCTAATTTCTCTGGTTACGCAGGAGCGAGTATTTCTCCCAATATTTCGCTTGGGTTTCTAATCGACCCACCCCAAACCGATTAGTGGCGACTCCATTTTAAAATTGACTTACAGGTTAAAAACTTGAACCATTAAGTCGCGAATTGGTGGACTTGGGAGAGTCCAGGCTGAGCCTAATAAACCTAGCTGAACCAATAGCCTCCGCAAGGCGCCCGCCCCTGATCGGGCGCCGAAAAAAAGAGGTCGCGACATTTATCAGCAGTCAGGGTCAATATCGTATCTCTCGGCTGTTAATGCTTTTCGTTGTTCTAGTGCAATGGCGTGGGAACTAAGGTTGCGTTTGATTCACGGAAAACATTTTCCAAAAGATGATTGGTTATATCACTTAGAAAAATTAGTCGAGGAAAAATGTTGGCACTATCGACCATAATTTATGACTAACTATTTTCGTAGATGATGGAAATATTTCTCATTCAATCTTGAGCTTTCCGTGAAATAAACGCATCCTAAGTTACTTATTTACAAAGATCTTATTTCCAGTATGGTTCTATTACAGTCTACTATGCTGCAAGCTTAAGGCTTGTGGTTTATACTTCTCTTCTTTTGTAATGAAAAGGGTGACTTCTATATAACCAAAACAACATACTGGGCCTTGACATAAAGAGGGAATGGAAAAGATGAACATTCTAATTTTCTGATTATTTTCCCTTTTTTCTGACTTTGGTGCTTTCGTTGTAGCAATTTGAAGTTCGTTATATTGATTCCCCAACTCAGAGATGGTTATCCCACCACCAGCTAAGCCACCGAGAATAATAAACTTTCTCAAGCCTTATGTTCTGAAGATGCACTTCACTAACAAGTTTGTAAGTGCCCAAGTCATCCATTCCCCAACTGCTACTGTGGCGTCTTCGGCAAGCTCGCAGGAGAAGGCTTTGAGACCAAGCATGGACTCGACTCGAGACGTGGCTGCAGCTGCGAAGATAGGAAAGATACTGGGAGAGAGGCTGCTGCTCAAGGGCATCCCTGCTGTCGCCGTCCACTTGAAAAGAGAACAAAAGTATTATGGCAAGGTCAAGGCGGTTATCGATTGTGTGAGAGAAGCAGGTGTGAAGTTGCTTTGAAAACTCCTGAACTTATCGGTTGTATTTGTCTTAAGACTTGTGACCTCTGTTCGAAGTGATCTTCACTTGAGAAAGATGGCATTTAAAGAGAGTGCATGAGATTTTTATGTTGGGGGCTGCTTATATTGATTTCTTCTTAGTAAGGATATAAGCACATTAAATGTTTGTGCATGTACGTATCCAAGCATGTGTATTGGCATTTTTGGATAGATTATCAGGGTGAGAATGATTGAAAACGATGAGCCTGCCGCTCAACTCTTAAATACCGAAGTCATTGCATCCATACAAGTTGGTTCAGAGTCCAATTTAGATCATTATTGCTTGCATTGGGCGCTTTCGGTTTCTACTGGAGCCTTTTGATATTGAAAGAAAACAGCTGCTTGGGACTCCTGACTTAGCAATCTTTGTAGCTTTAGTAAATGGTCAATTTATATTTACCATATTTACATTGTAAGGCTAGGGGGGAGAAGGCACAGGAAGCTATATGCATGAGTTAACGGATGATCGGGTTGATGAACTGTGGCCTAATCATGAAGTAGCTCTATCTGTCCTCCACATAGAGATGGTGACTTGACACTTGCCTATGAAGCCAGAAGGGCTCGGGGTTGAAGCTTTGTCATTCAAAGCATAAATGAAAATCCCATGCTAGCCGTAATTTCAGCCAAAGAGACGAAGTTTAAGACAAATTGTGTTGACTTTATTAACCGTAACAAGTTATTTTTAGCAATATAGCAATCATAATCACGTTCAGGAAACTGCAGTGCATTGAACGTTCCTGAACTTACGTGCTTCCCAAGAGATTCACCACCTAATCTGTTGGTACATGGTGTAATTCCAAAGGAAGAGGCAATAAAACTGAACTCCTTTGTAAATACCTGAAAAGCTCCAAAAAGCTATTCATCCCCCAAGAATTGCCCAGACAATTGCTTCAATCCTTTCTATTTCTCTACAAGAATACAGGTTCTATCTCGAAATCTGCAGTGAAAGACATGCGGTTTGCGTCTTTCTCAAGCAGCACGATGTGGGGTTCCGCGTGGAAGGCGCTGAAAAAATGGAGCCACAAAGATTCAAATGTGTACGTTTTTGCCAAAAAAATTTCGGGGATTGGAATTTGGAATGATATCAACCCCCTTTTCTTTGTGGCCAGCAGGATGAGCAAAGCGCCTAGACTTGTGCAACTTCATTCTAATGGACAGAATTTTACGCCCAAAATTGATAGAAATTCTCAATCTCTTTCGACCTCTGCGACATTCGGGTTTGTCATCCTTTCCCATACTCCGGATGAAGTTTATAAGGAATTTTTCCTTTACAGCATCTGAAGTGTGAACAAGCATGCAGAATTGGGAGTAATTGAGGACACCCTTGTATGGAACCTCAATATCATCACTTGTGTTGTTGTAAGTTATTGTAACAGTAACATACTTGACAAGCATTTTATAGAACTTAAAAGATATTCCATCAGTTTATCTTAATCGAGAATTATAATTGGAATCTCCATGTCATCCATTTCATGTGAAACTGGAAGACCCGAATGGCTTGCAAAAATTGTGAAAAGGATGGAGAAAAGGGAAGCCGAATGGATGAAGAAGCCAAAGCAGAAGACATTAAATTTCAGGGACCATGAAATTGTTGAGAAGATGTTCAATTTAACTATGCGTCATGTAGATCAAGGAATGCAAAAGTCGTCGGCTTGAAATGCCATTAAGAGATTGCATCGTTTACCTTCTAGTGAATAGTAGATCTTGGACTTGTACCATCATCTCACTTGTTTGCAATAATAAACAAGGGTATTAGAGATTCAAGGTTATTTTACTGGTTTATATTCATAAATGATTGTTACCTTCATTATGAATTATTCAAATTCATCTACTAGACAGTAATGATCAAAGTCACGTGTTTCTATGAAATGATAGTTGCCGCCATAGACTTGACTAATATGCCTTACAAGAAAAGCGGAGAAAGCTTTTGCATTGTGTACAAGTAGAAAAATCTTATTCCATGCTTGACATGACATTGCAAGTAAAAACAATTAATAGAGTTCAACTTTCTAACACTACTTTGTGAATGCCCATCTAGAATGGATGTCTTGAAAACTCCCCTACCGTCCTTTATGCGCTCAACTAAGGAAGAAATTCTATGGCACTTAGAATTTTCCAAACCCAAGTAAAGCCCACCACCGAAGACTTTGACCCCATTAACCACGTCCCAAGAAGACTTTGACTTCTTAAAGGTTATAATTAAGTGCACTACTATCTTAGTGGCATTGTGCTTGACCAAAAAAATGGAATTTTACCAATTCCTTTGTTTTCTCTTCTTTCTAGGCAATTATTATTAAACCTTCCTTTTTCCACAGCACAATTATGTCATCCAGTCCAAAGTGATGCCTTACTTCAGTTCAATGATTCCCTCATAGTGGAAATTGATACGAACTTAGATTGTGATCCGAAGATGACTACATGGAAGAACGGCTTGGATTGCTGCTTGTGGGACGGTGTCACTTGTGACAATGTAACGGGTAACATTATCGGCCTCGATCTTTCATATAGCTGTCTACAGGGGACCCTCCATTCTAACAGTTCACTCTTTGCACTTTGCCATCTTCAGAGCCTCAACCTTGCTTTTAACAATTTCCGTACCTCACCCATTTTGCCTGAACTAAGTGTGTTTGCTGAATTGAGGCACCTCAATCTCTCTTATTCCAATTTTTTAGGTTTAGTTCCTGTTGAAATTTCTTTCCTTTCTAAACTTGTTTTACTTGATCTCTCTTATAACTATAAGCACGATGATATGCTTTTGGAACAAAGTCTTAAGATTGAAAATACTGGTTTCAAAATCCTTGTTCAGAATTTGACAGAGTTGAGGGAACTTAACCTCGATTTCATAGACATGTCTACTGTTTCACTTAGTTCTTTCGTCAATTTATCATCCTCCTTGATGTTTTTCAATGCGGTTGAGTGCAAGTTACAAGGGGAACTTCCACCCAACATTTTTAGCTTGCCTAACCTCCTTGATCTCAGTTTGGCGCATGAGATCGGGTTGGCCAATTTCTAAATAAATCGCAAATCGAATCTCGAGCGTGAGATTGGGTCGGCGATTTTCCGTGCGATTGCGAGTCGGATTTCGGTCGCGAAAATTGAATTGTCAATCGTATGCACGTTGTGAAATTAGAGAAATTTCCTAATTCATAAGAATTCAAAAGATTTCTTGGATATGACAATAACGAACAAATATTCAAACAAGGTCGCGATCCCATGAATTAGGCAATAAAATGTGAGAAAATTGAATTAATCAAGAATCTTACCTAGCTCTCGATATCGTGTGGATAAGATTTTCCAAATCGGAATCCGCAAACAACGAGCTCGGATGATGATGGGCGATGGAGCCGGCGGCGCTTGACAAACGTCCGTGAATCTGCATGAAAGAATAAAGCGGACTGCAAGGCACGAACAAAGCAAAACTTTGAAGCTGACGGACTTTCTTTGATGGTCCCTAAATTCCACGAGAATAGACCAAAGATTCTCCTTTCCTCAACGTGCACTGGACAGAGATATTTTAGTTGAATCTCCCTTTGACCGCTAAAGGAAAACCACCCTCGCTTTAGCCCCTCTCTTGTTTCAAATTTCCACCAAGGCTCTTTGACCACCGCTTGGATTTTTCTTTTGATTAAAGATCCGACCTTCCTTGCGTGGCCTTCGACAGCTACGCACGATGATGCTTGGGTGGATGATGGATGAGATAGATGCAACAAGGAGCAGAAGCGCTTGGATCTTCGCTGCCGGCGGGATGCTTCGAGATATCCACCAAAAACATAAATAGCTGCAACAATTGTTGATGACAGTGCGAGGACCAGCGGCGTCGATGCAGCAAGAGGGAGAGGCAGCGCGGGATCGCGTAACTGGCAGTGAGGGTGCGTCGGCGTGGCGTAGTGGCAGCGCGCATTAATAGCTTTGCACCATTGGCACGATGGGAGTCTCGGCCAAGGCTTGGTCGAGAGACTCCTCTCTTTCCCTCCTCTCCCCTTACGTGTATCACTCTGTATTGTGGCCGTATATTCAATGTGTGGCCCCCGAAAACCCTATACGACTAATCTATTTATAAGCCTCAGACTAGGGTTTTAATTTTTTTTTTTCCAAATTTATATTCACGAGGATTCTTTTTCTTCAAAATGTAATATTCCCTTTTCACATCTGCCCTATCCAAAAATTCATCATATCCCGGAAAATTTCAAATTTTTATTTTCTCACGATAATTTCCAATCATAAAAAAAAACGGGCATGGGCCAATTTGCTCGCTTCGTGGGCTTAGTCTGATCTGTCAATTTAAAGCTCAGAATCATTAATTCAAACCCATCCGCCACCGGTCCAATAAATGCAAAAAATGCAAATGCACCTAAATCTATATGCTATGCAATTAATTAATTAACTAATATTTTTTTAGGGGTTAAAATTAATCCCTAATTTTTTAATGCGATAAATGAATAAATGGGTCGCCAAAATTTAGGTGTCAACAACTGGCAATTTGACTGAACTCGAATGGCTAGACCTCTCTTCAAACAAGTTCATTGGAAGCATTCCTCAAGAACTAGCGGATTTGACGTCTCTTGCATTCTTGAACCTTTCAGAGAATCAGCTTATCGGACCTATTCCTCGAGGAAGGCAATTCAACACATTCAAGAGCGACTCGTTTGCCATGAATCCTAGACTAGGCGGATTTCCATTGCTGGAGACATGCACAAACAATCCATGAGAAATCCACCTGTAACCATTCTTCGAGAAAATGATACAGGGCACGGAGGCTGGTTTGAGTGGAGAGCCATTTGATGGGTTATGGGTGTGGAACCGTAGCTGGAGTCTCTCTAGGATACATTGTTCTCGGATCTAGAAAATTTGAATGGCTCGCTGGGTTACTTGAAAGGAAAGGAGCTAATATGAGAAAGAAGTGGAGGAGGAATGCTCGTAGATCTTATCAAAGATGAGAATCTCAACTATCCATTCTTTGCATTGTAATATGATGAGTAAATCTGTTGAGGTGCCATGAGACCGATTACATGCTTATTATTTTGGCCTTTTTATCATTTAAGTGTAGTCTTATCCAAGTGAACAAAGTAAGATCTAATTCATCCCTGCATCTTGTGGGAACTGATTTCTTTCCTTTTTTCAAAGTATAATATCGAAACCATAAGAAAAGTGAGACATGATTCGCTTTTGGTTTAAAATATAGGCCAATTTTGAGGTACACGCGACAAGTGTGCGTGATCGCCAGTGTCTTTAGGAATTGTGTGATTATTTAATATAGGCTACTTCTTTTCACTTTTGTAGAGAAAAGAATAAGTTTTTTCACAAATTGAGTGATTACTTAATTAAGTTGATCTGGGATAAATAGTTATTATATATGTGTGAATTGAGTGGTCACTTGATGAAAAGAAAGTAGCAAGTAGTTGTTGAAACCTAATTTTGCCAGTTTGGCTAACCTTCTTTACTTGAAAAAAGAAAAGAAAAATTGAATCAGGCCGGTTTGACCCGGCCCTCTTGGGCCCAGCCCACTACCCTGCACCTGCTCGGCCTGTCTCTTCTCTAGTGCGCGTCCCGGCCTCTCCTCCCTTTCTTCTCTCTTTCTCGCCCCGCTCCGTCAGTCTTCCGCCTCACGACACACAACCGCTGCCACTCGTCATCCCACTTCTCCCGCAATCGCACCAAGGCTTCTATTCGCCCCTGTTTTCTTGACCAGAGTACTCTGAAGAGCTTGTCTCCTATCTATCCACCTTCACTGGTTCCGACCTTCGACCTAACATAGAACTCGCTCCCTTCTGCTTGGATTCATGGCTTAAGGTCCTGAAGCGACGAGGTCTCGCTCGAGATCTGTTCGTTGGCCCGTGACTTTGATCCTTAAAGACGATCGGAGCTTCCGTCGTCGATCCAGTTGCTAGTCGCAGCTTCGTTTCTGTCCATTAACAATGCAACACTCTTACCCTGTTACACTTTTTTTCTGATGAAGGAGAATAGCCGAAATAGCATGTTTTGGTTTAGGATCGAATCAACTTTTTCTGAGTCTATGTTAATGATTAGACGTATTCCAGACTGTTTTTGGGTGGATGTAATCCGAGTTCGTTAATGCTCAATTTTATTTTCCCGTAGCGAAAACGCGCACATGCGTTTAAGGACGAGAGGAGAATTCGCTCTAGAGGGTTCTCGTTCTCTCCTGCTCGTGGCTCTCATCGACTTGCGGCCACCGGCAGCTCTTCCCTCACACGGCTGTTCGTAATCGGTCGCTCGGTCATCACTCCTCCAGCTTGTGTCGTCACTTCTCGCTCATAGCGACGTAGGCCGAGAATTCCTTTCTCGGCTCTCAATTCTCCTCCTGCAATATGGTTGTCGGCCGCCCCAACTTCTTCCTCTGGTTTGAGGTCGCCACTCAGTTCATCACCGGAAGCTTACCTCCAGCTCACCGGCGCTCGCCTCAACTCTAAATCACCTCCATTCTGTTCCACCCCTATGTCGCTAGCCGTAGTTTGTCCAATCGCAGATTTCGCCTCGTTGGAAGGGATCGACACGACCTTTCCGTCCGAGCTTTTAGTCACGAAACTGTCTCTTTGGTTTCTGGTTGTCTCTCGTTCGGATGAAGTTTAGTCCAAGTCTTCAGAAAACGAAGCCGAGCAGAATCTCTCTCTCTGCTGTCCTCCCTCCGCCCTCCACGTAAGGCTCAGCTTGGAGCGATATCATCTCATTTAGAAATCGTGCGCAATTTGAAGGTTCGAGTGAGGGTGCTGAGTTCACTGATTCTTTTGGGTAGATGGGAGCGTTGAGATGAAATGGTGATATTGAGTAATTAATACAAGTGATCATTTTTGGGAAAATGTTATTTCAATCTTGGGTTTTTCATGAAATAAAAGCACCCTAATTGACCTATTTATAAGGATCTTGTTTCTCCTATGGTTCTATTTGTAAGGACCCATCTACAGTCTACTATACTGCAAGCTTAACTTAAAGAGGGAATGGAAAAGATGAACATTCTATTTTTCGGATTATGTTCCCTTTTATCTGATGTTGGTGCTTTGCTTCTACCAATTCGAAGTTCGTTATATTGATTACACAACTCAGAGATGGTTAACCCACCGCCAGCTAAGCCACCGAGAATAATAAACTTTCTCAAGCCTTACATTCTGAAAATACGCTTCACTAACAAGTTCGTAAGTGCCTATGTGATCCATTCCCCTACTGCTACTGTCGCATCTACAGTGAGCTCACAGGAGAAGGCTTCGAGACCGAGCATGGACTCAGCTCGAGACGTGGCCGCAGCTGCAAAGATAGGAAAGATACTGGCAGAGAGGCTGCTACTCAAGGGCATCCCTTCTGTTGAAGTCCACTTGGAAAGAGAAAAAAAGTATCACGGCAAAGTTAGGGGAGTCATCGATTCCGTGAGAGAAGCAAGTACGAAGTTGCTTTGAGAGTTCCTGAACTTACTGGCTGTATTTGTTTTAAGACTTGTGATCTTTGTTCGAAGTAATCTTCATTGGAGAAAGATTGAAAGAGAGTGCATGAACTTTTTATGTTGGAGGCTGCTTATATTGATTTCTTCTAAGGATATGATCATATTGAATGTTTGGGCATGTATGCATCTGAGCATGTGCTTTGGCGTGTTTGGATAGATTATCAGGGTGAGAATGATTGAAAATGATGAACCCGCCGCTCAACTCTTAAATACTGAAGTCGTTGCATCCATACAAGTTGTTTCAGAGTCCAATATAGATCATTGATTGCTCACATTCGGCGCTTTCGGTTTCTACCGGAGCCTTACTGATATTGAAACAGAACAGCTGCTTGAGACGCTCGACTTCTAAAGATCTTGCACTCTTTGTAGCTCCACAAAATTTTTGTTCAATTTATACTATTTACCATATTAACATTGTAAGGCTATGGGGGAGAAGGCACAGGAAGCTATAAGCATTAGTTAACGGATGATCAGGTTGATGAACTGTGACTTAATCATGAAGTAGCTCTATCCGTCCGTCACATAGAGATGGTGACTTGACACTTGCCTATGAAGCCGGAAGGACTCGGGGTTGAAGCTTTGTTGCTCAAGCATATATGAAAATCCTATGTTAGCCTCAATTTCAGCCAAAGAGACAAAGTTTAAGACAAATTGAGTTTACATTATTAACCGGAAAAAAGTTGTTATAGCAATATAGCAATCATGATCATGCTCAGGAAACTGCAGTGCATTGGACGTCCCTGAACTTACGTGCTTCCCAAGAGATTCACCGACTAATGTGGTGGTGCATGTTATAATTCCAAAGGAAGAGGCAATAAAACCGAACTCCTTTGTAAATACCTGAAAAGCTCCAAAGGAGCTAGCTATTCATCCTAGAAGAATTGCCTAGACAATTGCTTCTATCCTTTCTATTTCGCTACTAGAATACGGGTTTAGTCTCAAAATCTGCAGTGAAAGGCATGCGGTTTGTGTCTTTCTCAAGCAGCACGATGTGGGGTTCCACATGGAAGGCGCTGAAATAATGGAGCCACGAAGATGCAAATGTGTATGTTTTCGCCAAAAAATTTTCCGGAATTGGAATTTGGAGTAATATCGACCCCCTAATAAGCAAAGCGCCTAGATTTGTGCGACTTCATTCCAACGGACCGAACCTTGCGAGCAACTTCATCCTTGGATGGGTCCTAAAACCGATAGAGATTTTTCAATCTTTTTCAATGTCTGCAACACTCCGGTCCATCATCTTTCGCCATACTCCGAATGAAGTTTACGAGGAATTTTTCTTTTACGGCATCTGACGTACGAACAAAGATGCAAAATTGGGAGTAATCAAGCACGCCCTTGCATGGAACCTCAATATCATCACTTGTGTTGTTACTTATTGTAACTGTAACATATTCGAGAAGCATTTTATCAAACTTAAAAGATATTTCGTCAATTTATCTTAATTGAATTGTAATTAGAATCTCCATAGCATCCATTTCATGCAAAATTGGAAAATTTGAATGGCTTGCGAGAATTGCAACAAGGATGGAGAAAAGGGAAGCCAAATGGATGAAGAAGCCAAAGCGAAAGGCATTAGATTTTGTGGACTGTGAAATTGCTGAGAAGATGTCCAATTAAACAATGGGCCATGTCGATCAAGGAATGGAAAAGTGATAAGCTTGAAATGCCATTAAGAGATTGCATCTTTTACTTGCAAGTGAATAGTAGATCTTGGACTTGTACCTATCATCTCACTTATCTGCAATAGTAAACCGGGGTATTAGAGATTCAATATTATTTTACTGGAAAATGTTCATAAATTGTCGCTTTCTTCATTGTGGATTATTCAAATTCGTATACTAGACGGTAATGACCGGAGCCACGTTTTTCTATGAAATGATAATTGCCGCCATAGACTTGACCGATATGTCTTGCAAGAAAAGTGAAGAAGGCTTCCACATCATTTACATGTAGAAAAATCCTACTCCATGCTAGACATGATGGTGCAAGTAAAAACAATTAGTAAAGTTCAACTTTCTAGCACTAATTTGTCATTACCCATCTAGAATGGATGTCCGGAAAACTCCCCCACTATCTTTTATGCATTTAGCCAATGAAGAAATTCTATGGCAATTAGAATTTTCCACACCCAAGTAAAACCCACCACCAAATACTTTGACCCCATTAACCACTTTTGAAGAAGACTTTGACTTCTGTAAGATTATAGTTAAGTGCATCACTGTCTTGAAGGCATTGTGCTCGACCAAAAAAATGGAATTTTACCAGTTCCTCTATTTTCTCTTTTGTCTTTCTGGGCAATTGTTATTAAACCTTCCTTTTTTCACAACACAATTATGTCGTCCGGTCCAAAGTGATGCCTTGCTTCAGTTCAATGATTCCCTCACAGTTGAAACTGACACAGACTCAGATTGTGATCCGAAGATGACTACATGGAAGAACGGCTTGGATTGCTGCTCGTGGGATGGTGTCACCTGTGACAATGTAATGGGTAACATTATCGGCCTTGATCTTTCATATAGCTGTCTGCAGGGGACCCTCCATTCTAATAGTTCACTCTTTGCACTTCGCCATCTTCAGAGCCTCAACCTTGCTTTTAACAATTTTCGTTCCTCGCCCATTTTGCCTGAACTAAGTGTGTTTGTTGAACTGAGGCACCTCAATCTCTCTAATTCCAATTTTTTAGGTTTAGTTCCTGTTGAAATTTCTTTCCTTTCTAAACTTGTTTTACTTGATCTCTCTCAAAACAATATGAACGATGGTATTTTTCAGGAAGGAAGTCTTAAGATTGAAAATACTGGTTTCAAAATCCTTGTTCAAAATTTGACAGAGTTAAGGGAACTTAACCTCGGTTCGATAGACATGTCTGCTGTTTCGATCAGTTCTTTAGTGAATTTATCATCCTCCTTGACGTTTTTCAGTGTGAATGACTGCATGTTACAAGGGGAACTTCCGCCTAACATTTTTAGCTTGCCAAACCTCCTTGATCTCAATTTGGAATTGAATGATTTCACGGTTTCTTTTCCGAAGTCTAATTGGAGCAAGTCTCTTGAATCCTTAAGCCTCTTCTTGACAAGCATCTCGGGCAAAATACCTGATTCAATCAGTGAATTCAAGAATTTAAAAACTCTGGATCTTAGTTACTGCACATTGACATGATCGATTCCCTCATCATTTGTGAACTTAACAAAATTAACCACTTTGGACCTTTCACACAATGAATTAACTGGTCATATCCCGTCATTTGTTGTAAAACTTGAACAACTCATCGATGTGGACCTTTCTTTCAACAACTTCACCGATGTTTTAGACTTGGGAGTCTTTTCGACACTGAAAAATCTGCAAGCCCTTCGTCTTACGGTTGAGCTAAATCTAACGTACAATAGTATGAATCACACATTTCTGAAGCTTGAGACTTTGGGCTTGCCTTCCTGCAACTTGACCGAGTTCCCTCCTTTTCTGAACTCTTTGAAAATGCTAAGAGAATTAGATCTCTCCAAAAATAAGATTGGCGGTCAGATACCGAGATGGTTTTAGGATGTAGGGAAAGGTACCCTACAGTATCTTGATATTTCTAGTAACCTTCTTGAGGGAGGCATACAACAATTTCCTTGGCAAGAGTTTATCCATGTTGACCTTAGCAACAACTTATTCCAAGGCCCGCTTCCAATTCCACCACTCCCTATAGTTTACTTTTGGGCCACCGACAATCACTTCAGTGGAGAGATTCCCTCTTCCATTTGCAAAGTAAGCTCCCTTAAATCTCTAAGGTTGGCTCGTAACAATCTCTCTGGCTCTATTCCACAATGTTTGGGAAACTTAGCCAACCTCTCGAGACTAGACTTGAGTTTCAACAAGTTTGAAGGGACATTTCCGCGGGCTATAAACAATTGTGCATCATTGGCCTTGTTAAACGTCAGTTACAATAGAATCAACGATACTTTTCCGAAGTGGTTGCTAGAAGCCCCCTCATTAGTGGCCATCGCTCTGCAGTTCAATAAATTTCATGGCCAAATCTATCCTCCAACTGTTCCATTTCATTCCTCCAGGCTTCGTATTTTTTCCATATCTAACAATGATTTAGAGGGTCAATGGCCCGAAGAATATTTTCTCCGTCGGTTGAATCTGTGGACCATTGATCTATCCAACAATAGATTTGAAGGTCCTCTTCCGATTCCACCGCCCACCACTCAAATCTATTCCATTGCAAACAACAAGATTGGTGGAATGTTTCCCCTTTGATATGCAATGCCACTGAGCTCATAGTCCTTGACTTGTCCAATAATAGTTTGAGGGGCACCTTGCCCTCGTGCTTGATGAGCTTTAGCGAAAATCTCTCACTGCTCAACGTCCGAATCAACATGATTCAAGGTGTGATCCCTAGAAAATTTGCTGAGGATAGCAACCTAAGGACTATTGACTTCAGTCGAAATCGATTTGAAAGGACATTGCCACCGTCCTTACTACGTTGTGAAAATTTGGAGGTTTTGGATCTCGGCAACAATAGAATCGAGGATACGTTCCCCGATTGGTTGGGAACCCTTCCCGAGCTACAGGTTCTTGTTTTGAGGTCCAACATGTTCCATGGCTTTGTGAGTAATCCTAGAGAAGCTCACTCATTTTCTCAATTGCGCATTTTCGACCTATCCAACAACAATCTGAGTGGTCCCTTACCCGTTAGATATATTATGAAGCTTACTGCCATGATGAATCAGGATAAAAGATGGGGCAAGCTGACGTATATGGGAGATGATAATTATCAAGATTCAGTCATGGTGACCATGAAAGGACTGGATATATGGTTGGAAAAAATTCTAACTATTTTCACGAGTATCGACTTATCGAGCAACCATTTTGGTGGGGAGCTTCCATTGTATATTGGAAACCTGAAGTCGCTCAAAGGGCTAAACTTTTCCCACAACAATCTCACTAGCTATATCCCTCCGTCTATTGGCAATTTGATTGAACTCGAATGGCTAGACCTCTCTTCAAACAAGTTTACCGGAAGGATTCCTCAAGAACTAGCAGATTTGACGTCTCTTGCATTCTTGAACCTCTCAAAGAATCAGCTCATCGGACCTATTCCTCAAGGATGGCAATTCAACACATTCGAGAGCAACTCGTTTGCCGGGAATCCTAGGCTATGCGGATTTCCATTGCTAGAGACATGCACAAACAGTTCACGAGAAATTCCACCAGTAATCATCCTTCAGGCAAACGATATGGAGCACGGAGGCTGGTTTGAGTGGAAAGCTATATTGATGGGTTATGGGTGTGGAACCGTAGCTGGAGTCTCTCTAGGATACATTGTTCTCGGATCTAGAAAATTTGAATGGCTCACGGGGTTGCTTGAAAGGAAAGGAGCTAATGTGAGAAAGAAGTGGAGGAGGAATGCTCGTAGATCTTATCAAAGATGAGAATCTCGACTATTCATTCTTTGCATTGTAATATGATGAGTAAATCTATTGAGGTGCCTTGAGACCGATTACATGCTTATTATTTTGGCCTTTTTTATCATTTAAGCTTAGTCTCATCCTAGTAAATCATCCAAGTAAAGAAAATAAGATCTAATTTATGCTTACTTCTTGTGGGAACTTATTTCTTTCCTTTTTTCAGGGGATAATATCGAAACCATAAGAAAAGCGAGACA
This sequence comes from Eucalyptus virginea, assembly GCA_014182375.1. Classification (NCBI taxonomy): domain Eukaryota; kingdom Viridiplantae; phylum Streptophyta; class Magnoliopsida; order Myrtales; family Myrtaceae; genus Eucalyptus; species Eucalyptus virginea. Next base: position 5,572,183 of record CM024519.1, on the reverse strand, counting down.
TCATTCGCTTTTGGTTTAATATATAGGCCAGTGTGAAGGTACACATGACTAGTGTGCGTGATCGCCGGTGTCTTTAGGAATTGCGTGATTATTTAATATAGGCTACTTCTTTTTACTTTTGTAGAGAAAAGAAAAAGTTTTTTTTAGGAATTGAGTGATTACTTAATTAAGTTGATATGTGATGAATAGTTATTATAGATGTGTGAATTGAATGATCACTTGATGAAAAGAAAACAACTGCTTGAGGTCCTCGGTTCCTCCCTTGGTCGGTCCGATACTCGGTTCCGAAAATGAGTAACCGGGCCGTCGGTTTGGTTCCCGATTCTGAGGTGGGAACCGATCATCTTTAATGCCCATGGCTGATAATCGGCTTACACTAAGGCCTGGTGACTGGGCGAAGGGGAAGAAGAAAATAAAAAATTTTAAATTTTAAATTTTAAAAATTCAATTTTTTTATTATGATATAAAATCATGAGATTAAAATCACTTTTACGATAAAATCTAATATTAAAAAATATTTTTGGTCATGTACCGCTAAATAAAAAAAAAATTATCCACTTTTCTAGAATATGATTTTTGAAAAAGTAATTTTTTTTTATGAAATTTTGCTCGAAATAAATGTACCTAACATTACATAGATTAATTGAGTAGTGTCGAGGAAAAGCCATTACCGTGTATAGCAAGGCAATCAGCGGAATTTTGGGGGTTTTTTGTCAACCAACTTTACTTTTTCTTGTCGGCCATATAGCAATTAGCTCGTTCTCATCGACTACCAGCGCTTTGCTTTTCGGTCTTCCAAGGCGTAATATAAATAATTTCAACTTTTAGAAAAGCAAGAGTGCCATTCTTCTTCTTTTCACACATGGTGTTGGAAGAGAGAGAGAGAGCTATCGATTTACCAAGCGAATACCATGGCTAGCTCAGCCGCAGGAAGTTACCAGGAAGATAGGGTGGCAGGTGTTTGTGAGCTTCAGAAGATCCCATTCTCACCACCGATAGCATTTGACTTTATGGTCTTCGTCGTGATATATTACGACCTTCTGCTTTAACTATTTTCTCATAGACCCATGATGGCATTTGAGCGGTTTCCTAATTGCTACTCCGTTGATGAATGACAGAGGAGATAGGCCCAAGCACAACGTTACTGATAGGATCTCCTACAGTTGTTACATCATCAGCTTCACTGAGTTCTTATCGTCATCTCAGCATCAGGAGCTAAATTCATACAATTCTTTTGAACAAACGCAAGACAATCCAATTTCCGCTTGGAATAATTAATCCAACGGATGAGTGTAAAAGCGTCGTTCACATGTCTCAAGGTGGTCTCCATTGCACGATGAAGAACGTGGCCTTACAAATTGGTCTTGGCATGAGAACACTGTAATTTTAAAACATATTTTATCATATCCAAACCAAAACAAAAACCAAATAGTTGATCACTTAACTAAACATTACTCGAGGATTAAAATTTGTATTTATGTTGTTCTACAGATTTGTTGAAAAAAATTCGGCAACCATTTATCGTGAGTAGGTAATATGAAGAGATTTATTGTAGAAAGAAAATGGACATAGGCGAGCATCGAATTGAATAATTAAAATGATTGTTTTCTTCATTATGATTTATTCAAATTCGTCCATCAGACGGTAATGATCAGAACCATGTGTTTCCATGAAATGAGAATAGCCGCCATAGACTTGACTAACTCATCTTTCAAGAAAAGCGGAGAAGGCTTCCGCATTCATACATATAAAAAAAATCCTATTCCATACTTAACATGATATTGCAATAAAAAACAATTAATATAGTTCAACTTTCTAGCACTTATTTGTCAGTGCCCATCTCGAATGGTTGAACATTGTGCGAGCAGAGAAGAGAGCTTAGACACCGACTCGTCCACTTGCTCGCAACTTGTGGACAACCCCGACATTTCTGCTTGCCACCGAGAAAGCGCGGAACCTCGCAGATCAGCCCGAAGCATGTGGACGTGCCCGAAGACGACTTGGATGGCGAATTTTGCAGCCTGGGTGTTTCCTCTCCCCCAGCTCATTCGATGCCCCCAAAAATACGGCCGCGGGCAATGAAGACCTGAGAAATTTGACAGAGCAGCAGAATGCCAATCCTTCTAGCTGTCAAGGGGAAAAAAACTACATTTACTTTGAATATCAAAAGTTGTAAATTATTATGAGAAATTCTAATATCATGAGTTATGTTGACAATTTAAATTCTAAAAAACTATTTGTTATGATATCGAAACGTTGATTTGGAAGAAGAAATAAAATAATTTTAGCAAAACACGGTCCATTCACTCGGTAATTAATAAATCATCTATATTTTCTAAGCAACCTAAATACGAAATAACATTTGCTAAGAAGTAAAATATAAATATTTTTTTTGTCAGTCCTACTCTATTCCTACTCTGCACTCACTCTCAGACTTTTGCCCTGCGGCGTAGGAGTCGAAATCCACTCCTGAAACTTACGTGTCCCCACCCCATCCCCCTGAAAAGGTGGGGATTTGAACCCCTCACCTCCCCCTTCCATGTTTGCGGGTCAGGATGGATCGAGTGATTGAACACGATTTGGCTCGTTTCGAGTATTGAGTCTTGACATTTTCACGCGGTCAATTTGGGTCGGGTCGGATCTTCAATGTCGGGCCACCCATCTGGGGCTCCTCCATGTGCTTCCGTGTCTTTCATAGTCTCACTCAGTTTCTCCGCGCTCCTCTCCCCCATCTTCGCATCTCGCAGTCTGAAGACGTCGTCGGTTGGATTTCGCAGCTCGGTTGGATTTCTTGTCTTTGAGTGGATGTGCATTGTGGGGTCAGAGTTAGACCCGGTTGCTCTGCATTTTCTGATTGATTCCCTGGGAAAATTCTGGACTAATTTGTGTTCTTTCGGGTCCGTTTCGCGTGATGTCGATTCGCTCTTGTATTTCTTTCTTAGTTGGCCGCTTAAAAGCTGTGTCGCACGGCTTTCCGGGATGCTTGGTTATGGTCTTTCGGAAATGCGCGCTGAGTGTTCGATGAAAGTTGTGAAAGAGGAGTCAAATGTAGAAGAGAACTATCTTTGCTTGTTTGACACATGATATACCGTTGAAACGTGGAATGGAGAAAAACCACTCGAAACTGAGTTGTGTTAGGACGGTTTTCTGTCGTGACACGAGATGGCTTTGTTCAAGTGTGGTTTTCTCGATACATCACATACATTAGTCATTTGACTGCTTCATGAGATACTTTATCAGCAGTCAGGGTCAATATTATATCTCTTGGCTGTTAATGCTTTTTGTTGTTCTAGTGCAGTGGTGTGGGAACTAAGAGTGCGTTTGTTTCGCGGAAAATATTTTTCAAAAGATGATTGGTCATATTACTTAGAAAAATTAGTCAAGGAAAAATGTTTGCACTATCGACCACAATCTATGACTAACAATTTTCGTAGATGATGGAAATATTTCTCATTTAATCTTGAGCTTTTTGTGAAGTAAATGCACCCTAAGTTACTTATTTACAAAGATCTTGTTTCCAGTATAGTTCTATTACAGTCTACTATATTGCAAGCTTAAGGCTTGTGGTTTATACTTCTCTTCTTTTGTAATGAAAAAGGTGACTTTTAATAACCAAAACAACATACTGGGCCTTGACATAAAGAGGGAATGGAAAAGATGAACATTCTAATTTTCTGATTATTTTCCCTTTTATCTGACTTTGGTGCTTTCATCGTAGCAATTCGAAGTTCGTTATATTGATTGCCCAACTCAGAGATGGTTATCCCACCGCCAGCTAAGCCACCGAGAATAAAAAACTTTCTCAAGCCTTATGTTCTGAAGATGCACTTCACTAACAAGTTTGTAAGTGCCCAAGTCATCCATTCCCCAACTGCTACTGTGGCGTCTTCGGTGAGCTCGCAGGAGAAGGCTTTGAGACCAAGCATGGACTCGACTCGAGATGTGGCTGCAGCTGCGAAGATAGGAAAGATACTGGGAGAGAGGCTGCTGCTCAAGGGCATCCCTGCTGTCGCCGTCCACTTGAAAAGAGAACAAAAGTATCATGGCAAAGTCAAGGCGGTTATCGATTGTGTGAGAGAAGCAGGTGTGAAGTTGCTTTGAAAACTCCTGAACTTATCGGTTGTATTTGTTTTAAGACTTGTGACCTCTGTTCGAAGTGATCTTCACTCGAGAAAGATTGAAAGAGAGTGCATGAACTTTTTATGTTGGAGGCTGCTTATATTGATTTCTTCTTTGTAAGGATATAAGCATATTGAATGTTTGGACATGTATGCATCTGAGCATGTGCTTTGGCGTGTTTGGATAGATTATCAGGGTTAGAATGATTGAAAATGATGAGCCTGCCGCTCAACTCTTAAATACTTAAGTCATTGCATCCATACAAGTTGGTTCAGAGTCTAATATAGACCATTGATTGCTCACGTTCGGCGCTTTCGGTTTCTACCGGAGCCCTACTGATATTGAAGGAAAACAGCTGCTTGAGACGCTCGACTTCCAAAGATCTTGCACTCTTTGTAGCTCCAAAAGATGTTCAATTTATACTATTTACCATATAAACATTGTACGGCTATGGGAGAGAAGGCACAGGAAGCTATATGCATTAGTTAACGGATGATCAGGTTGATGAACTGTGACTTAATCATGAAGTAGCTCTATCCGTCCGTCACATAGAGATGGTGACTTGACACTTGGCTATGAAGCCGCAAGGACTTGGAATTGAAGCTTTGTTGCTCAAGCATATATGAAAATCCTATGCTAGCCTTAATTTCAGCCAAAGAGACAAAGTTTAAGACAAATTGAGTTTACTTTATTAACCGGAAAAAGTTGTTATAGCAATATAGCAATCATAATCACGCTCAGGAAACAGCAGTGCATTGGACGTCCCTGAACTTACGTGCTTCCTAAGAGATTCACCGACGAATGTGGTGGTGCATGGTATAATTCCGAAGGAAAAGGCAATAAAACCGAACTCCTTTGTAAATACCTGAAAAGCTCCAGAGGAGCTAGCTATTCATCCTGGAAGAATTGCCCAGACAATTGCTTCAATCCATTTTATTTCGCTACTAGAATACAGGTTCCGTCTCAAAATCTGCAGTGAAAGACATGCGGTTTGTGTCTTTCTCAAGCAGCACGATGTGGGGATCCACGTGGAAGGCGTTGAAAAAATGGAGCCACGAAGATGCAAATGTGTATGTTTTCGTCAAAAAATTTTCGGGAATTGGAATTTGGAATAACATCGAGCCCCTGATAAGCAAAGCACCTAGATTTGTGCAACTTCATTCCAATGGACCGAACCTTACGAGCAACTTCATCCTTGGATGGGTCCTGAAACCGATAGAGGATGAAGTTCCTGAAACCGATAGAGATTTTTCGATCTCTTTCAACCTCTGCAACACTCAGGTCCGTCATCCTTCGTCATACTCCGAATGAAGTTTACAAGGAAATTTTCTTTTACAGCATTTGACGTGCGATTAAAGATGCAGAATTGGGAGTAATCGAGGACGCCCTTGCATGGAACCTCAATATCATCACTTGTGTTGTTAGTTATTGTAACTGTAACATATTTGAGAAGCATTTTATCAAACTTAAAAGATATTTCGTTAGTTTATCTTAATTGAATTGTAATTGAAATCTCCATAGCATCCATTTCATGTGAAATTGGAAGATTTGAATGGCTTGCGAGAACTGCAACAAGGATGGAGAAAAGGGAAGCCAAATGGATGAAGAAGCCAAAGCGGAAGGCATTAGATTTCGTGGACTGTGAAATTGCTGAGAAGATGTCCAATTAAACCATGGGCCATGTAGATCAAGGAATGGAAAAGTGACAAACTTGAAATGCCATTCACAGATTGCATCTTTTACTTGCAAGTGAATAGTAGATTTTGGACTTGTACCTATCATCTCACGTGTCTGCAATAGTAAACCGGGGTATCAAAGATTCAATGTTATTTTACTGGAAAATGTTCATAAATGGTCGCTTTCTTCATTGTGGATTATTCAAATTCGTATACTAGACGGTGATGATCGGAGCCACGTTTTTCTATGAAATGATAGTTGCCGCCATAGACTTGACTGATATGTCTTTCAAGAAAAGTGAAGAAGGCTTCCACATCATTTACATGTGGAAAAATCCTACTCCATGCTAGACATGATGTTGCAAGTAAAAACAATTAATAAAGTTCAACTTTCTAGCACTAATTTGTCATTGCCCATCTAGAATGGATGCCCTGAAAACTCCTCCACTGTACGTTATGCGTTCAGCCAAGGGAGAAATCTATGGCACTAAGAATTTTGCACACCCAAGTAACCCCACCAAAGACTTTGACCCTAGTAACCCCATTCCAACAAGACTTTGACTTCTTAACGATTATATTTAAGTGCACCGCTATCTTAGAGGCATTGTGCTCGACCAAAAAAATGGAATTTTACCAGTTCCTCTGTGTTCTCTTTTGTCTTTCTGGGCAATTGTTATTAAACCTTCCTTTTTCCACAGCACAATTATGTCGTCCGGTCCAAAGTGATGCCTTACTTCAATTCAATGATTCCCTCACAGTTGAAACTGATACAAACTCAAATTGTGATCCGAAGATGACTACATGGAAGAACGGCTTGGATTGCTGCTCGTGGGACGGTGTCACCTGTGATAATGTAACGGGTAACATTATCGATCTCGATCTTTCATATAGCTGTCTGCAGGGGACCCTCCGTTCTAACAGTTCACTCTTTGCACTTCGCCATCTTCAGAGCCTCAACCTTGCTTTTAACAATTTCCATTCCTCACCCATTTTGCCTGAACTAAGTGTGTTTGCTGAACTAAGGCACCTCAATCTCTCTCATTCCGGTTTTTTAGGTTTAGTTCCTATTGAAATTTCTTTCCTTTCTAAACTTGTTTTACTTGATCTCTCTTATAACTACAAGACCTATGGTAATTTTGAGGTACTTAAGATTGAAAATACTGCTTTCAAAATCCTTGCTCAGAATTTGACAGAGGTGAGGGAACTTAACCTCGATTTCATAGACATGTCTGCTGTTTCGCTCAGTTCTTTCATGAATTTATCGTCCTCCTTGACGTTTTTCAGTGCGGTTGAGTGCAACTTACAGGGGGAACTTCCGCCCAACATTTTTAGCTTGCCTAACCTCCTTGATCTCAATTTGGAATACAATGATTTAACGGTTTCTTTTCCGAAGTCTAATTGGAGCAAGTCTCTTGAATCCTTAACCCTCTCGTATATAAGCATTTCGAGCAAAATACCCGATTCAATCGGTGAATTCAAGAATTTAAAAACTTTGGATCTTAGCAATTGCACATTGACAGGATCGATTCCCTCATGGCTTGTGAACTTAACAAAATTAACCACTTTGGACCTTTCACGCAATGAATTAACTGGTCATATTCCGTCATTTGTTGTAAAGCTTGAACAACTCATGGATGTAGACCTTTCTTTCAACAACTTCACCGGTGTTTTAGACTTGGGAGTCTTTTCGACACTGAAAAATCTGCTAGCCCTTCGTCTTACAGTTGAGCTAAATATAATGTACAACAGTATGAATCACACATTTCCGAAGCTTGAGACTTTGGGCTTGCCTTCCTGCAACTTGACCGAGTTCCCTCCTTTTCTGAACTCTTTAAAAATGTTAAGAGAATTAGATCTCTCAAAAAACAAGATTGGCGGTCAGATACCGAGATGGTTTTGGGATGTAGGGAAAGGTACCCTACAATATCTTGATATTTCTAGTAACCTTATTGAGGGAGGCATACAACAATTTCCTTGGAAAGAGTTGATCGGTGTTGACCTTAGTCACAACTTATTCCAAGGCCCTCTTCCAATTCCACCACTCTCTATAGTCTTCTTTTGGGCCACCGATAATCGCTTCAGTGGAGAGATTCCCTCTTCCATTTGCAAAGTAAGCTCCCTTAAATCTCTAAGGTTGGCTCTTAACAATCTCTCTGGCTCTATTCCACAATGTTTGGGAAATTTAGCCAACCTCTTGATTCTAGACTTGAGTGCCAATAAGTTTGAAGGGACATTTCCGCGGTCTTTAGATAGTTGTGCATCATTGGCCTTCCTAAACGTCAGTCACAACAGAATCAACGATACTTTTCCAAAATGGTTGCTAGAAGCCCCCTCATTACAGGTCATCGCTCTTCAGTTCAATGAATTCCATGGCCAAATCGATCCTCCAACCATTCCATTTCATCCCTCCATGCTCTCTAGTTTTTACATATCAAACAATAATCTAGGCGGTCAATGGCTTGAAGAATATTTTCTCCATAGGTTGATTATGTGGATGATTGATCTGTCCAACAACAGATTCGAAGGTCCTCTTCCAATTCCACCACCCACCGCTCTCTTCTATTTCATTGCAAACAACAAGATTGGTGGAAATGTTTCTCCTTTGATATGCAATGCTAGTGAGCTCATGGTCCTTGACTTGTCCAATAATAGTTTGATGGGCACCTTGCCAGAGTGCTTGATGAGCTTTAGCAAAAATCTCTCGGTGCTCAACCTCCGAATCAACAAGATTCAAGGTATGATCCCTAGAAAATTTGCTAAGGACAACAAACTAAGGACTATCGACTTTAGTCAGAATCGATTTGAAGGGACATTGCCACGGTCCTTGTTACATTGTGAAAATTTGGAAGTTTTGGATCTTGGCAACAATAGAATGAAGGATACATTCCCTGATTGGTTGGGAACCCTTCCCAAGCTACAGGTTCTTGTTTTGAGGTCCAACATGTTCCATGGCTTTGTGAGTAGTCCTAGAGAAGCTCGCTCATTTTGTGAATTGCGCATCTTCGACCTGTCCAACAACAATTTGAGTGGTCCTTTACCCGTTAGTTATATTATGAAGCTTACTGCCATGATGTATCAGGATAAAAGACAAGGCAAGCTGCAGTATATGGGAGATGGTAATTATCAAGATTCAGTCATGGTGACCATGAAAGGACTGGAGATACGGTTGGTGAAAATTCTAACTGTTTTCACGAGTATCGACTTATCGAGCAACCATTTTGGTGGGGAGCTTCCCGTGTATATTGGAAACCTAAAGTCGCTCAAAGGGCTAAACTTTTCCCACAACAATCTCACGGGCTATATCCCTCTGTCTATTGGCAATTTGACTGAACTCGAATGGCTAGACCTCTCTTCAAACAAGTTCATTGGAAGCATTCCTCAAGAACTAGCGGATTTGACGTCTCTTGCATTCTTGAACCTCTCAGAGAATCAGCTCATCGGACCTATTCCTCGAGGAAGGCAATTCAACACATTCAAGAGCGACTCGTTTGCCATGAATCCTAGACTATGCGGATTTCCATTGCAGGAGACATGCACAAACAATCCACAAGAAATTCCACTTGTAACCATTCTTCAAGAAAATGATACAGGGCACGGAAGCTGGTTTGAGTGGAGAGCCATATTGATGGGTTATGGGTGTGGAACCGTAGGTGGAGTCTCTCTAGGATACATTGTTTTTGGATCAAAAAAATTTGAATGGCTCGCGGGGTTGCTTGAAAAGAAAGGAGCTAATGTGAGAAAGAAGTGGAGGAGGAATGCTCGTAGGTCTTATCAAATATGAGAATCTCGACTGTCCATTCTTTGCATTGTAATATGATAGAGTAAATCTGTTGAGGTGCCTTGAGACCGATTACGTGCTTATTATTTTGGCCTTTTTATCATTTAAGTGTAGTCTCATCCAAGTGAACAAACTAAGATCTAATTTATGTCTGCTTCCTGTGGGAACTTATTTCTTTCCTTTTTTCAAGGGATAATATGGAAACCATAAGAAAAGTGAGACATGATTCGCTTTTGGTTTAATATATAGGCCAATGTTGAGGTACATGCGACTAGTGTGCGTGATCGCCGGTGTCTTTAGGAATTGCGTGATTATTTAATATATGCTACTTCTTTTCGCTTTTGTAGAGAAAAGAATAAGTTTTTTTTCACAAATTGAGTGATTACTTAATTTAGTTGATATGGGATGAATAGTTATTATAGATGTTTGAACTGAGTGGTCACTTGATGAAAAGAAAGTATTAGGTAGTTGTTGAAACCTAATTTTGCCGGTTTGGCAAACCATCTTTACTTGAGAAAAAAAAGAAAAGAAAATTTGAATCAGGTCAGTTTGACTCGCCCCTCTTGGGCCCAGCCTGCGACCCTGCACCTGCTCGGCCTGTCTCTTCTATAGTGCGCGTCTGACCCGGCCTCTCCTCCCTTTATTTTCTCTTTCTCGCCCCGCTCCGTTAGTCCTCCGCCTCACGACACACAGCCGTCGCCGCTCTTCGCTGCTCGTCATCCCACTTCTCCCGCAATCGCACCAGGGCTTCTATTTGCCCCTGTTTTCTTGACTAGAGTACTCTGAAGAGCTCGTCTCCTATCCATCCACCTTCACCGGTTCCGACCTTCGACGTAACATAGAACTCGCTCCCTTCTACTCGGATTCATGGCTTGAGGTTCTGAAGCGACTAGGTCTCGCTCGAGATCCGTTCGTTGGCCCGTGACTCTGATCCTTAACGACAATCGGAGCTTCCGTCGTCGATCCAGTTGCTAGTCGCAGCTTCGTTTCGGTCCTTTAACAATGCAACAGTCTTACCTTGTTATACTTTTTTTTTTTCTGATGAAGGAGAATAGCCGAAATAGCATGTTTCGGATTAGGATCGAATCAACTTTTTCCGAGTCTATGTCAACGATTAGACGTATCCCGGACTGTTTTTGGGTGGATGTGATCCGAGTTCATTGATGCTCAATTTTATTTTCCCGAAGGGAAAACGCGCACACGCGTTTAGGGAAGAGAGGAGAATTCGCTCTAGAGGGCTCTCATTCTCTCCTGCTCGCAGCTCTCATCGACTTGCGGCCACCGGCATGTCTTCCCTCAGCACGTCCGTTCGTAATCGGTCGCTCGGTCATCACTCCTCCTGCTCGTGCCGTCACTTCTGGCTCACAGCGACGGAGGGCGAGAATTCCTTTCTCGGTTCTCAATTCTCCTCCTGCAATATAGTTGTCGGCCACCGCAACTTTTTCCTCTGGTTTGAGGTCGCCACTCAGTTCATCACCGGAAGCTTACCTCCAGCTCACTAGCGCTCGCCTCCACTCTAAATCACCTCTCTTCTGCTCCGCTTCCATGTCAGTTGCCGTACTTTGTCCAATCACAGACTTCGCCTCGTCGTAAGGGATTGACACAACCTTTCCGAGCTTCTAGTCACGAAACTGTCTCTTTGGTTTCTGGTTTTCTCTCATTCGGATGAAGTTTGGTCCAAGTCTTCAGAAAACGAAGCCGAGCGAAATCTCTCTCTCTGCTGTCCTCCCTCCGCTCTCCACGCGAGGCTTAACTTGGAGCCATATAATCTCCTTCGAGATTGTACATGATTTCAAGGTTCAAGTGAGGGTGCTGATTTCACTGATTCTTTTGGCTTGATGGGAGAGTTGAGATGAAACGGCGATTTTGAGTGACGCACGTTCTGTTTGACATATTGTCCGAGGGAGGTTTTACTTTTACACCCGTGCTCGGACTTGGTGGACTTGTCCTTTCAATTTTTAAGCAAGCCCTATCGTGAACCTTTAGGAGCATAACCGGGAAGCTGAGTCGAGTCAAATTGCGAGTCGGATTTGGCGATCCAGATCATCGCCATGGTTGCAGCTGAAATGCGGGAATGAGTAGTTGTTTCGGACGCTGTTGCTGCAGTCGCTGCATCGTCTTGAGAGCTCACGCTCGTGTTGAGGACATTGACCATTAAAGCTAAGTCCCATGCTCTCGATCTCTTGGATTTTCCGTAGCGTCACGTATGAATGTTGCTGGCTTTGTTTATAGCTCGTCGTTTCCATTTTTTTGTTCCCCTTCGAATGGGCTTTGAATAGGTGGGCTTGAGCGGGTTTGGTAATTTTGGGCTTGATTTAGTCTAAGTGAGTTGGGCCTGGTCCTCAATTTTATGAGTCGACTTAATGTATTTGGGTTGGGCTTGCTTTCGTAGGCCCAATCATATCTTTGGCCCACGCTTTGTGTACCTGGAACCGTGAGACCAGACCCATTTCTAAATAATTTTATCATACGCAACTTCATTCCAATGGACAAAACCTTACGAGCAACTTCATCCTTGGATGGTTACTGAAACTGATAGAGATTCTCGATCTCTTTCGACCTCTGCAACACTCGTGTCCATCATCCTTTCCGATACTCCGAATGAAGTTTATGAGGAATTCTTTTTAACATAGCATTTGAAAGTACGAACAAAAATGCAGGACTGGACGTAATCGAGGATGCCTTTGTATGGAACCTCAATATCATCCCTTGTGTTGTTAGTTTTTGTAACTGTAACATACTTGACAAGCATTTTGTCAAACTTAAAAGATATTTCATCAGTTTATCTTAATTGAGAATTGTAATTAGAATCTCCATAGCATCCATTTCATGTGAAACTAGAAAACTCTATTGGCTTGCGAGAACTGTGAGAAATATGGAGGAAAGGGAAGTCAAATAGATGAAGAAGCCAAAGTAGAAGGCATAAGATTTCATGGACCATGAAATTGTTGAGAAGATGTCCAATTTAATTGTGCGCCATGTTGATCAAGGAATGGAAAAGTCGTCGCCTTGAAATGTTATTCAGAGATTGCATCTTTTACTTGTAGCTGAATAGTAGATCTTGGACTTGTACCTATCATCTCACTTGTCTACAATAATAAATAGGGGTATTAGAGGTTCAAGGTTATTTTACTGGAAAATGTTCATAAATGACTATTTTCTTCACTACGGATTATTCAATTTCGTCTACCTGACGGTAGTAACTAGAGCCACGCGTTTCTATGAAATGAGAATTACCACAATAAACTTGACTAACTCATCATTCAAAAAAAGTGGGGAGGCTTCTGCATCGTGTACATGTAGAGAAATCCGATTTCATGCTAGATATGATATGTCAAGTAAAAACAATTAATAAAGTTCAACATTCTAGCACTAATTTGTCAATGCCCATCTAGAATGGATGTCCTGAAAACTCTTCCACCGTTCTTTTTGCGTTTAGCCAAGGAAGAAATTTTATGGCACTAAGAATTTTCCACACCCAAGTAAACCCCAACAAAGACTTTGACCCCAACAACAACATTTGATGAAGACTTCGACTTCTTAACGATTCTAATTAAGTGCACTGCTATCTTAGAGGCATTGTACTCGACCAAAAAACATGAAATTCTACAAGCCCCTCTATTTTCTATATGATGAAAATTGCCATCATATTCACGCAATGTTATGAATTATTCAAAGTTGTATACCGAACAGTGATTACCAAAGTCACGCATATCTATAAAATGAAAATTGACACCATAAACTTGACCAATATGCCTTTCAAGAAAAGCAGAGAAGGCTTCCATATCTTGGATATGTAGAAAAGTCCTATTTCATGCTTGATATGATAATACAAATAAAAACAATTAATAAAGTTCAACTTTCTAGCACTAATTTGACAATGCCCATCTAGAATGGATGCTCTAAGCACTCCTCCACCATCCTTTATGCGTTCAGCCAAGGAAGAGTTGTATGTACATGTTAATATGCACATGTTATGAGGGCTTTGAATGTTTCGGATTTAAAAGGAAAAAAGGAAATGTGCAGAAATCGCAATATTCAAATTAAGTAGAAAAAAAAAATGAATAGTGGATCTTGGACTTGTACCTATCATCTCACTTGTCTACAATAGTAAATGGGGGTATTAGAGATTCAAGGTTATTTTATCGGAAAAATGTTCATAAATGATTGTTTTCTTCATTACGAATTATTCAATTTCGTCTACTAGACGAGTAGTACCTAGAGCCACGCGTTTCTATGAAATGAGAATTGCCACCATAAACTTGACTAACTCATCATTCAAAAAAAGTGGGGAAGGCTTCTGCATCATGTACATGTAGAAAAATACTATTTCATGCTAGATATGATATTTCAAATTAAAACAACTAATAAAATTCAACATTCTAGCACTAGTTTGTCAATGCCCACCTAGAACGGATGCCCTGAAAACTCTTCCACCGTCCTTTTTGCGCTTAGCCAAGGAAGAAATTCTGTGGCACTAAGAATTTTCCACACCTAAATGAACCCCACCAAAGACTTTGACCCCAACAATGACATTTGATGAAGACTTTGACTTCTTAACGATTCTAATTAAGTGCACTGCTATCTTAGAGGCGTTGTGCTCGACCAAAAAACATGGAATTCTACAAGTCTCTATATTTTCTATACAATGAAAATTGCCATCATATTCACACAATGTTATGAATTATTCAAAGTTGTATACCGAACGTTGATTACCAGAATCATGCATATCTATGAAATGAAAATTGCCACCATAAACTTGACCAATATGCCTTTCAAGAAAAGCGGAGAAGGCTTCCATATCTTGGATATGTAGAAAAATCCTATTCCATGCTTGATATGATATTGCAAGTAAAAACAATTAATAAAGTTCAATTTTCTAGCACTAATTTGACAATGCCCATCTAGAATGGATGCTTTCAAAACTCCTCCACCATCCTTTATGCGTTCAGCCAAGGAAGAGTTGTATGTACATGTTAATATGCACACATTTTGAGGGTTTCAAATGTTTCGGATTTAAAAGGAAAAAACGAAATTTGCAGAAATCACAATATTCAAATTAAGTAGAAAACAAATAATGAATATTAGATCTTGGACGTGTACCTATCATCTCACTTGTCTACAATAATAAACAAGGGTATTAGAGATTCAAGGTTATTTTACCGGAAAATGTTCATAAATGATTGTTTTATTCATTACATATTATTCAATTTCGTCTACTAGATGATAGTAACCAAAGCCACGCGTTTCTATGAAATGAGAATTGCCACCATAGACTTGACTAACTCGTCATTAAAAAAAAGTGGAGAAGGCTTCCGCATCGTGTATATGTAGAAAAATCCTATTCCATGCTAGATATGATGTTTCAAGTTAAACCAATTAATAAAGTTCAATATTCTAGCACTAATTTGTCATTGCCCATCTAGAATAGATGCCTTGAAAACTCTTCCACTGTCCTTTTAGCATTTAACCAAGGAAGAAATTCTATGGCACTAAAAATTTTCCACACCCAAATAAACCCCACCAAAGACTTTGACCCCAACAATGACATTTGATGAAGACTTTGACTTCTTAACGATTCTAATTATGTGCACTGCTATCTTAGAGGCGTTGTGCTCGACCAAAAAAACATGGAATTCTACAAGTCCCTCTATTTTCTATACAATGATAATTGCCATCATATTCACACAATGTTATGAATTATTCAAAGTTGTATACCGAACGTTGATTACCAGAATCACGCATATCTATGAAATGAAAATTGCCACCATAAACTTGACCAATATGCCTTTCAAGAAAAGCGAAGAAGGCTTCCATATCTTGGATATGTAGAAAAATCCTATTCCATGCTTGATATGATATTGCAAGTAAAAACAATTAATAAAGTTCAATTTTCTAGCACTAATTTGACAATGCTCATCTAGAATGAATGCTCTAAAAACTCCTCCACCGTCCTTTATGCGTTTAGCCAAGGAAGAGTTGTATGTACATATTAATATGCACACATTATGAGGGTTTCGAATGTTTCAAACTTAAAAGGAAAAAACGAAATGTGCAGAAATCGCAAGATTCAAATTAATTTAAAAACAAATAATGAATAGTAGATCTTTGACTTGTACCTATCATCTCACTTGTCTACAATAGTAAATAAGGGTATTAGAGATTCAAGGTTATTTTACTGGAAAATGTTCATAAGTGGTTGTTTTCTTTATTACGAGTTATTCAATTTCGTCTACCAGACGGTAGTAACCAGAGCCGCACGTTTCTATGAAATGAGAATTGTCATTCAAAAAAAGTGGAGAAGGCTTCTGCATCTTGTACAAGTAGAAAAATCCTATTTCATGCTGGACATGATATTCCAAATTAAAACAATTAATAAAGTTCAACATTCTAGCATTAATTTGTCAATGCCCATCTAGAATTGATGCCCTGAAAACTCTTCCACTGTCCTTTTAGCATTTAGCCAAGGAAGAAATTCTGTGGCACTAAGAATTTTCCACATCCAAGTAAACCCCACCAAAGACTTTGACCCCAATAACGACATTTGATGAAGACTTTGACTTCTTAATGACTCTAATTAAGTGCACCACTATCTTAGAGGCATTGTGCTCTACCAAAAAACATGGAATTCTACAAGTCCTTGTATTTTCTATATAATGACAATTGCCATCATAGTCACGCAATGTTATGAATTATTCAAAATTGTATGCCGAACGGTGATTACCAGAGTCACGCATATCTATGAAATGAAAGTTGCCACCATAAACTTGACCAATATGCCTTTCAAGAAAAGCGAAGAATGCTTCCATATCTTGGATATGTAGAAAAATCATATTACATGCTTAATATGATATTGCAAATAAAAACAATTTATAAAATTCAACTTTCTAGCACTAATTTGATGCCCATCTAGAATGGATGCTTTGAAAACTCCTCCATTGTCCTTCATGCGTTTGGCCAAGGAAGAGTTGTATGTGCATGTTAATATGCACACGTTATGAGGGTTTCGAATGTTTGGGATTTAAAAGGAAAAAAAGAAATGTGTAGAAATTGCAAGATCAAATTAAGTAGAGAACAAATGATGAATAGTGGATTTTGGACTTGTACCTACAATAGTAAATAGGGGTATTAGAGATTCAAGGTTATTTTACTGGAAAATGTTCATAAATGGTTGTTTTCTTCATTATGAGTTATTCAATTTCGTCTACCAGACGGTAGTAACCAGAGCCACGTGTTTCTATGAAATAAGAATTGCCGCCATAGGCTTGACTAACTCGTTATTAAAAAAAAGTGGAGAAAGCTTCCGCATCGTGTATATGTAGAAAAATCCTATTTCATGCCAGATATGATATTCCAAGTAAAAACAATTAATACATTCTAGTACTAATTTGTCAATACCCATTTAAAATGGATGCCTTGAAAACTCTTCCACCACCCTTTTTGCATTTAGTCAAGGAAGAAATTCTATGGCACTAAGAATTTTCCACACCCAAATAAATCCAACCAAAGACTTTGACCCCAACAACGACATTTGAAGACTTTGACTTCTTAACGATTCTAATTAAGTGCACCGCTATCTTAGAGGCGTTGTGCTCGACCAAAAAATATGAAATTCTATGAGTCCCTGTATTTTCTATATAATGAAAAGTGCCATCATAGTCCGGTAATGTTATGAATTATTCAAAGTTGTATACTTAATGGTGATTACGAGAGTTACGCATATCTATGAAATAAAAATTGCCACCATAAACTCGACCAATATGCCTTTCAAGAAAAGCGGAGAAGGCTTCCATATCTTGGATATGTAGAAAAATCCTATTTCATCCTTGATATGATATTGAAAGTAAAAACAATTAATAAAGTTCAACTTTCTAGCACTAATTTGACAATGCCCATCTAGAATTGATGCTCTAAAAACTCCTCCACCGTCCTTTATGCATTCAACCAAGGAAGAATTGTATGTATATGTTAAAATGCACACCTTATGAGGGTTTCGAATGTTTCGGATTTATAAGGAAAAAAGCGAAAATGTGCAAAAATCGCAAGATTCAAATTAAGTAGAAAACAAATAATGAATGTCAATCTTATAGGCCTAATTGATCTAATTATGGGAACAAAACCAAGAGAGGGTGGGTTCTCTTCTTTGTTGCACGAAGCCATGGTAAGGGCATCCTTTGTGAGTAACTGTTCATAGGTACCCATCGAGTTCTCCAATTTTTTTAGTGGATAGAATTCAAGTGTAAAGATATTAACTTCCAGTTTAAAATTTTATACTTGTTTCTTGTGGGAACTTATTTCTTTTCTTTGTTCAATGGATAATATTAAAACCATGAAAAAGCAAATCTCGCTTTTGGTTTAATATATAGGTCAATGTTGAGGCACACACGACGTATGTGCGTGATTGTCGGTGTCTTTGGGAATTGAGTGATTATTTAATATAGGCTACTTTTTTCACCTTCATAGAGAAAAGACTCAATCGTTTTAGGAATTGAGTGATTATTTAATTGAGCTGATATGCGACATATAGTTATTATAAGCGTATGAATTAAGTGGTCACTTGATGAAGAGAAAGTAGTGGGTAATTGTTGAAACCTAATTTTGTTAGTCCAGCGAACCACATCTCCTTGTTAGAAAAGGAAAAAGAAAAGAAAAGAAAAATTGAATTGGGCTGGTTTGCGGCCCGCTTGGGCCCAGCCCGCGACCCAGCACCCGCTCGGCCTGGCTCTTCTCCAGCCCACGTCCAATTCGTCCTCTCCTCCCTTTCGTCTCTCTTTCTCGACCCCGCTCCGTTGGTCTTCTTCCTCACGACACGCGGCCGTCGCCGCTCTTTACTGCTGGTCACCCCACTCCTCCCGCAATCGCACCAAGGCTTCCGTTCGCCCTTGTTTTCTTGACCTGAGTACTCTAAAGGGCTCTGCTCCTACCCATCCCTCCTTCACCAGTTCCGACCTTTGACGTAACACAGAACTCGCCCCGTATTGCTCGGGTTCATGGCTTAAAGTCGTGAAGCGACTAGGTCTCGCTCGAGATCTGTTCCTTGGCCGCGACTTCGATCCTTGATGATGATCAAAGCTTCCGTCATCAATCCAGTTGCTAGTCAGGGCTTCGTTTCGGTCCATTAACAATGCAACCCTCTTATCCTGTTGTGCTTTTTTCTGGTGACGGAGAAGAGCCGAGATAGCATGTTTCAGATTAGGATCGAATCAACTTTTTCTGAGTCTATGCTAACGATAAGACATATCGCAGGCTGTTTTTGTGTGGATGTAATTGTAGTCCGAGTTCGTTGATGCCCAGTTTTATTTTTCGTACTGCGCACGAAACTTGTTCGATAAAATGGGTCCGAGACTGTGGCTGTGAAATGCTCTTTACTGTTGTTCAATCTGAAGACGTGTTTTAATACGATTTACATGACATAAGTTGATATGCTAGCTGTTAAGTTTGGCTTTGACCCGTAATGAGAATATCGAGAGTTTTACTGACTTCATATTTTCTTTGATTGATGCATGGTATCATTGATGATGGCCTTCTCATGGTGATTATTGACGAGAAATTGGATCCAAGAAATTAATTGTGTTTGACGTCTCTTCGATCATGACAAGCGTTGCATTTTGCAAAGAAGTTAGAGAATCAAAATCTTTTTGCTTGTTTTATTTTGGTGTGTATCCATGATGTGAAGTAAAGATTCCCATATGAATGGGCGAGGGGTGCTGGAGGCCCCGACCCAAACGATAGGTATATTCCCCTTACAAGTTGGGTGGGGAAGAAAATGGCGGGCCATGGGGGCAGGATTCAGGTGGGTTTAGTACTTTAGGTTAATTATTGAAAGAGGTGATCATCAAGTGTCCTATACACGTGTGTGTATATGTATGTGTGTGTGTATATATATATATATATATATATATATTTTTTTTTTTTTTTCTTTTGCTTAGATTGTTTGAACAGTTATTCACATTATTTTGCTGGGTTTTTTTCTTCCTAATATTTCTTCAAATTATAGATGGATATATGCAAACAAGACTTGACCGATAGCTCCTTTGACAAATTAACTGATGCCATGTATTGCTAGGGCACAGATTTAGTTTTGGATGTCGCTTTTTCCACTCCTCTTTTGACTTAAGGCACTTTTTTTTTTTTTTTTTTGAGTCTTTTGACTATATTATTCCTTATGGGGTCCACCATTTCTTGTTAAACCCTATAAAAGCGTTTTTTTATTATTATTTGAGTCACGCTTTTTATTTTATTTTTTATTTTTTTTCCTTAGGCTTTTTATTTTGCAAATCATCTCTATGTTATCTTGCATCATTATTTCCAACAAGTCAATTAATTAGAAGTAACACAGCAACCCAAAACTGATGATAAAGAACTTATGGAAACATAATAAGAAACTAAACCCAAAGGGAGCAGTAGTCAATAGGATGCAAGTATGCTACAGACCACAAAGCAACTACGCAATTAATTCACAAATACTATTTTGATGCACGCTACACTCTAATCATAACATTGAAACCCATTATCAAGCATTTCTACCACCCAAAACTCAAATTCACTTTTAAGAAAAAATATCAAGAAACACTCAACAGCGACCGTAAAGAGCATGATTCAAGACCAAGAAAACTAAGAAGAAAAAAAAAAGATTTTTGCTAGAACCATACTTTCTATAGCGAATGAGGAGGGCGCAAATTGTTGAAATAAGCAGTTATTTTTAGGATTGCAAATGTTGGAGAGATTTGTGGGAGAAGAAGAAAAATAAGAAGTGGGGAGTGTAGAAAGAAGATAATGGCTTGTAAGAGAGATGATTTGTAAAAGCGAAGAGCGAACTGAGACGTCAAAGGTGTGGAATGAAAGAAAAAGAAAGAAAGTGGGGCCCACAATGAAAAAACAAGAAACAATGACCAAATAATTAAAAATCACTTTTATAGAGTTGCACGAGAACTAATGGGCCTCACAAGGGAGAGTATGGTTAAAATACAAAAAACAAGTGTCTAAGTCAAAAGAGGAGGGAAAAAAATGTAACCCTCAGTTTTGCATACATTAAATTACAAAAGAATAATAACTATCATTGACAATTGAGGATAATTATCCAAAAAGTCATAAACTCGTTAATTCAATCATAAATTTTTTAATTATGCCAATTTAACTATAAACCTTTTTTCGTGTCCATTTAGTCCTCTTTTGAAGTTTTGCTAAATTAGTTTGAAAAGGTTCAAACTGCGATTGAATTGGAGGACATAGTTTAGGAAACGTGATTGGCATGAAAATTCATATTGGGTTGATGTAACTGCATTGCTTTTGAAACTCTGGCGAGATGGATATAGTTGCTAGTGTTTGCGCTTGGCCCTACTGGCTGAACACTGTGCGAGCAGATAAGAAAGCTTAGACACCGACTCGTCCACTTCCTCGCAGCTGGTGGACGACCCCGACATTTCTGCTTGCCACCGAGAACGCGTGGAACTACGCAGATCAGCCCGAAGCATGTGGCCGTGCCCGAAGATGACCTGGATGGCATATTTTGCAGCCAGGGTGTTTCCTCTCTCCCGGCTCATTCGAGGCCCCCAAAAACATGGTCGCGGGCAATAAAGACCTGAGAAATTTGACAGAGCAGCAGAATGCCAATCCTTCTTGCTGTCAAGGGGAAAAAAACTACATTTACTTTGAATATCAAAAGTTGTAAATTCTAATGAGAAATTCTAATATCACGAGTTATGTTGACAATTTAAATTCTAAAAAACTATTTGTTATGATATCAAAACGTTGATTTGGAAGAAGAAATACAATAATTTAGCAAAACACGGTCCATTCACTCAGTAATAATAAATCATCTATATCTTCTAAGCAACCCAAATACGAAATAACATTTGCTAAGAAGTAAAATATAAAAATTAATATAAGTCATTTTGCTTTCTTTATTCTGCAGGTCGGATCGGATTAAGTGATTGAACACGATTTGGTTCGTTTAGAGTATTGACATTTCTCGCGGTCAATTTGGGTCGGGTCGGATCTTCAATGTCGGGCCGCCCATCTGGGGCTCCTCCGTGTGCTTCCGTGTCTTTCATAGTCTCACTCAGTTTCTCCGCGCTCCTCTAGCCCCCTCTTCGCATCTCGCTGTCTGAAGACGTCGTTGGTTGGATTTCGCAGCTCGGTCGTGCATTCGCGAGCGTGATACTTCCCGTCAAAAGGGTCCGTCACTGGTGCCTTCTTGTCTTTGAGTGGACGTGCATTGGGGGGTCAGAGTTAGACCCGGTTGCTCTGCATTTTCTGATTGATTCCCTGGGAAAATTCTGGACTAATTTGTGATCTTTCGGGTCCGTTTCGCTTGATGTCGGTTCGCTCTTGTGTTTCTTTCTTAGTTGGCCGCTTAAAAGCTGTCTTACGGCTTTCCGGGATGCTTGGTTACGGTCTTTCGGAAATTGCGCGCTGAGTGTTCGATGAAAGTCATGAAAGAGGAGTCAAATGTAGAAGAGAACTATCTTTGCTTGTTTAACACATGATATGCCGTTGAAACGTGGAATGGAGAAAAACCAATCGAAACTGAGTTGTGTTAGGACGGTTTTCTGTCGTGACACGAGATGGCTTTGTTCAAGTGTGGTTTTCTCGATACATCACATACATCATCAGTCGTTTGAATGCTTCATGAGATACTTTATCAGCAGTCAGGGTCAATATTATATCTCTCGGCTGTTAATGCTTTTCGTTGTTCTAGTGCAATGGTGTGGGAACTAAGGGTGTGTTAGTTTTGCAGAAAATATTTTTCAAAAGATGATTGGTTATATTACTTAGAAAAATTAGTCAAGGAATGTTTGCACTATCGACCACAATTTATGACTAACTATTTTCATAGATGATGGAAATATTTATCATTTAATCTTGAGCTTTCTGTGAAATAAACGCACCCTAAGTTACTTATTTACAAAGATCTTGTTTCCAGTATAGTTCTATTACAGTCTACTACACTGCAAGCTTAAGGCTTGTGGTTTATACTCTCTTCTTTTGTCATGAAAAAGCTGACTTTTATATAACCAAAACAACATACTGGACCTTGACATAAAGAGGGATGGAAAAGATGAACATTCTAATTTTTTGATTATTTTCCCTTTTATCTGACTTTGGCGCTTTCATCGTAGCAATTTGAAGTTCGTTATATTGATTCCCCAACTCAGAGATGGTTATCCCACCGCCAGCTAAGCCACCGAGATTAATAAACTTTCTCAAGCCTTATGTTCTGAAGATGCACTTCACTAACAAGTTTGTAAGTGCCCAAGTCATCCATTCCCCAACTGCTACTGTGGCGTCTTCGGCAAGCTCACTAGAGAAGGCTTTGAGACCAAGCATGGACTCGACTCGAGACGTGGCTGCAGCTGCGAAGATAGGAAAGATACTGGGAGAGAGGCTGCTGCTCAAGAGCATCCCTGCTGTCGCCGTCCACTTGAAAAGAGAACAAAAGTATCATGGCAAAGTCAAGGCAGTTATCGATTCTGTGAGAGAAGCAGGTGTGAAGTTGCTTTGAAAACTCCTGAACTTATCGGTTGTATTTGTTTTAAGATTTGTGACCTCTGTTCGAAGTGATCTTCACTTGAGAAAGATGGCATTTAAAAAGAGTGCATGAGATTTTTATGTTGGGGGCTGCTTACTAAGTAGCACCGACACCGACACACGACATGTGATACGATATGACACGACATGCCGATACGTCGTTTCTCAAAAAATAGAGAATTCCGACATGTTGGTACACACTGTATATTAAATATATATATGAGATAAATGATCATTTTTGTGATTATTCAATCAAATTAATTTGAATCAAATTCATAAATAAATAAATAATTAAAAAGCCTAAAATGAATTTACACTGAAAACATTAATCCGCCATTTATTAATATCATTCATCATTTCAATTTGACAAATTCAATTCTATTTCTATAATTCATAAAACTTAAAGAAAAAACAAGCGATTCATATTCTAGACTTGCATGTTAGATATGTTGGAAGAGGAGAAAAAAAACTTAAGAGGTGAATTATGTATTACGTGAAGTGAGAGTCAGAAGAGAAGAGAAGACTAGATTTTTCTTCTTTCTCCATTTATTATTTTTATTATTGAATTTTTAAAATTGACCAACCCGTATGTTAGAATTCCGACTCGAGTGTCGGAGAGTGTCGGGAAAGTTGACTAAGTGTCGGATGACTAAGCGTCGGATTTTCCGACACGTGTTAACTGAGTGTCCGAGAGTATCCAAAAGTGTCGGACACGTGTCGAAGTATCCGACACGACACGAAGGCTCTTAGAAAATGTTGGTGCTTCATAGGCTGCTTATATTGATTTCGTCTTAGTAAGGATATAAGCACTTTGAATGTTTGTGCATGCACGTATCCGAGCATGTGTATTGGCATTTTTGGATAGATTATCAGGGTGAGAATGAATGAAAACGATAAGCCTGCCACTCAACTCTTAAATACCGAAGTCACTGCATCCATACAAATTGGTTCAGAGTCCAATTTAGATCATTATTGCTCGCATTGGATGCTTTCGGTTTCTACTGGAGCCTTCCGATATTGAAAGAAAGCAGCTGCTTGGGACTCCCGACTTGCATAGATTTACCAATCTTTGTAGCTCCAGTAAATGTTCAATTTATACTATTTACCATATTAACATTGTAAGGCAATGGGGGAGAAGGGACAGGAAACTATATGCATTAGTTAACGAATGATTGGGTTGATGAACTGTGACCTAATCATGAAGTAGCTCTATTTGTCCTTCGCATAGAGATGGTGACTTGACACTTGCCTATGAAGCCAGAAGGGCTCGGGGTGGAAAATCCCATGCTAGCCGTAATTTGAGCCAAAGAGACTAAGTTTAAGACAAATTGTGTTGACTTTATTCACTGTAACAAGTTATTTTGGCAATATAGCAATCATAATCACGTTCAGGAAACTGCAGTGCATTGGACGTTCCTGAACTTACGTGCTTCCCAAGAGATTCACCACCTAATCTGTTGGTCCATGGTGTAATTCCAAAGGATGAGGCAATAAAACTGAACTCATTTGTAAATACCTGAAAAGCTCCAAAAAGCTATTCATCCCCCAAGAATTGCCCAGACAATTGCTTCCATCCTTTCTATTTCTCTACAAGAATACAGGTTCAATCTCGAAATTTGCAGCGAAAGACATGCGGTTGGCGTCTTTCTCAAGCAGCAAGATGTGGGGTTCCGCGTGGAAGGCGCAGAAAAAATGGAGCCACAAAGATTCAAATGTGTATGTTTTTGCCAAAAAAATTCAGGGATTAAAATTTGGAATGATATCAACCCCCTTTTCTTTGTGGCCGGTAGGATGAGCAAAGCACCTAGACTTGTGCAACTTCATTCTAATGGACAGAACTTTACGTGCAACTTCATCCTTGGGTCCCGAAACTGATAGAAATTCTCGATCTCTTTCGACCTCTGTGACACTTGGGTCCATCATCCTTTCCCATACTCCGAATGAAGTTTATAAGGAATTTTTCTTTTATAGCATCTGAAGTGCGAACAAACATGCAGAATTGGGAGTAATCAAGGACACCCTCGTATGGAACCTCAATATCATCACTTGTGTTGTAAGTTATTGTAACAATAACATACTTGACAAGCATTTTATAGAACTTAAAAGATATTCCATTAGTCTATCTTAATTGAGAATTATAATTGGAATCTCCATATCATCTATTTCATGTGAAATTGGAAGACCCAAATGGCTTGCAAAAATTGCAAAAAGGATGGAGAAAAGGGAAGCCAAATGGATGAAGAAGTCAAAGTAGAAGGCATAAGATTTCATGAACCATGAAGTTGTTGAGAAGATGTTCACTTTAACTATGCGTCATGTAGATCAAGGAATGCAAAAGTCATTGGCTTGAAATGCCATTCAAAGATTGCATCTTTTTCCTTCTGGTGAATAGTAGATCTTGGACTTGTACCATCATCTCACTTGTCTGCATTAATAAACAAGGGTATTAGAGATTTGGGTTATTTTACCGGAAAATGTCCATAAATGATTGTTACCTTCATTATGACTTATTCAAATTCATCTACTAGACAATAATGAGCAAAGCCACGTGTTTCTATGAAATGATAGTTGCCACCATAGACTTGACTAATATGCCTCACAAGAAAAGCGGAGAAAGATTTCGCATTGTGTACATGTAGAAAAATCTTATTACATGCTTGACATGACATTGCAAGTAAAAACAATTAATAGAGTTCAACTTTCTAGCACTACTTTGTGAATGCCCATCTAGAATGGATGCCCTGAAAACTCCCCCACCGACCTTTATGCGTTCAGCCAAGGAAGAAATTCTATGGCACTTAGAATTTTCCACACCCAAGTAAAGCCCACCATCGAAGCGGCAAAGACTTAGAATTTTCCACACCCAAAGTAAACCCCACCACCGAAGACTTTGACCCCATTAACCACTTTTGAAGAAGACTTTGACTTCTGTAAGATTATAATTAAGTGCATCGCTGTCTTGAAGGTATTGTGCTCGACCAAAAGACATGTAATTCTATCGATCCCTTTGTTTTCTCTTTTGTCTTTTTGGGCAATTGTTATTAAACCTTCCTTTCTCCACAACGCAATTATGTCGTCCGGTCCAAAGTGATGCCTTACTTCAGTTCAACGATTCCCTCACAGTTGAAACTGATACGGACTCAGATTGTGATCCGAAGATGACTACATGGAAGAACGGCTTGGATTGCTGCTCGTGGGACGGTGTCACTTGTGACAATGTAACGGGTGACATTATCGGCCTCGATCTTTCATATAGTTGTCTGCAAGGGACCCTCCGTTCTAACAGTTCACTCTTTGCACTTCGCCATCTTCAGAGCCTCAACCTTGCTTTTAACAATTTTCGTTCCTCACCCATTTTGCCTGAACTAAGTGTGTTTGCTGAACTGAGGCATCTCAATCTCTCTAATTCCAATTTTTCAAGTTTAGGTCATGTTGAAATTTCTTTCCTTTCTAAACTTGTTTTACTTGATCTCTCTCAGAACACTAAGTATGATGGTATTTTTGAGGAACAAAGTCTTAAGATTGAAAATACTAGTTTCAAAATCCTTGTTCAAAATTTGACAGAGTTGAGGGAACTTAACCTTGATTTCATAGACATGTCTGCTGTTTCGCTTCGTTCTTTCATGAATTTATCATCCTCCTTGATGTTTTTCAGTGTGTTTAACTGCATATTACAAGGGGAACTTCCGCCCAACATTTTTAGCTTGCCAAACCTCCTTGATCTCAGTTTGGATCTTAATGATTTCACGGTTTCTTTTCCGAAGTCTAATTAGAGCAAGTCTCTTGAATCCTTAATCCTCTCGTTTACAAGCCTCTCGGGCAAAATACCTGATTCAATCGGTGAATTCAGGAATCTAAAAGCTCTGTGTCTTAGTAACTGCACATTGATAGGATTGATTCCCTCATCGCTTGTGAACTTAACAAAATTAACCACTTTGGACCTTTCACACAATGAATTAACTGGTCATATCCCGTCATTTGTTGTAAAGCTTGAACAACTCATGGATGTAGACCTTTCTTTCAACAACTTCACTGGTGTTTTAGACTTTGGAGTCTTTTCGACACTGAAAAATCTACAAGCCCTTTGTCTTACAGTTGAGCTAAATCTAACATACAACAGTATGAATCACACATTTCCAAAGCTTGAGACTTTGGCCTTGCCGTCCTGCAACTTGATCGAGTTCCCTCCTTTTCTGAACTCTTCAAAAATGCTAAGAGAATTAGATCTCTCCAAAAACAAGATTGGCGGTCAGATACCGAGATGGTTTTGGGATGTAGGGAAAGGTACCCTACAGTATCTTGATATTTCTAGTAACCATATTGAGGGAGACATACAACAATTTCCTTGGAAAGAGTTGATTGTTGTTGACCTTAGGGACAACTTATTCGAAGGCCTGCGTCCAATTCCACCACTCCCCATAGTCTTCTTTCAAGCCAATGACAATCACTTCAGTGGAGAGATTCCCTCTTCCATTTGCAAATTAAGCTCCCTTAAATATCTATATTTGGCTCGTAACAATCTCTCTGGCTCCATTCCACAATGTTTAGCCAACCTCTCGCAACTAGACTTGAGTGCCAACAAGTTTGAAGGGAGATTTCCGCGGGCTATAGACAATTGTGCATCATTGACCTGGCTAAATGTCAGTCACAACAGAATCAACGATACTTTTCCGAAGTGGTTGCTAGAAGCCCCCTCATTACAGGTCATCGCTCTGCAGTTCAATGAATTTCATGGTTAAATCGATCCTCTAATTGTTCCATTTCTTCCCTCAAGCCTTTTTCTTTTTTCCATATCTAACAATAATTTAGAGGGTCAATGGCCCGAAGAATATTTTCTCTGTCGCTTGAATCTATGGACTGTCGATCTATCCAACAACAGATTTGAAGGTCCTCTTCCAATTCCACCGCCCACCACTCAAATCTATTCCATTGTAAACAATAAGATTGGTGGAAAGGTTTCCCCTTTGATATGCAATGCCACTGAGCTCATAGTCCTTGACTTGTCCAATAATAGTTTGATGAGCACCTTGCCATCGTGCTTGATGAGCTTTAGCAAAAATCTCTTGGTGCTCAACATCCGAATCAACATGATTCAAGGTGTGATCCCTAGAAAATTTGCTGAGGATAGCAAACTAAGGACTATTGACTTCAGTCGGAATCGATTTGAAGGGACATTGCCACCGTCCTTACTACGTTGTGAATATTTGGAGGTTTTGGATCTTGGCAACAATAGAATCGAGGATACGTTCCCGATTGGTTGGGAACCCTTCCCAAGCTACAGGTTCTTGTTTTGAGGTCCAACATGTTCCATGGCTTGATGAGTAGTCCTAGAGAAACTCGCTCATTTTCTGAATTGCGCATTTTCGACCTATCCAATAACAATCTGAGTGGTCCTTTACCCGTTAGATATATTATGAAGCTTACTACCTTGATGAATCAGAATAAAAGACGAGGCAAGCTACAGTATATGGGAGATGATAATTATCAAGATTCAGTCATGGTGACCATGAAAGGACTGGAGATATGGTTGGTGAAAATTCTAACTGTTTTCACGAGTATCGACTTATCGAGCAACCATTTTGGTGGGGAGCTTCCCTTGGATATTGGAAACCTAAAGTCGCTCAAAGGGTGAAACTTTTCCCACAACAATCTCACGGGCTATATCCCTCTGTCTACTGGCAATTTGACTGAACTCGAATGGCTAGACCTCTCTTCAAACAAGTTCATTGGAAGGATTCCTCAAGAACTAGCGGATTTGACATCTCTTGCATTCTTGAACCTCTCAGAGAATCAACTCATCGGACCTATTCCTCAAGGAAGGCAATTCAACACATTCAAGAGCGACTCATTTGTTGGGAATCCTAGACTATGCGGATTTCCATTGCCGAAGACATGCATAAACATCCACGAGAAATTCCACTAGTAACTATTCTTCGAGAAAATGATACAGGGCATGGAAGCTGGTTTGAGTGGAGAGCCATATTGATGGGTTATGGGTGTGGAACTGTAGCTGGGGTCTCTCTAGGATACATTGTTCTCGGATCTAGAAGATTTGAATGGCTCGTGGGGTTGCTTGAAAGGAAAGGAGCTAATATGAGAAAGAAGTGGAGGAGGAATGCTCGTAGATCTTATCAAAGATGAGAATCTTGACTATTCATTCTTTGCATTGTAATATGATGAGTAAATCTGTTGAGGTGCCATGAGACCGATTACATGCTTATTATTTCGGCCTTTTTATCATTTAAGTGTAGTCTCATCCAAGTGAACAGAGTAAGATCTAGTTTATGCCTGCTTCTTGTGGGAACTTATTTCTTTCCTTTTTTCAAGGGATGATATCGAAACCATAAGAAAAGCGAGACATGATTCGCTTTTGGTTTAATAAATAGGCCAGTGTCGAGGTACACATGACTAGTGTGCGTGATCGCCGGTGTCTTTAGGAATTGCATGATTATTTAATATAGGCTACTTCTTTTTACTTTTGTAGAGAAAAGAATGAATTTTTTCATGAATTGAGTGATTACTTAATTAAGTTGATCTATGATGAATAGTTATTATAGATGTGTGAATTGAGTGGTCACTTGATGAAAAGAAAGTAGTAAGTAGTAGTAGAAACCTAATTTTGCCAGTTTGGTGAACCATCTTTACTTGAAAAAAGAAAAGAAAAGAAAAGAAAAGAAAAATTGAATATGGCCAGTTTGACCCAGCCCTCTTGGGCCCAACCTGCGACCCTGCACTTGCTCGGCCTATCTCTTCTCTAGTGCGCGTCCGACCGGGCCTCTCCTCCCTTTCTTCTCTCTTTCTTGCCCCGCTCCGTCGGTCTTCCGCCTCACGACACACAGCTGTCGCCGCTCTTCGCTACTCGTCATCCCACTTCTCCCGCAATCACACCAAGGCTTCTATTGGCCCCTGTTTTCATGACCAGAGTACTATAAAGAGCTCGCCTCCTAACCATCCACCTTCGCTAGTTCCGACCTTCGACGTAACATAGAACTCGCTCCCGTTTTTTTGGATGTATGGCTTAAGGTCCTGAAGCGACTAGGTCTCGCTTGAGCTCTGTTCGTTGGCCCATGACTCTGATCCTTAACGACGATCGGAGCTTCCGTCGTCGATCCAGTTGCTAGTCGCAGCTTCATTTTAGTCCATTAACAATGCAACGCTCTTACCCTGTTACACTTTTTTTTTTTTTCTGGTGAAGGAGAATAGCCGAAATAGCATGTTTCGGATTAGGACCGAATCAACTTTTTCCGAGTCTATGTTAACGATTAGACGTATCCTGGACTGTTTTTGGGTGGATGTGATCCGAGTTCGTTGATGCTCAAATTTATTTTCCCAAAGGGAAAACACGCACACGCGTTTAGGGAAGAGAGGAGAATTCGCTCTCGAGGGCTCTCGTTCTCTCCAGCTCGTGGCTCTCATCGACTTGCGGTCACCGGTAGCTCTTCCCTCAGCACGGCCGTTCGTACTCGGTCGCTCGGTCATCGCTCCTCCCGCTCGCGCCGTCACTTCTCGCTCACAGCGACGGAGGGCGAGAATTCCTTTCTCGGCTCCTAATTCTCCTCCTACAATATGGTTGTCGGCTGCGGCAACTTTTTCCTCTAGTTTGAGGTCGCCACTCAGTTCATCACCGGCAGCTTACCTCTAGCTCACCAACGCTCGCCTCCACTCTAAATCACCTCTCTTCTGCTCCGCTTCCATGTCGGTTGCCGTACTTTGTCCAATCACAGACTTCGCCTCGTCGTAAGGGATTGACACAACCTTTCTGAGCTTTTAGTCACGAAACTGTCTTTTTGGTTCCGGGTTTTCTCTCGTTCGGATGAAGTTTGGTCTAAGTCTTTAGAAAAATGAAGCCGAGCGTAATCTCTCTCTCTGTTGTCCTCCCTCTGCTCTCCACGCGAGGCTTAGCTTGGAGCCATATCATCTCCTTCGAGATTGTACATGATTTCAAGGTTCAAGTGAGGGTGCTGAGTTCACTGATTCTTTTGGCTTGATCGGAGAGTTGAGATGAAACGGCGATTTTGAGTGACGCACGTTCTGTTTGACATATTGTCCGACAGAGGTTTTACTTTTACACCCGTGCTCGGACTTGGTGGACTTGTCCTTTCAATTTTTAAGCAAGCCCTATCGTGAACCTTTAGGAGCATAACCAGGAAGCTGAGTCGAGTCAAATTGCGAGTCGGATTTGGCAATCCAGATCATCGCCATGGTTGCAGTTGAATGCGGGAATGAGTAGTTGTTTCGGACGCTGTTGCTACTGTCGCTGCATCGTCTCGAGAGCTCACGTTCGCATTGAGGACATTGACCATTAAAGCTAAGTCCAATGCTCTCGATCTCTTGGATTTTCCGTAGCGTCACGTATGAATGTTGCTGGCTTTGTTTAAAGCTCGTCGTTTCCATTTTTTTTGTTCCCCTTCGAATGGGCTTTGAATAGGTGGGCTTGAGCGGGTTTGGTAATTTTGGGCTTGATTTAGTCTAAGTGAGTTGGGCCTGGTCCTCAATTTTATGAGTCGACTTAATGTATTTGGGTTGGGCTTGCTTTGGTAGGCCCAATCGTATCTTTGGCCCATGCTTTGTATACCTGGAACTGTGAGACCAGACCCATTTCTAAATAATTTTGTCATACGCAACTTCATTCCAATGGACAGAACCTTACGAGCAACTTCATCCTTGGATGGTTACTGAAACTGATAGAGATTCTCGATCTATTTCGACCTTTGCAACACTCGTGTCCATCATCCTTTCTGATACTCCGAATGAAGTTTATGAGGAATTTTTTTTACACAGCATCTGAAAGTACGAACAAAGATGCAAGATTGGAAGTAATTGAGGACGCCCTTGTATGGAACCTCAATATCATCACTTGTGTTGTTAGTTTTTATAACTGTAACATACTTGACAAGCATTTTGTCAAACTTAAAAGATATTACATCAGTTTATCTTAATTGAGAACTGTAATTAGAATCTCCATAGCATCCATTTCATGTGAAACTAAAAGACTCGAGTGGCTTGTGAGAACAGTGAGAAATATGGAGGAAAGGGAAGTCAAATGGATGAAGAAGCCAAAGCAGATGGCATAAGATTTCATGGACCATGAAATTGTTGAGAAGATGTCCAATTTAATTGTGCGCAATATAAATCAAGGAATGGAAAAGTCGTCGGCCTGAAATGTCATTCAGAGATTGCATCTTTTACTTGCAGCTATAGTAGATCTTGGACTTGTACCTATCATCTCACTTGTCTACAATAGTAAAAAGGGGTATTAGAGGTTCAAGGTTATTTTACTGGAAAATGTTCATAAATGATTATTTTCTTCATTACGGATTATTCAATTTCGTCTACCAAACGGTAGTAACTAGAGCCACGCGTTTCTATGAAATGAGAATTGCCACAATAAACTTGACTAACTCGTCATTCAAAAAATATGGGGAAGGCTTCCGCATCGTGTACATGTAGAAAAATCCGATTTCATGCTACATATGATATTTCAAGTAAAAACAATTAATAAAGTTCAACA
This sequence comes from Eucalyptus virginea, assembly GCA_014182375.1. NCBI lineage: Eukaryota > Viridiplantae > Streptophyta > Magnoliopsida > Myrtales > Myrtaceae > Eucalyptus > Eucalyptus virginea. Next base: position 5,539,569 of record CM024519.1, on the reverse strand, counting down.
TTCTAGCACTAATTTGTCAATGCCCATCTAGAATGGATGTCTTGAAAACTCTTCCACCATCCTTTTTGCATTTAGCCAAGGAAGAAATTTTATGGCACTAAGAATTTTCCACTCCCAAGTAAACCCCAAAAAAGACTTTGACCCCAACAACAACATTTTATGAAGACTTTGACTTCTTAACGATTCTAATTAAGTGCAATGCTATCTTAGAGGCATTGTGCTCGACCAAAAAACATGGAATTCTACAAGTGCCTCTCTTTTCAATATGATGAAAATTGTCACCATATTCACGCAATGTTATGAATTATTCAAAGTTGTATACCGAACAGTGATTACCAGAGTCACGCATATCTATGAAATGAAAATTGCCACCATAAACTTGACCAATATGCCTTTCAAGAAAAGCAGAGAAGGCTTCCATATCTTGGATATGTAAAACATCCTATTTCATGCTTGATATGATATTGCAAATAAAAACAATTAATAAAGTTTAACTTTCTAGCACTAATTTGACAGTACCCATCTAGAATGGATGCTCTGAAAGCTCATCCACCATCATTTATGCGTTCAGCCAAGGAAGAGTTGTATGTACATGTTAATATGCACACGTTATGAGGGTTTCGAATGTTTCGAATATAAAAGGAGAAAAGGAAATGTGCAGAAATCGCAAGATTCAAATTAAGTAGAAAACAAATAATGAATAGTGTATCTTAAACTTGTACCTATCATCTCACTTGTCTACAATAGTAAATGGGGGTATTAGAGATTCAAGGTTATTTTATCAAAAAATGTTCATAAATGATTGTTTTCCTCATTACAAATTATTCAATTTCGTCTATCAGATGGTAGTACCCAGAGCCACACGTGATGAGAATTGCCACCATAGACTTGACTAACTCGTCATTCAAAAAAAGTGGGGAAGGCTTTCACATCGTGCACATGTAGAAAAATCCTATTTCATGCTAGGTATGATATTTCAAGTTAAAACAATTAATAAAGTTCAACATTCTAGCACTAATTTGTCAATGCCCACCTAGAATGGATGCCCTGAAAACTCTTCCACTGTCCTTTTTGTGTTTATCCAAGGAATAAATTCTTTGGCACTAAGAATTTTCCACACCCAAGTGAACCCCACCAAAGACTTTGACCCCAACAACGACATTTGATGAAGACTTTGACTTCTTAACGATTCTAATTAAGTATACTGCTATCTTAGAGGTGTTGTGCTCGACCAAAAAACATGGAATTCTATAAGTCCCTATATTTTCTATATAATGAAAATTGCCATCATATTCACGCAATGTTATGAATTATTCAAAGTTGTATACCGAACAATGATTACCAGAGTCACACATATCTATGAAATGAAAATTGCCACCATAAACTTGACCAATGTGCCTTACAAGAAAAGCGGAGAAGGCTTCCATATCTTGGATATGTAGAAAAATCGTATTCCATGCTTGATATGATATTGCAAGTAAAAACAATTAATAAAGTTCAATTTTCTAGCACTAATTTGATAATGCCCATCTAGAATGGATGCTTTCAAAACTCCTCCACTGTCCTTTATGCGTTAAGCCAAGGAAGAGTTGTATGTACATGTTAATATGCACACGTTATGAGGGTTTCAAATGTTTCGGATTTAAAAGGAAAAAAGGAAATTTGCAAAAATCGCAATATTCAAATAAAGTAGAAAACAAATAATGAATAGTAGATCTTGGACTTGTCCCTATCATTTCACTGTCTACAATAATAAACAAGGGTATTAGAGATACAAGGTTTTTTTACCGGAAAATGTTCATAAATGATTATTTTCTTCATTACGGATTATTCAATTTCATCTACCAGACGGTAGTAACCAGAGCCACGCGTTTCTATGAAATGAGAATTGCCGCCATAGATTTGACTAACTCATCTTTCAAAACAAGTGGAGAAGGCTTCCGCATCATGTACATGTAGAAAAATCATATTCCATGCTAGTTATGATAATTCAAGTTAAAACAATTAATAAAGTTCAATATTCTAGCACTAATTTGTTAAAGCCCATCTAGAATGGATGCCCTGAAAGCTCTCCACTGTCCTTTTAGCATTTAGCCAGGGAAGAAATTCTATGGCACTAAAAATTTTCCACACCCAAATAAACCCCACAAAAGACTTTGAACCCAGCAACGACTTTCTTGAAGACTTTGACTTCTTAACGATTCTAATTAAGTGCACTGCTATTTTAGAGGCGTTGTGCTCTACCAAAAAAACATGGAATTCTACAAGTCCCTCTATTTTCTAAATAATGATAATTGCCACCATAGTCATGCAATATTATGAATTATTCAAAGTTGTATTTTGAACGGTGATTACCAGCGTCACGCATATCTATAAAATGAAAATTGCCATCATAAACTTGACTAATATGCCTTTCAAGAAAAGCAGAGAAGGCTTCCATATCTTGGATATGTAGAAAAATCATATTCCATGCTTGATATGATATTGCAAGTAAAAACAGTTAATAAAGTTCAACTTTCTAGCACTAATTTGACAATGCCCATCTAGAATGGATGCTCTGAAAAAACTATTCCACCGTCCTTTATGCATTTAGCCAAGGAAGAGTTGTATGTACATATTAATATGCACACATTATGAGGGTTTCGAATGTTTCGAATTTAAAAGAAAAAAACGAAATGTGCAGAAATCGTAAGATTCAAATTAAATAAAAAAAAACAAATAATGAATAGTAGATCTTGGACTTGTACCTATCATCTCACTTGTCTACAATAGTAAATAGGGGTATAGAGGTTCAAGGTTATTTTACTGGAAAATGTTCATAAATGACTATTTTCTTCATTACGGATTATTCAATTTCGTCTACCAGACGGTAGTAACTAGAGCCACACGTTTCTATGAAATGAGAATTGCCACAATAAACTTGACTAACTCGTCATTCAAAAAAAGTGGGGAAGGCTTCCGCATCGTGTACATGTAGAAAAATCCGATTTCATGCTAGATATGATATTTCAAGTAAAAACAATTAATAATTTCAACATTCTAGCACTAATTTGTCAATGCCCATCTAGACTGGATGTCCTAAAAACTCTTCCACCATTCTTTTTGCGTTTAACCAAGGAAGAAATTTTATGGCACTAAGAATTTTCCACACCCAAGTAAACCCCAACAAAGACTTTGACCCCAACAACAACATTTGATGAAGACTTTGACTTCTTAACGATTCTAATTAAGTGCACTGCTATCTTAGAGGCATTGTGCTCGACCAAAAAACATGGAATTCTACAAGTCCCTCTATTTTCTATATGATGAAAATTATCATCATATTCACGCAATGTTATGAATTATTCAAAGTTGTATACCAAACAGTGATTACCAGAGTCACGCATATCTATGAAATAAAAATTGCCACCATAAACTTGACTGATATGCCTTTCAAGAAAAGCGGAGAAGGCTTCCATATCTTGGATAACTCGTCTACCAAACGGTAGTACCCAGAGCCACACGTTTCTATGAAATGAGAATTGCCACCATAGACTTGACTAACTCGTCATTCAAAAAAAGTGGGGAAGGCTTCCACATCGTGTACATGTAGAAAAATCTGATTTCATGCTAGATATGATATTTCAAGTTAAAACAATTAATAAAGTTCAACATTCTAGCACTAATTTGTCAATGCCCACCTAGAATGGATGCCTTGAAAACTCTTCCACGCTCCTTTTTGCATTTAGCCAAGGAAGAAATTCTATGGCACTAAGAATTTTCCACACCCAAGTGAACCCCACCAAAGACTTTGACCCCAACAACGACATTTGATGAAGACTTTGACTTCTTAACGATTCTAATTAAGTATACTGCTATCTTAGAGGTGTTGTGCTCAACCAAAAAATATGGAATTCTACAAGTCCCTATATTTTCTATATAATGAAAATTGCCATCATATTCATGCAATATTATGAATTATTCAAAGTTGTATACCGAACAATGATTACCAGAGTCACACATATGTATGAAATGAAAATTGCCACCATAAACTTGACCAATATGCCTTTCAAGAAAAGTGGAGAAGGCTTCCATATCTTGGATATGTAGAAAAATCATATTCCATGCTTGATATGATATTGCAAGTAAAAACAATTAATAAAGTTCAATTTTCTAGCACTAATTTGATAATGCCCATCTAGAATGGATGCTTTCAAAACTCCTCCACCGTCCTTTATGCGTTCAGCCAAGGAAGAGTTGTATGTACATGTTAATATGCACATGTTATGAGGGTCTCGAATGTTTCGGATTTAAAAGGAAAAAACGAAATTTGCAGAAATCGCAATATTCAAATTAAGTAGAAAACAAATAATGAATAGTAGATCTTGGACTTGTCCCTATCATCTCACTTGTTTACAATAATAAACAAGGGTATTAGAGATTTAAGGTTTTTTTACCGAAAAATGTTCATAAATGATTATTTTCTTCATTACGAATTATTTAATTTCGTCTACCAGATGATAGTAACCAGAGCCACGCGTTTCTATGAAATGAAAATTGCCGCCATAGACTTAACTAACTTGTCATTCAAAAAAAGTGGAGAAGGCTTCCGCATCGTGTACATGTAGAAAAATCCTATTCCATGCTAGATATGATATTTCAAGTTAAAACAATTAATAAAATTCAATATTCTAGCACTAATTTGTCAATGCCCATCTAGAATGGATGCCCTGAAAACTCTTCCACTGTCCTTTTAGCATTTAGCCAAGGAAGAAATTCTATGGCACTAAAACTTTTCCACACCCAAATAAAACCCACCAAAGACTTTGACCCCAACAACGACTTTCTTGAAGACTTTGACTTCTTAACGATTCTAATTAAGTGCACTGCTATCTTAGAGGTGTTGTGCTCAACCAAAAAATATGGAATTCTACAAGTCCCTCTATTTTCTAAATAATGATAATTGCCACCATAGTCATGCAATATTATGAATTATTCAAAGTTGTATACCGAACAGTGATTACTAGAGTCACGCATATCTATAAAATGAAAATTGCCATCATAAACTTGACCAATATGCCTTTCAAGAAAAGTGGAGAAGGCTTCCATATCTTGGATATGTAGAAAAATCATATTTCATGCTTGATATGATGTTGCAAATAAAAACAATTAATAAAATTCAACTTTCTAGCACTAATTTGATAATGCCCATCTAGAATGGATGCTTTGAAAACTCCTCCACCGTCCTTTATGCGTTTGGCCGGAAGAGTTGTTTTTGCATGTTAATATGCACACATTATGAGGGTTTCGAATGTTTGGGATTTAAAAGGAAAAAATGAAATGTGTAGAAATCGCAAGATTCAAATTAAGTAGAAAACATATAATGAATAGTAGATTTTGGACTTGTACCTACAATAGTAAACAGGGGTATTAGAAATTCAAGGTTATTTTATTGGAAAATATTCATAAAATGATTGTTTTCTTCATTACGAGTTATTCAATTTCATCTACTAGACGGTAGTAACCAGATCCACGTGTTTCTATGAAATGAGAATTGCCGCCATAGACTTGACTAACTCGTCATTCAAAAAAAGTGGAGAAGGCTTCCGCATCGTGTATATGTAGAAAAATCCTATTTCATGCTAGATATGATATTCCAAGTAAAAACAATTAATACATTCTAGCACTAATTTGTCAATACCCATCTAAAATGGATGCCCTGAAAACTCTTCCACCATCCTTTTTTGCGTTTAGCCAAGGAAGAAATTCTATGGCACTAAGAATTTTCCACACCCAAATAAATCCCACCAAAGACTTTGACCCCAACAATGACATTTAATGAAAACTTTGACTTCTTAACGATTTTAATTAAGTGCACCTCTATCTTAGAGGCGTTGTGCTCAACCAAAAAATATGGAATTCTACAAGTCCCTGTATTTTCTATATAATGAAAATTGCCATCATATTCACGCAATGTTATGAATTATTCAAAGTTGTATACCGAACAATGATTACCAGAGTCACATCTATGAAATGAAAACTGCCACCATAAACTTGACCAATATGCCTTTCAAGAAAAGCGGAGAAGGCTTCCATATCTTGGATATGTAGAAAAATCCTATTCCATCCTTGATATGATATTGAAAGTAAAAACAATTAATAAAGTTCATCGTTCTAGCACTAATTTGACAATACCCATCTAGAATGGATGCTCTAAAAACTCCTCCATCGTCCTTTATGCATTCAATCAAGGAAGAATTGTATGTACATGTTAAAATGCACACGCTATGAGGGTTTCGAATGTTTCGAATTTATAAGGAAAAAAGCGAAATGTGCAAAAATCGCAAGATTCAAATTAAGTAGAAAACAAATAATGAATGTCAATCTTACAGGCCTATTTGATCTAATTATGGGAACAAAACTGAGAGAGGGTGGGTTCTCTTCTTTGTTGCGCGAAGCCATGGCAAGGGCATCCTTTGTGAGTAACTATTCATGGGTACCCATCGAGTTCTCCAATTTTTTAAGTGGATAGAATTCAAGTCTAAAGATATTAACTTCTAGTTTAAAATTTTATACTTGTTTCTTGTGGGAACTTATTTCTTTTCTTTGTTCAATGGATAATATTAAAACCATGAAAAAGCAAATCTTGCTTTTGGTTTAATATATAGGCCAATGTCGAGGCACACACGACGTATGTGCGTGATCGTCAGTGTCTTTGGGAATTGAGTGATTATTTAATATAGGCTACTTCTTTTCACCTTCATAGAGAAAATACCCAAGTCGTTTTAGGAATTGAGTGATTATTAAGAACTCAATCGGGAGGACCCACCACCCCGACGCCACGCTTAAGAGTGATTCGAACTCCTTTACGCATTGAGCTGATATGCGACATATAGTTATTTAATTAAGCTAATATGCAACAAATAGTTATTATAAGCGTATGAATTAAGTGGTCACTTGATGAAGAGAAAGTAGTGGGTAATTGTTTAAACCTATTTTTGCTGGTCTGGCGAACCATATCTCCTTGTTAAAAAAGGAAAAAGAAAAGAAAAAAAAAATTGAATCGGGCTGGTTTGCGGCCCGCTTGGGCCCAGCCCGCGACCCAGCACCCGCTCGGCCTGTCTCTTCTCCAGCCCAAGTCCAGTCCGTCCTCTCCTCCCTTTCGTCTCTCTTTCTCGACCCCGCTCCGTTGGTCTTCTTCCTCACGACACGCGGCCGTTCGCCCTTGTTTTCTTGACCAGAGTACTCTGAAAGGCTCTGCTCCTACCCCTACCCATCCCTCCTTCACCAGTTCCGACCTTTCACGTAACGCAGAACTCGCCCTGTTTTGCTCGGGTTCATGGCTTAAAGTCGTGAAGCGACTAGGTCTCGCTCGAGAAGGTCTCGCTCGAGATCTGTTCCTTGGCCGCGACTTCGATCCTTAATGATGATCGAAGCTTCCGTCATCAATCCAGTTGCTAGTCAGGGCTTCGTTTCGGTCCATTAACAATGCAACCCTCTTATCCTGTTGTGCTTTTTTCTGGTGACGGAGAAGAGCCGAGATAGCATGTTTCAGATTAGGATCAAATCAACTTTTTCTGAGTCTATGTTAACGATTAGACATATCACGGGCTGTTTTTGTGTGGATGTAATTGTAGTACGCGTTCGTTGATGCTCGGTTCTATTTTTCATACTACGCACGAAACTTGCTCGATGAAATGTGTCCGAGATGTGGCTGTGAAATGCTCTTTACTGTTGTTCAATCTGAAGACGTGTTTTAATACGATTTACATGACATAAGTTGATATGCTAGCTGTTAAGTTTGGCTTTGACCCGTAATGAGAATACCGAGAGATTTACTGACTTCATGTTCTCTGATTGATGCGTGGAGTCATTGACGATGGCCTTGTCATGGTGATTATTGACGAGAAACTGATCCAAGAAATTAATTGTGTTTGACGTCTCTCCGCTCATGACAAGCGTCGTATTTTGCAAAGAAGTTAGAGAATCAAAATCTTTTTGCTTTTATTTTGGTGTGTATCCGTGATGTTAAGTAAAGATTCCCATATGAATGGGCGAGGGTGCCGGGGGCCCCGACCCAAAGATACGTATTTTCCCCTAACAAATTGGGTGGGGGAGAAAATGGCGGGGCATGGAGCCAGGATTCAGGTGGTTTTAGTACATTAGGTTAACTACTGAAAGAGGTGATCATCAAGTATAAAAACAAGACTTGATGGATAGCTCTTTCGACAAATTAAACTAACGCCATTTATTTCTAAGGACAAACTTACGTTTAGTTTTGGGTGGTGCTTTTTCCACTTCTCTTTTAGCTTAGACTCTCTCTCTTTCTTGTTGTTTTGACCATATTATCCATTATAGGATCCACCACTTCTCATAAAACTCTATAAAAGTATTTTTTTTAAAATCATTTCACGCTTTTTATTTTGTTTTTTCTTTTTTTTTTCCTTATGCGTTTTATTTTGCAAATCATCTTTCTCTATTATCTTGCATCATTATTTTTCAACAACTGATGATAAAGAACTTATGGAAACATAGTAAGAAACTAAACCCAGAGGGAGTAATAGTCTATAGGATGCAAATATGCTACAAACTACAAAGTAGCTGTGCAATTAATTCTCAAACACTATTTTGATGCAGGCTATACTCTAATCATAAGATTAAAATCCATGATCAAGCATTTCTACGACCCAAAACTCAAATTCACTTTTTAAGAAAAGATACCAAGATATACTTGATAGCGATCGGACAGAGCATGATTTGAGACCAAGAAAACTAAAAAGGCAAAAAAAATAGAAAGGCTTTCGCTAGAACCATTTTTTTGGTAGTGAATGAGGAGGGCGTGAATTGTTGAATTAAGCAGTTCTTTTGAGGATTACAAATGCTCGAGATGTTTGTGGGAGAAGAAGAAGAATAAGAAGTGGGAGGTGTAGAAAGAAGATAATGGCTTGCAAGAGCGACGGTTTGCAAAAGTGGAGAACAAACTGAGATGTCAAAGACTTGGAAAGAAAGAAGAAGAAAAAAAGTGAGACCTACAAGGAAAAAATAAACAATGACCAAATAATAATAAAAAAAAATCACTTTTATAAAGTTGTACGAGAACTTGTGGGCTCAACAAGAGATAGTATGGTTAAAAAAAGAAATAGTGTCTAAGCCAAAAAGATGAATGGAAAAAAACACAGCCCTCACTTCTACATACGTTAAATTACAAAAGAAAAATAACTTAATTATCCAAAAAGTCATAAACTTATTTAGGATAGTCAATTCGATATAAATATTTTAATTGTGCAAATTTAGCCATAAACCTTTTTATTTTTTTTATTTTTTATGTCCATCTAGTGTTAAACATTTTGAAGTTTTGCTAATTTAGTCTAAAAAGTTTCAAACCCGTGATTGAATGGGAGGACACGGGTTAGAAAACATTGTCAGCATGAAAACTTGCTATGGGGTCGATGTAACTGCATTGCTTCTAAAACTCTGGCAAGATAGATATGGTCGCAAGTGTTCGCGCTTGCTTCGACTGACTGAACACTGTGCTAGCAGATAAGAGAGCTTAGACACCGACTCCTCCACTTCCTCGCAGCTTGTGGACAACCCCGACATAATTGCTAGCTACAGAGAAGGCGTGGAACCGCGCAGATCCGCGCGAAGCATGTGGCGGAGCCAGAAGACGACTTCGAGGGCGAATTTTGCAACTTGGATATTTCCTCCCCCCCAGCTCATTTGAGACCCTTGAACGCTTTGAAGATAATGTCCACGTGCCTATTTTCATCAAGACTTGCACGTAAATACCTGAGAAATTTGATAGAGCAGCAGATTGCAAATCCTTCTTGCTGTCAAAAGGGATGGAGAATATCCATAAACTTTTATGGGAAATTTTAATATCACGACTTATATTGACAATCCAAATTCTATAGTCCTATTTATAATTAGGGGTTACCATTTATATTAGATTAATTAAAGATATAAAATATATGTATGCTATTCTAAATTTAAATATATTAAACCAGACTTAATGCGCAAACCTTATTAGTCGACTACTAAGGATAGCTACAATGTACTTTCCTAATTCTAATATTCACAAAAGCATAAGTTTTTTTTTTTAACTGATGATGTTACCTTAGTTAAGATTGTCAAATTAGTAGATATATTTCTCAATTGCATAAATCTATCTACAGTTTGAAAAAAGAATGTGGAAAAACAAATACAACAACTTCAGTAAATTCATGTAAATTAACTTTTAAACAACGTTACCAACCAAAAAAAAAAAAAAAAAACTTTTAAACAATGTTAGCAAAGAAAGGAAAACCTACTCAATAATAACCTCTTTCTGTAATCAACTCAACTAAAGTACACTTATATATATATATATATATATATATATATATATATATATATATATATAAATATATAAAATGTAATTGCAAGTCTGGCTGTTAAAACTGGCTGTTGAAATAGACCAAACGAGCAAAGAGCATTAGTCAATTGACTGTCAATGATAGTCACAGTTTTATTTTGTAATTTAATATTTATGAAAACCTAGGTTTTTCTCCTCGTGATATTGCGTTGATTAGCATTATCAAATTAATAGAAATATCTCTCTAAGTCTCATATATATATATATATATATATATATATCCATAATTTATAAAATTAATTTGGAAGAATGAATCAAACGAACTCAACGAAATACTTTGGATGATCGTTAAAATAATCTGTATATAATTATTTTTTCGAGTTTTGTTTGCATACATCGTAATAATATCTCAACGTGGATTTGGAAGAACAAATAAAACAATTTTAGCAAAACGCAATTCGGTCACTTGGTAATTAATAAATCATATATATTTTCTAAGCAACCTAAATACGAAATAACATTTGCTAAGAAGCAAACTATGAATATTAATATAAGTCATTTTGCTTTCTTTATTTTGCGGGTCGGGTCGGATCGAGTGATTGAACACGATTTGGTTCGTTTCGAGTATTGTCTTCTCTCGCGGTCAATTTGGGTCGGGTCGGATCTTCAATAACGGGCCGCCCATCTGGGGCTCCTCCGCGTGCTTCCTTGTCTTTTATAGTCTCACTCAGTTTCTCCGCGCTCCTCTTCCCCTCTTCGCATCTCGCTGTCTGAAGACATCGTTGGTTGGATTTCGCAGCTCGGTACTGCATTCGCCAGCGTGATACTTCCTCTCAAAAGGGTCCGTCACTGGTGCTTTCTTGTCTTCGAGTGGATGTGCATGGTGGGGGTTCAGAGTTAGACCCGCTCGTTCCGCATTTTCTGATTGATTCCATGGGAAATTCTGGACAAATTTGCGTTCTTTCGGTTCCGTTTCGCGTGATATCGATTCGCTCTTGTGTTTCCTTCTTAGTTGGCCACTTAAAAGCTGTGTCTTACGGCTTTGTGGGATGCTTGGTTATGGTCTTTCGGAAATTGCACGGTGAGTGTTTGATGAAAGTTGTGAAAGAGGAGTCAAATGTACAAGAGAACTATCTTAGCTTGTTTGGCACATGATGTGCCGTTGAAATGTGGAGTGGAGACAAACCAATCGAAACTGAGTATGGTTTTGTTCAAGTATGGTTTTCTCTATTCATCCCATGTATCAGGTGTATGACTGCTTCATGAGATACTTTATCGGCAGTCAGGGTCAATAAGTCTCTCTCAGCTGTTAATTTTTTCATTGTTCTAGTGCAATGGTGTGGGAACTAAGAGTGCATTTGTTTCACAAAAAAACTTAAGATTTAAAAAACATTTTCCAAAAGATGATTGGTTATATCGCTTGGAAAAATTAGGCAACGGAAGATATTTTCATCATCTACAACAACTTATGCCTAACTATTTTCGTAGATGATAGACTTGTTTTTCATTCATTCATTTATATAAGCAATACAATCGATCATTTTTCTGAAAATATTATCTTAATCTTGAGCTTTCCATGAATTAAACTCACCCTAAGTTACTTATTTACAAGGATCTTGTTTCCATTATGGTTCAATTTGTAAGGACCCATCTACAGTCTCCTATACTGCAAGCTTAACATAGAGAGGGAATGGAAAAGATGAACATTCTATTTTTCTGATTATTTTCCCTTTTATCTGACTTTGGTTCTTTGGTTCTAGCAATTCGAAGTTCGTTATATTGATTCCCAATGGTTATCCCACCACCAGCTAAGCCACCAAGAATAATAAACTTTCTCAAGCCTTATGTTCTGAAGATGCACTTCACTAACAAGTTCGTAAGTGCCAAGTGATCCATTACCCTACTGCTACTGTTGCGTCTCTGGCGAGCTCGCAGGAGACGGCTTTGAGAGTTGAGAAGTGAAAGAGTTGGGTTGGGACAGAAGGGCAAATATTGTGAAAGGCATAGCTCATGCTCTGTCCTACATGCACCATGACTGTGTGCCTCCCATTGTTCACCGAGACATATCAAGCAACAACATCTTGCTTGATTCTGAGTATGAGGCCCGTGTTTCTGACTTCGGTGCAGCCAAGCTTCTCAAGCTGGACACGTCGAATTGGAGCGCTGTCGCTGGGACATATGGATATGTCGCACCGGGTAACTCAATGGATATCGACTGCTCACTTATGGTGAGCTTAAAAAGTAATAATCCGCTAGTACTGATGCATTTTCTTCTTATGTGTAGAGCTTGCCTACACAATGAGGGTGATTGAGAATTGCAATGTGTACAACTTCGGGGTCATCGCAATAGAGGTGATCCATGGAAAACATCCAGGTGAAACCATCTCATCCCTTTTAGCTGCATCGGATAAGGGGATTGTGATGGTCTTGAAAGATATGTTAGATCCACGCTTACCAACTCCTATGCCAAGCACTCAGGATGGACTTCTAGTCATCTTCAAGCTCGCAATTACTTGTTTATCCACCAATCCACAACTCAGGCCATCCATGAACATGGTTTCTCAGGTGCTATCGGCTCATCTGGCTGCTCACTAGTGTGGTCATTGTCCAAAGATGGAGACAACCCAGTAATATGAAACTGCAAGAGGAACTACAGCTTCCAGCAATTGAATAGGTATCTCTAGTGGTGCTTTTTATCTTCATAGATGACTTTAGTATGATGAAGTGAGCTTATAATACATGACAAGCGAAGATTCAGAAGCTACAAGAAGACGCTCTGATTGTGGCAACGATTATCACATTACTCATCTTTGACGCGTTACAATATCTGCTTGCAGTAGTAACTATCACGTTATAATACCTATTACTGCTAAAACTATAATAGCTATTATATATAATAGTGCCCCACGTGATTGAATAGTGTTAATCACGATAACAATTTGCTTATGTAATGATTACATTAAATTAGTTAACCAATGATGGATATCGCAGTTTTATTAAGTAGTAATAATTAGTACAATTACACTACATGAATGGCGATTCAACTGTGCACAGAGGAGCAGTCAAAGAAAGGGTAAGTGCGTTTGTTTAACGTTTCGTTTAAAAATTGTTCTATAAAAACAAATAGAAAAAGTGTTTTGTTCAGGGAACAATTTTTGAACAAAAAACGCGTTTGGTAAACTGTTAGAAATATAAAGAGAATAGAAACACGTTTGGTAAATTTGTATAATTTTTTTTTATTTCTTTTAATTTTTAAATATTTTTATTTTATTTTTCTATTTTCTTTCTTATTTTCTTATTTATTTTTCCTTTTTCCTTTTTTTTTTTTCCTTTTTCTTTCTTCTTTTTTTTTTTTTTTTTCTTTTGGCCGGTCGCCGGCCTCGGCCATGGCGCCGATCGGCCGACGAGGGCCGGCGGCCTCGCCCGGCCACGCGAGGCTCGCCGCCCCCGGCGAGGCCGAGCGTCGCCTTAGCGGCCGGCGACGGATCTAGGCGAGATCGAGCTCGCCCGGCTCAAGACGAGGCCGAGCTTCGCTAGGGGCCGGCCGGCGACGCTCCGGCGAGGTTGCCGGCCCTGGTTGAGGCCGGCGACCAGCCAAAGAAAAAAGAAAGAAAAAATAAGAAGAAAAGAAGAAGAAAAAGAATAAGAAAATAAAAGTGTTTCTAAATTTTGTTAAACAAGAAATAACTTTTTTTTTTTTTGCTTCCTCGTTTTTGAGATGTGTTTCTTAACAAAAAACAATTTGGAATAAAAATGCACCTAAACGCGTTTACATTCCTTTTTTGTTTCCAGGAACAAAAAAACAAAAAAGTTGTTTAGAAACAGAAAAAAGAAATAATAACAAATGCGGCCTAAGTGTCTAGATTAAATAAAACGAAGAGTAAGATGATGGGAGAATGGGAAATCCATATAAAAAAGTAAGAGCACGTTTCAGAAGTTGAATGTGATATTGAGGGCATGAACTGAAGATATTAGTTCATCGAAAAGGATTTGTAAACCCTCCAGTGTTTCTGAATTTCCTCTTATTGCTTGGCCCTTACTCCATTCTCAGAAATTCAGCATGCCCTTGCCATGATTTTAACCAGCTCTAACAGTTCGATCTTTTCGGAGGAATCTCTATGAACACAAAAGTAATGACAGTACGCCGTAAATGTAGAAATCTCTAGTTATGATATATGTTGGAAATTGTGATCTATTTTTTAAGAAATTTCTAGTCCAATCTAGAGAAGCACCACGTAGGCAGCAAATTAAGAAATACAGCTGTATAAGTTAAGAGAAAATATTGGGTACCCTAAACTGTCGGGCTTCGACACCGTTAATGGCCGTGGCTAAAGAAACTCAAGAACGTGGAAAGCAAGCGACAAGTTGACAAAAATAATAATCGCTGGAGACGAGCTGTAAAGAGAAGTTCACCCCCGCAGGCACGTGGCCCGCACGCGCCCAGGCAATTGCGCGCGAGTGGGCCGACCGTTGCCGTGCATGTGGAGCGCGTGGCGCGTGTCCCACATGTGTCTTCTTCCTCTTTCGCACGAGTAGACGCGATTTTCGCCATCTCGATTGCACCTTCCACGAAATGGGTCTCCTCTAGCAGCCCATCTCAAACTAGAATAATTAATGGGTTTCAGCGACCACGCCAGTGCAACTACATAGATCCAAGTTTCGGCGACAATTACCAAGAAATTTGGCCTGAATCAAGCAAAAATTACCCATAAGCAAACCCTAACCACCGTGACCTTCGCCGCTTAATTAGCATAATTAAGAACGAGGCAGAGGTATGTTTTGGCTTTGCCCTGATTATATATGGATGAAAAAACTCATGCATAGTCAAAATCAAATAAGGAAACGTGAAAATTTTACTAACCTTCACCCATTGATGTAATTCGATTGATAACCTAAATCGTCAAACATTGAATTGATTTGGTGAATGGGTGTCGCTAGCTAATTACCTTCTCAAACTTGATGGTGTGTTTTTCTGATAATGAGAGGGTATGGCTTAGATCATGTTTATATCTTGATTTGCACCCCTTAACATAATGTCTTCCATCAAGATGTTTTCATACCTTTTAGGCAATATACTAGTTATCATGACTTAATGTGGCCAATAAAACGTTAATGAAATTAACCGAATGCAGGGATAATTAACTAAATATAGGATCACTTTTTTAATATTATATCATCTTAGCTCTATTAAAGCACTGGGTTGCGATAGATTTTTTCTTTCAATCAAGCTGGACAACGACTTTAGTATGGTCTTGTTCGCGATTCTCTTTCTTTGTAACGTCGCATCACGTTTCTCCTCGTACAGCCACGATCGGATTCGGCCCTAATAATTGGGTGGGATCGAACCACAATCAAACCCGCACGGTCCGGCCCATCTCGGCCCACTAACCCGTTCTCGCGTTTTCTCTCATCTGCTCCCGAAGTCGAACTCCCTTGGACGCTGGACCAGCTGAGGCCCCAGCAAAGCATCTTTGTCTCTCTCGCCGGAGAAGGAGAAGGAGAAGAAGAAGCAGGTTGCAGATGACGCATTTTGGAAGATCAGGCCCTCCGGACATTCGACACTTTACCTCAACATCTCCTTCCGTGGCTCTCTCCTTCCTCCTGCTCCGATTCCCTTCGCCTCCGTCGCTCTCTGTATCAATGCCTTTACGCGGTTGTTTCGCAGGGACCACCGCCGACGACCTCTTCCCCCTCTTCGACAAGTACGGCAAGGTCGTGGACGTGTTCATTCCCAGGGACCGGAGGTACGCGTATCTCCTCTGCTCCGTGGCCTTTTCTTTATATCTCACGTGTTGAGGGCTGGGGCTCTTGTTGCCGTGTTCTGATGTGGCCGCGTGGGACTGAGGAGTCGAGAGGGTTCGCGTTCGTGAGGTGCAAGTACGCGGACGAGGCGCAGAAGGCGGTGGACAAGCTCCATGGTGTCGCTTTGGGCTTTGATTTTTAGTTCCTTCGGTCACGAGGGTTTCCGTTCGCGTTGTGCGGGGAACGCTTGGATTGGCATTTGATTTCTTGTTCGGTTTTTCTTGTGGAAAGGGAGAGTCGTGGACGGGAGAGATGTTGGGGTTCAGTTCGCCAAGTACGGTCCCAATGCCGAGAGAATGTAAGCTGTTCAATCATCTCACCTTTTAGTTTTCGAATTGCTCAAATTGATTGTGCTTCTTTCGGGTCGAAATACAGGTGATGCTAATCTGGTACGAGCTTACTGGAGGGAATTTGGTTTTCTTGGAATAAACCTTCAAGTGGTGCAAGTTGCTATGACCTCGTTAGCATGATTCTGTCAGTGGAGGATTCGTTTTGCAAAATAACCTGCAAACGATGGCCTAAAGAAAAGGAAAATGTAGTTTTCTTGAATAACTTCACTGTCAGTTTCTTGTTATCGATTCTTCTGATGAGCTCGGCCTCTATTTTGCAACAGCGATAAGGGGAGAATTCCCGAACCGGTTTCAAAGATAAGAAGGCGGTCGAGAAGTCGTAGTCCTCGTCCAAGGTATGATTTAAGTTTGTTAAGTTAGTAAAGTTATGCAAACTGTGTCTCTGCAAATTGGTTTAAGTTTGTTAAGTTAGTGAAGTCATGCAAATTGTGTCTATGAGAAAAATTCTACACTTGATTATAGATTCGGGTTGAATGTGTCGACAACTGTCTATAACTCCCTATTGCTATAGTTGTTGATTTGTGTTTGAGGTAAAATTCCAAAATCATTTTTATGGATTGGTTAAGATATTTGGTCCTCTAATACTTACAAAAGCCTGTATATTAGCTGCGCAATTCATTTATCTTTACATTTCAAGAGTTAATAAAGGTTGCTGTAACTTGGATTGGGATTTAATAGAGGTAGCTGAAACTTTGATGGGGATCCTGATTGACGAGAAAATCGGCAGGGTCAATTTGCCATTGAAATCATGACGCTACAGTTGATAGAGGACCCATGACTAGAGCTTTTTGATGTAGAAAAGTTTAAGCCATCCAATTTCTTTTCAATGACCTGTGAAGATGTTTGAAGAGGAACGGGAGGGAAATTCTCTCAGTTTACCTCTATATGAGAGGACACCTGCCCCTCCATGTCACTGCCAATTTATTTTATAGGTTCCCTACTGGCCTTATTAAAATCAAATAGCAAACTTTGTTGGTTGTCCGCATGTAATGAAAGCAATCGATCAAGTTCATGGAGAGAACTGATTCTACAGAGGAGTTAATGCTAATAACAATGATGTGAGAAGCTTGTTTATGGATCTTATGGCTTACAGAAAATAACTTTACATTTTTAAAGATACAAATCATAATATATGTATTAACATATAAATGACATTAGAGGCAATTACTTTTAAAGAATTGGGGTGTTATATATTAAATTTGCTCACAGTAATCCAATGTCAAGAAATAGAGATACATCCCAAAAGCTGAATTCCTGCAGCTGAATTTGAATGTTAAAACCACAGTCACTCATGCACTTAGTAAATTTGACTCATTAGTCTTCAGTTAGTGGATAGGAATTTCCCACCTTTTCCTGAGATCTAAGCAACTATGTTTGGAAGTGCAATTTCCAGAAAAATGTTGGGAGTGCAGTTACATTATGGTTGCTCAAGCCAGCTAAGCAAATGGTTCTCATTTTTATTACTTTGGAAAAATAGTAACTAGATAATTGGGATTATAACTGAGAGATAAAACACATCAGTCTAATCAATCATTGAGTGACAGAATTGATGTTGAGAATCGACTACTAATAAAACATTTGATGATTGAAGGGCCAAATTTAGGGTTTTAAGTTGAAGTCCAACATTTCCTTAATTTAAATGAAATTTAGGTTCCAGGTCTCGTAATTACAAAATCCAGTGTTATAGTAAAATATCATAGTTAATTTCATGTAAAATTGAGTGCTTTATATTCTCCAGTGAAAAGATGACGTCTGCTGCAAGATTAGGACTGATCGAACATTTGCCAAAAGATTTAGAGTTCAATTGATCTGCGGGACAATGGGTAAAATGTTGTGGACTTGTTTTGCACTTTTCCCTAAACTATTTTTATAAATGCTGGAAAAATCGTTAGGTATGAATATGTTAGATACCTGTGACTCGATTGGTGAAATAGTATCTCTCTCCAAATAAGCGTATTTGAAGAGCTTATGAACTTGGACTTACTCCATCGGCACTTGATGATACATCCTAGCAAGATTGTGACTGTCGCCTTTAACTAAGATGTTCACACATGAAATTGTAAACTCCAGTTACCTCCTTATGTGGTGTTGCTAATTTCTTTCGGCTAGTTCCCATCATGTCATTGCGTTGTTGGTTTCTAGATTCCGCTTTTTGGTCATTTAAGCTTTGAAACAACAGTTCAGTTATTAGGTGACATCCAAGCTTGTTGCACCTTGTTCCTTTGTTCATAGTGAAATGAAAACATAAAATATCCATTGATGTGACAGCAAGTAGTGGTTAACCCTTAACCATCTTAATGAGTACTTGCATCTTGCAGAGTTGCAAGTAATTCCCTCTCATTCTCTACTGCAACTGATAGTAAAATAGATTTTCAGGTACAGTGACGAATATAGAGACCGTGAGTATAGGAGGAGAAGTCGCAGTAGAAGCAGGGGACAATATGAATGCGACAGTTACGGAGTCAGGGAAAGGAGTTACCGTCACCAAAGTAGGAGCTATAGTGCAAGTCCTGATTGTCGCAGAGACCGAAGGGCACCCAAGTATGATGACAAGGACCGAAGTAGGAGTGGATCATACGCAAGGTGAGGGCCATCCCTTTAATGCTTCTTTTGGTCACCTCTTGTTGAGAATTTTTATCTGATTGGAGTTCCCCAATTTTCAATTCATCCCGGAGCCCATGGAAAGGCGAATATGAGAGGAGTCGCTCTCCAAATCAGAGACCTTCTACATTTGAAAGTCCTGATGTACGAAACAGTGGAAGAGATTCACAGCTCCACAGAGATGTGCCCAGTTGATGTCCTGCCGATTCCCCTAGTGCGTCTCCACATCGTCCATAGATTGAGTGGTAAAGTGATGTGAGTGAATTTGTTGCTTCTGTCTCACTCTATTGCAACTATTTGGTCCTTATGTCTCTGCTTTTTCATGTTGCCTTTTTAGTGTTAAGTTACTTTAATTAAGTTTCCTTTATTATCAGAGTTTTATTTCCTTTTTTTACTTACATAAGGGTATTATTGTCATATAAAATTTATATTCAATAGAAATACAATGGGTGTAGGGTTTCTGTTACACAAAAATCTACAGCCCCTCTTTGTTTCTTTCTTTTACATTCTCCTCTTCTCTATTCCTTCTCTGTTCTTCTTTCTCTCTTACTATTTGCTGCGGGTTCTCTAATCAGCTTTGTGACATGGTATCAGAGCAGATCTAACTACCTGATTACTTAATCCTATTGCTGGTTTGAGAGTCCCCTAGTAACCCTACTTCTTCTCTAGTGCGCAGCCACCTAAAGTTGCAATTTTTATCGGTTTTCTCTTTGAGTCTCGATATGTATGAGATCAGAAGATATCAGATTCATCAGGTTTGATTTCTGAACATGGATTACAACACTTACTGATCAGCGGATTCAAGAATCAGAGTATTTCATTAATTATGGTTGACTGATTTTGCTGGTTCCTTTTGGTTAACTGATGGAGCCAATTACATCTGATTATACAATTCAAGAATCAGAGTATTTCATTGATTATGGTTGACTGATTTTGCTGGGTTCCCTTTGGTTAACTGATGGAGCCAATTACATCTAATTATACATTAGTGTTGCTGTTTTGTTTCTTGCACTAAAGTTTCAGCCTTCTTGATTAAGTGGTAGATATATTTATATTGAGACTATCATCATGAGTGATACTGCTACTGCTACTACTACTTCAACTGATAAAGCCAATTACATCTGATTATACATTAGTGTTGTTTTGTTTCTTGCACTAAAGTTTCAGCCTTCTTGATTAAGTGGTAGATATATTTATATTGAGACTATCATCATGAGTGATACTGCTACTGCTACTACTACTTCAACTGATAAAGCCAATTACATCTGATTATACATTAGTGTTGTTTTGTTTCTTGCACTAAAGTTTCAGCCTTCTTGATTAAGTGGTAGATATATTTATATTGAGACTCATTGCTGTTGCTGCTACTCCTATTGCTGCTGTTGCTGCTACTACTACTGCTACTGCAGCAGTACTACTTCTGCTGCTACTGCTACTACTGCTACTACTACAACTACTACTACTACAACTGCTGATTGGGCTCTACTATCTGTAGGAGCCTTAGTAATTTGATTATTTGGAGAAGCAAGAAACAGACTAACGTGCAGAGGCTGAATATCGTGCTATGGCACATACTGTGGAGCTTGGATTTTCGATTAATCAACCTATTGATATGATGTGTGATAATCAAGCAGCTATTTATATTGCTGGGAATCCTCTTTTTCAAGAGCGAACTAAGCATATAGAAGTTGACTGTCACTTTGTTCGGGATGCTGTGAAGCAGAAGCTGGTTGCTACTCTTTACGTTACCTCTAGAGATCAGTTTGCTGATATGTTTACCAAAGCATTATTCCGGCTTTTGTTGCTGGTTGTTCCAAGCTGGGCATAGGTGACCTATATGCTCCAGCTTGAGGGGGAGTGTTAAGTTACTTTAATTAAGTTTCCTTTATTATCAGAGTTTTATTTCCTTTTTTACTTACATAAGGGTATTATTGTCATATACAATTTATATTCAATATAAATACAATGGGTGTAGGGTTTTTGTTACACAAAAATCTACAGCCCCTCTTTGTTTCTTTCTTTTACATTCTCCTTCTTCTCCTCTTCTCTATTCCTCCTCTCTTCTTCTTTCTCTCTTACTATTTGCTGTGGGTTCT
Organism: Eucalyptus virginea; assembly: GCA_014182375.1. Lineage (NCBI taxonomy): Eukaryota > Viridiplantae > Streptophyta > Magnoliopsida > Myrtales > Myrtaceae > Eucalyptus > Eucalyptus virginea. The sequence continues at coordinate 5,518,387 of CM024519.1, read as the reverse complement.
CTAATCAGCTTTGTGACATTTAGCAAAGATGAGTGCCCAAGGTCGTGGGAGTCATTTTTGTACGACAAACAATTTTACTTTCTCTGAGGTGCTCTTGACCGGGTAGACAGATACTTCTTGGCATGTGGTGATTTAGATATTAATGCTAGGTTTAGTTGGGCGTGAAGTTTTCTTTCTTTGAAGGCAGCTAGTCTGTCTATTCTGACTTTGGTGGTTATTGTGATACTCTGATCTTATTCTTGTGCTATAATGTGCATTCATGAAGTCCATTTAAAGCCTTTCTTGTGATGCACTTATTCATAGGTCTCTGGCTACACTTTTAACTATTGTCAATGGGGTGTGTCAGATTAATCATACGTACTGCCCGTGGACAATGAGAGACTTAATTGTGCTGGTGTGATCCTGCTCTTTCGTTTGCCCTTTTTTGGTCATAATCCACTAGCCATCTCCAAAGGTGGTCCGCTATGATTGCCATATGGTTTTTTATTCTTCATGAGATCATGTTTCTGAATTTAGTATGGTTTTCATATTCTCACAGCGGTGGGTGTTCCAATTTGGCATCCCCTTTGGCGGTTGTTTTGGGTCTTGACAAATTTGCTTGAAAATGGGTTCCATTTCTTGGCTTTTCATTCAGCTGATCACACCAGCATTTAAATCAATTCGCTGGTACACATCTGGGACGTTTAATGTCTACCCCAACTTGGACTTTACGGACATGAGTCTCAACAACTTCTGTGGAGATCTCAGTAGGGGAAGTTGCATGCGTTTGAGGGATCTGAGAATTGCTGGAACTAACATCGTTGGCAGTCGCTTGTGTACCTGCTAATCCCCAACTTAGGCCGTCAATGGAAATGATTTCTCAGGCGCTAGCAGCTCGTTCAACCATTTACCATGGTGTTCAAAATTAACCGAAGCCACTAATCCTTGAAGTGATGCGACAGCTTCAAGCCGTTTACTGGATCGATTTGTAGAAGATGCTGTCTAATAAATGATGTTGCTCTGATAACCAAAGGCAATTTCTTTAATGAAAATCAGAGTCCTTGCAATTATTTGATTAAAGTCTCATTCTCAATCCATTTTTTCGCTCACTGATATGTTGTCTTTGTTTGAATTTAGGTGATTTTTGATCGACAACATAAATTTGAGTGCTAAACCCATATCGGCATGACTATAAGGACTTCATTTCGTTCACGCCCCAGTAAATATAGAACTGCCTTTTGTTTTGGAATGAGTAAAACCTGGACTTTTTGGCATCTTAGATTCATTTGTAGAGAGAAGACAGCTGGACTCAAGTGATATTTCAAACTGTTTCTGTATCCAGTCTTAGTCAGACTAGTGTCATCGTAGTGATATCTAAGTATTCATGTTAAGTTAGAGTTACAAAATATAACTATTTTATCAATGTAAAGTCGATGTATATGGTGTTTATCATCTTAAAAGCAAAGGGTTCATGAGAAGTTAAAATGGAACATTTATAAGAAGTCTAAAATCTTGTTGATTGTTAGTCCTCTTATATAGTTTATTTCAGATTTATGTAGATGCAAAATCTCTTGCATGCCGAAGAGTCTAAAATAAGGCATCTTGTTAGAGCGCTTTCAATTAGAAAATAATTGTCCTCAATCGGGGCCATCCACCATAACTTTGAGTTTCGTGTAAGTTGCTGCCTGCTGCGTAACATGATCCAAAGCGCATTCAGTCAGTTCCTATGCCAAGTGCTACTGCATGTTGCCATGACGTGAGTCATTACTGAAAGTTCAATCGCTTTCGATGGCTCCAAAGGGAACATGGCTGTAGGGGAAATCCTAACTCCTTTTTCATTAGAGCTTCGGACTTAATATTGCTTAAATTAGGAAGAACATCGATCATCATTTTGTCTCAAGAGGAGATTCTATAGTACGATGCTTTGTCTCAGAAAGAATGCAAGTTCTGTTCTGTTGCTACCTTTTATTTGTGCAGGTAGATGATATCCCGCCTTCCAAAATCTTGAGGCATTTAAATCACGATGGTCCGTTTTCGCTGCTCTGTGATCACATACTACCATGAAGGTGGAGCTCTGTTGGTAAGTAATCGGTAAAAGACTATATTCACCGCTTAATTTTTATTTTGAATGGTGAATATATCAAAAAGTTGATAATCTGTTATGGCATTGGACGTTCATAAGTTCTTTTCTTTTTTCTTTTTTCTTTTTTGTAAAGGTAATAATATAAAGAGGAAACGTCAAAAGTACAAAAAATCACAGCACCAAAACTTACACTCAAGATGAATAAACATAATGAGTGGAAGTATGCCATGATGTAAAACATAATGCAACGCCTAAAAGAAGGCAAACAACAAACTAGAAAGGCACGGCATGAACAACCGGCGAGGAAACAAACACCTCAACGAAGGAGAAGAGATGTCGGCTCCAAAGCACTAGTGCACTAGAGCACTAGCAATTCCTTGAAGCGTCAATTGAATCCATGGTCGATTACGGTTCTCCCAACCAACATTGTTGCTAACATTGTTGGTAAATTATCATCAACGTGCCCGACCAACAAGGTTTAAACTATACTAATCACATTAGAAAAATCATCAATTTCATAATTGCTTGCTCAGCTTACTAACTGCAACTCAGCCCTAGATTAGACTATGAATACTAATCCATCCTATAGTCAATCTTTTAAGCACGTCCTGGAGAAGATACGTGTAAAATGCTAGAATATAAGCACATGGGCCCAAAAGAAAAGGAAAGAATTAAAACCGGCATGCATGTGTGGATCGATCTCAAGAAGTCAAAGTCTTTGGGTGATAAAATAGACATGTGACTCCTCAAGAAGTCAAGGTCTCTTGGGCGTTCTCGTGTGGTGATTTTGGATCAGTACATGTTACAATAGTTCATGGGAAGTCATGGTCTTTATGGACTTTTATTAGTGATGTTTGGCTCTAAAATTTCTAACTTACCGTATGGGAAGGGTCATGGAGCAATTTTCTAGCCTTTTCCTTTTTTGACTAACAAGTCTTCAACTTTTAATGCTATATAGGAATGGTTTTTCAGGGGCCTACCTTGGATGCTTACTGGTTGGTTACAGGGTAACGTCACCAAGATAGAGGTCGTTTCCAACCAATAGAAGGCCGCTTGCGCCTATCCACTAGTGTGGCGGGCTATCAAGTTATGTTCTTTATTTTAATGTGTTGATTCATGCACACTTTGTTTCCTCTCATTGGGTCATGTATCTTTTCTGAGCCTGAGCTCAGGCTCTGTGCTCAAAATGTTTTGCATCTGAGGAATGCCAAGGTCCGCACAGAATCTCAAATGAAGCAGTTTAATGTTGTACAAAGGACATAAGTCTTCAACTTTTAGTGCCATGTAAGAATGGGTTTTCTTTTGATGCAATGCAAGAAATGGCAAATGGAAAAGAAAAAAATGTAGCCAAATTTTAAGGAGGTGAAGTGTGAAAAGTTGGAAGAGTGTTCATATACGAACACAAGATAAAGCTCCTAATTTTATGTTACCCTCTTTATCCATAACTTCTCCTTGTCAAGTGCTTCGAAGGCGGTCTGTGATATTTGGCTTTGTTGACTTGGTCAAATGAAGTGGCTTATAAGAAAATGAAAAAGAAAAAGAAGACCACTTTATTCAAAGCGAAGAGACATGACTGAGAGAAAAAGGGGGAGAAGGAAAAGAGAGAGTGATCGCAAACGGAGAGGAAAAGAAGAAGAGAAGAAAGAAAGGAAAAGAAAAAGAAAAAGAAAGAGCGAGAAAGGAAAAAGGAAAAGGCTTTGGTGCGTGGGCTATACTAATATAACAATCTTAATATTATTATGAAAATAATAGCTTGTTATGAGCCGTAAACTCTTGAAGGAGTAAGTCCCACAACAATTTATAATTATTTATTATTTGACTTTTTTAAGGATAAATTGTTATTCTCATAATATATTGAAAACTATTATCCAATCATTTTTCTTTGTACATACATGCCCTAAGTTAGATTAATATCATTTCACCACTTCAAGTAAGGATTCAAGCTCTTCGTTCTTCTAATCGAAGTAGCTTTCGGGACTATGGCGCAAATTTGAAATTGCGTGAAATTTGAACTTCAAAATTCCATTTTGGAGTATTTTAGTTGTGGAATTATTATGCAAATTATGGATTATGGTGTAGTAGAGCTATGGGATTTCAAGGGAGTTGATTTGAGGTAATGGTTTAGTTGAAGCAAAATATTAGAGTTTTGCGCTCAAGTTTCGCATTGCGGATAACTTTGAATAATTTCTTTGGGTGAACAATTTCTTGGCACATTAGATTCATTTTGTTTGCGATTAAGCTTAGAACTCAAAAGTGCTTAAATTAGGAATGTCACCGGTCATCAATTTATCTCAAGAAAAGATTCTGCAATACAATGCTTTGTCTGAGAAAGAATGCAAGTTATGTTCTGGTGCTACCTTATATTTCAAGAGTGTGAAAGCAGACGATATCCTGCCCTCCAAAATGTTGATGCATTTACATCATGATGGTCATGTTTTGCTCGGCCTAGCTCCATTGTCCAATAAAAGTAAAACTCATTTATGGCTTAGCTCACCATAAACCATCTTCTCTATTTTACAGGACAGTGATGTTGCCTCGCACAAAACATGTCAGAACAACTTTCCTCGAACACTTTATCTGGAACATAGTAAACATAGTCTCTGAGAGCTCAGAGTCTTGTGAATTTGAAGTATGAAGCCACAGTAGACCAACATTTGACCCCACCCTCGATCAATCCTAAGTAAAAACCAACATTGTAAAATCAAAGTTTCAGATAACTTTGTGAATGAATAAAATAGGGGAGAAAGATGAAATTAAAACTATTCAATCGAGAAGTAGCACGACAATGAGTTATATTTTCCCAACCTTATCAACTTGTTGGGTTAATTCAATCTCAATTCTTGGATGTGCTGCATGCGCTAGAAGAAAGGCAATAGGCAATATGCAACGTCAAAGAAAGAACCATTTAGTGGCAACAATCAACTTTGTCATTATGCCAAGTAGCATAAACATACATGTGTTCCACGAGTTGATGCTTGATGATGCATTTCCATTATCAAATAGGAAAACTATAGGAAAATAAGTTCAAGGGAAAGTTTTACACATTTTTCGGGGCTTGAGACACATCAACATGCAGATCAAAAGAGCAAAAAAAGGCCATGGATTCAAAACCTATGTCGGTAATTTACTAATTTCACCACTAAATTTTTGTTGTGAGTAGTGAAATTGTAAATGAGTAAGTAACTTACATTCCACTTGAAGTTGGAAAATTCCTTAGGTTATCACATACTACCATGAAAGTGGAGCTCTGTTGGTAAGTTATTGGTAAAATACCATATTCACCGCTTAATTATTGTTTTGAATGGCAAATATATCAAAAAGTTGATAATCTGCTATTCCATTGGACAACTATAAGTTACTAACATTGTTGGTAAATTATCATCGACCGCACGACCAACAAGATTTAAACTATACTAACCACATTAGAAAAATCATCAATTTCATAATTGCTTGCTCAGCTTACTAACTGCAACTCAGCCCTAGATTAGACTATGAATACTATTCCATCCTAGAGTCAATCTTTTAAGCACATCCTGGAGAAGATACGTGTAAAATGCTAGAAGGAGTTCACAACCATGCATAGAAGGCATTGGACTGTTCGACCTCTGCCATTAAATGCTAGGAAGGTCTTTAGTCTAGCTTGGTTGTAGAAATGAAGCACTGCGCCATTGACAACATCTAAAGTAGCTTCATAATGGTGTTAAGAAATTCATCAAGGAGGATGAGAGGAATTCCCAGGTCATGAAGAAACCTACGTTCTTGGTCAAAGTATCGATACTACAGTCTCAAAGTCGAAAAGAAGAGATAACGCTACTTTCTTCACTAATTAATGTCTATGATCCTATTGTCAAATATCAGTAATTTAGCAATAAGGTTGTGCCCATTTTTTCACCCTTTGAGCATGGTCCCATATAGTGAGCATCTTTAAAATCTCATTACAATATCCATCAAGAAGAATATTTTGTTAACGTAAATCTCTAAATTTCACGATTTTATGATACAATTAGAATATACGCATATGGCCCAGGAGAATAAGAAAGAATTTAAATCAGCATGCATGTGTGGATCGATCTTGTATGTATCCCTCAAGAAGTCAAGGTCTTCGGGCGATAGAATAGACATGTGCCTACTCAAGAATTAAGGTCTCTTGGGGTTTCACGTGTGTTAATTTTTGGATCAGTATGCGTTACAACGATTCATGGGAAGTCATGGTCTTTATGGACTTCTATTGGTGATGTTTGGCTCTAAAATTTCCAACTTATCGTATGGGAAAGGTCATGGAGCAATTTTCTAGCATTTTACTTTTTTGACTAACAAGTCTTGGTCTTATAATGCCGTGTCAGAATGATTTTTCTTTGATGTAGTGCAAGAAACGGCAAATGGAAAAGGAAAATGTAGCCAAACTTTAAGGAGGTGAAGTGTGAAAAGTAAGAGAGTGTTCATACCCAAACACAGCATAAAGCTCCTTATTTTACGTCACACTCTTCATCCATAGCCTCTCCTCATCAAGTGCTTCGGAGGCATTTTGCAATATTTGGGTTTGTTGACTTGGTCAAATGAAGTGGCTAATAAGAGAAAAGAAAGAGAAAAAGAAAACTACTTTATTTAAAGCGAAGAGACATGACGGAGAGAAAAATAGAGAGTGATCGCAAACAGAGTGGAAAGGAACAAGAGAAGAAAAAAAGAGAAAGGGATAAAAAAAAAGAAAAGAAAAAAAAGAGGAAGGAAATAGGAAAAGGCTTTTGTGCCTACATGCCCAAAGTCGGATTAACACCGTTTTGCAACACCAAGGATTCAAGCTCTTCGTTCTTCTAATCGGAACAGCTTTCAAGATTATGGTGCAGATTTGAAATTATGTGAAATTTGAGCTGCAAAATCCGATTTCGGAGTTATTTAGCTATGAAATTTCATGAAAATTTTGGATTATGGTGTGGAGACGTGAGATTTGACGGAAGTTAATTAGAAGTAATGGTTTAGTTGAAACAAAATATTAGAGTTTCGCACTCAAGTTTCGAGTTATGGATAACTTTGAATAATAGTTTTGGGCAAGCAATTTGTTAGTGTGTCAAATTAATATTATTAGCAATTAAGCTTATTCTTGTGAATTTATACTTGAGATAGTGTTTTACTTGAATTTGATGTCAATTCTCATTTAATTGATAGGATTATGAGACCATTGGCTTGTTTAAATATGTTGTTTGGTTTTGGGCAATTCCAGGTAAGTAGTGCTATCTTTTCTTCGAACTAGTAAACTCATATTTCTAGAGTAATATAGATGTTATATAGTATAAGTTATGAAATGGCATTTTTGTTATATAAAAGTCTAGATCTAACATTTACTACCTTTTAGTTATTTGTGATCCAATTCACATTGACCAATATAACACATATGAAAGAAGGCAAAGAGGAGAAGGAAGGATGGACGGAGTCCAGAGAGAATGACGTAGGAAATTTTGTTGTATTCTTTCATGTAATTCTGAATGTACATATCTCCTAAGATATAATACAAGCTGTAGCCTATGTAAGGAAGTAAATGATCCTAAATATCAATCTAGATCTAAATCTAATAATTAATTGATATATACACACAAATCATGATCAATTAAGATCAAAATTTCCAATAAATATGTCAGGGAATCATCCACATAATAACCGCATATCTTCCAATACTCCCCCTCAAGCTGGTGGCTTATAGATGTCCAAGACGCCTAGCTTGTTTAATAGATATGCGTGTTGTCTCTAACATAAGGGCTTGGTAAACATGTCTGCTGGTTGTTCCGTTGTCCCAATTCCTCTTGTCTCAATTACTCTTTCCTGGATCTTTTCCCGCGTAAAGTGACAATCCACTTCTATATGCTTGGTTCTTTTATACATTATAGGATTAGATGCATGTTTAAGAGCCGCATCATTATCACAATATAACTTCGTGGGTCCTTGCACTTCTACTCCAAGATCCTTAAGTAATCCTCGTATCCATATTATTTGACAAGTGGCTTTGGCCATAGCTCGATACTCTGCTTCGGCTGAGGAAAGAGACACAGTGGGTTGTTTCTTGGTCTTCCAAGAAAGAAGAGATTCTCCCAACTTAATGCAATATCCAGTGACAGATCTTCGACTAATACGACATGTTGCATAGTCTACATCACAATATGTTGTCATCCTCATGTCACATGTTTTAGATAGAAGTATCCCAAGTCCTGGACATTTCTTCAGATATTTCACAACCTTTAAGGCAGCATCCAAATGGGAATGCTTCGGGTTGTACATAAACTGACTAAGTGTTTGAACTGCATATGAGATATAAAAAAAATTGAGTTAGATTTGGGATTGGACTTAAAGTTTTGGGCTTTTGGGCTTTTTTTTAGACAAAAGAAAAGTTCATGGCAGATTTGGGACAAAGCCTAAAGTTTTGGGGTTTTTTTTTAGACAAAAAAAAAGTTTGTAGTAGATTTGGGACTAGACCTAAAGTTTAGGGTCTTTTTTTTTTTTTTTATTAGAATTGGCCCCTAGGAAAAGTACAAAAGTAAAAATTCCGAAGTCTTCAAGGAACCAAAAATTCATCCTAGTCAACTCTCATATGTCCACTCCTATGGCGTGCAAAGCAATATCAATGTACCTTTTCCTAGTCTTCTTTGGTTGGTTGTTGTTTTATTGCATTCCCATGGAAAATGATAAGAAGGTGAGTTTTCGCAACCTATTTAAGCATCGCCCATTGCCTCAAGAAGAAAAAAACCAACTTACTAGAGCCAAAAGAGAAGAAGGAGAAGAATCGATGGATCCTTCATTAGAATTCACAAAAGTCATGAGCCTTGTGGCTACCCTTGCCCTTTTCACTACATTTGTCATTCCACTTCTTGCTCATGCTTCCCTTATGGAAGCCCAAGCCCTCCTCAAGTGGAAGTCCGGTCTTGGTAACCATTCGGTTACTTCCCTCTCTTCGTGGACTCCCTCTCCTCATCATGCCACCAGTTCCAACTCAACCATAAGTCCGTGTGCTTGGTATGGCATCTACTGCAATCAGGCAGGGAGCATAATCAGGATAAATCTCACCGGTGCTTATGTTGAAGGTACGCTCGACGAATTCCCATTCTCATCTTTGTCTCATCTTACGTACATGGACTTGGCTATAAATAGTCTCTCTGGTCATATTCCGCCTCAAATCAGTCTCTTGAGTGATCTCACCTATCTTGACCTCTCTATTAATCGGTTCATGGGGCATATACCCTCGGAAATCGGCCATCTAACGAAACTCAAGGTCCTGCACCTGGTTTCCAATGAGTTAAATGGATCCATTCCCCAAGAAATCGGGCAATTGCATTTGCTCAATGAGGTCGCGCTGTATTCGAACCAGTTGAATGGACCCATACCTTCCTCATTAGGTAATTTGAGCAAATTGGCTAGACTGTATGTCTACAACAACTCCCTTTCTGGTTCTATTCCTCCTGAAATGGGAAATATGGCAAATTTGGAAGTGCTCCACATGGACAGCAACTTCCTAACGAGACTAATTCCTTCCACTTTGGGGAACTTAACCAAATTGACAGAGCTGAACCTATTTGCTAATGAGCTTACTGGTTCCATTCCACTGGAGCTAGGGAATTTGAGTCGTCTTAGTGAGTTGAGCCTTAATGATAATAATCTTATGGGTTCAATCCCACCAACATTAGGCAATTTGATGGAGCTTACCTTTCTTTATCTCTACGATAATATGCTTTCCGGTCACATTCCTAATGAAATCGGAAACCTCCACGCTATGCGTGACTTAAAGCTAAGTAGAAATCAGCTCACCGGCCCAATTCCTTCTTCTTTGGGTAACTTAACAAAATTAACCAGTTTGTACCTCTCACACAATGAATTAACTGGTCATGTCCCATCATTTGTTGTAAAGCTTGAACAACTCATGGATGTAGACCTTTCTTTGAACAACTTCACTGGTGTTTTAGACTTAGGAGTCTTTTCGACACTAAAAAATCTACAAGCCCTTCGCCTTACAGTTCAGCTAAATCTAACATACAATAGTATGAATCACACATTTCCGAAGCTTGAGACTTTGGCCCTGCCTTCCTGCAACTTGACCGAGTTCCCTCCTTTTCTGAACTCTTTCAAAATGCTAAGAAAATTAGATCTCTCTGAAAACAAGATTGGTGATCAGATACCGAGATGGTTTTGGGATGTAGGGAAAGGTACCCTACAGTATCTTGATATTTCTAGTAACCTTATTGAGGGAAGCATACAACAATTTCCTTGGAAAGAGTTGATCGAGGTTGACCTTAGCCACAACTTATTCCAGGGCCCGCTTCCAATTCCACCACTCCATATAGCCTTATTTCAGGCCACCGACAACAACTTCAGTGGAGAGATTCCCCCTTCCATTTGCAAATTAAGCTCCCTTAATCGTCTAAGGTTGGCTCTTAATAATCTCTCTGGCTCTATTCCACAATGTTTGGGAAATTTAACCAACCTTCAGGATCTAGACTTGAGTGCCAATAAGTTTGAAGGGACATTTCCACGGTCTCTAAACAATTGTGCATCATTGACCTGGCTAGACGTCAGTCACAACAAAATCAACGATACTTTTCCAAAGTGGTTGCTAGAAGCCCCCTCATTACGGAGCATCGCTCTTCAGTTCAATGAATTCCATGGTCAAATCGATCCTCTAAGTGTTCCATTTCATCCCTCCATACTTTCTTATTTTTCCATAGCAAATAATAATTTAGGGGGTCAATGGCCTAAAGAATATTTTCTCCATTTGTCGAATTCTAGGACGGTTGATTTGTCCAACAACATATTCGAAGGTCCTCTTCCAATTCCACCACCCTTCACTCTCTCCTATTCCATTGCAAACAACAAGATTGGTGGAAAGGTTTCCCCTTTGATATGCAATGCCACTGAGCTCATAGTCCTCGACTTGTCCAATAATAGTTTGATGGGCACCTTGCCAAAGTGCTTGATGAGCTTTAGCGAAAATCTCTCGGTCCTCAACCTCCGCATGAACATGATTCACGGTGTGATCCCTAGAAAATTTGCTAAGGATAGCATACTAAGGACCATCGACCTCAGTCAGAATCGATTTAAAGGGACATTGCCGTAGTCCTTACTACATTGTGAAAATTTAGAAGTTTTAAATCTTGGCAATAATAGAATGAAAGATACGTTCCCCGATTGGTTAGGAATCCTTCCCAAGCTACAAGTTCTTGTTTTGAGGTCCAACATGTTCCATGGCTTCATGAGTAATCCTACAGAAGCTCACTCATTTTTTGAATTGCACATTTTCGACCTATCCGACAACAATCTGAGCGGTCCTTTACCGGTTAGATATATTATGAAGCTCACTGCCATGATGAATCGAGATAAAAGACAAGGCAAGCTGCAGTATATGGGAGATGGTAATTATCAAGATTCAGTCACAGTGACCATGAAAGGACTGGAGATACGGTTGGTAAAAATTCTAACTGTTTTCACAAGTATCGACTTATCGTGCAACCATTTTGATGGGAAGCTTCCCGGGGATATTGGAAATCTAAAGTCGCTCAAAGGGCTAAACTTTTCCCACAACAATCTCACGGGCTATATCCCTCTGTCTATTGGCAATTTGACTGAACTTGAATGGCTAGACTTCTCTTCAAACAAGTTCACCGGAAGGATTCCTCAAGAACTAGCAGATTTGACGTCTCTTGCATTCTTGAACGTCTCAGAGAATCAGCTCATCGTACCTATTCCTCAAGGAAGGCAATTCAATACATTCAAGAGTAACTCGTTTGCTGAGAATCCTGGACTATGTGGATTTCCATTGCCAGAGACATGCACAAACAATTCACGAGAAATTCCACCAGTAACCATTCTTCAAGAAAATGATGCAGGGCACGAAGGGTGGTTTGAGTGGAGAGCCATATTGATGGGTTATGGGTGTGGAACTGTAGGTGGAGTCTCTCTAGGATACATCGTTCTTGGATCAAGAAAATTTGAATGGCTCGTGGGGTCGCTTGAGAGAAAAGGAGCTAATATGAGAAAGAAGTGGAGGAGGAATGTTCATAGATCTTATCGAAGATGAGAATCTCGACTATTCATTCTTTGCATTGTAAGATGATGAGTAAATCTGTTGAACAGCCATGAGACCAATTAAATGCTTATTATTTTGGCCTTTTTATCATTTAAGCGTAGTCTCATCCAAGTAAACAAAGTGAGATCTAATTTTCCTCATCTGCAAGATTTTGAAATCCTCGGCTAGAAGTATGCCTAAATTTTAAACGCAAACATATAAATTTATTAAATGGGAAAGTTTTGATAGAAGATCCCGCTTTTGCAATTCTAATCCCCAATATATAAAATCTATGTTATCGTTGATAAATCAAATGAATAATGACATATCAAACTCATGCCACTGGTATTGTACTTGTGCTCTCAGGTCTTACTTTGTAAACTTTTGCGTGCTTCTAGCTCTATTGAAGCAATCTCTATCCATTTTTGCCAAATTGGAAAGAAAGGAAGAACATATCCCTGAGGACATATAGAAAATAACATGTTTTGCTTTTCCTCTCTCTTACAACCAACTTCAGGAGTAATTGCTTGACTTACACGTTAAAAATTCTTTTGTTCACTCAGCAGAAGACTTGCTTGAACTCCAGTTGACTGCAATTGGCCTAGGAACAAGTTGATCGACAAAGATTATGAAATGAACACAAAATTTCAAGATAGTCATCATTGAAAACTTGTTATCTTCATTGCTTGCATCCCGTATGCATGCAGTTACCAACAATAAGCAGAGTCTTAGAACAACTGTTACATTAACTGTACAGTTGTGGCTATTACACAACGAATCACTGTGGTTCTTATTTGAGAGGACATAGTTATCTTAGATTATGAAATGAACACAGAATTTTAAGACAGTGATTATTGACAACTTGTTATCTTCATTTCTTGCATCTAAATCTTGTATGCATATGGTTACCAGCAATATATAAACTCTTAGAATGGCCCTTATATTGACTGTACAGTTGCGGCTGTTGCACATTGGATCGCTACGGTTCTTGTTTAAGGGGACATAGTTGTCTTAGATTATGGTCAATTCTTTTAACAATTTCTTTTTGGCTTTGTGGTTGGAATTTTGCATTAATTGTCTTCTACATCTACATTACAAAGGTTTTTGAGGAATATATGCATAGTTCTCAAAAAAAGATTGTTAGATTTCCCATCTTTCAACAACTAACGGGTCTTTTCAGAAAATGTCGGAAAAGAAAGCTTTTCCGACAACTAATTATCTCACACTATTTTCCTCTTTAATGGCATCATATCCCATTTTTGACAAGTCTTAGGGTGCATTTGGTTCAGTGTTTCTAAGGGGCTTTTAGCCTTCAAAGCCCCCTGAGAAAATGCTGGATTGTTTGGCAACCACTTTGAAGTAGCTTTCAAATAAAAGCCAACATTGGGAAGGCTGAAAGCCTAATGCTAGTAGAGACTAGTTTTGAGCTTTCAGCATTTGGCCAAATGCTTAAACTTATTATTTTTTTTTCTAAAACTATCATCATTCATTCTTTAAATTTCTAATTTTTCCCTCGTTATTATTTTTTAAACGCCAAAATAATGCTAAAAAAATCAAGTTATATAAAAGCTAAAAAGATTAAATATATTTTGGTCTTTTTTAAAAAAATTATTTATATATTTGATTTTTAAGCATTATTGTCAAAATTTATATTTAAAAAGTTGCATATATTATTTTTTCAATTTAAAAAAAATAAAAATTAAAAAATTCCAACGAAGAGTTTGGTCCTTTTTTTTTTAAAAAAATTCTCTATATATATATATATATATATATATATATATATATATATGTATGTATTTGATTTTTTAGCATTATTTTCAAATTTATATTTAAAAAGTTGCATACATTATTTTTTCAATTTTAAACAAACAAAATTTAAAAATTTCGACGAAGGATTTGGTCCTTTTTTTTTTAAATTATATATATATGTATGTATTTGATTTTTTTAGCATTATTGTCAAAATTTATATTTTAAAAGTTGTATACATTATTTTTTCAATTTTAAAAAAATAAAATTAAAAAATTTCGATGAAGGATTTGGTCTTTTTTTTTTTTAAATATATATATATGTATTTGATTTTTAGTATTATTTTCAATTTTATAATTAAAAAGTTGCATGCATTTTTTTCAATTAAAAAAATTAAAAATTAAAAAATTTCGACAAAGGATTTGGTCTCTCAAACGGCATTTCTCTCAAAGTTGCTTCTCAAAACATAGTTTACCAAACGGCCTTTGCATTTGCCTAAAGTCTTTCAGGCTAAACTGCTTTATATTTTCCCAATTGATTTTTAAAATGCTGAACCAAATGCATCCTAAATATGTTGATCCCTTGCCTAACCTTGAAAATGTTTCCCAAATGTCCAATAACAGTATTTCTTCTCCTCTAGTCACATTCTCTCTCGTTTGTTCAACAACCATCTCACATCCAGTCTTCTTCTTTTACATCTCATATATCTTGCAATAACCACATCACCTTATGCTTCCCAGATTCTCATCTCCTCCTATGCTAGTCCCTTGTAACACAATTCATCCGGTTACTCTTAAGCTAAGTCATTTTTAAAGCACGCATTATGGGCATGGACCATTTGTTTTTCTTTCTTGGCTAAAAGAAAATAAAGAACATCAAGCTCGTTTGTTTAGATTTGCCAAAAAGTAAAATGTACTGCTTTTTGCATACCCCCCAAAACTTTGGGAATAGTACACAAATTTTAAAATTGTATGGACGTGTTATGAGGGTTCGAGTGTTTCGGATTTGAAAAAAAAAAAATGAACAGTGCAAAAATTGCAAGATTCAAATTAAGTAGAAAACAAATAATGAATATCGATCTTACAAGCCAATCTGATCTAAATATGGGAAGAAAACCGAGAGAGTGTGCGTTCTCTTCTTTGTTGCACGAAGCAATGGCTAGGGCATCCTTTGTAAGTAAAAAGAGTAGAGAAGTGGGACATTAGCTGCAAGTAACTGTTCATGGGTACCATCGAGTTCTCCAATTTTTATTAGTGGACAGAATCTAAGTCTAAAGATATAACCTCCGGTTTACAATTTATCCCTACTTCTTGTGAGAACTTATTTATTTTCTTTTTTCAAGGGATAATATCGAAACCATAAAAAAGCAAGACATGATCTGCTTTTGGTTTAATATATAGGTCAGTGTCGAGACACACGAGACTTGTGTGCATGATAGCTGGCGTCTTTAGGAATTGAGTGATTATTTAATATAGGCTACTTCTTTTCGCTTTTGTAGAGGGAAGAATAAGTTTTTTTGGGAACTGAGTAATTAGTAATTAAGTTGATATGGGGAGGATAGTTATTATAGATGTGTAAATTGAGTGGTCACTTGATGTAGAGAAAGTAATGAGTAGCTGTTGAAATCCAATTTTGCCGACTCGGCGAACCATTTCTACTTTAAAAAAAAGGAAAAAAAAAAGGAAAGAAAAATTGGATCGGGCCGGTTCGACCCTGCCCGCTTGGGCCCAGCCCATGACTCGGCACCCGCTCGGCCTGTCCCTTCTCCAGCGCGCGTCCAGCCCGGCCTCTCCTCCCTTTCAATTCTCTTTCTCGGCCCCGCTCCGTCGATCTTCTTCCTCACGACACGCGGCCGTCGCGCTCTTCACCGCTCATTGCCCTGCTTCTCCCGCGATCGCACCAAAGCTTCTGTTCACACCTGTTTTCTTGACCAGAGTACTCGAAGAGCTCGACTCTTACCCATCCTCCTTCACCGGTTTCGACCTCCGACATAACATGGAACTCGCTCCCTTCTGCTCGGGTTCATGGCTTAAGGTCTGGCTCAAGATCTGTTCGTTGGCTGTGACTTCGATCCTTAACAACGATCGGAGCTTCCATTGTCGATCCAGTTGCTAGTCGCTGCTTTGTTTAAGTCCATTAACAATGCAACGCTATGACCCTTTTGTGCTTTTTTTCCGGTGAAGGAGAAGACCCGAGATAGTATGTTTCAGATTAGGATCGAATCAACTATTTCCAAGTCCATGTTAACGATTAGACGTATCCCGGACTGTTTTTGTGCGGATGAAATCCGAGTTCGTTGATGCCCAGTTTTATTTTCCCGAAGGGAAAACGCGCGCACACGTCTAGGGAAGAGAGGAGAATTCGCTCTAGAGGGCTCTCGTTCTGTCCTGCTCGTTGTTCTCATCGACTCGCGACCACCGGCAGCTCTTCCCTCAGCACGGCCGTTTGTAATCAGTCGCTCAGTCATCACTCCTCCCACTCGTGCCGTCACTTCTTGCTCACAGCGACAGAGGACGAGAATTCCTTTCTCGGCTCTCGATTCTCCTCTTGCAATATGGTTGGTGATCGCCGCAACTTCTTCCTCCAGCTCAAGGTCGCCACTCAGTTCATCACCGGAAAGCTTACCTCCAGCTCACCAGCCCTCGCCTCAGCCCTAAATCACCTCCATTCTGCACCGCCTCCATGTCGTTGGTCTTAGTTTGTCCGATCACAGACTCTGCCTCGTCGGAAAGGTTCGACACAACCTTTCGGAGCTTTCAATCACGAAACTGTCGTGGATTTCTGGTTTTCTCTCGTTCGGATGAAGTTTCGTCCAAGTCTTCAGAAAATGAAGCCGAGCTGAATCTCTCTCTGTCGGCTGTCCTCCCTCCGCTCTCCACACGAGGCTTAGCTTGGAGCCATATCATCTCGTTGGAGATTGTACACGATTTCAAGGTTCTGAGTGAGGGTGCTGAGCTCACTGATTCTTTTGGGTCGATGGGCGAGTTGATATGAAACGGTGGATTTTGAGTGACGCACGTTCTGTTCGACGTATTGTCCTAGAGGTTTTACTTTTACACCCGTGCTCGGTCTTGGCAGACTTGTACTTTCAATTTCTAAACAAGCCCTATCGTGAACCTTTAGGAGCATAACCCAGAACCCGCGGAGAATCAAAACTGCGAATCGGATTTGGCGATCCAGATCATCACCATGGTCGCAGTTGAAATGCTGGAGTGAGTAGTTGTCCAGGACCGATCCGTTCGCCGTTGCTGCTGGTGTGCGTCGTCTCGAGAGCTCACGTTCGCGTTGAGGACATCAACCATTAAAGCTAAGTCCAATGCTCTCGATCTCTTGAATTTTCCGCAGCCTCATGTATGGAAGTTGCCGGCTTTGTTTAAGGCTCGTCGTTCCTTTATGTTCCTCGAATGGGCTTTGTATAAGTGGGCTTAAGTGGGATTTAGTAATTTTGGGCTTGATTTAGTCTAAGTGATTTGGGCTGGTCTTTTGAGTTTTATGAGTCGGTTTAATATGTTTGAGTTGGGCTTGCTTTAGTAAGCCTAATCGTATCTTTAGTCCACGTCTTTGTGTCGCTAGCCCAGAACCGTGAGACCAGATCAATTTCTAAATAATTTTCTCATGCACAAAATTTTACATTACCCCTCACGCGTTCCAATATTAAAACTTGGATATTCTTTACCATACAAAAATCCTGCTAAACCAATTTCTAAATAATTTTGTACGATTCTTTTTCGCATTTCGCACGTTTATCACTAATTTCTTTTAATTACTCAACGATTTAACATTTTGAAATATAATGCTTTTGCTTAACGTTTTAAATGTCAATTTCTTGCGCGCATACAATGCGTGTGCATATATCTGCTCTAAAAATACGAATCACATCAGAATTTGACTTGCACCATGCCTTTTTACTAGACACCAAACATGCGCACATTCATTATCCCTCCGGCGGTAGTCTAAAAAGGCAACTCTAAAGTATGTTAAATGCATTAGGCGTTTGTATCTTGGTCTACCTTCTTATAATATCAAAATTATTTTTATCAAATGAAAAGAAAATACTATTCACCCGGCAAACGGTGGGACCTAAAAACAAGATTTTGAACCATGATTGACATATATAAAAAAATTTCAAAAAATGCAAACAACTCCAAAAACTTATCATGAAAGTGGAATTAAACCCTAAAATTTTCAAAAAGTACAATGAAGCCTTAAAACTTATCAAGTTGGCGTGATAAAGCCCTAAAACTTTAAGCATTTTCCATTCGTCAAGTTGGATGAAGTTAATGAAAGGATTTAATTGTACCAACTTGACAAGTTTTAGGATTTAATTATCATTTTCAAAAGTCTTATGATTCAATTGCATTTTTTTAAAAGTTTAAGAACTCAATTGCACTTTCATAACAAATCTTAGGACTTTCAGTACACTTATTCATTTTTGTTCCTTGAATAGTAAAATAAAATGACTAAAGCCCATTTTGCTGGTCTTAATGGATGAATTTGCCATGGAAATGCATCCCTCAAGGATCAGCCCCGAACATTCCATCATCCTGCGCCAAATTTTTGTCGAGCTTGCAAGTGAATAGTAGATCTTGAACTTGTATCTATAGTAATGCTTGTCTATAGTAATATAAAGGGGCATTAGAAATTCAAAGTTATCTTATATGAAAATATTTATAGAAGATTGTTTTCTTCATTATGGATTATTCAAATTTATCTACCAGATAGTAATGACCAAATTCATGCATATTTATGAAATTAAATGCCCTTTCCAAAAAAGCATAGAAGGCTTCCGTACACCTAGGAAAAATTCTATTTCATGCTTGATATGATATTGCAAGTAAAAACAACTAATACGGTCCAACTTATTAGCATCAAGTTGTCAATGCCCATTTAGAATGGATGACTTGAAAACTTCTCCACTGTCCTTTATTGCATTCAGCCAAGGAAGAAATTTTATGGCACTAAGAATTTTCTACACCCAAGTAACCGGCCAAAGACTTTGACCCCAGTAATGTCATTTTTAAGGAGACTTTGACTTCAATCCTTTCTTTTTCACTACAAGAATGCAGGTTCAGTCTCAAAATCTACAGTGAGAAGACACGCGGTTTGCGTATTTCTCAAGCAGCATGATGTGGGGTTCAATGTCCAAGGCTCTGAAAAAGAGGAGCCACAAAGAATGAAATGCGTATATTTTGCCAACAAATTTTTGGGGATTGAAATTTGGAATGATATCAACTCCCTTTTCTTTGTGTCCCGCAGGATGAGAAAAACCCCTAGACTTGTGCAATTTCATTCTAGCGGATGGAAACTTAGGTGCAACTCCATCCTTGGATGGGTCCCGAAGCTAATAGAGATCCTTGATCTCTTTCAACCTCTGCGGCACTCGGGTCCACTCATCCCTTCCAATACTCCGAACGAAGTTTGTGGAGGAAGTTTTATTTTGCAGCATGCGAAGGGAGAACAGAGATGCAGGATTGGGAGTAGTTGAGGACATCCTTGAATGGAAGTTCGATAACATTACCGATGTTGCAAGCGAATGTAATTGTCAAAAATTTGACAAGCACTTTATTGATTTTAGAGATTTTATTGTTGGTAATTTGTTTGTAAAAAAACAAAGAAGTGCATTGTCTCACGTTGAAAATATGTGATTGCCCACGTGTACAAGATTTGACACTAATAACGATCATTATTTATTTTTATTTAATAAAATTCGAATTAATAATTATAAAATAACTATCGTGCCCTATTAAAACAGTGTGACTGTTCATAATAGAGTAATGGTTTTTTTTATTTATTTAATTTCGATTTTTTTTCCCTAACGGTTATTAGGCACTCTTACAAACTTTGAAAAGTTGTGTTTGTTCGGATATAACTTCTTCATCTTTGAAAGATTGTATCCATTCAAATATATTTATTCAACATATGTGTTCAATTCTTTGCAAAACTTTCAAGTCTTTTCATGATCTTCCTCTTCCCATTTTTTTTTCTTTCAAAATAATATACAGCAATTATTTTCAATTATTTCCTATGAGAGACCCTGGAAAAATACTAGAATTGTTATATAGTATTTTCATTTGAAAGTTTATTGTATCTTAGAGGAAATGTGCCAGTGAACATAAATAACATTGTGGGGCAAATAAATCCTTAAAGAAAGTGATATCACGCCTCAAAGTCCAACTTGATTGCTCTAAAGATCCGATTTCATTGTTCTACCCAATTCGAAGCCATATTTTCCCAACATTTATTACTTTATCTTAATTAGGAATCATAATTAGGATCTATGTAGCATAAATTGCATGTGAAACTGAAAGACCCAAGTAGCTTGTGAGAACTGTGAGAAGGATAGAGAAAAGGGAAGCTAAATCTAAATGGATGAAGAAGCCAAAGCAAAAGGCATAAGATTTCATGGACCGTGAAATTGTTTAGAAAAAAATCAATTGAAATTGTTCGCCAGGTAGATTAAGGAATAAAAAAGTCCTTGGCTTGAAATGCCATTCAGAGTTTGGATATTTTGCTTGCTGGTGAATAATAAATCTTGGACTTTTACTTATCATCACACTTGTCTGCAATAGTAAAGAGTGAGATTGGAGATTTAAAGTTATCTTATCGAAAAATATTCATAAAAGATTGTTTTCTTTGTCATGGATTATTCAAAATTGTCTATCTGATGGTGATGACCAAAGTCATACATATCTAAAAAAAATAATTACCATCTTAGACTTGACTAATATGCCTCTAAAGAAAAGCGGAGAAAGCTTCCACAGTACATACATGTAGAAAAATCCTATTCCATGCTTGATATGATATTGCAAGTAAAAACAATTACTAAACTTCAACTTTCTAGC
The DNA here is from genome assembly GCA_014182375.1 of Eucalyptus virginea. Lineage (NCBI taxonomy): Eukaryota > Viridiplantae > Streptophyta > Magnoliopsida > Myrtales > Myrtaceae > Eucalyptus > Eucalyptus virginea. The sequence continues at coordinate 5,497,697 of CM024519.1, read as the reverse complement.
TCTAATTTGTCAATGCCCATCTAGAATGAATGCCTTGAGAAGTCCTCCACCGTCCTCTATGCGTTCATCCGAGGAAGAAATTCTATGGCACTAGAATTTTCCACACCCAAGTAAATCTCACCAAAGACTTTGACCTCAGTAACCACATTTCAAGAAGACTTTGACTTCTTAACAGTTATAATTAAGTGCACCGCTATCTTAGAGGCATTATGCTTGACCAAAAAACATGGAACTCTACCAGTCCCTCTGTTTTCTCTTTTGTCTTTCTGGGCAATTGCTATTGAACCTTCCTTTCACCACAACACAATTATGTTGTCCAGCCTAAAGTGATGCCTTACTTCAGTTGAGCTCCCTCTCCGTTGAAAGTGAAATGGATCTAGACTGTGATCCCAAAACGACTACATGGAAGAATGGCTTGGATTGTTGCTCGTGGGATGGTGTCACCTGTGACAAAGTAACAGGTAATGTTATCGCCATCAATCTTTCATTTAGTTGTTTTCAAGGGACTCTCCATTCCAATAGTTCACTCTTTGCACTCCGCCACCTTCAGAGCCTCAACCTTGCTATTAACAATTTCCGTACCTCACCCATTTTGCTGAACTAAGTGTGTTTGCTGAACTGAGGCACCTCAATCTCTCTTATTCCAATTTTTCAGGTCTAATTCCTATTGAAATTTCTCACCTTTCTAAACTTACTTTACTTGATCTCTCTTTCAACAATAACTATGATAATATGTTTGTGGCACAGGGTCTTAAGATCGAAAATACTGGTTTCAAAATCCTTGTTCAAAATTTGACAAAGTTGAGGGAACTTAACCTTGATTGGGTAGACATGTCTGTTGTTTTGCCTAATTCCTTCTCGAATTTATTATCCTCCTTGATGTTTTTCAGTGCGCATGGGTGCACATTACAAGGCGAACTTCCAGCCAACATTTTAGCTTGCCAAACCTCCTTGATCTCAATTTGGATTCTAATGATATCACAGTTTCTTTTCCAAAGTCTAACTAGAGCAAGTCTCTTGAATCCTTGACCCTCTTGTATACAAGCATCTTGGGCAAAATACCTAATTCAATCGGTGAATCCAAGAATTTAAAAACTTTGTGTCTTCATAACTGCTCATTGACAGGATCGATTCCTTTATCGCTTGTGAATTTAACAAAAATCACCAAGTTGGACCTTTCACAAAACGAATTAACTAGTCATATCCCATCATTTTTTGTAAAGCTTGAACGACTCATACATTTAGACCTTTCTTTTAACAACTTCACTGGTGTTTTAGACTTGGGAGTCTTTTCGACACTGAAAAATCTGCAAGTCCTTGGTCCTACAATAGAGTTAAATCTTGCTTACAACAGTATGAATGTCACATTTTCGAACCTTGAGACTTTGGCCTTGTCTTCTTGCAACTTGACCAAGTTTCCTTTTTTTTTTTTTTTTTCTGAACTCTTTGAAAAAGCTAAGAGAATTAGATCTCTCCAAAAACAAGATTGGCGGTCAGATACCGAGTTGGTTTTGGGATGTGGGGAAAGATACACTACAGTTTCTCGATATTTCTAGTAACCTTATTGAGGGAGGCATACAACAATTTCCCTGGAAAGAGTTGACCCATGTTGACCTTAGCGACAACTTATTCCAAGGCCCACTTCCAATTCCACCACTCCCTATAGTCAACTTTTGGGCCATCAAAAACGGCTTTAGCAGAGAGATTCCATCTTCCATTTGCAAATTAAGCTCCCTTAATGGTCTACGCTTGACTCATAACAATTTCTCTGGCTTTATTCCACAATGTTTGGGAAATTTAACCAACCTCTTGGTACTAACCTTGAGTGCCAATAAGTTTGAAGGGACATTACCGTGGTCTTTAGACAATTGTAAATCATTGATCTTCCTAAACATCAGTTACAACAAAATCAATGACACTTTTCCAAAGTGGTTGCTAGAAGCACCCTCATTATGGGCAGTGGATCTTCAATTTAATGAATTTCATGGCCAAATCAATCCTCCAACTACTCCATTTCATCCCTCCATGCTTTCTAGTTTTTCCATATCAAACAATAATTTAGGGGGTCAATGGCCCGAAGCATATTTCCTCCATAGCTTGAATCTAAGGACGGTTGATCTATCCAACAACAGATTTGAAGGTCCTCTTCCAATTCCACCACCCACTGCTCTCTTCTATTCCATTGCAAACAACAAGATTGGCGACAAGGTTTCCTCTTTGATATGCAATGCCACTGAGCTCATAGTCCTTAATTTGTCCAATAATAGTTTGATGGGCACCTTTCCAGAGTGCTTGATGAGCTTCAGCAATAATCTAATGGTGCTTAACCTCCGAATGAACATGATTCAAGGAGTGATTCCTAGAAAATTTGTTGAGGACGGCAAATTAAGGAATATTGACTTCAGTCGGAATCGATTTGAAGGGATGTTGCCACAATCCTTACTACATTGTGAAAATTTGGAAGTTCTAAATCTTGGCAACAATAGAATCGAGGATACATTCCCCGATTGGTTGGGAACCCTTCCCAAGCTACAGGTTCTTGTTTTGAGGTCCAACATGTTCCATGGCTCCGTGAGTAGTCCTAGAGAAGCTCGTTCATTTTCTGAATTGCGCATTTTCGACTTGTCCAACAATAGTCTGAGCGGTCCTTTACCCATTAGATAATATTATGAAGCTTACTGCCATGATGAATCAAGATAAAAGACCGCATAAGCTGCAATATATGGGAGATGATAATTATCAAGATTCAGTCACGGTGACCATGAAAGGATTAGAGATACAGTTGGTGAAAATTCTAACCATTTTCACAAGTATCGACTTATCGAGCAATCATTTTGGTGGGGAGCTTCCCGTGGATATTGGAAACCTGAAGTCACTCAAAGGGCTAAACTTTTCCCACAACAATCTCATAGGCTATATCCCTCCGTCTATTGGGAATTTGACTGAACTCGAATGGCTAGACCTCTCTTCAAATAAGTTCACCGGAAAGATTCCTCAAGAACTGGCGGATTTGACATTTCTTGGATTCTTGAACCTCTCAGAGAATCAGCTAATCGGACCTATTCCTCGGGGAAGGCAATTCAACACATTCGAAAGCGGCTCATTTGCCAAGAATCCTGGATTATGTGGATTTCCACTGCCAAAGACATGTGCAAATAGTTCACAAGAAATTCCACTAGTAACCATCCTTCAGGGAAACAATACGGAGCATGGAGGCTGGTTTGAATGGAGAGCCATATTGATGGGTTATGGGTGTGGAATCATAGCTGGAGTCTCTCTTGGATACATTGTTCTCAAATCTAGAAAATTTGAATGGCTGGCAAGATTGCTTGAAAGGAAAGGAGCTAATATGAGAAAGAAGTGGAGGAGGAATGCTCGTAGATCTCATCAAAGATGAGAATTTTCGACTGTTCATTTTTTGCATTGTAAGATGATGAATAAGTTTGTTGAACTGCCATGGATTATATGCTTATTATTTTGGCCTTTTTATCATTTAAGTGTAGTCTCATTCAAGTAAACAAAGTGAGATCTAATTTTCCTCCTCTGCAAGACTTTGAAATCCTTGGTTAGCCGTATGCCTAAATTTTTATGGTGGGACACAAACATAAAAACTTACTAAATGGGAAAGTTAGGACAGAGGATCCCGTTTTTGCGGTTCGGATCGCAAATATATAAATTCTAGGGCATCATTGATAAATCAAATGCATAATGACATATCAATATCGCACGCTACTAGCATAGTACTTCTGCTCTCATGTCTTCCTTTGTAAACTTTTAGTTCTATTGAAACAATCCCTACCCATTGCTGACAAATTGGAAAGAAAGGAAGAACAAATCCTGAGGACATATGGAAAATAACATGTTTTGCCTTTTCGCTCTCCTGCAGCCAACTTCAGGAGTAATTGCTTGACTTACACACGTTAACAATTATTTTGTTAACTCAACAAGAGACTTGCTTGAACTCGAGTTGACCGAGAGTTGCCCAGGAACTAGTTGATCGACAAAGATTATGAAATGAACACAAAATTTCATAACCGTGATCATTGAAAACTCGTCATCTTTATTGCTTGTATTTGAATCCCATATACATGCAATTACCAACAGTCTGAATCAGAAAACTCTTAGAACGGCACTTACATTGACTGTATAATTGTGCTATTGCACAACGGATCGCCGTGATTCTTGATTGAGGGGACATAGTTATCTTAGATAATGGTCAGCATCTTTTAACAATTTCTTTTCGACTTTGCGGTTGTATTTTTGCATTAATTGTCTTCTTTATCTGCATTACAAAGGTTGTTAAGGAAAATATGTACGGTTCTCGTAAGAGACTGCTAGATTTCCCATCTTCCAACAATTGATGGATCTTTTCAAAAAGAATTGGAAAAGAAACCTCTTCTGACAACTGATGAATCTTGCACCATTTTACTCATGAATTGCATCATCTCCCATTTAGGACAACTCTTAATGTGTTGATTCCTCTGTCTAACCCTAAAAATGTTGCCCAAACATTGACTTTTCTAGTATTTGTTAGTGGACAGAATCAAAGTCTAAAGATATTAACTTCCAGTTTACAATTTTATCCCTATTTCTCGTGGGAATTTATTTATTTTCTTTTTTCAAGGAATAAAATTAAAACCATAAAAAAAAGACATAATTCGCTTTTGGTTCAATATACAGGCTAGTGTTGAGGCACACACAACGTGTTTGCATGATTGCTAGTGTCTTCAAGAATTAAGTGATTATTTAATATAGGCTATTTCTTTTCGCTTTTGTGGAGAAAAGAATAAGCTTTTTCAAGAATTGAGTGATTACTTAATTGTGTTAATACCGGGCATATAGTTATTATAGCTATGTGAATTGAGTGGTCACTTGCTGAAGAGAAATTAGTGGGTAGTTGTTAAAACCTAATTTTTCCGGTCTCACAAACCATCTCTCCTTAAAAAAAAAATAATAATAATAATAATAAAATAAAAAATAAAATAAAAAAACAAGAAAAGGAAATTGAATTGGGCCGGTTTGACTTGGTCAACTTAAAACCAGCCCAAGACCTGGCACTCACTCAAGCTGTCCCTTCTCTAGCGTGCGTTCAACCTGGCCTCTCCTCCCTTTTTTTCTGGAAAATTGTCTAAAAAATCCTAAATATATTACACTTTTATCAATTCAGTTATAGATCTTTTTATTTTTTACCAATGGAGTCTATCCAGCCAATTTTGGACGGAATTCGCTAATGTGGATGTCGGTCATCCTACGTAGTATAACCGGCGCTAAGGTGGACAAAATTTAGCTCTATTGAAATAGTCTATGCACATTGCTGACAAATTAGAAAGAAAGGAGAACATATCCCTGAGGAAATATGTAAAATAACATACTTTGCTTTTTCTCTCCCATCCAGCCAACTTCAGGAGTGATTGCTTGACTTACACACGTTAAAAAGTCTTTTTGTTAACATCAGCAGGAGACTTGATTGAAATTCAATTGGCGGGCGAGAACAAGTTGATTGACTTGTGATCTTCATTGCTTGCATCTAATTCCCGCATGCATGTACGAACCAACAATCTGATTTAGCAAACTTTTAAAACAGCACTAACACCAAGAACAAAGCCATGCCATGCCCTCGTTGCACGATTAATCATTGTGGTTCTCGATGGAGGGGACATGGTTATCTTAGACCAAGGTCAATATCTTTAAACAATTTCTATTTGCTTTTGCAGTTGAAATTTTGCACTAATTGTCTTCTGCCATTCTCTTGATTTGCATTACAAAGGATGTTGAGGAATCTTTGTATAGTTCTCAGAAGAGACTGCTAGATTTCCCATCTTCCAACAGTTGACGAATCTATTCAGAAAGCTTAGGAAAGACAATATCTTCTGACAACCGACCAATATTGCACTATTTTCCTCTTGAATGGCATCATCTCCCATTTATGACAACTCTAACATGCTAATTCCTCTACCTAACCCTAAAAATGTTTCCCAAGAGTCCAATTAACCATATTTCATCTCCTTCTCTTGACACATTCTCTCCCATTTGTTCAACAACCAATTATCTAACATCTTGTTGTCTTCTTCTTTTACATCCCAGATATCTTCCAACTACCACATAACCTAATGCTCCGCAGCTTCTCATCTCCTCCTATGCTAGTCCCTCCTAACATAACCCGACCGGTTTCTCTAAAACTAAATAATTTTGAAAGCACGCACTATGGGTGTGCCCAATTCATTTCTCTTTGTTGGGAAAAAAAATAACGAAAAACCAAGCTTGTTTGTTTAAGATTTAACAAAAGTACAAAGTTCTTTATCGCATAACCACCAAAATTTTGGAGTATTATACAAATTTTCAAGTATTGCAAAAAATAGTATATGAATTTACATGTTAATATGTATATGTTATGAGAGTTTCAAAAGTTTCAAGTTAAAAAAAAAAATATATATATATATATAGAAGTGTAGAAATTGCAAGATTCAAATTAATTAGAAAATAAATAACGAAAGTCAATCTTATAGGCCTTTATGATCTTAATATGGGAACAAATAATGAAACTCTGGGTGAGGCGACACCCTCACCAAACGCGACCCTTGCTAGCCAAGAAGTGCAAATCGTGACCCACTCCTAGATTTGGGCATGGGCTTGCTGCCCTCACCCTAACCTCACCGACCCACAGTTGGGAAAGAAAAGAACGTGTTGTGTAAGACAGTTGGCATTTACGTTAGCAATTTCTGGCCAAAATTAATTGAATAGACTATATTGGCAAATTGTCAAAAAGTTTAAAAATTAATTGACACAATTAAAGGTTTTAGAGTGAATTGCACAAGTGCAATAAATTTAGAACTTTTTTGGTACTTTTCTGTGCTATCGGGTTACTAGTTTTTGTTAGTGGATAAAATCAAAGTCTAAAGATGTAACTTCCAGTTTACAATCTCTTTCTAGAGATAATATTAAAACAATAAAAAAGTGAGACATAATTCACTTTTAAATCAGCCGAGCGCCCCCTAGTCCAATGATGGAGATCAAGTACTACTGGACGAGGAGGGCGCTCAGCCACTATAGGTCATCAGCATCGAAGGAGGAGGAGGACAAGATGAGAAACTCTAGGTTTCGTGAGGACTGAGATCTAGTATCGTCAGATGAGGGGGGCGCTCGGCCACTGTTGGTCGTCAGCGTCGAAGGAGGAGGAGGATGAGATGAGAAACCCTAGGCTTCATGAAGGTGAAGATCAAGTATACCTGAACGAGGGAGGCGTTCGATATCTGCTAGTCGTCGGCGTCGAAGGAGGGGGAGGACTAGATGAGAAATCCTAGGCTTCATGAAGGTGAGGATCGAGTACCGCTAGAGGAAGGAAGCCCTCAGTTGCTACTGGTTGTCGGTGTTGAAGGAAGAGGAGGATGAGATGAGAAACCCTAGACTTCATGAGGGTAGAGATCGAGTACCACCGGACAAGGGGGGCCCTCCGTTGCTGTTGGTCATTCATGAGAAAGAGGGCGGAAAATGGTAGCTCCTAGAGTAATTGATGAGTAAGGAAAGAAGGGAAAATAAGATCGCGAGAGAACAAGGTAAGGAACGAGATTTTCCATTGACCGGAAAATATTTTCTTTGACCACTTATTTTCCACCCCTCAAATGCTAGAAAATCCGAAAAAATATTTTTTTAGAAGTTGTTTGTCGCGAAACAAACAAACCCTCAATATATAAGCTAGTGTCGACACGCACGCAATGCATCTGGATTACATTTGAAGAAAAGAGTTCGCTTCTTGAGTAATTGAGTGAATATGGGGTGGGTCGTTATTATAGATGTGTAACTTGAATGGTTAGTTGTTGAAGAGAAAGCAGTGGGCAGTTTTAATTTTTTTTTTTATGCAATTTGAAAAGCATAAAGTGAGACAAATGGTGGTTTTGACACGTGTACAAAATGCTGCAAATTCTCTACGTGCATATCTGGGTTTCTTTCTAGGTTAATTAGTCGTGATTCACTTGGCAATATGGATGGTTCCTTTCCATGTATAACTGAATTTATCGATGGTGGTGAAGGAGTTGTTATTGTGAGCAAGGTTATTAGGTCAAGATTAGCATATTTTCCGACGACAAAAATAAAACAGAAATTAGCATATGCTATGTATGTAATATATATGAGGACATCATTACCAGGTCAAGGCTAGCATGAGCAGGACATGATGTGAGAATTTTTTACCTTGTATTTCTTGTATATTCACCAACATTAAACTTCTGCATGTAATTTAATTCAATTTTAATGTAGACAACTTCAACGTTTAATACAATGTAGAGGCTGAGTATGATTATTACCAAAGAAACATAAAATTTGACGTGGCCATGGCAAGTGGGCTTCATTGCGGACAAAGCCCATAAAGTGGCAGTGGGCTTCATCACATCATGAGAGCAGAAAAAATAATTTTATACTATAAATACAAACTTTTAATAACATTACCAATGTTGTGAATTAATTGTCTATGTTTACCGCATCAATTATCAAATACCTTTGTATCTTACCTTACGAGCGAGTTGCCAAAGGTCGCGACGTTTATGCTTGCAGGTCATGGGCCCAACTAGGCTATGACAAAGCATTAGATGAATGTTTGGACAACCTTAAATTTCCCCATGCATTGTTCATTGTATAATTTTTCGCATGCAATGGTGAGTTCTAGCACACTACTTAGATAATTCTTTTCATAAGCCCATTGTCTATGAGTGTACCATCCATGAAAACCCTAGAACTTTGAAATACCTTACTAATCTCATCGAGTCCGATAGTCTTGTTGTTCTACTGTAATCGAGTAATTATCAGCCTATAGGTTGTCTAGAGGGAGGCGATTCTAGAAAGTTGGTTCACTAGGATACTATTTCAAGTCTATGCTTCCTAAGGTGTAGTGGAGTTAGTGTTGAGCCTCAATCAATATGGTTGTCCTTGAGATTGGCTTTGCTTTTGATTTTATAAGAAAAGACCAAGAGCAGAAAACTGGCGTGGCCGGTATGGCTTTATTAATGAAAACAGGATCTTGTAATTGCCATACGAGGGACCACAAAATCTGAATTCTAATTTTATATATATTATTATTTAAACGCAGGCTCTTATTTTAAGGGATTTCAATAGTTTTTTTTTTTTTTATCCTTTCCCTAACTATCCTTAATTATTTATTTGCAAATATTGGTACATGGAAGAATGCAAAAACACAAAGTCTTTTATTATCCCTCCCATGTTCCAATATTAAAACTTGGATATTTTTTTTATCCAACAATAGTTCTGCTAATCAGATTTCTAAATAATTTTATACGGTTCTTTTTTTTGCATTTCGAATGTTTATCAATAATTTCTTTTAATTACTCAATGGCTCAAACAGTTCCGATATAATGATTTCGTTTAACGTCTTAAATGTCGATTTCTTGTGCACATGCAATGTGTATGCATAATTGCTCAAAAATAAATGAATGAAATCAGAATTTCACCCGTATCATGCTTTTCACAAGACACCATCGCATGCGCACATTCTTTATTTTTCCCCCTTGTACTATAAAATGCATTTCTAAAACATGTTAAACGTGTTAGGCTTTTGAATCTTCTTGTTCTACTCCCTTATGATGTCGAAGTTATTTTTATCAAATGAAAAAAATACTATTCACCCGGCATACAGTGGGACCTTAAAACAAGATTTTGAACCATGGTCGACATCTTCCAATCCTATTGATGAATGAAGCACGAGAGAATCTTCTGAATCTCTCTCTCCCCCATGATGGTATCAAATCATGTAGTTCGACCTTTCACTAGTCTAATCGACTATGGTGGGCAAATATCAAATCGTGAACAAGTTCGAATTGGGGATCCAAAGCACATCGAGCTCTTTTAACTTTATTATGTCGAGTGGGATTTTCTCTTCCCTAATTGGGGTTTCCGATATAACAAAAGGGGCCATTCAATTAGAAAATGATTAGAAAAATCTCTTTCTCTCCACCTTCTTTGAATGATGTGTTTTCGAGTTCACAGCTCATTCTCGAATCATTATGACTCGGACTCTAAGCAAAGATGTCCCTCCCCCGCCCAGAAAAGAAAAAAAAATGTTATATTTTAAGAGAAAGTGCCTTTTTGCTTTTTAAATTCTATTTTGGGAGAAAGTAAGATGGGTAATTTTCTTTTATCATGTCAGGCGTGTCAACACGAAATCATTGGTCAAAATGTGTAATCCTTATCTTCAGTGCGTGTCTAAGAATCAAGATAGATGATAGTACTTAATACGGTAGATAACAAGATGATAACCCTTCACTTGATATAAATATTACATTAAAGACTTTCCCAATTTAGTGCTACTTTGTTCTTATTTCGATATTAGTGAAGGCCACTTCGTGAGAGCCATAAAATTTATGAAAATAAGAGGGTTGAATTACAAGTTATCTCGAACAGACGACTTCATTCAGAATGATCAACCTCCATGATGCTCTCTCTCGTTGATCTTCAATGCAAAAGAGAGATTTTGTATGTAGAGTTGCGTATGGGACGGGCACTTGAGCCGGTACTTAAGTTAGTTGAGGAACTCCATTTTCTCTAGAGTTTCCAGCTCTTGTGCTTTCGAATATAGATGGACTGACCAAGTGGTGGCAAGAGATTATGTAAATCACTATGCCAAAAAGTAGTTCAGGCTTTGTATACAGGGTGACAGAGCCTATAAATAGTTACAGTACACGCGCACATAATTGGAGGGTTATGCGTTAAAAAAAAAAAAAAAAGTGGGTGATTTTTAACGAAGCGAGTGATTAAGAATTTTGGTACATAGAATTGTATAACAGGACAAAGGGTAAGTTAGACAATCTAAAGCCGAGACAACAGTCGTTTTTCCCTTGACAAATAGACTATGTCTAACGCATGTGCGATATTACTTTTACAATAACCAAAATTCATTTACGTTAAATTAATTTTACATTGTGAGAATCATGCAGGTGTGAAAGGAGGATATAAAAAAAAAAAAAGTTAAGTACACGTTAATCATATGTGATGATAATAGTCTCCCTCACTTTTCTATTATTGTCAAGTAGTGTTATGATATAAAGGGTGCTTTGACTTGATAATATAGGTAGATAGATCATGTAGATTAATTGATGATTATTCATGAAAAGAAAATTGATAGCTACTTATGAATTCAGTGATTAAGAGATCTATTATATTTCTATTATGTAAAGGAATGGCAATTTAGGAAATCTAAAAAATGAGATGAAAGTCATATATGCATACAATTCACACTATTCTATAGATTTATTGGCAATAAAGTAAGTTGGTTTTACATTCTAGATCCAATAAAAGGGTGGGAAGAAGCGGTTAGCGTCGTCAACTCGCCTTGAACAGTGATAGTGAGAAATCCATGTCCACGATAAAATGTTTAGACTATGTTTTTTTTTTTTTTTTTTTTTTGAGTAAAATAATTGATTTGGAAAAAAAAATTTTCCTTAAAAATGAGCGCTTGTATGGCCAAAAAAAATGAAAAAATAAAAAATATTTTCATCGTCCACAAATATGTTTAAATATAAATTATTATAAATAACAGAAATATTTTCATTGATTAATTATTTCGAGCGATTAATGTTAAAAAAAAAAAACACTTTTCAAACGGTTACATTTTATGTGAAACAAAACACGCCCTTAATATCAAATAGGGCTACTACTAATGTGAACGAGTTCAGCCGTCACCACCATGTCGTAAGTTTATTAAGAAGCTTCATATTTAAATCAGAATACAGGTCAGTGGTCGAAACCGAGTACTCCACTTTCATATTGAGAAATGTCTACACGATGATAATGGCCAGTCATGATGAAAACCAGATGATCTCATGGTTGTTGCGTTTGCATGATGCAATGCTTTCTAGCAAGTATTGGTCGAACCGACTCGATTTCAAACGTGCAACTTCCGCTAAACTTCGTACGAAGTTTCTTATTGAGCACAGCTGTTTATATGTCTGGCATTTGAGGAGGTGTAGATTAAAGAGTTATTACAATATACCCGCTAAGATTGTTCATAATATGGCGCAAAGTCTATTTAACTAAGGCATGGACAAGTTGCGAAAAGAATGAATTTTACCAAATAAGACTTCTTTTTTTCCTCTCACTGAAGTTGAGTGCGCAACTTTTATTTTATAAAGTCTAAGCCGCTAAAGAATCATGCATTTTCAAAGTATATAAATTTATGCAACCAGCAGAAAATAGAATAAGAATGACCTATCAATAATTAGCATTTGGTAATCAATATCCCAAAGGTAAACTCTTTTTATCAGAAGAGAATTTGATCCCAACGTTGATCAATTGAGCCACGTTTTGGTACATTCTAGCTCAAATCTTCTCTTTAGCATTTGGACATATCAGAATATTCACCATCTCGAGATTTCCTCTCCATCGATTAGGAATAAAGTCACCTAAGAAACCTTAACTTGGTGTACAATGTCAGTGGTGAATCTTCTCTAGGTATTGTATGCATTCCCGAATCCTAACCACCCTGCCATATCCCTATAGGCCTGTGTCCATATGACATTCGAAAATGCTCCAAATCTTTCAGATTTTCTCTTTCCGTTCTCGAGAAGATAAAGATATAAAGCAAGTTCTCGTGTTTCTTCACGTTGGCGAGCTGATCTAGGAGGTCGATTTGACGGTTAATTAGACGAGAATATTAGGAAATGATTGGGATACTTAAAAGTTAAGGGGTAGTTTTGTTTCTACCAGGTTAAGTTGTCATTTGAACCAAAATATCCTTGGGTCTTAGGGGAATTAATACCAAATGCATACCCTCGTGCCACCGATGCACCAGCGCCGCCAGACTCACCACTATGCTGCCTCCATCATGCCTTGCCTTGTCATCTCCCAATTAGCTCGAGTTAGCTTGCCAGCATAGTGCTTCAACTTACCTAATGTTGTTGGTAGATCGCAACAGAAATCTTGTACATTCACGTAAGGAGACCTCAAGTCCGAGCCCATTGACATATCTAGTCAAACTCACTTTCATTAAAAAGTTTAAGTCAATGAGTTATTAGCTAACTATGATATATAAATGGTTCCATACCACACCACTTATTTGATGTTGAATTTTCTTAATTTCACTCAGACATATATGTCAACAATCTCTTCCTCACCTTTCATATGTGACCTACCCTCACCCCTCACATTTGAGATCAATATTAGGTCTTTTCTCCCTTAATTTAGGTATCCTTATACACCAAGATATCTCAACCAACTTGAATCTCTATCCACGCTCAATTTCATCTCAAATCTCTTTCTCCATACCAAACCATGAAGTCTGGCATTGGGCCAATGTTGCTTCACCATGACGCCCATCGTCCAAAAACTACATTGGTTATTAGATTCTTTTTTGATATATTAACCAAACACCAAAATAAATTGGGGGCCCATTAATTTATCATCAACTATGATACCACTTGTTGAAAGCGCATTGTAAAAACCCAAAACGTTTATTCAAGAAGATCGTCAAAAAAGATCTTAAGTTCAAACCCATCAATATATTTGGTTGGATCAATTTTCATTTAAAAACTTAAATCAATAAATTATAATTCAGCCATGATATATTAACTTTTCTATACCATATTACTTTTTTGATGTGGGTCTTTTTCTAATATTATTCGCATGTGAATCACAACACAAGCAACATCAACAAGGACTCCATCTCTCCTCCCCTGTCCTTGATAAGGAAAGACGAGGGTTCAAGGGTCATGACCCCACGCGCGAGGTTAAGCCAAACCCAACCCGCATAATGCCAAAAAAAGAGGATTCAGGGGGAGCGATGGCGGTGGTGGGTACTTATGGATGGGCCGTGGGTCGACGGGGTCACATGCAAAGTGGGGTATAGCGGAGTTGGGGTGTGAAGGAGTTGCGGTCGAGGCTGGTGAACAGACAAGGGACGTCACACACAGTGAATAGATAGACCCAAGGGCAAACTGAGAAAGAAGAAAAATGAAAGAAAAATAATGGTAAGAAAATTAGAAATGAGCAAAAAAAAAAAAAAAAAATATATATGAGTGACCTGGAATGTCCAATGTGCTAGTTACTAATGCATTTAGATTTTAAGAGGGTGCTCACATAATTTTCGAGTATCCCAATCTATTAAGAAAAACTTTTGAGTCATACTTAAGTGAACTGATGCACCCGGTTTATTGTAACTGTCACATCATGTGGGATCAACATATTATTCATATAATTTAAGAGATATGATGATCTAGGTGCACATGCATCTAGATTCCCTAGCATAAGGCACTAGACTTTTAGGGGCTCACGACCACATAATCATGCATCGTTTTCGATTTTCCTTCCTTCAAATGAAAATGTTCATTTGCGGAGAGCGAAAGAACGAGAGTTGGTGACCCGCACTATCAACCATTGGGTAGTATCTCAGGAAGCTAAGCCGTTAATGTTGCCCTAGAAGCATGAACCTGTTGCCATCGCCCGGCCATTATGAAGTGCCTACATAATTGGAGGCTCACGAAATATGGAGAAAAAAATTAGAAGAAGACACTATTTAGCACGTTTAATATAATTACATAAATTAACGCATTTTTTTGCCGTAACTCAATTATTTAAACAAAAATATGGCATCTTGACGTTAACAAATACAGATGGAAATTATAAATATGATCGTGATACAGCTATTAGAAGCCTCTTAGGAAAAAGAAAATAATTTTGGAGAAAGCCTTATAGTTGGTCTTGTGGGGGAAAACACTAGGAAATGTCTTACGAGTGAAGGGATAGTACAACATTATCATTAGCTACGTATAAGTGCTGAATGACAAAGGAAGTAATTTGTTCGCATGGTATCATCGGGTGCCAATTCATTAGTAGGAAGTGAGTGATTTTATTTGAGGTGAAATTTTGCTTTCAACATTTGATACTACCTTTTTGCTTTTAGCATTTGAAAACTATAGGGTAGCCTTAAAAATAACTTAAAGCTATGCGACCTTTTCATGGATATTTAATCTAAAATGAACTTCTTTTTTTCAATCTTATGTGCTTTCTAGAGTATGGGCATTTTCTTTCGTGATGTTTTTCACTCGACTGGATGATGGTAAAAATGAGTAATTTCTTAATTACGCAAAATATTCTTCTTGGTCTACAAAGTCATTATTATTTTTGGTGCAATGTCTTGGGTGGTCCTTGAAATTCAAAATTATTTGACTATCTTTCTTGTTCAAAAGCGTCCCTTTTCTTTCTAAAAAATTGTCATTGCTTGTCCTGGTTCATTTCAACGATAGATGGTGCTGACATGGCGTTTACTCCTTTAAAGCTCGGGTAGGTAAGGTGCATTTAGTTCGACTTTGAAAATGGACTTTAGTGCACCAAAGACCCTTAGACAAATGCTGAAGTGTTGGTTAAAGAACACTAGAGGGATCATAATTTTGTATGACGCTTATTTTGATGCCAAAACTTTTTATTAGATTACATAAGTACTAAATCTAAATAAAAAAAAAATTCACTTAAATGCCTCTAACAACTAATTCTGACAATAATTACGTAACTTTACGTAGCATTTTTATATATAGGAAATATAAGTCCAACGACCCCGACCTCGCCTTTCGAATTTTCAACCTCTTTGCCCCCAATGATGCCATCGTGAGCTCGATTTTCACCGTAGATGGCTCGGCCTCGTGAAGTTCATGTTCTTGAACGAGCAACTACCAGAGTGGGACCGATTAAGGCCAAGGACAACCGCGTGCTGGCTGAATTGTACTCTCTCTTTGGAGGCAGAGTCAGGGAGGACTAGGTTAAGGACTCTGTCAAGTTCAACCGAATGTGTTCGAGTATTTCGTGTTCTGATTCGCTTATTATCCAGTTTGTCGAGGAACTTTGAAATTCCGACAGTGTTTTGATATAAAAAAAAAAAAGTGTAGGAAGTTCAGGTTGGAGAATTGGACAAGTCCTATATGTGGTTTTTGAGCGCGAAACGAAGGAATGAGCAGAATAGCAAGTGTAATCTGAATTCGGACTAAAATACCTACCGAATTAGGGTTTGAAGGATTTGGGAATATGACTTGATTTGTAAGAATTCGGGCTTATATTTAGGGAAAAATGTTGAGTGACTAAACTTGAAAAAATAGATAAAATATTGCCATATTGGATTTTCGGCATTCCAAATCAATGATAGCACTTAAGTCATTGTTTTTCTTTTCTAACAAAAATGACAATTAAGTAATGAGCTGAAATGTTTTGGTACCAAAATGAGTATCATATGAAAGTTATGACACTTGTAAAATCCTTTTTCCCTGAAGTGTATTTGTTTTCCGACAAACCTTTGAAGCGTTTGGCATCTAATTTTGGAAGCCTATTTGGAAAATGCTAGCTTTTCCAAAATCCTTTAAACCAGTGCAAGTCCTAGCTAGTTTTAGGTGTTGAGTATCTTCAAAATGCTATTTGAGGGATTAATGAATTTTTTCCCTTCCAACTTTGCTCTCACTAAATTTCGAAAAGTTCACTTTTACCCTCAATGCGCAACTGCGCCCCGATGAGCTAGATCTAGCATCAACAATGTCTAACTGTCACCTAAGCCCTTCACATGAGCGCCACTAGAGCTTCAGTTTCTTTTTCTTTTATATTTATTTATTTAAAAAAATTATATAACTAAAGTCCATTATAAGGGTAGCTTTTTTTTTTCCAAATATTATTAAGCCAAAGTCGATTCTCAATGCACTTTACCAAACACTATTTGCATTTTAAGAAAACCCTTTACCTAAAATCCTTTGCCTTTATTCAGATGCTTTCCCCTAATGCCGATCCAAATGTAGCAATCTCTCTCCTTTTTTTTCTTAAATTATTACAATGCTGGCATCACATTAGCCAAATCAACACCACATGAGCAAATCAAAATGCAACCCGTGTTCTCTAATCAGCCAACTGAGTGCTTTGATAACCAACTTAGCACTCTAACGTATTGGGATGTGATTTATACTCCCCATCAAAAGAGCAACGCCCCCCGAGCCACTAGAAGGTTTTTATAATTTGAACTCATATTTTATAAGTAATTTTAGGCTTAGACTCATAAATAGTTATTGAGTATAAGTGATTTTTTTCCTTTTGTATCTGAAGAAGGTAATAAAGAAGTACAATGTGCTAATTATAGTAGAATTCTCTACTAGATGTAGTCATAGTTTAAGGATAAATTATGATAAAATACTGTCTCAAATTCTCAATCTTGCTCTTATTCTCTATTTCTTGGTGATTGTATGTTAACACAATGGCGAAATACAACTGAAGCACTAATACTGGATCTTTTCAGAAAGTACATGAACCATTTTAACCCAAAAAAAAAAAAAAAAGGAAAGTAAAGAAACGATCCTAAATTTCAACCGAGAGTAGAAGAACCACCGGCCACATTATTCTCCAATCTCACTCCCGATAAAAGAAAAATGGGACAAGTTCAAGTCGGCTTGCTCAATTCGCCTCCCAAAATATTCTCATTTGGAAGCACAACATAACATAAGGTAAGTCGGTCCAAATTATTCGAAAAAAAGATCACCACCAAAGTCGGTCCAAAATTCCATACAGAGATCCCTCAAGACATAAAAATAACAATACCCCACTTTTTATCTGCCTCCAAATCACCACTTACACATCCCCCACCCCCACACCGAGAAAAGAAAAACAAAAGAGCAAAAAGAGATTCATAAAAATAGAAAAAAAGAAGATTAAGAAGAAGAAGAAGAAGATAATAATAATTATAATATACTCCGCACGAAATCTTGAAAAAGGTGGGGAAGGAGAGGAGATTGATATTTAAGATATAGAATTTGGGAAAGTGGGGGTGGTGGTGGGGGAGGGGAGGGTGATTGGCGATTGAGTGGAGATGGTGGTGGGCAAATGAGTGGGTTCACCATTAAAACAATCGCATGATTTGTGGGGCCCCCCTCGCATTGAAATCATTTTCCCCCGAAGCCCACACAATGAGTCCCATCATCGGTTTTGGGGGTCCCCCACCCGATGGAGATGCAGCTGCGTCTGGTTTTCCCTTCCTCTCCTCTCTGTCTGAGGCTCTGCCTGGGCCCAACTCCCAACTTGCAGCTTGCCACCTCCCCCCTCTCTCTCTCTCTCTCTCTGTCTTGTCTCTCGGCAGTTTTTCAGTTGATTCCCGCCGCGTGGTGTTGGCCGAGGATTTGTCGCCCCCCCGCCCCCCCCTCCCCTCTTTTTTTTTTTTTTTAGGACCAGATCAGAACAGTGAGTGAATTGAATTTGGAACATCTTCGAAGTGGTCGCGAGATTTATTATAGGATCTTTTTCCCTCTTTTTCGAGATAGGGCGTGCAGCAGCTGCATCATATCAGCATCACGATCGTGAAGCTTCTTTTGATTGGACGAAACCCTAATCCCTCCCCAAGGTTATATACCCGTCTGCCGCTGCTTTTTCCCCTCCCTTCCCTTTTCTTATCTTCAACTTGGTGGCGAGATATATTATTCTATATCATCAGGGGAATGGCCCGGAAAAATGAAGGAAAAAACGAAGGCTTTTCATGGAGCCCTAGGGTCAGCAAGGATCATTCGCAATACCATTTTAAACACGGGTTTCTCACTTACGATACTCGTTCGAGATGATAATATGCTTAGGGAGGGATTTAGGGTCGTGGGCGGCTTTAGAATCTAAGCAAAAGGCTCAACAACTGACAAGCCAGCATCACATATTGATGTATTCTTCAGTTTCTGATGCGAGATCTGGAGGTGCGTGGATTGGATTGTTTGATGTCCCCAAAGGAAATCATATAAACAACCGCCTTTTGATGTGTGAATTGCTTGGAAAGCTACTTTGACCTTTCAAGAGAAAGGGACCACGCGTTCGCTTCCAGACATATACTCCAGGAGAAAGACAAAGGAAAAACATAATCAAAGGATCCAAATATTTGGTTCTTCCGCTTTTGACTTTGTTCAACTTGTGCTATCTTGCCGACTTTCCTGCTGAATTAAAGTTTTAAACTATTGAATCAATTGCTTGGGAAGACGTCGGGATGTATTTATTGATAATAAGATGCATTAAGATAGTAAGTGCAAGTGTCACAATGAATAAGCATGAAAGTATATATAGCTAGGATTTATTTATTCCAACTTATCCAATCTTAATTTAAGATTAATACTCTAAATTAATACATATTATGATGATTGCTATTAATCAAATACTTCACAAATCTTCATAAAGAATACAATTTAACTTTATCATCCCTTAAACGTAAGGTGGTATTTTGCAGATCAAGTATATCGGTGGATGTGCCTTATTCAAGATTTCCACTGTCTAATCAACTGAGTGAGTACATGCAAGGAAGACAGTGTTCATGAAGACCACGTTGCATTTCAAAATGGTAATAAATCTCGATAAATTTTATCTATTCATGAAAACGCCATTATTGACTGTTTGAGTAGTACTTCGATCTTCGTAAGAGATGACCATTGTCATCTAATATCAAGTTCCTATGCTCTATATGGTAACTGAACATTCACAATAGTTCAGATGTAGTGCTTTGATATTCAATTATGTACTTGAGCAAGTAATGATAGTCTTCAAGGATATTGCCCAAAATAATCTCTCAAGACAAACTCAATAGTTTTCACCTAAAGTTTATGTAGTCTTCCCTATAGTTAGGGTTAAGGCACTCCATAATGATTCAATTTTTTTAAAAGTTATTTCAAGAGTTGTCACCAACCAATTTTTTAGGTTGTTAGGAAAAGACATCCTATGGTTAAAAGAAGTCAACTAACCACCTAGAAAGATCAACTAGTCTTTTAATTTGAAAACCAGACCGGTCCCCTTGTAAATCGACCTTGAACTCACCAAGTAAGGTAGTTTGTGCTAGTCCAAGGGTTGAACCAGCACAGTTGCTCAATCTATGAATTACACTCCATTATTTGATCAATCCAATAAACAAAATCTTCTCTAATCAATATTTCAAAGGTGGGAACATGACATTAGAAGTGTCATAACTTTTGTATAACACTCACTTTGTTGCAAGAATCTTTCATCCAATCACTTAAGTGCTATTAAAAAAAGGGAAAAAAAAGATCATTTAAGTGCCGACTCCAACTTGGGATGCTAGAAATATATGTTACAAGTTTTTATCAATTTCCTCAACGGAAGTGACTCATTGGTGTGACTAGTTAGCATTAATAGCCCTAAATGACGTCCTCTATGTGTTTTGCCCCAAATATAAATCTCAATTTGGACAAATCAAATAATTTCCCCAAATTCTTCAAACCCTAATTTGGAAACCCTGAAATCAAGAGTCGAATCTTGCAATGAAGAGTAGAATCAGGACAATCGACTCAAATTCGTTTCAACAGCGAGATTAGTTTCATTGTGGACAAAGCACTCACCTTTTCCCTGTCGCGAGATTCCTCCCTTCAGCACAGAACCTCAATTTTTTTTTTCCTCCAATCACCAACTTCTAATTATTTTCGGTATTGATTGAGCCGTTTTTTTTTTTTTTTTTTTTTTTTTTTTTTTGTTGGGAGGGGGTTGGCCGGGGCGGGAGAGAGAGAGATAGAGCACGCATGCAAACAAGCCAGGGCGATCAACAACTTCGAACGGTGAATGACAGTTAGTGTGAAGTCAAGAGAAAGACAGCAATAGAGAATTTTGTCCTTTGAGAGAAGGACTCAATGCATTGTTATTGAAGCCAAGATCAGCCGCCTCAAAATCCACATCGGATTTTTTTATTTAAAAAAAAAACCACACATTTTTAGTAGGAAGTACTTAATTAATTATTTTTTTTCCTAATTTGGCACTTAAGTGATTCGACAAAAAGTTTTAGATAGCACTTTTAGTATCATTATTCCCTTTCAAGGTTCTACTTTTTTATATAAGTTAAGAGGTTTTATGTTCTTTGAATGCGCAATGGAAGGATCCAAATGTATCAACAGGAAGCAACCAACTTTTTCACTATTCAACCCCAATCACTTTTCATAACTAGTTTAACAATTGACCTGACTACGACAACGCAAACAAAACAAAGAGAGCAAACGGGAACAAGACAACACAATAGTCCTTATCGAAATCAAAGGTATTGTCCACATATATACTCACTTAATCTAAACATTCATGTGAGAACTAGGCTAATATGATCCGAATGTATTACAACTTTTTGAGTTTTTTTTTTTTTTTTTTTTGGAAAAGGGGGGCGGCCGAGCCGGTGGTTTTGGTGACCACAGAATATACACGTGGACAATTGCTTTCTTCCTTTTTTATATTCTACGGGCCTACCACGCGTGGGGTGAGATGGGTCCCAAATGGCCAGTTCCGAAAGCTAAAGCCCACCATTCTAACCGCAACAAGATCTCCGTATCACTACACAACAAAACCTTTTTCGGGGAGGAAGGATAGCGACGGCTGTTGTCCACCGGCGTCCATATTTCTTTCTCCTCCAACGCAGCTCCGACGTGGATTGGTCCCGACACAATTTGATGTGCGCTTCCACCAGTTGTCCATTTCATGGTTTTCTGCATCCCTTGCTAGTCTCCATTAAGTTTCTGTTTCGTCTTTCTTGGATCCAGGAAAGTTTTGTATGTATTCAGCTTGTAAGCGATGTAATTGATAGCACGCCAGCCATAGTAAAAGTAATCATTTGAGAACTTTTGTTATTTAGAGATCTGGTGTGAGTTCCCCGCATTCTTAAAATGTAATTAACTTGATTTAATAAACTTATCTTATGCAATACTTATGCAAAATTACTAAGAAATAAGGCATGCAGATAAAAGGATACGTAATCAAAGAATAGTCAAATACATTATAGGGAGTTAGATTGCCACGCAAGTGACAACCGATGGATGAAAAGTATTTTCCAAATTTCTCATCTTATAAAATTTGTTGTGTGTCTTGAAGGTACGTGGTTTTCTATTTGAAGACTATGGGGTCATAAATGGACCGTTCAAAAGAACAAAGAAAGAAGGAAAGAAAGATTATTGATTGAATTTGGTGGAAGGAAAATGTATTTATCACTATCAATAACTTTTCAAACCAAACCCATGAAATACAGCCACATCCCATGTGATTTGATGCCGAAGCCTCCAGCATTGCTCTAGAAGAAAGGAAACCCATACTAGGAGGAGAAGACCGAAATTGATGCACGAAACCCTAGCTTCTTCAAAGAAAGGCTTTAATTACTACCTCCTACCGATTTCTTCATATGGGACGCTCGTGCTCTTTTTCTAATTCGAGAAAAAAAAGTAAGCTATCTCTCGCTTTTTTCAGCCACATAATGTCAACTAACATTAGGGTTGTGGGCGAGTACGATGCGAGCGTTGGCTAATAATTTCACATTGTTGCATCCAATGGTCGTTGCTCTTGCTTGCCGCCCTTACCTAAGAATGACGACATTTTAACCCTAAATTGGTTTGCCCTCGAAGTCAACAAATTGAAAGTCAAGGTCTATGCTTCCCTTTATTGACCCAGATAAAAAAAAACTAAAAAAACAAGCCTTGGTATCGCATAGATACACGCGCTTCATTTATAATAGTGACCGTGAACCAATACATCCTTGCTTATAGGGAAAGCTATTATTCCTTCGTGTGGGATGGGTGCTTGAGAATTCAAAGATCTGTACTTTTTCTAAACCCTCTAGTGGTTCGCCTGCCTCACCTCTCTTTGTTGACAATCTCGAGCTAGAAGTAGTCTCTTCTCGAGCTTTGAAATCATTTTTTCGTTTGACAAATTCAGATCCTCCCCCCCAGCAACTTCCTGGCATCTACGTTGCCACCGACTTTGACTCTAGGCGGGGGTTGGATGCGAATATGAGAAGTCCAAAGAAGAACCCAAAAAGGAAAAAGATGAAATGAGAGAAGGAGAAAAATCTTCAAAAGAACTATTGAACCATGTGATTGAAATTGTTGGAATCTCTTGCTTTATTCCGCATCGAAAAGGAATATCGTCGATACAATGGAAAATACTGGAGATTCGGCTATAATGGAGTTGAGGCCGGTTTGATTCAATTCCCTTAGGCTCCGCCAGAAGCAAGTTGCCAGCTACTCTTTCCTGCCAAGTGGGCATGCACTTCGAGTCTTTTCAACGCAAGAGAATTTGTACCTACAAATAGTTGAACTGTTGAC
Organism: Eucalyptus virginea; assembly: GCA_014182375.1. Taxonomy (NCBI): domain Eukaryota; kingdom Viridiplantae; phylum Streptophyta; class Magnoliopsida; order Myrtales; family Myrtaceae; genus Eucalyptus; species Eucalyptus virginea. The sequence continues at coordinate 5,474,637 of CM024519.1, read as the reverse complement.
TCGAAGGGCAGAGAGAAGCCGAAAGACCCTATGCATGTCCAGGAAACTTCGCACGTTACCTTTCCTGTTCGAGAGTCTCTAAACGTCAAGTAAACCTTGAGTCATTAACGTGTTGCCATGATATTTCCAAAACCTACTAAATAGTATGTTGTTATATTGAGAATAATCGATCGGATGTATACCAAGCCAACACGTCATGTGGTATAAATAGTGTGATCTACTTTTTCTTGATACAATATGGGGAACCATCACGGCAAACTGGCCTGGTCTAAGGAAGGCTAGGGTTAGGACCATACCCTAGTCTGATGACATATAAAAGCAATTTATTAAGGAAAACAATGTATGTTTATTTGTCAATTCTACTGGCCTCATCAGATGATAGGGAAAGGGCGGATGCAAAACTGTTATAGATCAAAGCCAAAGGGTTTCAGTCCATCCAATGTTTCAGTACAACAATGGCATCTTTGCCATTTTAACGTCTCACTTGGTTATAAGCTCATGTTTGAGCTCGACAGAAAATTAATATATGGGAAATACAGAATATAGAGAAATTAAAACTTCTATTTAATGGAACGAAGTCAAGGGAAAGAAGAGAAGGGACAATGCAAGCAACTTTGCTTTAAAAAAAAAAAGAAGCAAAAGGGCCGTCAGCAGTGTTGACCTGACTTCTTGGCGTATAACACACTCTAGCTACTTGAAAGTTGCACTTCTTAGTTTTAAAAAAAAATGTAAAATGTAAGAATTATGTTTCCTTTGGAGACCCGCAATGATCGTGCATACTTTCCAAGCTATTGAGGCACAACTTCGGTCCAAGATTCCGTAGAGACCTGCTAAGTCTTGCTTTTTTTAACCAGTATTTGGTTTTGGAATCCTGGTGATCGTTGACTTGTATACGCCATTTGGTAATGCCTAGTTCAATCTAACTCATTTTTTTCACCCCGAAAAGTTTAAATCGTCAAGAACATAAGCAAAGTATCAATCATATATTCCTTTAGACAAGCTTCCTTGCCAATTTGGGAATTTGGGTGCCAATTTAGGAAATTGGGTTCCAAATTTCTCTTATTAATCATGCATGAGTTTCAAAACCATCCAATACGGGAAAATGGACAACAAGTGCTACTTTATATCAAAGAAAAATCGAAGAACAAACTTCTAAAACTCAAGGACACTATCAACACGAGTTTTAGAATTGCTAATAGAATTGTCTCGTTAGAACTACCACGACGTTGGCATGAGCATCAGTCCACGGGTTGCCTCCGCCACTGAGGTTCTATAATTTTTATATGGGTATTAGGTAAAAATTCTCATGGAAAAAAGAAAAAAACATTTTGCATACTTAAGAAATTGGTATCTTGCCTCCCTTCAATCTAATATACTAGATCTATCATCGGGCAAGAACTCTTCGGTTCTGGAAAGGCTATCAACAGAGTCATGCATGATGTGGCTAACAATGTGAACTTGTAATAAAAGACATAGCGAAGACGTTAAGAAGCTGCGTTTTATATGATTGGACACAAGCACCAAACGCTTCACGATGGCCGCTGGTTTTGAAGCTTACAGCGTTGGGGTTAGGTCGGGGCTATTAGTTTCAGGCAGCTTTCAGGGGGCGAGACTGAAGCTCTGTGATTCTAGGGTAAGTTTTTTCAAAACTTGCCAATGAGAAAGGTCTAATGTTTAGGTGTGCCACATGGTTAGGAGCAAGTCTCCTGTTCGAGCAACACTCTTTTAGTTTTCACAATTAAAAGATAAAATTCTAGGGTTTCCTGTATATAAGACAATGATCATGAAGACGGGGCCTGTGACAATTAATTGAATATACAGGCGTGACATTAACTTAGATTATATGGTCACGGGACCTAACAAGAGGAAGACATGAATGCCTCTTCGTTCAATGTTTTATTTCCAGCGACTTAAACAATGACACTTTAATAATGCAAAATAAATCACAGCATTTGGTTAGCTAGCTAGGACCACGTAGTTAAATAATCGGTATGGGTCTTCTCTATAATGTCAGGAAAATCAGCAAAAGACCAAGTCGCAACGTCCGACACGAACAATGCAACCTGGGGAACTTTCGTTTTGCTTTCGTTTTCCATCTCTTTCTCGGACATCCCCCCTTATGTTTTTTCCTTTTCAGATGTTGGCTTCAACTAGTGGAAGTGGGGACTGAGACCTATGCTAAAGTTAAACGCGCGATCGCCTTTTCTTCACATGGAAAGTTCCTTTCGCATAGTAATTGACGATGGGTTTGAGCACGAATAACGTATTTATTCCTGGACTAAACTTCAAAAAGAGAAAAAGCAACTGGCTTTCTTAGAATTTGGGCAGTACATCATGGCATGGAAGTTTGCTTATTATATTTGCAAATCTAGACATCTTATTTGGTGAGTAAATTCAAGGAACATTCGATGCAAGGGAGCTGGCCAATAGTTAACGGGTCCTCTAGAAGAAAAATTCATGGAATATATGTATCTTGAATCCATCAAACCATTTTCCACAGATAAAACAAAAAATTTATATCTAATCTAGGACGTGAGTTTCAAGCTCCGACTATCTAGAGGCCGATTCGTTAATGTACAAACTCCATGAATTGGTTTACTCCAATAAAAACGTAAGCAGATATGCAATTTCTTGACAAAAATGCAGGCACTTATTTATCAGGTCGATGCAATACAAGTCCAATGGCTTCTTTGTTTAAGAATATCACGGAAAGTGAGCCCAATCCAAGCGTATTATATATATCCAGTTAAACTCGCTTCCATTAAAGAATTTAAATCGATGTTAATCTGCCAATTAAGATATATTAATAGTTCCACTTCCCATATCACTTAATAATTAGATCGAGATGCTAAAGTCCTTTTTTTTCATAAGTAAGAGGGTGAGGATGAGTGAATACGGTAATTACTCCCTCACGAGACGTTATCATAAGTCTTTTATACTAGTTATAGAATATTCAATTTGTATCATAACTATTCAATATGCCTTTGGATGTATTAAGCCATCACCTTTCACATACGGTAACAAATGTCCAAAGCACGAGCCGGCTAAAAAAGTGAGCATCCGCGTAGTGCGAGCATGCTTATAAATTGACCAGACCTGCGAGAGGACTGAGAGTGAAGTGCGCGAGTATTTTCCCCCAACTTTACGAGCCCATTATTGACACCCCACCAAGCCCTTCTCTTCCCTCCCTTCATCTCCATCGCCCGTATCTCTCCTCTGTTTCGTTCCTTCCCCTCTCGCATTGTTCTCTTCTCTGAATCCCCTGTTCCTCCTCTGCTTCATACTCGGCAAAGCAGAGCCTCCATTGCTTCATCATACCCACAAACCAGAAACATGACCGTCGGGTGCAAGGACCCTAAGACAGGAAAGATGATGAAACAGAGCGTCCGGGTATCAAACCCGACGCTCAACTTCATCAACGTGCCGATTGTCCGGGACCCAAAGCTGATCCCCCGGGGGTTGCCCAGGAATAAGCTCCTCAAGATCGAGAGCAACGGCGGCGGTCACTTGGCGAGAGAGGCCAGAGTGAGCACGTTGCTGGACTCCATGAGAGCTTCCTCTCCTGCACGAGCAAGGCCTGCAAGCGCAGCGACAAGAGCAGCTTCTCTTGATGACGAGCAAAAGTCATGGATCGTAAGTCCCTAGATAGAGCAATACGATTCGCATTTTTTTTCCGCCTCCTGGGCAAATCGCCGCGGAGATGTAGAGTAACGTCTCTGACTCTCTGGTGTTTTGATTACAGCAGCGTCATCCGTCGGCATTGAGCATGTTCGAACAGATAACGAGAGCTTCGGTGGGGAAGAAGATAGTGATGTTCCTCGACTACGACGGCACTCTCTCCCCCATCGTTGAAGACCCCGATCGCGCTTTCATGTCTGATGAGGTCGCCTTCTTCTTCTACTTGAATTACCCTGTTTCCCTGTTTTGATGTTCTGTCAGTCAACAAATTTACCAAAACAGGGTGTTTAAAGATCGTCTCTCTTTTTTTGCCATTTTTGGTTGATTTCGGGAAACAGATGAGAGAAGCCGTGAGGGACACCGCGAGCTTCTTCCCCACGGCGATAGTGAGCGGGAGATGCAGAGACAAGGTACATTTTTTTCTGGGATTTTCTACAGTTCCCTTAAGAAATTATCCCACTGATTTTCCGAATTTTTCAAGACAAAAACATTAAAAAAAAGAAGAGGAGAATCGTATTTTTCATTTGCATAAATCCTGGAATGCAGGTCTACAGTTTCGTGAAGTTGACGGAGCTATATTACGCCGGCAGCCATGGCATGGACATCAAAGGACCCCCTCCTGGAAGTCGCTGCAATGGCAACAAAGTAAGTTCAAATCTCTTCTCGCTACATGGAATCGCAATTACCCAACGACAAACCATTCCTGGCTCTTTATATCTTTTCTGACCTCCTTTTTTTCCTTTCGTTGTTCATCAGATGAACAACGGCGAATCGGTCCTCTGCCAACCCGCGAGCGAATTTCTGCCCATGATCGACGAGGCGAGTCTCTCTTTTCTAATGAAACATGCCCGCCGAGCACGAGACAACTCGTTTCCAATCAATCTCACGTTATTCCCTGTTTTTTTTTTTTCAACCTAGCAGGTGTACAAGACCTTGGTAGAGAGCACCAAGTCGATCCCGGGAGCTAAAGTGGAAACCAACAAATTTTGTTTGTCCGTACACTTCCGATGCGTTGACGAGAAGGTTAGGCACGGGAAAAGTCAAACGTTCGTACCGAGTTCCGGTCGAATCATGTATTTTGTCGCAAGAAAATTTCGATTATACTTGATTTTCATTTTTCTCATTTTTTACTTCAAATCTGGCAGAGCTGGGATGATCTAGCTAAGCAGGTTAAACTTGTGCTCAGCGAGTACCCGAAGCTCAAGCTGACCTATGGCAGAAAGGTACTTGCTCGTTATAGCATTTTGCGGTATTTTTTAACAAAATATAGTATCAGTCAAAAAAAAAAAAAGTATAATTTCACGTGCATCATCTTTTCTCTTTTGACTGGCTAAATCTTTTTTCTGAGTTCAAACTCCGGAGCCTGTGGTAACATGCAATTTTTTTTTGTTTTTAAACACAAATGTGTGGTATCTCTTTTTTGGCCAAGGACAATATTCAATATCGCTTTTATGAAACTCCTCACGAGTTTTTGTTTGGAGCAGGTATTGGAGATCCGTCCAACCATCGAATGGGACAAGGGGAAGGCCCTCGAGTTCTTGCTAGAGGCGCTAGGTGAGTTTCAATTTCACATCTAATCAAACTTTCTTGGATAAAAAGGTGCCTATTCTAGTATTCGAAATCGAATTCTATTTTTGCATGAAATGAAGCACGTGAAGCGCTCTTCTACTTTAGTACAAGAGGGTGTTACACATGTTCATTGATCATTTTCCCTCGTCTCATCATTTTAGGGTTTGCCAATTCTAATGATGATGTCCTACCGATCTATATTGGAGACGATCGGACGGACGAAGATGCATTCAAGGTACTTTAAGTTATCTTCATTATTTTATTGCATGTTTTCTTGACATTTTGTATCGAACAGCTAAAATCATGTAACAAAATTTAAACATTATTCATTATATTAACATTTGTATAGGTTTTGAGAGAGAGAGGACAAGGATTAGGAATTCTTGTCTCTAAAGTCCCAAAGGAAACAAACGCATCTTATTCTTTGCAAGAACCTTCCGAGGTAATCACTTCTCTCGATTCCTTGTCGCTCTGAGTCATACTCCATTCTCTCTTTTCCTTCTTTGTCGCCTTTTTCTTTTTTCAATCTGCAATATCCTTGTGCTGCCTGTTCATGTTGTATCTTTTTCTGACCTATGAATATGTGTATTTGTTTTCGTAGGTCATGAGCTTTTTACGCCGTCTAGCAGAGTGGAAGCGACAGTCAATTCGAGCGAGCCTATAGAGTTCTGTTGAAGTTTAGTGATATTATTGATTTTTCCCCCGGAAGTTATGTAATTTTCACAGTTTAGATCATGGATGATACCTCAATTAATGAGAACCACGAGCTGATTGTGAATATGTTTGAGATATACTCTTATGATATCATGTAATTCTTTTGCGGTGTAGATCATGAATGATACCCCAGTTAATGAGAATCACGAGCTAATTGTGGATATGTTTGAGATATCCTATCTTTCAACTTTTCGAGGTCCTTTCAACTGTATGTAAGGACAGTCGTAGCTTGGCATCATAGCATGCCGACTTGTAAAACCAGTGGAAATCGCACTTCAGAGAGTAATAGCGTTACTATGCTTCAACTGGATTTTTTTTTTTTTTTTTTTTTTTGGCGCTAGCTAATTTTGGAATTTTCATAACATCATAAGTACTCATATGCTACTTAGATGTATAATTATGACTACGATCTGTATGCCACAATCAAGGGGTACATGTGACCATATTACTTGGTGTTAACCACACCAGAAAAACTTCCTCATGCGAACCCTCCCTCCCAACGAGAGGCCAACCTGGATACTCGCTTAGCCTATATGCCACCTTCAACATCGACACTTTTTTCATGGCCGTCGAATGGTCATGACCACAAATCTACTAAATTTGAGCTTTTGCCCCGATGAGCATGTGAGACTTTGGCTCGAGCCCCAAAGTGAAAATGGGGAGGTAAATAAAAGTCTGGAAAAATTTGAACTTAGGACCTCACGATATCATGTGAAATTTTGGTGAGACCACTGTCCATTATTCTAAATTATTAAATTATCAGACGAAGGTATGACTTAATATTTAAATAAACTAACAAAGAAAATGCATCGAGGGGCAGGAGGGAGGGATAGGATCGATTCAGTTTTAACAAACTAATAGGAAGTCTAGTTGGAGAAAATTTATTCCAACTGGAGATGGAAGAAAACATTACCTTTGTTTTCTTACCAAAAGTTGCAACAAACTTTGGCAAAGAAGCTTTCCCAAGGTATAGTTGGTGTTGTGCTCCCGTAAGGTGAGTTAGGCCGGATCCTTGGCATAAAAAAAGAAAAAACTTTGGTAAAGAAAAAAAAATGCTAAAGGAGAACATCGACCTTAAAAGAAGGCACTTTATATCTTACTTACCTATTGAGAGCACTTTGTGTCGTGTAAGCATTCACGTGGCTTTTTGAAAATTCTCAATTTTTGATTTCTCAATCAACTGGGAGAAATTCTATACAAACTTGCCCATTTGATAAAATGAAGTCTCCTAATTAACATAACTATTGATTCTATCATTTAAAAGGTATAATGCTATAACTTTTTCAAAAAATCTATAGTTTAATAACATGATAACCAAAATGATTGCTAATTACTCAACTCTCTTTTGTAATATGAAAATCTAAAAAAATCTATATTTAAAAAGACGCAACTAGCTTTAGAATTGAAGGTAATTAGTTATAATTAAAAGTAATAATATATATTTAATGAAAATAACTAAGTAATAGACATAGTTATACATGATGACCAGTTTATTTATGTAATTATATATCTGAATATATATATATATATATATATATATATATATATTGTCTATTAAATAATTAATATAAAAATGATGGAATTGATTTTCATTGTTTAAGATATCATTACAGAAAATAACTACTAATTAGATTACTATGTAAAATAAGGAAATAACTGCATTATTTATTAGATTTGATAATCTTTATAATCCTATAAATAAATTAAATAATCTCACTCTTAAGAAAAAAAGGCAATTGTCTTTAGCAGATTAATGGAAGTTCAATAATTATATGATTATAAGATATAAAACAATTTGGTGCATATCATATAATTATGAATAATATCTAAATAACTAATAAATTGCAACATTTTTGAGGTAGAGATGTATTTGCTAATGCCTTATGTTATGTCATTTTATATATTAATCATAAATTTTTTTCATAACATGATTAGCATAATTATTGATTAGTCAATGAAACATTACATATAATAACATTTACGTTTTAACGCAATTTTTTTGTGCATGATGTAAATTTATAATGAAATTAAAATTGCTCCGAATAGGTAAGTGTAGATTAGATTATCTTCATTAGATATCTCTTCTCGTTAAATACTGATAAGCCTAAAAATTCAAAAATTAAAACCATCTGATTACAAGTAAACTCCAATTAGTTAAGTCGTCCTACAGATGAGTTTTATTATTTTACTGAAAACATCAAGAAGGAACGAATCAAAGAAGTAAAAATTTACTGAATCACATAATGTATACCTAAGTAAAATTTATTCTAACAGAGGGATAAATGGATGCAACAGATAGACGAAAGACAGCCGACAACAACGATGATAAGGCCATGGTAGGCTAGGCAGCTGTACAAGTGGCAATGGTGGCTGGTCATGGAGAAAGACAAACGAACGGGGGACTAAATTAGGGTTTGGTGAAAAATGTGGGTAACATCTAACTTAGAGACGTGGTTAATGCATGATCCTTTCAACCCTTAAATGGAGGATCCATCTAGGCCTCTCTAATTATAAGTTCACCCCATACCGTCATTGCTTTGATGTTCTTAATGAAGTTCCGCCTCTTAAGTTCAGCCATGGTAGGCTAGGCAGCTGTACAAGTGGCAATGGTGGCTGGTCATGGAGAAAGACAAACGAACGGGGGACTAAAATAGGGTTTGGTGAAAAATGTGTGTAACATCTAACTTAGGGACGTGGTTAATGCATGATCCTTTCAACCCTTAAATGGAGGATCCATCTAGGCCTCTCTAATTATAAGTTCACCCCATACCGTCATTGCTTTGATGTTCTTAATGAAGTTCCGCCTCTTAATTTCAGAAATTTGGATTGGGATCAAAATATATTTAATCTAACATATTCAACAATTCCAAAGCTAATCAACTTTGATTGTTTGCCGAATCGATCGAAAAGGTAACCAATTATCTCACGGCAAACTGCCGACATAAACAATTTTCCGACTCCTGGCCGACATTAGCGGGTTGCTCCCAGCTTTTCACGCATTGTCACATGGATTCACCCTTGTCGCGGACAAAGAGGTGGAAAGGGGACGGAGCAAATTAAGAAAAGCTTAAAGCAGATTGGGCAGAGCGTTTATCATTGCGGCATTATTTTTTCTCTATTAAACGCCGGAAAGGGAAGCGCAACTGAAGCAGTCGTGGTGGCCAACTGGGCGATTAACCAATTTGTTTAACGGAAGAATTAAACACTAAATCAGGTGAACATGCAGTCTAAAGCCTAAATCAGTGGAAGCAAGGCCGATCTGCGATCAAGAAACCAGAAAAGCGGACGCGCATGATTGGCTGGTAAGATTTCGGAGAGCCCACCTGCATCAGACTGAGGAATCTCATAGTCGCTCTCTAATGGACGAAATGCTGTAGTTTAATGTGTTCGTTTTCCTCTTGTCTTCAAGAGTGTTAGGTGGTGAAAGGGAAACCCACTATATGTCAAAAGGAGAAGCCATGGTTGAAGAGGAGTTGGAATCCACTCAAAGTGATTGATTCACTTGAAGAAGACATTGATATTAAATGGGGACAAGCAACATGCTTCGCAGGCCCTGAAAAATCAGTACTCCTCTTGGGGACGTGTAAAGAGAGCTCCCCACTATATTACTAAATAAAAGGAAAAAGAAGAAAAAAAAAAAAAAAGAAGCTTGATGGGTATTATTGCGGTAAACTTTTGTGGACGAACAAGTGATTCAACATCTGTTGCGATACTCCCTTGCCATGTGGAACATTATATTAAGAGACAAATTAGGGATCTAAGAAATTTAAACACAAAAAATCTCACTCCAGTGATATGCAGCAAAGTTGAGTGGTTACTATCAATCCATACGAAAAATTAATTCAATAGATGAAGATCTTAAAGTCAGTAGATGGAAGATTTGATCAAATATACAAATGCTCTCATAACGATCAAACAATGGTTAGAAAGTGGATTTTGACAATGAAATGGGCAATTTATGTTTTTACTTTTTCTACAAATATTATTTCTTTATATGTGAGTCAAGATGTAATGCACTTGATTCAATACCCAATTAAATATTTCCACATAGATTTCCTACATATTGCCAAGCTTAACAATGTCCTTAGCATATTCATTACCAAAACCCTATTAGATATCTATATCCATCATTGGTGCACTCAAAACTGGAGCATTAAAAAAACCCTACAACCCACCAATTATTGGTGGAAAAGGGGCACTTCCCAAAGAACCAACTATCCCCCTCACTAACCCACAGCACCAGAAAATTGGTTGGCAGGTGTTTGCCGAACCCAATAATGGCTCATTAGTACATTTAAAATGTACTTTAGATCTTCGAGGCACTCATAATGTCATTGATTTCTCCAGCATGAATAACCTCCTGCCCCAGATGAACCACACCAGATAATCAAAGGAACTTCACCATGATCTGAAACATTGGAATCCATGCCCTAGAGTTTGTGGAATATATTCACCACCTAACCCTAGCTGTCAGAAAGCATGATGAAATCTTTTATGCATGTTAGGGGTTCCTACCATGTTTCTGCATGGAGATGCACAAAAGAGAGAGAGAGAGAGCTAAATATATCTGTCTTGCCTCGAGGGCCGAGCTTAGGGTTTTGAATATTCGTGAAATTTGGAGCAGAAAGTTGGTCAGACAGAGCCACTTTGTTGTATGTTGGTTCTATAATTGGTTGCTTATCATTTGATTCTCTCCGACAGGTGTGAACCGACTGAAACTGCGCTCTTCTCCGAGGGTGAGCACTGAAGAATATAGTGCTAGTGAGAAGGGGAAAATCTGTTGGTTGCTAATTTGCTAATACTCCGATTTTTATTAACAATTTATCCTCAATTCGCTTCATCAAGTATAAGAGCCTTCCGATATTTCCATGAAGAAGAATTTTCACAGCCCGGGTTGGAAACAGCAGATCTAATATTTAAATCAAAACATTTTCCATTCACAACTGTCATATATGATTGGACTCTTACTCAATGCACGTCAACTGAACGATTTACGCGTATTTGTGAGGATTAAAAATCAAATCGAAAGTTTGGATATCCTATGATATTAAGAAAGAAAAATGTTTTACTTGGATGGTAATCAATTTTCCAACCTTTCAATAGTCACAAGGAAAACTACTGTTCAATTACAATGACGTAGAAATTAGGGACGATGATTACACAAACGATCTCTAAACTTTAGCTCAATGTGCAATGTAATTCATGAATTTTAACTCAATCTTCAATATGATCTATTAACTTTTAATTTGTTTAATGCAATCCTTTGAACTTTTGATATATATTCAATTTAGTCATTGAACTATATAAAAATATTCAATGTTGTCTCCAATCTTGAATTAATAGAATGACGACATTGAACATTTTTATATAATTTAGGGACTATATTGAACATGTACCAAAAGTCCAAAAATCACATTGATCAAATTAAAAGTTTAGGGATCATATTATACACTGGGTTAAAGTTTAGGGACAACATTGAACAAATTAAAAATTCATGGATTATATTGTACATTAAGTCAAAATTCAAAAACTATTTGTGTCATTATTTCTAGAAATTATTGCTTGTGTACATTTTCCTCTGCATCGGCAGTGTATACTCTATTTATCCATATTTTATTCGGCTTGTGCGCTACCTTAAATTGCCTGTAGATAGAACAGTAGCGAAAACCAACCAAAAAGAAGGTTGGGGGAGGGGGCGGGGGAGAGTAAGAAACGAATTGAGGAACCGGGGGCCACTTAGGGTGCATTTGGTAACATTTATGTTTAAAAATTGTTCCAGGGAACAGAAATAGAAAAAAGTGTTTCTATTCCGGGGAATAATTTTAAAAAAAAAAAACGCGTTTGGTAAACTTGTTCCAGGAATAAAAAATGAACAGAAACACGTTTGGTAAATTTGTACAATTTTTTTTATTTCTTTTAATTTTTTAATTTTTTAATTTTATTTTTCTATTTTCTTTCTTATTTTTCTTATTTTCTTATTTATTTTTCCTTTTTTTCTTTTTTTTTTTTTCTTTTTCCTTTTTCCTTTTTTTCTTCTTTTGGCCGGCGGCCTCGCCCGGCCACGGCGAGGCTCGCCGGCCCTCGGCGAGGCCGAACTCACCCAGCGGCCGGCGAGGCTCTCGCCCAGCCCGACGCGAGGTTAAGCCTCGCCAGGGGCCAGCGACGCTCGGCCTCGCCGGGGGCCGGCGATGCTTCGGCGAGGTCGTCAGCCCTCGACAGCGTCACCAGCCCTCGACGGCCAATTGCCGGCCATGGCCGAGGCCGGTGACCGGCCAAAGAAAAAAGAAAGAAAAAAGAGAGAAGAAAATGGAAGAGAGAGAAAAAGTGTTTCTAAATTTTGTTCCAAAAACAAGAAACAACTTTTTTTTTTTGTTTCTTGTTTCTGTTCCAGATGTGTTTCTGGGAACAAAAAATAATTTTAACAAAAACGCAAACAAACGTTTCTGTTCCTTTTTTGTTTTTTTTTTTAACAAAAAAACAAAAATTTGTGTTCCTGGGAACAGAAACACATTTTACCATGCAAGGCCTTATCAACATTTTCAGTGTTTGAGCAAATTCAAGGTCTTGAAAATAGAGTCAATTCCCAATTACGAGAAATCAAATCACCTGATTTGCCTGCTCTTTTTGTTGTGTTTTCAATTTGCTGCCAAAGATTAGACGTGTGGATGACGCCCTTATTATCTATGGTCTGCACCTTTATACAACATTTTGAAATTATCTCAACTTTATGCCCTCATCGCATGTATAGTTTTGTTTATTATAGCATAAGCTCGTCCACATCCATGTAGAAGCCCTAGTTACCGAGTGTAATACTGCTTATAACTAGGGCAGAAAGAACCTGGTAACCCAAAAGCTGAAACGACCTAATTCTTTTGGGCCTGGGATTTCGGGCCACGGCTTCAAGTAGAATTTGAGGCTCGGGCCGGAGTTCGGGCTCGGGTTTGGAAAGAAGATCCTGGGATGATTGGAAATCAGGAGCTGCTCGAGGCAGATAATTTTGGGAAATGAGAGCACGACGGTACTGTTATTTTCTCCTGTGTGCACCACATATTCCCTTGGGAAAATCATAAATCCCACCGAGTGGGATTTCTCTTATTAGACATATAAATCAGCCAAAATAGCAATAAGGGCGTAGAAAAAGAAACTTATTAACTTGTTTGTCTAGTTTCTTGAGAAATTCGTGAATATTACTTCTAGGGGATTTTTTAAGTTAGAAAAAAAAATATCTACTAAAACAAATATAAGGGAATGGAAAAGACACTAATGAGAAAACATCATCAATATGCAATAATTATAATTCAATGTAAAAAGAACAATTCAAACAATTTTATTATAAGACAAATAAATGTACGATTTCTAATAGCAAACATCACCATCGTAAACAATTTTTCGCACTTGCAATAAAGAAAGTAAAATAACCCTTGGAGCATTGCAATCCAAGTGCAATAAGTCATGACATTTCACCTATACAAATGACTTTGACTCTGAAAATTTCTTGATATCCCAAATACACTAACTGTGGAAAGAGAGATTAATTTGTATTTAATTGAGAAAAGTAAGAATTTTTAGGACTTATTGCGCCTTCCTTGAATAGAATATTTTGCTAAATTTACTTCTCAATGGTCATCCTCCACATTCGTGGTAGAATTTACTGTCATCCTCTAGGAATGACGGCACCGTTAGCTTAGCAATGTCCGATAATTTTCTCAAAGGGTAGGCCTTTTTTCTTAGTCATCTTCGAGCTAAGTTTGGAATACCGTCGTTTCGTGACAGTTGACCCATTGAGGTCCATGAAATCGAGATCATCTCTAGGGTTAAAAGGTCGATATGTCTCATAGATTAGGAGACAAGAAGCTGATGTTCACATGATACATTGCTTCTTTTGCAACTAGAGACGTGCCTGGAATATCACGAATCCGTTTCTCGGTATCAAACAGAGATCATGGAAGCCATCAAATACAGAATGCGTGGAATGCTCGATAGTACGTATCCGTCCGAGATTTTACGCACTGCAAGAATTAGCGAGGAAAACGGTTCAACGAACATGTCAAAGAATATGATGGCGAAAACTTTCCTAAGCATTTGCAACTGTCATTTAAATGTTTAGAACGACTACCTTGATCCCCAGCAAGCTACAATCTCGTTACACCTAGTGTTTGGTACGACATTGTTGGGAAAGTATACGAGTTCCCTTAACTAATGTATCAACCTCAAAGTTGCACGAAACAACAATGTTCACATCCTGTTTCCTAAACAATCCGACCGTCATCCTAGCTGGGACTTTAATAGCTAGTGAGAACGCCAAATCCGGCTTCGATTTCGTGCCCTTCATGCTTTCCTCGATTTCCTTCGATGATCCATCACTAGAATCATGAAGGATTAATTGAGATGTCGTCGTGTTCTTCTTACTTTGATAAAAGGTTGGAAATGTTCCGGCCGCAACTTCCTTTTGATCAAACAAAAGGGAACTTTTTCCCCCTTCCTTGAACAAGATCCCACTCCTCCCATTCGGGTTCTTAGCCCTCGTCCTTATATCAAACTCATGTTCGACGTTACCTTGGCTAGAGCGCGGCGTATTCTTGACGAGGAAATGATCGATGCAGAACACAGGGTCCTCGGTCTTAATGAAAATTGAGGAAATGCTCACGAGAACCCCAAGGACGATGAGGACGGCGATGAAGATCAATAGCAGACACAAGAAGCAGCAGCAGCAGCAACATGACCTCTTGCTTTTGGCAATGGGAGTGCGGTAGCGCTTGACGATCATGGCATTTTCAGGCGGGGGAATGCGGTAAACCTGGTCCTTGGGCACTTGAACGACGTAAGTGCCCCTAGGAAAGCCTTCACGCGGTTCATTGGGCCTCAATGGGTCAGGGTCGCGGTCTGGGTCGAGCACAGGCGGCTCGTGGCTAATGGCTTCAGTGCTAGAAGAAGGGTGATCCCGCTCCTCCATGAGAAGATGGGGAGCGGCAGGCGAGGGGAGGGGGAGGTCACTATCTGGAATTGGGGGCTAAGGAGGTACAAATGGCGGTGGCGGCGAGGGGGGCGGGGGTGGTGGAAGAATGGAAAATTTTAGAGATAGGAGAGAAATCAGGTGGGAGGGGTACCCTATTGGTTTTTGATTGAATGAGAGGTTTGAAGTGAAGAAGCCTATAATTGGAGGGTGTTTCAAGAGGCCAAAACGTATGAACAATAACTCAATCTCATGGTTCCTCCTACGTTAACGCATCAGTCAAAAGAGGAGGAAAGAATAATACAAAAAATAGAAAAGCTGCATTTTCCATTAGGAAGGATAATTAGAAGATCTCCTAAACATGATACTTTGCTGAAGTTCCTGGCAATTTTCCCAAAAAGTAGATTACTCTAATCTAATATTTTGCTAATTTAGATTTTCAGTGTTTTATGGTAAGATTACGGATAGTTGATCATAGGACTTTGCTAGCATAACAATATTTGGGGGTAGCATGAGAATAACAGTCTATTGTGAGTCACAAATTCTTAAAAAAATGGGTCTCACAATAATTTATAATTAATTGTAATTTGATTTTTTGTGGTCTGGAATAAACTGTTATTTTCACGGTACATTAAAAACTATCACGCAATCATTTCTCGTCGATTTTATGGATAATTTACGCCCATAAGACATACATCAATTGAAATAGATATCCGCGAGAAATGTCTAGCCTCGTTGCAACAATTATCATGCTCATGCATTTGATCTTACAACATATACATAATTGTTTATCTTGCTTTTAGCATTTGACATTGAAATGGTCAAGAAAAAATTTTATAATAAAAGTAATATAATTAATCAAATAATCTAAAAAAATGTAAATACAATAAGTGACACGTTATAAATTGAATAGTCAAAAAGACAAAAATAAAGTATCATTTTAATTTTGCATCATTTTAGAGTCTCGACATGTCACATCCCGACTCCTACAAGTATAGGGGAAATGACATGGCCATCCTCTACCCAACAAACTTAGCCTTAAACATTACCAATATTAACCCGTATTCAAAATCAAAATAAGTATATCTCCATCTACATATCTAATAAGATAGTGATCTGATCATAGGATTAGAATTCAAAATCCATAAAAATGAATATAAACATCTTCAACTCAGCAAAATCCAACATCTATTATCAGACGTATACATCTACCCTAACTCATACCCAAAGCTCCAACTATTATAAGTTTGCCGCAAATAGTGCCTTTCATTCTACTTACCGCTAGTTGAAAGACGTGAAAAATATTTAAGATGAATGATATAAGAAACCATGACTTATTAAACAATACAAGTATCTCCTAAGCATATTGAGCATCCACTATGCATAGTAGAAGTGAGTTATTACTTCCTAACTATATGTGTATAAATATACGTGTATGTATATATTAAAAGTACTCATTTCATAAATAAATAAATAAATAATATAAATATATATATATATATATATATATATATATATATATATTAAAGCATACATCAATAGTTTAGTTCATTGATCAATCTAATGCTCAATATCAAACTATAGCATTGCCTATGTCTTCATGACAGGCTTACCAAGATTCTCAATTAACTAGGTCTCAACTTATATTAGCTGATGGCTTGGCTCTCAAGGACGTCCTAAAAACAATTTGCGTATTCCTAAATCATTAATGGGTTTAGAACATAGTGAGAGCGTCAAACCACTAATTCATCACCCAATAACTCACAAATAAAATCTAGAATCCATCTCACAAATCAAGTTCATTAACCTAAACATAACACTTTTCACAATTTAATTCATCAACAGAAAACATTTTATAAACCTCATTTATAAATCCATCAAATTTGACAATTCTTTTCATAAAACATTTCACAAATCATTCTTAAGTAATCAGCTCAAGCTATAATGAAAGGATACTTTGCCATTTCAAATAATTTAAAGGGTCATAAATGCTCAACCCAGTTGTATGCAATAAATATGACATTAGTACTACTTTTCTTTTTATAGATATATCAAACCATGTATTATGTCTTTCATATAGTATCTTATCCCTATTACTTTCAAGACATGATTTTACAATTTGAAAGAAGAGATAAGAACCACTCACTTGAGATTGCAAAACCAAATGACGATAGCTATCACAAGCTGACAAACTTTAGTACCTATCAATTAAGCAAGAAATATGTATCAAAATCGAGTAGAGAAATATCTTAACTAAGACTTAACTAAACTAAGCTTATTAGGCAACAAAACAACTCCAACATGCCAACAAAAGCTTGCCCAAAGCGGACTCATAATGTTGTCTTCTATAGCATGGCGACTTGCACACCAAATCTACTCATGCTATAATTCTTTTCAACAAACTTTGATTCAAACCACCTTACTATAAATAAAATAATACAATATGATATGATGTGATGATATGATATAAACTCTTTTGAAGTACTAAAACGACTATAAGTTTCAGTAACCTAAAAATGGTCAGAGATAGGAGAAAACCATTGCTTAAAAAAAAAAAAAATTGTAATTGACTTCAACAACACGCATGTGAATTTTGATAAATTCTTCCTGATTAAACCTTAAATTCCAAATCAATTTTTATAGAATCTCATGACTTCGCAATAGCTTAAACTTTCATTACTCATGATATTGCAACTAAACAACTCCTAAACTGAACCTAGAAACCTAAAACCTACTCTAGTCCAAATTTGCAATTGAATCAAAGAAATTCCTTCAATTAGATGAATAAAAGGGTTTGGATTCTTCTCGAGCGCTACAATCCATTTTTGGCCCATTTGGTTCGGTTTTGGGTAAATGCCTTTGGCCAAATGCAAATACCTTTAGGGTAAAGGGGTTTTCAGGAATGTTTGAACGTTTGGCAAATTATAATTTAAAGGGCATTGGGAAGTGACTTTGGTGTAATACCGTTTGGTAAACCCAACATTTGCAAAGGGCTTTTATTAATTTTTTAAAAAATAAAAATAAAATTCGATGAAACTCTATCGTCAATCAACAGCGAGCCAACCACCAGTGACAAGATCTGGCCGTCGACGAGGCTAGTCGAGGTTGCATGAACCAAGATCTTGCCGCTGGCAAGGTTGCCTGAGGTCGCGCGACCTCAAGCGGCACCGCCTGGGCCTCACCAGCGGCTAGATCTGGGCTTGCGCAACCCAGGCAAGGGTCGCCTGGGTCGTGTGACCTCAAGCGACGCCGCGTGAGGTCGCACGACGTGTGACCCGGGCAAGCATCACCTAGGTTCGCGTGACCTAGGCAAACGCCTGCCTGGGTCGCACAGACCCAGATCTAGCCACCGACGAGGCCTAGGCGGCGCCGCCTGAAGTCACGCAACCTGAGGTAGCCTGGCCAGCAACTAGATCTAAGTTCCCTAGACCTCAGGTAGTCTTGCCGATGGCCAGATCTGGCCGCCAACAATTGGGGTATGGGAAAGATGCTTAGTAAAAAAAAAAATCAACGGATGAACAGTAGATGTGGATTTGCATTTCCAAAATGCTGAAAGCCCAAAGTAGGTCCCCACCTGCTTTGGGCTTTCAGCATTTCAAAGGCAAGCATTTTGCCAATGAGACCTCCAAATGTTGAACTAAAGCCCTTTGGGAATGCTAAACCAAACGGAGCCTTTGTGGTCGGGCCTCACACCCCACTTCTCTTTTCTCTCCCCCCCCTCTCAAGCCGTAGATATAACTGAAAATGGGCTTAAATGAGATTAGGCTTGGGCTTAAAAATGATTCACCTCTTATTATTTTCTTTGCAAATCCATTTGTTATACGACAATCAATCATTTTATCCAATGAAGTTCTAGGCTCAATCATGTCCATCCCATAACAATTTCTATCCATTTTCTAAAGTAATTTAAATCATGCTTTCCCTTTGTTTATTAAAATCCCTATCTTACCCTATCTCCATTAAACATGCCTTTGCTTTTCTCTTTTTCGACTAAAGAGTAACCTATCACGGTGGGTAGTCAATATGCAGAACAATAAGATGAGTAAAAGTAAATAAGAGGTCGGTAGTTACTAGTCAAATATTCGGTCGTCACTAGTCAAATATGCTCGAGACATTCAGACTTCTCACCAAGCTCTCAAAAGTCACACACGCAATCGATCGGGCCATGGTGACGAGATCGGGCTTTGAAAGATTCAACCCTTGCTGAAACGTTTCTCACAAATTGCTCTTCACCGAGAACCACGAAAATCATAAGAGCTGACGAGCAAGAAGATTTGGACTTTGGCTGCTGCTCTTCATCGATATTTCTGGGAGCAGAAAGTTTCTTGACAAGATTAAGGATCGTTCGCTCGCAACTTCCGAGCGGTCGTGCGTATCATACAAGGAAAGGTCAAAAGAAATGGATCGATTCCACTCCGTGAGAAATGGTTTGGAGCCTGAATTAGTCAACGAAAATCGCTACGTCGGTATCCTAATTTGAAAAGCCCCGGTATATTTCTGGGATTTTATTGATTCCGGTGGCTTCTTGGTGAAGAAGAATTGCAATGATTGGCTAGCCGTTGATGACGATGATTGATCAAATATCATTAGGATATCCCAATCGGTTGAGGTGTGCCAAGTCATGCGCTTTTGCGGGGAAATTAGTCCCTTTTTGCCTAATAGATTCAGAGAAATTCGAGACGTCTGTAGGAAGAAAACGATGAGGAAATGCCCATTTTTATATAGGGTTTTATCCAGCTACCAATTCGAGACTCTAGTGTTCATAAGCTCGGATTATCTTCTTGCTAGGTACCCATAAATCTTATTTGTACACCCACCATTTGCCCGAGGAATAATTTTCGAATTCGGCTCTAATGAGACCTAAGTTGTATGCCCGAGGACAATTAGATGGCGGTAGAATATTCCGAATGCTTTGCGTGAAGTAAATTGGTCACGACTTGACCTCCATCAAACAAGTTTTTTTTTTTTTTTTTTTTTGGTTGGACCGTTTCGTGGGTTTGGCATCAAATTACGTAATCCCTTGTGAAATTGACTTAATGAAGTAATTCAGTTAATCACTGGTTAGGACCTTATTCGGACAAACTTATTGTCCGAAGTGAAGGTTGACCATTGATTAATTTTTAAGCTGTTTGTTAGCATCATTCTATAATAATAAAAGCCTAACATTAATCAAATCTCTCGACTCGTGACCAATGGTACAAATCCACCCACTTTTTTGCTGATAAGTGATCAACAGATCCCATGGATAATTATCCAAGCGGGATCTCTCGAAGGAACGAGGAAATTTCCTCCGGTGTAGGAAAAATATTAACATTTGTTTTTTACCTTGCTCGATTAGATTAGCACTAGACAACCTCTCTCTCTTTCTTTGTCGTTCTCCCTTTAAAAAAAAAATAATAATAATCATGGGAAACATTATTTTATTATTATTACCCTCTTTTTCTATCTCCAAACCGTCAAAAGATTGTCCTTCACCGGACAGACATCGTCCCTTCATCGACGCAAACACGCCCTCCGATCAAGGAGTATTTTACGTACAAATTGCGCTTTAAACTATTCACGCTACATATGCGCATTTCACTTTGAGGTGAGTATTTCGATATACAAAACTCCCATCAACGGCTATCTCTCTCCATACAATTGCGAGGGCAGTATATAAAAAATATGCTAGTACATATTCTCAAATGCAATGAGCGCGTTCGAGATATGTGCAAGCATATATAATTCAAAAATAATTCACTTTTTGGTTCAATTATTATTATAACGTGGAACCAATGTGTTTAAGAGTTGCCCGAGTTTCTCGATAAGTCATAAGCTGTTGTTAATAAAATCCTTTTCAGAAAGAAAAAAGAAAAAAAAAAAAAAACGTCTAGAAAGGAGGAAAACATAATAGCTTCCACGTTCCTTCGGTTTTTCCAAAGTCGGCCGACTCACAAAAAGCTACGTGGGGCCCCCCAGTCTCTTTTCCTCCCCCGGTCAACGGTCAAAATCTCTTCCCTATAAGAGTTGCCCGAGTTTCTCTTTTCTCACGCTCGCTCGCTCTTCCCTCCGGGCACTGCACAGACCATCATCATCATCATCATCTCTCCGTCTCCCGAAAAGAAAATGGACTGCTTCGACCACCTGCCGGACTCCATCATCGTCGACATCTTCAACGCCGTCTCCGACGTCAAGTCCCTCGCGTGCTGCGCCGCCGTCTCCCGGCGCTTCAACGCCCTCGTCCCCCACGCCGACGCCCTCCTCCTCCGCGTCGACCGGGTCGTCCCGGAGCCGGACCAGGACTCGCTCCCCCCCTCCTTCCTCCGGACCCTCCTCAGCTCCGTCCACCACTTACTCTCCCCCCGAGCCGCCCCTGAGCCGCCCAACTACCCGACCCGGGTCCTCCGCGGGTTCGCCCGGATGCGGGACCTGGAGATCGAGCTGCCCTCCGGCGACCTGATGCTCGAGAAGGGCACGGTGGTGAGGTACCGGGCGGCGTTCGGGGAGAGGCTGAGGAGCTGCGTGATCCTCGGATTCCGCCACTGCCGCGGAGGGGGCGGCGCGGAGGAAGCGCAGGACGGCTTCGGGGAGGGGCTGACGGAGCGGGTGGCGTGGATCTTGAGCGCGCTGGTGGGAGCGTCGGCGCGGCACCGCGTGGCGAAGGACGTGGCGAGGGAGCATGAGGGGTTGGCGCGGCTGGCGGTGAGGGACAGGGACGGGGAGGGGGAGGTGGTCATGGACAAGCTGGGGCTGAGGGAGGCGGCGGCGGCGGCTGCGGCGGCATCACATGGCGAGGGGCCGAGGACGATGGGGGTGTCGGCGCTGAGGATGTCAATGAGGCACCAGACTACGGTGGAGATTGCTGCGGGTGGCGCCGGGATGCGCCTCGAGAGGCCCATGCTGGTCGTCGTGAGGCCCGACGAGGATGACGGCGCGCGGGAGGACGATGCCGAGCTGGCACTGGAGGCGTTCGGGAGCGGAGTTTACGGGGAGGTGGTGAGGGCTTTGCTCAAGAGCAAGAGCTATTTGATGGAGATGAATTCTTACTGAAAAAAAGAGTTGTTTTTCGTATAAACTGTGTAATGTAAACATTTTCTTTTCTTCTTTTTTTCCCTTTTCTTCGGAGGTCATTATTCTTTCTGATTAAAAATGCATTAAATGGTTAGTATAGAGTATCTTTCTGTATGGCTGTTTATTAAATTGATGTCCAGATTTTTGTTATAATAATCGAAATTTGTTTCAAATCATCTTGCATCATGACATTCGAGGATGAGGTCCGACATATGATTTAGAAGTTAAAATATATCAAGATTTCGTGGTTTAATTTTTTTTTTTAAAGAACAATTTAAGTTCCAAATATGTTGACTTTGGCTCGCCTATGTATGGATGGTTACGTTGTATGCGTTAGACATTTGAACTTTGCAATTGCCTCCCCGTGTGCAGCGACCCAACTTGCAACCAATAAAGATTTTTAAAGGAAATAGCATTTTAGTTGTCTTTCTCAACTGTAAAGCCAATCTTTTTCTATACATGTTGAGCGTTGAGATCGCAAATTAAGTTTAAATTTTTTAGGATAAAGTTGTTAAGTAATTTCATATTGAGAGTTTTTTATTGCATAAATCGTGCTCTTAAAAATTGTTTCTCTACATGTGATAGTCACTAGCGAACTTAATGGGAGCTCATGCGTAGGTTCCAAAGTTTATATTCGCATCTTTTGTCACAAATTTTCTAATCAAATCTCCGTGACACTAATTACGATGAAATTTAATTGACATTATCACCAAACAACACCAAAGTATGGTGCAAATAAACTATGCATGTGCCAAATGGACATGTGGAAAAATTTTAATCGATGTAGATAATACTGAGATATGATGTGGATATAAATTTAGGCAGCAGTAAGGGTCATTTCTAATGGGCTTTGGACACCTAAAGGCCTTTTGGCCAAATATTAGGTGTTTGGGAAAAATTTTAGGAACCCTATTACGGCAAACCTGGCCTTCTAAAGGTTGAAAGCCCAAGACACCTCTTGAGGTGCCTTGGGCTTTCAGCTTTGACTTTGCCCTTGTTTTTAATGTTCATCTTCTTTCTTGAGGCTAACATTCGGATTGTGCAGGGCTACAGAGGGTGGGTGACGGATTAGAGAGAGGCCGGTGACCGTCACGGCGACCGTCACCGGTGGGTCACGCGACCTTCGGCGGGTATCTAGGCTACGCAATCTGGTTGCATGACCCCCGGCGAGGGTCACGCGATCTAGGCGCAACCCTTGCTCGAGGTCATGCGGCCTCAATGAGGGCCGCCGAGGGATGCCTGGCCTCGGTGAGGGCCATTGGTGGTCGGGCGTCCCCTGACGAGACCCTTGCCTAAGGTTGCGCGACCCCCGACACAACAACCCTGGCTAAGGCCGCGCGACCTTAGGCGAGAGTCTCGCCTGTGATCAGTGACCTCGGCAAGGGTCTCAGCTGGGTCACGCGACCCTCCCCGAGGGTCGCCTGACCACCAATGGCCCTTGTCGAGGTTGCATGACCTCAAGCGAAGACCTCACCGGCAGTCGTTCGACCTTAGGCGGCCCTCATCGGTGGTCTCTAGGGGCCGCCTAAGGTCCAACAACATCAAACGATGGCCGTTGGCTTCGACGACAATCACTGGCGGCCGCTGCCTTTTACCGAACAATTTTTTAAAAAAATAATAATAAAGGTTTTGTAAATATAACTTATCCAAACACTATTTTGCTCAAGGCTACTTCATACTGGACTTTTAAATTACAATTTACCAAACGTAATTTACATTTTGAAAAACCCCTTTCACCTAAAGTCCTTTGTATTTTCCTAAAGATTTTCCCAAAAGTCTAATTAAACGCACCCTAAGAATGCTCACATGGATGTCGCTGCGACTTTGTTTGAGTGCTACATCCATGTTGTCACAAGAAATTGATTGTGAGAGAAGAAGTACATAATTAGACAAATTAAAAATAGAACGACTTAGAGAGAGGAGAAGTGCAACTTTTCCTAAAATATTCCACACCTTCCTGACCCATGCTTTGATGTTTTATTCAAATGAGGTAATCCGTGCCAACTCCAAAGTACTGTGGATTTTCAGCCTTTTCAAACTGTAGCGTTTTTATGCAAAAAAAAAAAAAAAAAAAAAAAAAAAAAAACTGTAGCGTTTTGTTCTGTTCAAAAAAAAAAAAAAAAAACTATAGTGTTTTGTTTTGACAGAATAAAAGAAGATACATATGAATAACCGATCTAGAAAATGATCATGGATTGTGACCCAAAGGCCACAGCCAGGGTTCAAATTGCAAGAAACAGAGGCCAAAAGGCCCGGTCCGAAACCCATTCAGAATCAAGCTCAAGCCCATGAGGGAAGCAGGGGCCTGCGATGTTAGAATCAGGAAAATGTTTAATCAATGAAAGACAAATATTAATGGGATCCAAGTAACCTAATTATCATTTTAGACATGGAAATTGCTCTTGATCTTGTTAGGCCACACCCACATTCGATTACCTTCTTTAATGGTCTCCCTAAAGTATATGTAGAGTACAACATTTTCAACATCTTATTAATGCCGCCAAAGCAGCAATATATCTTAGCGTTGCTAAAAATTATTATTTCTCAAATTGAAAATGCGTAGTTATTTCATCTCACCTCATTCATTATTAAAAAGCTCTAAAACTTACCTATTGTACTTCATCAAACTTTGAAATTCAAAGAATCTTCGAGATTTAGGGGGGGACGGTTTACATAAATAGTAAAGGTGAAGTTTCTTAAAATATAGATTATAGTGTAACATTAGAAAGTTTTGAGGGACCCGGATTCCCTTCCAAAGCTGTCCTTGAGTTGCCGTGCAGCGGTGGTGACCAGAGTCTGCAAAGGGAAAGACGAAGGAAGCTTGACATCAAAGGCTACGATGGGAGCAGCCGTGCGAGCCGCGATGAAGGCAGCTGCAAGTGTAGCAAATAATGGTGAGCCAAGGCGAAAAGGGACGCCAACGCTCTATTAGCCACGGCAAGTATTTACTTTCGTTTCATGGCTTATAATCCTGAATTAATCGTGAGAAAAGGGAACTAAGACTATGTGATCGGAGTTAGAATAGTACATAATTTGGGTCTTACATGAGTTCATGTGATCAGACTGGGTCTGCATAAGGACATCCTACTCCTCTTGATTTATTAGGCTTAAGCTTTTGCCTTCATCTGTCTCCAAACCTTTTTGCCTTATATTTTAATCTTTTCTCAAAGGTCCCCATTGTCCGTACCAGACCCAATATCATGCCGAAGAGAGAGTATGGTCGAGTTCATCACATCA
This sequence comes from Eucalyptus virginea, assembly GCA_014182375.1. Classification (NCBI taxonomy): domain Eukaryota; kingdom Viridiplantae; phylum Streptophyta; class Magnoliopsida; order Myrtales; family Myrtaceae; genus Eucalyptus; species Eucalyptus virginea. The sequence goes on along the minus strand of CM024519.1, from coordinate 5,449,436 downwards.
ATTGGGTTGAAATTACACACAAGAAAAGATTAAACAAGAGGGCAGAGAAGAAGAACCCACCTCCCCTTCCTCCCTGTCTCTCGCGCTCTCTCTGTGTATCAATGGTAATGATGCTTACTTAGAAAGAGAGAGAAGGGCATTTCAAACATGGGGAAGACTTAAAAGAAAAGGGAGAGAAGACTGGAGAGATAGGAGGGGGTGGTGCCATATTTTACTCCGAGGCTCTCGAGTGCATTTTACCAAACTTCATCATTACAGTCCCTCAATTACTCCCCCTACCTTTTTGTCCCACCCGACTTTCGGTCGCCTCCTTTCTCTTTTCCCCTCCTTTTATCACATTCCCATCGTTTGTTCTTTCGTCTATTGGCATCTCTCTTTCTCCAATAACCCTTTTCTTCCTTCTAAATTAGGGTTATTGGAGTTGATGTATGTATGCATTGGGGGGACTACTGGCGAGCGGCAAGAGCCTACAAAACCGGCCATTCAATTCGTCACAGCTTGGTGGTTATGATTGGATCATGAAGCAAAGCTCGTGCTCGTGGGTCTCTACCTTCCCCATTTCATCTCTCTCTCCCTCTCTCCAATTTAAAAAATTGCTTGGAAAGCGTTGGAATTAAAGTGACGGGTGAGAGAGAAGCCTCTTCTTGTGACCCCCACCAGGAACCAAAGGGAACGATTACAAACAGGTGCTCGTTTTGAAAAGAGAAAAAAAAAAACAATGGAACCGACACGTACTAAAAGGAGGCAAAAGGCACTAGAAAGCTGGTCACTCCCTCCCCTCCCTTCTTCCCCTTTCTTTCAAAAACGCACACCCTGTCACAGGCATTTCCCTCAAAGTAACCAAAGCACGCAGCCCGTCGCGCACGAGATCTGAGGGAAACAGATAAGTTCGTCCGTTGAAGAAGAAGAGGAAGAAGAAGGAAGGCGGAAAGGGGAAGGAAAGAGAGAGCAAAAGCTACTTGGCCTCGGCCATGAGAGGCAAGGAGACTCCCAAGGGAGCTCCGTCAGCAGATCTGCTAGTATGCTTCCCCTCGCGGGCGCACCTGACGTTGATGCAGAAGTCCATCTGCAGCCCGGCGAGGCCGCCTTCGGAGACGAGCAAGTCGCACCGCCGCCGTCACCAGAGCCAACAACTCAAGAGGCCGAGCACGAGGCTCGGCCAAGCGAGCCCTCTGTTATGGGCCAAGAACAAGCAGATGGGGCCCGAGATCGAGGAGCCGACGTCGCCGAAGGTGACGTGCGCCGGGCAGATCAAGGTCCGGCCCAAGGCCGCCGCGGCCACGGCGTGCAAGAGCTGGCAGTCCGTGATGGAAGAGATTGAGAGGATTCACAACAGCAGGAACAAGGTACACAAGAAGAGGCCGGGGTGGATGGAGTCTCTAGGGCTCAAGAAAGAGATCATGCAGTTCTTGACGTGCCTGAGGAGCATGAGATTCGACCTCAGGTGCTTTGGCACTTTCCCTGAATCGGAGGCCACCAGTGATGATGAGGTCGGGGTGGATAATTATGAGTACTGCCACAACAACCACTCGGGTGCGGAAGGAATTGATGGGAAAGAGACTTCGAGGACAATATTCTCCAAGTGGTTCATGGTGCTGCAGGAAAATCAGAGCAGTGTGTTTAAAGAAGAGAGGAGAGAAAAGGAACGGTCTTTGGTCGATGATGCCCCGCCCATTGCTCCTCCACCAAACGCTCTGCTGCTCATGAGGTGCAGATCTGCTCCTGCAAAAAGCTGGTTACCAGGGAAAGGAGAAGAAGATCATGATGAGGGAGAGGAAAAGGAGGGTAAAGAAGGAGAAAAGGGGAGGGGAGAGAGGCTGAAGAAACTGAGGATGTTGATGGAAGAAGAGAAGAGAGAGCAAGAAGAGCAGAGGGAGAAGGCAGAAAAGCTGGCGGTGATGAGATATGGCGCTGATGTCCACGAAGCTTCATCTGACATCGCAAGAGAAAGATGGGTTAGTGGTGGTGGGGCGAGAGATATGCTGTCGAGGAGCATGAGTTGGAAGAGGTGAGAGGGTATGAGAATAATAAGAGCGGCACACTTTCTGCCTAGTGGCTCTGTTTTCTGCAATTTTACTTTGTCACAGCTACACTTTTTTTTCCTTGAGCCTTCTTACCCTGTAAAATATACTTTCTGATGCTGTCAAGTTTTCCAATAATCAGTTCTTTCCAGTGATCCATTCTCTTGGTTGGGGATAGAGTATTGGGGAAATGCAAGCTCTGTTTTAGTTCTGCCTCTGACTCTCTCTCTCTCTCTCTCTCTCTTCTCTTCCCCCGCTGTACATTCCAAAACGGGTCGGTGTCTAAGTTCTATTACATCTCAGCTCACGTCATTGTTTTTCCGAAGCGATGCGAAAACGAAGAGCACGACACGAACTCTTACATTTACATCCATGAAGTACGATGGAGCAAAGATTCAAGCTCGACCTGTCCTAAGAAGGATGATCTTCGAAGAAGATGCTATTTACCGGCCAGAGCAGGACGCCTGAGGACTTCCCTGTAGAGGCTACATAGATCATTCAAAATATTCAGATACTGACGTGGACGCACATTTAAATTAAGGTCTTGCCATTTCAAGAGCAACCTACTAAACTTGGTAATTCTTTGGAAGTCTATAGCTCCTCACACGTATTATCAGTATGCGCAAAAGTTCGTCGTTTTCAAAAAGACAACTTTTATTGTGGACCAATTCATCTTCAATCAATCTTTGAACTACATTTCTCATAGGCTCATCGATTCAGTCAACTTGATTGGAACTGATATTTCGGCTTTTATATCGACCCATGTGATTGCGGCATGATTTCAGGATGCTACTTAGATTCACCGATAACGATAGCGTTGCACACGCAATCATCTTCGTACCTCACATGCTGCAGCAACCGCTACAAATTTAGTAGCTATCTAAATGGTAATAATCGATCAAATGGGTTGCCTTGAGGTCCATAAGCTCATAAGTAGGTATGTAAGTTTTTAGTGAAAGCCCAAACCAGATAAAACTGTAGCCAAACCCCACGTCTCTTCCTTTGTCCCCCTCAAATGTCCAAATACTAGGCAGGACATGAGAAATCCCGGGAGCTTGTCGTAGTGGCTAGGGTTTTATGTCCGAGCTGTCCCATACATGCGTCCTAGACAAGAAATTTCTTGGTAATTTATTCTTATTTGAGATATAAGAGGAATGGGACTGTGTTTAAATGCCCTCGGACGTTGCTTGATTGTCTAGGGATTGAGTTTATTCACGGGAGCACATACGTCTCGTTATAATACTCTTCTTTTTACGAAATGCTTGCCATAAGATACTTCTAAAGCACCTAAAATTTGACCCATCGGGGTAGGAGCTTTTTTATGATCCTCCCGATGAAATTTAAAATTTGAGTGGTTCGTCGAAAATGTCTATAGTATCACGCGATGTGCTATTTAAAATTTTTAAAAAGTTAACCACCGAATGGACATGTTCCATGAGATGCCAAGGGTGGGGGAAGTCTTGTGGGGACGTTAGTGCCTGGTGGGGGGCAGCTGTGTGACGGCGCTCGAGTATTCGTTTGACGCTCTCCAGAGATTTCCCTTTCGGTTTCGGTGGGAATGACTTAACACGCCCTCGGCTTCTATTCCCATCATTGGCTTCTCTCCCAACGTGCACGTGAATGGGTCAGAACATTTGGTTAAACTTTAAACACCGTTCCATGTTAATTAAGATTGAGCAGATGTAATGGGGCTTTCCTTCCACCGCGGATCGATCGGCTCGGCTGCTTAATCAGGTCACATCATTCGATTTTTCGAGATCATCACTCAATTGGTCTTGAAATATTTTCAATTTTTTTCGGTCTAAGTCTTATTCTACGAATGTTAATTTAACGAAATTTTAATATAATTCTTCGGACCAATTACTATCTAAAATCATTAGTGTTGCATTTGGTCATCATCAACCGTACTACATGGCACCCTAATGTGGATAACTTATAAATTATCACATCAACTTATTTCAGACGACAATTGATAGGCATGACTACATTGAAATTTCATGCGAAGGTCCACGAATATTGGCCTATTAAAAAGTTTAAGAGTAAATTAGCAAACAGACAACAAATTTAGAATTAATTGAGTAATCTTTCTCGATTTTTATTATTGATAAAAAAGAATGTGTAAATTTTATCTACCATGAAATTCAGTACAACTCAACCCTCACATCTTCATTTCACCCACTTGTCAATGGGTAAAGTTTCACTCATGCTTATCATGACATGATCGACCAAATTAATACTTTTTCTTAGGTGATTTTCAATTTTAGTAGGCTTGTAGTTTGCTAAAAGATAGGGCCAAAGCCCATAGACTACTTTCTGCTTATGAGTTGTTTTGACAAAGAAAGCATACTCCAATAAAATAATGACATCGGAAGTCTTATAATTTCTACACAGGATATAGATAAGTCGTGCAAGTAAGTCTTAGAATTTCTTTTTGACTATCTACATTCTAATACACTTAAAACGATTTGATCAAATACTTCTAGCAAATCAAGTGTTTCAATGATTTAGCTCGCAAGAGAAAATGACATGCACCATACTTAAATTTTGTTTCTTGATTGAATCATTTTAAAGATTTGTAGGACTTAAATGATTTATGGAGAAGTTGTACAACTTACTTGCACTATGTACGGTTGCTCTAGGATTTGTACATTATTCACAACTTATATCAATATCTTCCACACTACTTATAGTTACTCAAAGATTGGAATATTATAAAATTAGGGTTTAATCACACCATGTGCAACTAATTTCTTTGACAAATCACCTTATATGCACTTTGAATAAGGACGACACCTATACTTAGATTTTTTTTTTTTTTTAAATTTCTTCCCTTTTGCCATTCCCTCCTTATGCTGGAGAGATCCAAGACCTTTACAACTCCTCCTCTGCTTGCCACCATCATGTCGTCACTAATAGTCTCTAGCTGTCATTGTAACTTCGATTCTCCGATACTAGATCATTTACTATTGGCTCTCTCTTTAGAGCAGCTACCAATCTCGGACCAAACTGTGTCAACCTCTTGTGTTCTTTATTGTATCTCGTTTATTTTTTGGGTGATAACGTAATGATTTAATTACAAGATTCGATTAGCTTTAGTGTATATTACAATGATTAGTATCAAAGCTAAGGTTAGGTTTCTATAATTGATTTGGGCCTTCTGCTTGTCTAATCATTGTTATTGTTGCAATTATGTCGAGAGAGAAAGTTAAGATTGAGAAATTTAATGGGATCAACTTCGGGTTGTGAAGCATTAAAATGCATGCCCTATTAACAACCCAAGGTTTGCCAAAGGGATTGGATGGCAAGAATACTTGCCAAAAACAATGAAAGAGGCCAATAAAGTAGAGTCGATGGAGAACGCAAAAATATAACCATTTGAATATTTTAGATGAAGTGTTGCTTGAATTGGCTGGAAAGAAAGATGCTGCAAGAGTGTAGGCAAAGCTTAAGTCACTTTATCTTATGAAGGTTTTTAATAATTGCACGCATATCCATCAGAGCCCATTTAGATGGGTTTAACAAAGTCATGATGAACTTGAAGAACATCAATTACATCTTCCCTAATGAGAAACAAGGTATGATGTTGTTAGCATCTCTTCCAGATTCTTTTGAGCACTTTCCTGATTCGTTGCTACAAAGGTGCATTATGATTACTTTGGAAGAGGTAAAGCTTGCCTTGTTTTCCAAGGAGTGGCAAAAGAAGTTACGAAAAGATAAGTAAGTGCAAAAATATGGCACAATGTTTAGTTATCAAAGGTAGAGAGGAACCTAGAGAGTCCAAAGGTAGTGGATGGAAGAGTTGTTCTAAATCGAGGTCCAATGTTTGGAACTATAAATGTTATCACTGTGATTAGGTAAGGCACTATAGGAGAGATTCTTTGAAGTACAAGGGTAAAGAAGTTAAGATGGATTCAGCAGGTGATCGTAAAATTGTTACCAGAGTAGATAATAATTCTAGTGATGCTAGTGTTGTGTTAACAGTCACCATGACTTCAGCAGGTGATGAGTGGGTGCTTGACTATGGATGTTCTTATCATGTGACTTCTCATCGACACTAGTTTACTACATATCAATGCACAAATGGTGGTAAGGTGCTTATGTGAAAAGGTGTTACTTGTTAAATAGTAGGGATTGAAACAATTCAGATTAAAATGCACAATGGAGTGGCGAGAATGTTCATTGACGTAAGGCATGTAATGAAGTTGAGAAAGAATATTATCTTGATTAGTGCTCTTGACAAATTCGAGTACTAGATCTATGCTGAAGCTCGAATTTTAAAGTTTTCCTAAGGTGTGCTTACTATGACACAAGAAAAGATAACAAGTGGGTTGTATCACTTCCAAGGAACGACAGTGATAGGCTCGTTTGCTAGATTCTTTGAGACTTTGGGTAAGGACAAGACACAGTTGTGGCATGTGAGAATTAGACACATGAGTGAGAGGGGTCTATTAGGAGGTCACTGAGTTGAGAAGATGAGGTTCTACATTATGACATGGGTATGGAGAGTGAATTTCAGTATTGCGGCTCATCAAACTTGAGAGATTGTAGGCTACCTACACTCAGATCTTTGGGGACCCTCTCAAGGCGATGTCTGGTTTTTGTTATTTTTTTTTATTGATGACCTTTCGAGGAAAGGCTGGATCTGTCTTCTTAAGCACAAGAGTGAAACGCTTGGTCAGTTCAAGTCTTGAAAGGCAATGATTGAAAAACAAATAAGAAGCAAGATCATGTGCCTACCAACAGATAGAGGGTTAGAATTATGTTCTAATGAGCTTGGCCAGATTTGCACAGAGGAAGGCATATGAAATACTGCATTGTTGTGACACACTACATCTAAATAGAGTTGCGGAGATGATGAACAAAATTATATTGGAAAGAGCTTGCTCTTTACTCTCCAATGCTATATTAGATGAAGATTTTGGGGGTGAAGTAGTAAATATCGCTTGTTGGTTAGTGAATAGATCACCATCATTAACAATTGATTGGAAACTTATGAGGAAACACGATTAGGTAAGCCTACTGAGTACATTTGATTGAGAGTGTTCGGTTGCCCTGCGTATGCTCGTGTTAGTGATGGCGCGCTAGAGCTAGGAGCAAGGACGTGCATATTTCTAGGCTGTGTACGAGGCTGAAGGGATAAGGCTATGGTGCACTAAGAAAGATTTGCCCAATCTTATGAACGGCAAAGAGGTACCTTTAACGAATCTACTTTGTTTCAAAAGAGGAGTGACGCATAAATTGTGGCGAAAGATCTAGACAATGTTTAGATCAAATGGAGCTTTAACAAGAGCCTGGAGATATTCAAATGGCAATGTTTGTAGAGTCGCTAGATTCCATAATGGCCTAACAGTTATTCTGAGGTCATAGTTGATAAAGCATCGAGGTGGTAGAAGTGGATGAGATATAGTGACAGTTGCATGCAGACTTTGAAATAGATAACTTGGGTGTAATAGAGACAATTTCGGGTATGGAGATACAGAAAGAGATTGCCGGAATGTTGCGAGTGACTCAAAATAATTCAATTAGGAAAGGGTCAAGGCACCTCAACATGCAATTAAGAAATTTTGTATTTACCCCACTTGCTACATATTATACATTGTTTAATTTGTTCCTATGTACTTGGATGGAAGTGGAGCACTTGTCCCATGCTTCACATGCTAGTACCATTGGTTGCTTGAAGTATGTCATGGATAATACTAGACTTGATGTATCGCATATAGTTAGGAAAATGCATACGATTAATGTAGGTAGACATTGTGATACTGTGAAATGGATCCTCTTGATTTTATTAGGGACGATAAACATTGATATATATTTGGAGGATATAGTTCAAGTTGTGTGATAGTAACTAGGTTTGTGAATCCGAGTCATGTAGGGAACATGAAAGATGTTCGAATATTTTGTAATTGTGCCTTTGCTTTTGCTGTTGTGCTGTGTTTTGGAGGATGTCATTGAGAAACCTAGTAATTACCAAAGGAGCTAAAGAGGCGGCGTGGTTTAATGACTTAACTAGTGATGTTGGTTTGGGACATTCGGATGATGTGATGTCTGCTAGAAGTCAATGATATCACTGGAGAATTAATTACATTGGTGACCAAAATTTCTGCGTTAGAATTAACATGCCAAAAGAGTATGTAACCATGAAGAAATTTCTTGCAATGGAGAATCCCACGAAGATGTCAATCAAGTTTACCCTCTAGACAAATGCAAGTTCAACTTGGGCTTGATAGACATCTACGATTGTTAAGCACCCATTGGGTCATTGGAGAGCTGAGATGGACAATGAGCACTATGACTAAACTCAAACATTGAGTCAAGGTAGAGATTATTGAGAATATATCCCTAGTTTGAGCAATTTTTTTTTCAAAAAAAAAGAAGAAGAAGAAGAAAAGGTTTCCTATTTTGGTGAGGAAATAATATTTAATTATTTATATTCAACTTCAATATTAGATACATAGAGCAAATAAGAGAAGTATCATATTTTCTCTCTATGAGTTTTCATTGAGAGATTATGAGATAATGTTTTTATGTTTTCTTTGGGTTTAATTTAGATGTGAGGAAAAATTGAGCTTGTAAGCAATTATAACTCTAACTCTCTAATTATTAGTGAATTATTTGCTACCAATTCTCATTTGAATCAAATCATGTAAATCTTGTGTTCCTTATAGTTATTCGTTCATTTCTTTAGTAATTTTACATTGATTTAATTGTAAGATTCAATTAGATTTTGCGCTATGTTACAATAGTGATGGTGATAGATATGCAGCACGGCCACTTGACTTGGTAGGAGAGAGAGAGAGAGAGAGAGAGAGAGAGAGAGAGAGAGAGAGAGAGAGAGCTTAGGATGGCAATAGGTTATAATGTGACAATGATAGATTTGCGGCACGGGATATGGACGTGGTAGCTGTGGGGGAGAGAGAAGGGAGATTTCGTTTGTTTGGCCTAGGCATATGGGGCTAAATCACTCGAGGTGAGGACACCTTAGTAATGCGTTGTGCGACCACACTCCTAACCGCGGGGTATCCACATCTATCAAACGTCCTCACCCGTCCTTAGAAAGTACCAAAACTTGCCAATCAATTCAATGGGGGAGCAGTAGCCGACGAGCGATGATCCCATAAAACATTATGGACGAGTAAACGTGGGCCTCGATCGATCTACAGACAAACTTCAGCATGAAAAGAAACCCCCACGAAACCTGTCCGCCCGCGCGCCTCAACCCACATGCCTTGCGCAAGAACACGAACTGTGAAGACTCCATGAATCCTTAATACGTGACAGGCAGCAATTTAATTAGATTGGTTGTAATTTTCCAATAATTCCGTGTGAAGTTATGCAAGGTGTGCAGTCATGGAGAGACGTGAGAGAATTCGGATCTTTAGGGTTTCGGGATTTGGTTTCGTAGGGTCGGCCAATAGGCATTAAAGAGAATATAATAACACGTACTATGACAGAGACGTCCATCCCCACACAGGGCCGTTCTTGCTTTTCCCCCCCTTATTATTTTACATCTCTTCTCCTCTTCGTCCTGTTCCTGCGCACGAGCTTCGATCACGCAAACGAATTAAAGAAGTATTATTTCGGTTACCATGGTCGTATCGAACTGTGATGTGGTTCAACCGATCTATCCTTCCCCCACATTTCTTAGACGATACCTCGGAGAATATTTAAATTGGGAGAAGATGGAATGTGATCATGTCGTTGCAACGATCCTGAGGACCTTGTGACGTGGATGGATGGATGTTGGGTTCTGAATACTCACCTATCCGAAAAGGGTTGTCTAATCCGAGTTATTCAAAATTAGGGTTTCATTGATGAATGAAGCTTAGATTAAGACACGGACCGATTATTGTTTATAGAAGATACGTATGTGTGTTTCGTGTCTGAAATTCAGGGGCCGAGCGAGGGTAAAAGATTCCCCGATGTTGATAAAATCATTGTGGCTAGGAATTTTCGTTTCTGGAGTTCTGACTCGGTCAAAAGCTGAGGTAACCCAGGAATTCCTCGGTTAGCCGATCAATTTATTCGTGCGTTCTCTAAATTATCTTCCTCGTGCAATGACGCGAAGAGAGCATGCGCACATGTAGATTTACTCATAAAATAGGTATATTGTACGTATAGTATGAGATGCCAAGCCCCATCTTCATGCTTGCGCCGAAATCCATTGTTGGGACATGGATGGTGGCTCCAAAGCTACTTATAATTAAATTTAATTGAGAGATTTCCTATAAGCTTTAAGCATCTAAAAGGGTCGTCCAAAAAGTCCGTCTCATCGGTGTGAACGCACACAAAAAAGGCAAAACTTTTTGCAGTACTCTCCCATGTGATAATGCAAAGTATATCAAAACTGGCCGTTCAAATTAATATATGAGGAGATGAAGTTAATTCTTATCGGGTGCTCCATGTATATGATATCGTGTCAATTTAAGATATAAGCTTTTGTAAATTAAATTTTAATATACTTAGCGTTGCTCCAAATCAGAACATGGGGGATTCTTGTTCGCTCCATGCTTTTGTCAAGCATTCTGTATTCTGATTCATGTATACTCGTTTGCACTGCGCGAAAAAGGCTTCGCTAAATTCCACATTTATGTATCGCTTTCTTGCTTTCACATTCATACATCAAATCTCTCTCTCTCTCTCTCTCTCCCTCTCTCTGAGTTTGACCCGTTGCCAGCCACCAGCATCTCCATCTCGCTCTCCCTCTCTCTCTCTCTCTCTCTCTCTCTCTCTTTCCCTCTTTCTTTCTCAATATACAAAACGAGAGAGACCCCACTAACCCTTTGTGTGGAGGATCGATCGATCTCTTCTGAGTGGAAAACGTTGGTTGCAACCTCCTCCTCCTCCTCCTCCTCCTCTCTCTCTCTCTCTCTCTCTCTCTCTCTCTTTCCCTTTCTTTCTTTTAGAGCCGAAACAAAAAGGTTAAATAAACTTTCCCTTTTATCTTTCTCTCTCTCGCTCTCTCGCTCTCTCTCTGTCTGAAACCCTAGTTCAGCTCCAGAAGAAGAAGAGCCCAGAGAATATCAACACGGTCACAAACCTCCTGACGCATCTTGGATCTCTTCTCCCTTCTTTCCACCTGCAAGAAAGATCTACCCATTTTCGTTTTACCATTTTCCCTTGTTATTCATTCTATCTCCAGCTTACAAAGAAGTCAGCCACAGAGAGAGAGAGAGAGAGAGAGAGAGAGAGAGAGAGAGAGACAGACAGACAGACAGATGTGTAGATCAAGGCGCTTAGAAGCTATAGCTTTATCGGTTCTTTTGCTCCATCTCCATTGAAGTTTGCAAGCAGATCAGCATCTCTTTTCTTTGGTCAGCAGTTGCTTTTACAGGGTCAACCTTTCCGGTAAGCTCGCTCTCTCTCTCTCTCTCTCTCTCTCTCCTCTCTCTCTCTCTCTCTCTCTCTGTGGGTGTTATGGATTCTTGTAATAGTGGGAGCATGCAATCTTCAAGCGGCGGAGAGGAAGATTACGATGACTCCAAGGCTGAATCGTCCCCGCCGGTTTTATTAAATTCTCCTTCGGCTCATACCAACAATATAGGTCCCTTCTCTAGTTCACACTCTTCATTTCCCTATTTCCACCAAAACAACCACCTACCCTCTTTGTATGATTCTGCTTCCACTTTTGTTCCCACCTACACTCACCAAAACCCAAATCTCGCCACCACCCAGTTCGATCTTGGCATGTTCCGGGCTGACCCGAGATCCGACACCGTGCCCGGACCCTCCTCGTCTAGCCAAGGCATGTTGCTTGCACAAGGGGCAAGCCAAGGACAGCCATACCCAGCTTCATCATCCTCATCTCTACAAGCGCAATTAGTCCACGAAGCGCCGCGGCTGGGGCGGGATGATCGGGCCAAGCCTGCAAGGAACCCCCGGAAGAGGACTCGAGCATCGAGGCGGGCCCCAACCACAGTCCTCACCACCGACACCACGAACTTCCGGGCAATGGTGCAAGAGTTCACCGGGTTCCCCGCCCCACCCTTCTCGGGCCCCCGCAAGCTCGACCTCTTCGGCAGTGCCAGCTCGATTGGGCCACTTTTCCATCCTCTCCGCCCCTCGGCTCAGAAGCTTGACGCCAACATGGTCAGCAACACGATTAGCCACCTCACCACTTCAATAGCAAACAATTTCCGGAACCCTGGTTCACACAGTGTCTCTCCATCCACTTTCCAATTGAACCTACAAAAACAGCCTCAAAACCCTCTCTCCCTGCAAAACAACGTCCTCACATTCCCTTCTCTCGCACATGACCCTCTTAGTGCCCCAAACATATTATCGGGTTTCAGCTTGAATTCTCAAGGGAACATGGGAGGAGCCGCAACTTCTTCCGAAAAGGAACTCACCATGAGCCCCGCGAACTTCAACCCCAACTGGCCGGACGGGCTTACGAGCCACGAGAACACGGCGAGGACAAGCGAGGGTGGTTGGAGAGAAGGAGGCAGGTCGAACGGAGGGAAGGAATTGGAGCAGCTGAGGTCTTTCAACGAGACGAACTACGGAAACTCATCACAGAGCTTCAATGGGTGCAAGCTGAATTATTCGGCTTCGTCTTCATCAGAGTTTCACAATGACAAGAGCCTGGACAACAGCAATGTCTCTGCAAGGGGCGAAGGTAGGGTTGATTACTGGATCAGTCCCTCTGATTAGGCCTCTACACAGAACTCGGAAAAAGGGAATATTATTTAGTGAATGATGACTGCTGAGAATGATGCACCGAGTCCAGAAATGGAGGGTGAATTGCAAATATTGTTCTCATGATGAGGATTCGGGGATAGTGATTGTAATGATGAGGCCGAGATTGTTTTTCTGAGCCTTTGTTCCTGTTTACATCAAATAGTATCTCTCTCTTCCTTCCAGTTTTCTGTATATTCCTCTCTCGGGGTCTCACTAGAAAATAAGAACGTCATTACACAATTTGAGCCGATTCCCATTTCATTCTAGAACCGATTTTCTTCTTTAATTCAGTTGCTAAATTTCATCGATTCGCTCGTTGTTTAGGATGGAAGGGAACTTTACATAGAAGTATCTAGCTTGGAATAGGCATCTATGTAAAACGATTCAGCCATGAAACCTTATACTAAAGGTTATCTAATTGCTTGTGATTTTTATTTTTATTTTTGGCCTTTTTGCTGTCATTGCTGCTGATTCACATCGAATTTTTCCTTTTAATGTTTTGCCTACTGCTGCTTGCGATGCACGGAAAATTACTCTAGTGAAGGAAAAAAAAAAATTCTCGTACTAATTCTCGTAATAATTTATATCTGTAATCTGCGCAATTCCACACCAAGCAACATATTTTCTACCTACTGCCAGTTGAAAATAAGCCTCTCGAAGCTGTGGAGAGGTAGCTTTTCTAGCCATAACATTTGACTAGAAGTTACTGAAGTTCGATCTTCATTGGCAATGAGCATAGAGACATGGGGAATGATTATTTCTAGCATTTAGGTAAGTGTCCATTGCGATGATGGTGATCAATTCCATTCCTGCCTTCAGTTCCAAATATTGTATCTGCCCCCTTTGTCAAAAATGGTTGTTCAAGCTCTTCCTGAAATGATGTTAAATGATGTTTGGGAGTGACGCAAGAGACGTGAAGTCAAGCCAAAAAGCCCCGCCTTTCCCCATCAATTTGTGAACTTTTTAAAATTAAAAAGTTTGAGAAAGTATCTAAGCTGGACTTAGATGTTATAGCAGACATGGTTTTAAATGTTACGAGGTGTTCGAACAAAATGAAATTCTGACTCGAAACTCCGCGAGTTATAAGTAAAAAAGTCAAAAGATGGAACCCACAGCCATAAAAGTCGCACGCTTATAGCTTCTTAAATAGGTGCTTTAACTTTTTCACGGATTAGGCAATATCACTCAAATTGATGCAACTCAAAAGATAACTACATACGAATTTCTAAGGAATATCGTGTACCAAACAATCTCTTTTTCTACGACTTTTCATGCTTGATTACCATGAATACAAATTCTGGACACACGTTACGGTTTCTAAGTAGAAAGTCGGTATTTGCTTTTCTTATAATCCAATGACATAGTCGTGGAGACATAGCTAGTTGGAAATCCGTAAAACATCTTACATAACTTATGAACAGGTTATGTCAATACATTTGGCCCGTGTATACAGAGTATTGGAGTCACAGCAAGCGTTAGACAATCAAAGCATCGAAAAATGGTAATAAAAAGTAATTCTTTTTAATGGAAAAAAAGACCCTAATTAGGATGATAAAGGCAATTCTCTAAGGGGTTTTGCTTGTAGTTTCCTTGATCAATTAAGTTAGAGCCGTCATATGTGTCATACAAAAAGAGATCAATATGTACAACAATTAGCAATGAGCGCACACATATATTTAAATTGTTAGCATGTGAACTGCACGCATATATGATATAAGTAAAAGATTGTGCATGCTTCTCTCCAGGATACATGAATTTTTTTTTTTATTCATATAAAGAAAATTATGCACTAATGAATTCTTGATAGAACGAAGACCACGAAGACACCGAATAAAAAACGAAAATAATGCTAATATTAAGAAAGGTGTAGGGAGCATGAGATGACCAATCATGAATACGACCCTTTTGGAGATATTGTATGACACGAGGACAAAAGAGAGGATTTAGTAGCCATGAAATTAGGATATGATGTCGGAACCAAAAAAAAAAACATAAAAATTAGGATATGATGAATTTCTTTCTTTTTTTTGTGAGGAAAAGTACCACAAAAACTCTTAAACTATACCTATTGTGACACATAAATTTTAAATAAAAAAAAAAAGCCAAATTTGTTCATACATGACATATTTGCTATTCATCAAAGTTCTGTCAGATGATTTTCAAGTTAAAAACATGGATGCTATGTTAGCACCCTTTGTCTTTCGGCATCTATGTAGGCAAAGTTTTAATAGCGTTCATTTATTGCCTCGATGTAGGGTAAATGTTTCATAAATATTCAAGTTTAGAACTTTTTTATCATAGAAAAAATATTGTAAGATAAACACGTCATAATACATATAATTTGAAGTTTTTATCGACTTCTTTAATTTCTTTTTTTTATATTTTTTAATAAAAATTGGGGAAAATATTGCGTGGGCCAGGCGAGAGAATAATAATTTTGGTGCTTATCGGTGTTTGTGTTTCCCACATCTCTTCTTTATCCATCTTTCACTCCTTCCGTTGGTCCACTCTTATCTGTCCGCGACGACTGGCCTGCCTCTCTCTCTCTCTCTCTCATCCATTGGTGGTGCTGATAATTTACCGTGCCCATATGAATATATATGTCGTTACAAAATTTTAAGGGTTGTCTTAGCATTGTTAAATGTAAGAAAATCATTTGATGCATTCTCCACCAGAGAAGAAGTGAACAATCACCGTTGTGCCATGTGCCATGAATCTCATTGCGTATAGACGATGATGTGGCAGCGTTCAACAATACTAACACGGTGTTTGTACTGTTTTAACCGCATTTGAATGTCGACATGTAAGCTATACTTATGCGACACATTTGATATGTGCATGTTAGTTTCTTAATTTTGCAACTGACTTCAAGTGCTTCATTTGATTAACTTATTTATTATAAGATTAATTTAATCAAAAAAGTCTTTTAATTTGATTTCCAAGTCTAAGTTAAAATTACTTTTAATATACTAAGCCTATATAAAACGAATGCATTTCTTTGAGCCATTTTAAAGCAAGTTCAGGGAGGTATCTAAAGACGTCATATAGGTTTTCAACATTACCATATGGGATTTTGTTATTCAAATATACATTAAATTTGAGTATTGATTGCAATATTCTACACGAAAAAGAAAAATTGTCAAAGAATAGTGTATTCTCAGTAGATTAATCTTTTTCACAAGCATTAATTTGTATAAAAACATAGCATACTCTCCCTAATCTCAATGATTTCCATATTTTCACTAAATACATTGAGCTAAACATTTGACATTAAACGTTCGTTTTAATTTGCGCTAAATGCAAAGAAATTCTAATCCGAAATTTGTAAAAATAATTTTTTTACCTTCGCTACTACTGAAGGATTTTGACAGACTTTCTAGTGTTGGCTAGATTGTTCAGCATTTTGAATATTTTCCTATAGAGAATTAATCTAATTTAATCAACTCGAAAGTTTTTATCTGATCAACATTTTTTTTATTGATATTTATACTATTATTTACTCAAAACCCCACCCATGGCGTGGGTTAACGAATTAAGCATTTTCTCTAATTGGTCGTTCCATGCAAGTCCTTACCTAATTTTTCGAAGGTGGTATTGCTTGTGTGGATCTCTCTATCTTCGATGGTAGATGAAAGAAAACTTAAGAACAACAAATTTGTACTCGTTCAAATCTTTAACTGCGCTCACATAAAATATGAAATTATAATTACACGAATGACATTAATATGTGGGATGATGAGATAAATTACCGTTTCTGTAACTATAAATACAATGGTGATATCTTTTGCTATTTCTAATCGGGGGAGTACATACTAAGTTTTCTCTCTCCAAGATGATTGGTTCACTCTATAAGTAAGTAATGTCTTCAACTGAAAGGTTCCTAGGGGAGAAATTTACCATGCACCGATGATAAGTCCGTAACACGATTCCATCAATTCATCGATGTTAACCCACTTCAATCAATTGCCGACGGGGAAAAATATCAAAATAGCCCATCAATTCACGCTTGTTAAATCGCGGACGCCGATCCAGGAAAGGAGAATCCATTCTACCAATTGGCGTAAGCAATGATGAAAGTATCCTCCAAGCTGACGTGAAAAGAAAAACGGGAGTCTTGCCATGACCAAGAAAAAGAGCCATTTGAATTGGAATGGCAGACTATACTTAGCAGGCATAGCAGGCGATATTAGACCAGGCCAAAAGGCATCATTTGCCTTTGACTATTCTCATGTCCTCTCTTTTGAAATTCCAGCTCGAGACAGCATTTCAACTTCGAAGAAAAAATGGGTTTTGTATAGGGATCGCCAAACATGTCCGTGCGATCAAGTGGAGTTCAGGAAAAACCCTTGCTACAACGTTCGCTTTTTTCTCCCGTCTTAGAGAGGACACACATTACGTCCATGTCCCCAAAAAGTTTGACCATACTTAGCAGGAAATATTGACATTGTCTTTGAAATGAGGCATTAGCTCCTGATTTTTCGAATTTCGGGCCATTTCGGTCGTGGGCACTCATTAGTATTCCATATGAATCACGATTCGTACGGGTGAAAAAGTGAGATAATGATCCAATTGCATTTGCCAATAGACGAATATATGAATGACCAAGACCGACTCTGAACTAATGTGTAAAATGTTGGCCCTCCTTCAACGGAAACGAGGGTCATAGACCAAAACCAAAGACCATGCCAGTGAAAGATTTGGGAAGTATAACTTCGATTTAAAAATTGGGGATAGAACTTGGTCTTCGATATTATAAAAAAACAAAGATGTTTATGACGGGCGTTCTCTCCTTCTGTAAAATGCTATCTCCGTTATATGTGATAAATGATATCGATCACGTACTTATTTCTTTTCGGGGATTAAGTCGTATATTACATGTCCAAAAGATCAAAAAAAGGAGAAGGCGGCCTCGAGCCGTGGGGTATATAAATTATTCGTCCATTTTCAAGTAATTAAGGATAAAATAAGCAAAAAGGACATGGAGGCGATCACCAATTTAATCCCTAATCCAACCTGGTTGGCAGCTCAAGTTCCCTTGGAAGTTGTGTCCGTATCCTCTCTAGTTAGGTAGCCCACCGGAAGAAAGTTCTTCATCAATTAGAAGCAACACCTTTTAACCACAAGTTTCTTTTTTTCTTTTTCTTTTTTCCTTTTTTCAGAATCATTGCAAACTCATTGTTTAAAGAATCCGGGGACAAGTGTGGAATCATTGCCAAAACCAATCTTGTTTGGTACAAAGCAAGATTTCAGTCATAAAAAAGAAAGTTTGATTAGCTTAATTAGACATGCCATTAATCCCATATGTTAGAAAAATTATCCAAAAGATCATAAACATATTATATGGTTATCAATTTAGTTATAAATTTTCTAATTTGGTCAATGAAGTCATAAATCTTTTGGTAATTTTCCAATGTAATCTATCTAATTAATTTATGTCGAAAATCATTGACGTGGCGATCTACTTAGAACTGACCATTCTGTTCTAGGTGACATAATCAGTGATCTAACATGTATGTCCATTCAAAATCGTGTGGTTTCATTTTGTGAGAATCTTATGAATTTCTTCTTCTTTTGTTCTTTCGCTTTTTACTGTTCATGGTCCCCTTCTTCGTGATCATTCTGAGCCAATGGAGATACGTGCTTGAAAGGACAATCTCTTTCATTGAGCAGATCGTTCTTCTCCGGCAGCAGATACTCTTAGGACTGAACTCTCTCCGATAGAATGACCATCGGCTCTTGCGTGGACATTGCTATCACTCACCACACACAGCTATTTCCTGCTCTGAAGCTTTCATGAAGAGCAAGAGAACATGAACTCGTACTCGCGATTCCATAGCAATGCTCACTCGGATGTCTTGAATGGATATGACATATCACAGCAATTGGGCAAAACATGAACTTGCCAAACACCAAACCCATTGTTCAACCCTTTTCATCCCTTTCAAAAAATTTTGTGCAAAACCTACACATCCTTCCGTGTTTGACATATCACAGCAATTGGGTCCTTCCTGCTGTCCTGGGAATATCATGTTTGCCTCCTCATGATGTCTTGGATGGACATCAAGGAACCCCACCTGTCTCCCACTAAATATGTCTCTGCATGATGCTCTGGATAATATCTCTTTCATTTGTCAACCACTTCAGGATCCCCATGTTTTTTGCTTAGGGTTAAGTTCAGCTCATGCCGTGGACAATATTCAAGTTTCGAAATAAGCAAATTAACTTCCACACTTTCTGTTGAGTATGTCTTAAATTCTGTATTGGGTATTCAACCTAAATCGAATTTTGATATCCAAATTGAAATATATGGTGACTCGACTTGAAAAAATAATATAATGGAAGCTTGGTGTTGGTAGCGGATGGCCTAGTCCGCAAGACCCAAGCCCATAGCTCAACAATAATCCTTGGCCAGGGTGCAGGTGCTGCGCCCACATGACATAGAGCAGTATTAATATTATTTTTCTCAAATTATTAGGTTTGAAGTAGAGACATAAAGAGTTTTAAGGTTTTTTTAGCCATATTTTGTAATTCTTGAATTTCCATAATGGATATTGCTTCTCCTCTCCCTCAAGAATTTTCCAGCGGGAATTTTCTTTATAAATCTGTATGTTCTTTTATTATTCTCAATTATACTTTCGTTGTAATTCCAGCATTAGTCATAACACTTTTATTTATCAATACACTTTTGATTGTGTTATAAAAAGTTGATAAACTGAAAGGTTAAAGTCCAGGCATGTACAGAAATTTTAATTATGATCACAGCATTAATTCTATCGGTAGATGAATATATTCACTTCCTGATTTGAGGAACTGAAGTTAAAATATTAATGCGCCAACTTGTAAAGATTTAAAGTTTCCCCTCGAATCTAGTTTAGCTACATCCAAGCTGGGTTGTGTTTAAACCTTCATAGAGAAAGAAGGGAGCGATTCGCCATCAACTACATCTCAGGATTAAACCGAAGCATTTAATTCATCGGTTGCTTGCTATTTGATATAAGAGGTTCACTAGCTAGTAGATCGATGAAGAATCCCTCGAACATCGTCCTTTTTTTTTTTTTTTTTTTTTTTTTTTTTTTTTTTTTATCAGTGATTTACCAGCCACTGGATCTAGATCTCCAACCTTATTTTCAAGCCCGTGGATTATCTTGTTTAACAAATTCTGGGTTCCCTTCCCATGTCTTGCATTCAGCATGATCATTTGAAAATGATCAACTCATGTAGATGCTTTGTCATTTTTATTATGCTTCTTCTTGCTTTTGATTCCTGTTGATCAGAAACATCTAAAGAGGACAAGGACTAAAGAATTTAAGTACTATGGAAAGCAGCTATTGGGAAAACCCAGTACAGCAATTTGACATTTTGACGCGTCTCATCATGATATCTTCCCCTCTCAAGCATGAAAAAGTGAATCACCCCTCCTGCCAGAGTTGAAACTTTAGAGCAACCGAGAGGCCCCCCTTACCATACCCTTGAGAATTTGGTACTTTCCGGTCATCAACTTGCGTTCAACCGAGACTATGATGTCCCAAAGAGAGATTGTCGCTCTAAAGGGGAGATAATACTTTTTTGATGGGTCCTACTCTATGGTCTCGGCTTTGAGTGATGCACAAGCAATGTTCACTCAAAAGCTCCCCCTACCGAAGAATCGAGAAGCCTAGAATCGAGATGAAATCCATCGACAACTATAGTATCGCGTCCACACGACACCCTGCCCCATGACCTAGGCATTTCTAATGAAAACCATCCAACAGATGTCATCATTCCCCCAAAAATTAAGGCTTAAATGATTCATTTACAGGGATCTCCATCAAGTGCCATTCGAAATAAGAGGTTAATCGGTTGGGGGATAACGGCCGATTGTGGGCCGGCTGAGGTACGAGCGGAGCTTTTGGGGGAATAATCGGATCGTGACAATCGCGCCGGGCTAGGCGGCGCTGAAAGGGGCGTTTCTTCCTTCATCAGAGGCGATTTCAGGATATTCGACTATTTTTACCCTAGCCAAGCTAAAAAGATCATATATTCTTGATCATTAGTTTTTTTTTTCTTTTTTTTACCGAACTTTCTTTCATGAAGTAATGACTTCGATTGATTTTGATTTAGTGCGGCAATTGGCTCAAGAATGAAATGAAGAAGAAGAAATATGCCAAATTGAGAAAGTCTCATGCTAAGAGAACATTTATGTAATTGTTGAAATTGTATGTTAAACGATATCCATTATTAATAATATTTTTATGCAAATTACATATTGCGTTCAATGCGTTATATACATACCATTTACAATAGCTGACATGCACATTTTGCATGCCTATTTCTAAGGAACACATTAATTAGCAGGGATTCATTTTTGCTGACTCCTTAATAAATGATTTTATCCCAACCTAATATAAGTTTATTATTATTAGGCCAAAAATTGTATTTATCTCACTTTCGAATTTTCTAAACTTACTTTTTTTACATATGCAAAGTATTTCTTATACGTCGCTTTCAAAAAAAAAAAAAAGGAAAAATTTCAAATAAGAACTTGAACTGTTCTCATTTTCATAAATAAAAATCTAAAATAGATATTGTTTCCAAAAAGTACTTAAAATGGCCAAAGCAGTTTCAAATAATATGAAGTGACCATGATAATTTCAAATAAGGACTTGATCTTGCCAATCAACTAAATATTTCGATCGATCAAAGGCTTTTTCATTTAAGACAAATTTAATCTAAATTTTAGTTAAGTTAGATTAAAAATTAAGAAATCTCAAAGTTTTTAAAAAAGAAAAAAATACAGGCAAAGGATGGTGGGGCATCGACCACAGGCAAAGGACCTGAGTTTTTTTTTTTCTTCATGTGTGTTTCCTTTTTAGCCCTTTTTTATTATTGAGTTTGTCTTTTTTAAGGAAAGCAAAAACGAAAAAAAAAAATTAAAATTAAAGTACGAAAATGTCCTTCACTAATTGGTGAGAATGGACCTTCTTTAAGGTTGATATAGTCATTTTATGTTTTTATTTGAAAAAAAATGAAAAAACTTCAGATTCTTGCTTTATTTGAGAAAATAACGGAATTTCGTAATGTTATTTGAAAATTTCATTTTTTTTTAATCCCTCGCATTTTCATCATTTTTAGTTTGGTCTTTTTTTGCCATTTTATTTTTAAAAAACCTTATTTCGTGCGTTTCATATCACAAAAGCGAAATATGACGTCACGGCGGCCCGCATCGGCAGTCGGCGACTCGGCATACGCGCAAAATCGTCGGCCCGATTCCTTCCCCCCGTCACCGTTCAAACCATTTCCTGTGTTCGATCAAAAAATAAAAATAAAATAAACAACCATTTCCCGTGCCTCGAAGACGACCGGCAAAAAATTCCAAGTCAAAATCTCTTCTCCCCCTCCCTCTTTTACTCTCCTCGATCTCCCCTTTCTCCGCCGCCGCCACCGCCGCCACCGCCGCCGCCGTCTTCCTCCATGCCGCGCCGGATTCGCGGAAGCGGCGCTCTCTGACCATGCCCGGGCCGACGGCGAAGGCGGCAAAGGGACCCGCGATGGCGACGAGGGCCGTGGTCAAGATGAGGCGCCTCGTGTCGAGGATGGAGCCCGAGGCGGTGACCCTTCTCCTGGTGAACCTCGCCGGCATCATGGAGCGGGCCGACGAGTCCCTGCTGCCCGGCGTGTACAAGGAGGTCGGCGCCGCCCTGCACGCCGACCCGACCCGGCTCGGCTCGCTCACGCTGTGCCGGTCGGTGGTGCAGTCCCTCTGCTACCCGCTGGCGGTCTACCTGGCGGCGCGCCACAACAGGGTTCATGTGATTGCGCTCGGCGCGTTCCTCTGGGCCGCCGCCACGTTTCTTGTGGCGTTCTCGTCTACTTTCTTCCAGGTATGGGTGCGCTTGGGTTCGGTGCGTTCTTGATTTGTTGGATCTGGGTTTGAATTGCTGGTTCATGTATGGGGTTTTGGCTCTGGAAATTTGCTTGTTCCGGTGGACAATTTCCAAACTTTTGGGAATATAATATGTTCTCCTGTGCTGAGCCGACGGCCGAGATAGGGAGAGGGAGATTGATTCGAGAAGGAAATTGGGTTGTGTTAGCTTTTGCGTCTTTGTTTATGGGCATGGAGTGGTCCAGCTTCTATTTCACAATTGGGAATGTAGATGTAGTCTAACAATGATTAGCGTTTAGCTAAGGATTTCAGCTGAAACTATTGATGATATTGTGGAGGAAATTGTAATCTACATTATTCTCTGCATGAGCTCCAGTCATGAGAAGCATTTTCAGTCCTCTAATGAATCATCAGTTCGTTTAAGTTTAATCTTTTATGGGTATCTGCAGTTGCTAAAGTAAGAAGCAAGAAACTTTTTATTATTATTATTATTTTATTTTTCGCAGGGTTGGGGGGGGGAGGAGAGAAAAGGATGAATATGCAGTCAGTGATTTTTGAAATGGTTATGATTTCCTGCTAAATAGTTGGAGTTGAATAGCTAGGTGTAAATGTTACCGGAGACTCAGAACTGAAGAGTAAGTCGTGGAAATTACCATTGCAGTCTGGTCAGTCCTTTCTTGGTACAAGGAACGCGAGAGACTATTTAGGTCATGGCTTTGTAAATTTTGTGCAGAGCACTATCTTTTGGGTGTGGACAGTGCGATTTTTGTTGGCTGGTGATGTGAGAATATGGATTACATTTTTGTTATAGTCTGGTTCAGTAGCCTTGGGGGACATACATCAGTCTATTGTAGGCAGAGAAGGGAGAAAAACGGACTGTTTACATGCTACAACCTCAGCAGCTAGGGTAAATTGAAATCATAATTTCGTTTGGATCTTGCATTATTGGGAGATAGAGATGGAAGAAGGGTATGGTTGCACGGGGCTTTGAGTTGATTGTTCTTGGAGTCTAAATCTCAGTATGATTAGCTAATTAAGGTGATGTTAACTCCTATGAAGGAAAAAGTCTAAGTGACCTCCATAGCAGCTCTTTCTTTTTGGTTGCCTAGGAAGTCACGTTGAGTAACTATATCTTCCAAACTTGAGGGCTACGTGGGTTAGGACCTTCTATAGCAGTGTTCATCAATGAGAGCTATGGAGCTTGCTGTATATCTGTTGGTACTCTTTCACAAAGGGGAGGCCTGGTGAGAAAGAATATGGTCGTGACCTGAGGATACTTTCTCAAAACAATAAAAGTTTATTTACCTATCACACAATAATCTTCCGGATAAGAAAGGAGAAAGAAAACCTCAACATTTTGCAAGTGTGGGCACCAGATATATTTCTATAATAGTTTTGTGCATATGGAGTTGCATATTCTCAGACATTTGATATGGCAGGCACTGTTGTTTATGTTCCAGCTATTAGAGACCTTTTAGATACTCTCTTCTGGCATAGATGTTATATGCCATTACCCACTGACGCTATGGTCCCCCTTTTTATAATTTTGATTCTTACCATTGGAAGGTTTTTATATTTAAAGGATGTAGCTTCATAGACTATGAAAAGATGTTTGAAGTCACTTGAAACTTCCATTCGATTGAAGGAAAGTTCCAAATATGTTCATGAATCAGCTGACTTGATTAATTATACTCAGCATTTGTTCAGGTGGCGGTATCAAGAGCTTTGAATGGCATTGGGCTTGCCATAGTAGCACCTGCAATCCAGTCCCTCGTGGCTGATTCGACGGACGATAACAACCGGGGTATGGCTTTTGGATGGCTACAATTGACTGGCAATCTCGGCGCCATGGTAGGTGGACTATTTTCTGTGTTGATAGCTCCCACAACATTCATGGGGATCCCTGGGTGGAGAATTTCCTTCCATTTGGTTGGACTAATAAGCATCTTAGTTGGAATTCTAGTCCGCCTCTTTGCCAGAGATCCACATTTTGCTGATGGCCATGCCAAAATTACTGGGCAAACTTCAAGTAAATCGTTTCGCTCAGAAGTGAAGGACTTGTTTCAAGAAGCAAAGTCGGTGATAAAGATTCCATCATTCCAAATAATTGTTGCTCAGGGCGTAACGGGTTTATTCCCCTGGTCAGCTTTGTCATTTGCAACAATGTGGTTGGAGCTTGTTGGGTTCTCCCATAATGAAACTGCATTTCTCATAGCACTTTTCGTGATTGCTAGTTCCCTTGGGGGACTTTTTGGAGGTAAAATGGGAGATTTTCTTTCCAGACGTCTACCAAACTCTGGAAGAATAATTTTAGCACAGATAAGCTCAGCATCAGCTGTCCCACTCGCAGCAATACTTTTGCTGGCTCTTCCAAATGATTCATCCACTGCGTTTGTCCATGGCTTAGTTTTGTTCATTGTGGGCTTCTGCATATCATGGAATGCTCCAGCAACAAACAAGTTAAGTTCCAAATCAGTCTTCTTCTTTCTTTTACATAAGTTACTGAGCACAGAGCTGCCTAACTATTTGATCGAATATATATAAAAATATTATATAAATGCAGTAGGTTGTCATTTCATACCTGAATTTCTTGAGAGATGCTTAAAGCACGGGTGTTAACTGGTTTGTCTTTTGAGAGGATGCAAGCAGTGCTCTTACAATTAAAAGGAACAGTAGTGACTGGGCAGCATTGGAAGTTTGTTTTAGTTTTATTGCTTGGAATTTAGAAACTCGTATTTCAGTTTATGTAATAGTCTGAAAGATTTTAATGATGCTTTATCATCATACATCAAAACAGGATTATGAATATCTAATTTCTAAAAATTTTGGAAGATGAGCAGTGTGTATTCAATTGTTACATTACTTCCTGAAGATTGCAAAATCAATACTGACTCCGGTCCTTTCCTTGCAGTCCTATTTTTGCAGAAATAGTTCCTGAAAAATCCCGAACAAGTGTCTATGCCCTGGACCGATCATTTGAGGCCATACTATCATCATTTGCTCCTCCTTTAGTTGGAATACTAGCCCAGAATGTGTATGGTTACAAAGAACTTCCCAGAGGATCTACTGAATCGCAGGATATCGAGACTGATAGAGAGAATGCAGCCTCGCTGGCCAGGGCACTGTACACAGCTGTAGGCATTCCCATGTCTCTCTGCTGTGTCATCTACTCGTTCCTCTACTGCACATACCCACGAGATAGAGAGCGGGCTCGGATGGAGGCTCTAATAGAATCAGAGATGCAACAGTTAAACTTGGATGACATGTCCCCCAGTGGAGTTGGTACTGGTGATCTGGTTGACGGATCAGACATTTATGTTAGGGAGAGAAGCGTCATCGATGTTCATTATGAGGGGGAGGATTCCACTGATATTGAGGATGGTGACGAAAAGATGTTGCTTTACCGTCAATTGACGTTCGCTAATCTGGGCAAGTAGTCACACAACGCAGCTAGCTGAAGCCAGTATCATTTTTGAAATTGAAAATCTTCAATGCGGAACTTCATGGAGGTAGGAAAGGTCTTTCATAGGTATACTCATATGAAACTTCTGTAGCTACAATCGACAAGCAGAGACCTTGCAAGAGTTTTGTTTTGTACAGAGGGAGAGGTTAGTGTAGAGATTAGAGTAGCTACATTTAATGAATTTGTGGAGGTGAACTGTGCTCTTTAGCAGCTATGCAACCGCAGCCAAATGGACGGCTGATTTCTTTCGACAGTCGTGCATCATCATTTATAGGGAAAGAACCGTTCCGTTGTTCTTCAACAACTTGAAAATGACGGGACAGCGAAAAGTTATTTCGAAGTGAAAAGTCCTTTCTCAAACAGTCAAGTTTGAGAACCCAAAAGCAAAGACACTGCAGGAGCAATGAATCCGTCTTTCAATTCATCCATGAACCGTCGAACCGGGCGGTATTTGCAAATCAATAAATTAAGAAGGCACCCTTTACCATATCATCCTATGCTTTAAACAATAAGAAGTGGACTTTTTGTTTGCTCCATTTATTCAAAGTAATAGATGAACCCGCATCCGGAATCTCAGCTGGGTTTCGAAGCGGAGATCATGACGAATCGCTTGTTCCTCACAAATTTAACATCGATCAGCCCACAGGTTCTGCAAAGACCTTCTAGCTCGCCTTCAGATAGGAATATGTGGCTGCCACTTAGTTGAGTTGAAATCTGCACCGAGCGAGACGAAAATGATGGTTTGGCATTGATTGGCTCGACAAATGCCATTGTATTCCCCAAGACACAGGAAGCATGCGTGTCCTATTCTATAGATCAAGATGTCGAAAATTTAGTCCTTTAGTTTTGTGAGAAATGGATGGCAACAAAACCCGGCCTTCTGCTCCGACAAATAGTGTCGAACTGTGCATAACAGTAGAGAAAACCTGTACTTTTAGAGATGCAGAGCTGAACAGAGGGACAGGACATGAGCCAAAACCAAGTACCTGGCTTAGAGGCCTCAGAAGAGGAAACAATGCAAAAGGAACATCAAGCAACAGTGTGGTTGCGACCAAAACTCCGCCTGGCCGTAAAACTCGACTGATTTCAGCAATCTGAGAAAGAACCACCGCGTAATGAAATGTGAGCATATGACAAAGAACCATGAGATTTTAAACCAAATGATGCTTCCAAAGTTAGGATCAGTGAAGTGCATCCAGTGAATAAAGCTTCCCTCCTAAAAAGTTCTACTTATGTGCACGGCAAACATTAATTGTTGCCAAATTTGAAGAAACTGGAGCCATGCCCTTTTGACAATTTTATGCAAAGTTTGGAATTAAGCATGCAGAACAAGACCGATGTTATATATATTCACCGTTTATATTGATCTAGACAACTCATGGGGAACAGAAACCGTAAAGAACCAAAGCACTCACTGCCGTTGATGGCGAAGGCCAACAATGTAAAGCAGCACCAGCATGCACAGCATCAATAGAACTCGAAGCAAAAGGAAGTCTAGAGATGTCGGCTCTGACCAATGCGAAGTTCCTACAAGCAGAAAGCTTAGTCAGAACTGGCTCGCTTAGGGTAATTCATCAAGACAATAACAATCTAAGAGAAATTTCCTAACAACACCGCAGCAAAAGATACAAGTGTCGATCGTTATTTGAGCAGAGTAAGAGTCAGTTTCCTCACTCTTCTGGAAAATTCTCCTCCTGCTGAATGAACTCATAACACTGCTTCAACATATTTTCGGAGTAGTCCAGAGCAATAACGCGAGAGAACAGTCCACTCTTGGCAAATAGTCTTGAAAACAGACCGCTCCGCAACTTGCATCGATAATATTTCCTCCCAATACTGGCTTGAGGAATCCCATAATCAATTCAAACTGCAGTCAAAATCTCATGGTCAGTAGCTCCACACGAAGGGAACAGAGAGGGGCACCGCACGCATTAGATACCTAGCTCCAGCCTAAGTTCAACGACATCGAGTCAAATATACATTTCTTTGATGGCTTAGATATCTTTTTAGCAATTTTTCCTGGTGGGTAACCACTTTTCTCTAAGAAAATCATTTCCTGGATGGCTATCCCTTGCAATAGAACAAGTCTCGCAGGGGATTCATCATAACAGCAACACCCAAACCGGTTCTGTAACAAATGGCAGTGACAAGCATACACGAAGCGACAGGAGTAAAAAATAGAAGAGTTGAATGAACCTCTTTCTCTGGACCCGGAGAACCAAGCAAACTTTCAAAATATTGACGCCATCCCCTCTCGTACAGATACGATACCAATGGAGTCCTGATGCAAAATTCGATCAGTGGCGCATGACCCAAATGACCCATGACTTATAGCAAATCCAACCAGATAATGCCACTGGAGGCGACATTGTCAATTTTTACCCAACAGATCGGTTGGCTCCAATAAATAACTTGTCGCACCTGAAAAGCTCGCTAGCAAAGGGCACGGGTTCACCATATTCCTTGGTTCCACCGGTTGTTGTAAGATCAAAATGAGTTTCATTGCCCACATAGGCCTTCTTACAGGTGCAACACTGCAAAGTAGACCCGGACGCAGAATTCCTGCGGCAGAAGCACGACGGGATGATGAAAACAGCAAAAAGACATAAATGGGGCGAACCGTCTTAAAATCCACACGACTTACACAGACAGCACTGGATCGCCAGTGAACGTTAGCGGCTCAAAACATATGGGACAAGCTAATGCATTCTGGTTGCCGTTGAGTTTCTCCTTATGCACAGTAGATTCCCAAACAAATGAAGTTCCGTTTTTTAATCAACAGGTGGCAAGACAAAAGGAACTAGCCTGAAAAAAAAAACCTATCCAAAGTAGATTCCTACAATCAGAACACGTCCGCCCCTACAATCACAGAGACATACCAGTGGCGGCGGAGGCAGCCTAGTTTCGATGTAGGCCGAGGAGGAGGCTCTCAGTTTCGGCGCGAGAACGCGACGTTCAAAGCTCGTCTCGCCGGATCTCAGCACGAACCACCTCGAGCTCCCGAGTTGGCTCGCGCCGAACACACTCACCAAGTTGCCACAGCAAAAAGCACCCGCCATGGTAGCCCCTCTCTCTCTCTCTCTCTCTCTCTCTCTCGCAGACAGACACAGGCACACGCACGCAGAGAGACAATGTCTGGTTTGGACGGTGGTGGAATCCGGGAATTTATGGGCAACGAAGGTGGGCCGAAACGGAATCCTCAGTCGGAGACGAAACTGCGAGACAAAGATCTCCGAATATCGTGTTTTTCTCATTTTACATTTCTTATTTTTCCGTAACTAAATTTTGTGTTTTTTTTCCTTGTTTTGGCGGTAATATCCGTAACTGAAAATCCAAGCTCATACGGTCTGAATGAACGTAACGAGTGCAGATGCCGGATTCTGAGAAAACCGAAAAAGAAGGGAAGAAATGCAAAATGAGCTTTAGGTCCTCAACTTTTTTTTGCAATTTCCCAGAGTAGTCAATCTTCACCTAGAAGAAAAATAATAGGATTAGGTTGGGAAATTCTCCACTCTCATGTTTCGTTGGCTCTAATCCACAACATTCAATTGGCTTGTCGGCTGACTCCTAAAAAGGATGAATCGAATCAGCTAGCTAAAGGCTAAAAAAAAGCTTCCATTTAGGGCCGGTCCGACTCCACACCCATTCGGTGAACATAAATCGTCCTAATCCCATTATAGAAGGAGATCTGACAAGGTTGTACACTGTGATTATCAAATTAATGACTATAACCCAATGACAGTAAGTTAGAGGTGGTTGGTGCTTGAGCCGATAGGTTCTAGAACCTACCTTATTTGCTTGGATTCGGTTCTAGAACTTACCCTGTTTTCCAGTTTGGTTCTAAGATCTACCCCAAAACCTTTTTTTTTTTTTTTTGGTTTTTTTTTTCCAACAAAATCATATGAGGTTATAAGCAATAAAATGATTCAAAAGATGAAAACTCGAAATCCCTATTCACCAATAACAACTCATAAGATGAACACATAGTCACGTATAATTATAAACAATAAAAAGTTCAAACACGTAACATATAACATAGATTTAAAGTTTCATTTCCCATTCATCCATAAAAATTTAGGGGAAAATAGAAGATTGGTGAGGAGTCTCAAGGAAGGGGTGCTGAGGTTAGAATTTACGGAAAAAGAAATTAGGATTTTGGCTTTTTAACTTATAAAACCTATTCTAAAACTTTTTCCAAAACAAAGCTGTTCGGTCTAATTCCTAGGTGGGTATTCACTCGAAATTTATTCCCAAACCAATTTCAACTTATTCCAAAAATTTGGAACTTGATCCCCAACTGATTCCACTGGGAATTGGTTCCCAAACTTATTTTTTGGGCGGTCCGCTCCTATTCCTAGGTAAAACTGGCCTGATAGCACACCCCTATTATGAGTTACTGTATTGCTCTATTAAAGAAAAATGAATCTTCCCCCAAAGGTAATGATATTAATTGGGGATTTACTACCATATATGTAAGCTTCCGAGGGATTATTCTCGTCCTTATCTATTGAATGTTCCTCTTGCCTTCTTTTATCTCTCTTCTATACATGAACATCATTAAAAGATAGTATCAATGCATAACACGATCCTAAGAGGTGGATCCTACTGAAGGACATATGGCACTTGTAGATTGCATACTTCGGTACCTCAAGCTTGGTCCAAGTCAGGTGTTCTGATGAAGAAACATGGTCATACTAGTATTATAATACTGATGCGGATTGAGCTAGGAACCTTAAGCACAGAAAATCAACCAAAGGTTTATGCAC
Source organism: Eucalyptus virginea (assembly GCA_014182375.1). Taxonomy (NCBI): domain Eukaryota; kingdom Viridiplantae; phylum Streptophyta; class Magnoliopsida; order Myrtales; family Myrtaceae; genus Eucalyptus; species Eucalyptus virginea. The sequence continues at coordinate 5,418,644 of CM024519.1, read as the reverse complement.
CTTTGTAGGCGACAACTTAATCACTTGGAAAAGTGAAAAATAGAATGTTGTGGTAAGGTCCAGTGTAGGGGCCGTATATAGAGCCGTGGCCTTAACTACAAGTGAAATGGTTTGGCTTTGATTAGTTGTGCAAGAACTGGGATTTCGAGCCCGTAAGTCTCCTATGAAGTAATAATGCAATAATCAAGCCGCAATCCATATTGGTTCAGGTGTAGTTTTCCATGAACAGATAAAACATATAGAAGTTGATTATCACTTTGTGCATGAGAAGATTCTAGATAAGACAATTGAAACTCCCCATGTCTATAGTGATGAGCAACTTACAAACGTATTTACTAAGGCTCTCTCTAAAGGTGCTCTTTAGAACATGCTATCCAAGCTGACCTCTGAGGACGGCTTTGTTTCAGCTTGGAGGAGGAATGTTGGAACGATGAGGATATCAGATCATCCTAATCCCGCTATAATAGGAGATCTGGCTTGGTTGTGCAATAGTTGTGTTCACCAAATCAATGACTACAACCCATTGTATTGTTCTCTATTAAAGGAAAATGAATCCTCCTTCAAAAGTGCAGCAAGCCCGTCTAGTTTGTTGGATATGGCTTTTTGACGACTCTAAGGGTGCGCATGGTAAAATTTCTGAAACAGAAATTGATTTCGGCGAGAAATCAATTTCTCAATTTCTATTCCCCGGACGAGTTTCGAGCAAAGAAACCCGTTTGATAACGACTCAAAATTTCTATTTCGAGGAGAGAAAATGAGTCGACGTGTTTCTTTGAAGAAGAGGGGGTGGATAGAAAAACAATTTCTATTTCTACTTCAGAAATAGAGAAGCTAAAATTTTTAGCTTCGATTTCTCACCCAAAACAATTTCTGAAACAGATTTCTATTCCGAGAGAAATCAATTTACGTTACCAAACGGTTTCATTTCCAAACCTGTTCCGGGGAACGAGAGAAATTGAGAAATTGAGAAACAGAAATTTTACCATGCGCAGCCTAACTGACTGGCAATCTCGGTGCCTTTAGTAGGTGGACTATTTTCTGTGTTGATAGCTCCCTCAACGTCCATGGGGATCCCTATGTGGAGAATTTCCTTCCATTCGGTTGAACTAATGCAATTCCAGTCCGCTCCTTTGCTATGGCCATGCCAAGGTTACTGGGCAAACTTTAAAAAAAAAAAAAAAAATGGTTCTGCTCACAAGTGAAGGACTCGCTTCAAGAAGCAAAATCGGTGATAAAGAGTCCATCATTCCATAACGCATTTATTCCCCTGGTCAGCTTTGTCATTTGCGACCATGAAGGCTTTTGAGGAAAGTTTTTAGGAAAATGCAAAGAGGTGTTTTTCAAAATGTAAAGTGTTTGGTAAATTGTAGTTTGAAAGCCTTTGTGAAGTACCTTCGAGCAAAATGGTGTTTAGGAGAATTACATTTACAAATGGCTTTTGTGATTAAAAAAATAATAAATAAAAACTAAAAAAATTGATCGGAAAGGGCAAGCGGCCGCCGGCGATCGAAATTTGTTGCCGGCCGCTGACATCTGACTTAGGCAGCCCCGGAGACAACTAAGGAGGGCCGCCCAGGGTCGAGTGACTCTCGAAGACCACCAGTAAAGGCTGCCCGAGGTCACACGACGCCGCCGCGACCTCCGGCGACCCCGCCGACCCCCGAAGACCATCGGCAAAGGCCGCCCGAGGTCACACGACACCGCCGCAACCTATGGCGACCCAGATCGGGCCGGCGAGGTCGCACGACGCCGCCTTGACCTCCGGCGACCTCGCCGCGACCTAGATCCAGGGCATCGAGGTCGCGGGAGGACCTCGCCGGCGACCACTCGCGGGCGGTGGTGCCAAGGCGCGGTGGCGTCGGGCTCGGCGAAGGGGGAAAACCAGCGTCACGGCGGAGCGCGGGGGTCGGGGACCGAGCGGAGGACGATGGGCGAGGCGCGACGGAGGTGAGAGCGAGGCGGAGGTCACGCAAACGGCGAGTGGAAGCGTCGACCGATGCGGCGAGTTAGGTCTTGGGTCGCGGGCTCGGGCGGCGGCGACGCGTCGGGCGAGATGAGCTCGAGATCTGCAGGTGTCCGGGTACTCAAGCAGCGAGATCGGGACAGCAGCAGTCGAGCAGTGAGGACCTCAGGCGCTGGGTCGCGAGCTGTTGAGCGACGACGGCGTCGAGCGGAGGAGAGCAGCAGTCAGCGGTGACGCGGTTGTCGAGCGAGATCGGCGCGGCGAGCCGCGATGCACTGAGGGGCTTCGGTTCGAAAGGGGTAGCGGTCCGCTCGGGTTCAGATCTGAGTGGAGGCGCGCGACGGTGGTGGCGGGGCCGGCGGAACGGCGGTGGAGCGAGAGGGCTCACTGTGTCGCCGACGCGGGTGGTGCTAGCGCGGTCGAGGGCTGCCGGCACACTGGCCGGTGCGGGCACGGCACCGGCGCGGGCAAGGTTGTATCTGCGAAGAAGATGAACAGTACCCACTCGCGGAAGAAGAAGAAGACGATAAGAAGGCAAAACTAGAAAAACGAAAAATCAACAAGGATAATTTGGGAAGAAATTTTTTTTTTCTCCCCTCAGCTCAGCATTTTCGGCATGCTGAAAGCCTTCACAAGACAGACTTTCAGCCAGGTATTACAAAACATTTTGCCAAACACTCATTTTTAGCCCAAAGGGCTTTGGAGGCCTAAAGTGGCTTGGAAATGCCAATTCCAAACGCACATGTAATTGGAGCTTGTTGGGTTCTCCCATAATAAAACTGCATTTCTCAAGGCACTCTTCGTGATTGCTAGTTCCCTTGGGGGACTTTTTGGAGGTAAAATCGGAGATTTTCAGATTTTCTTTCCAGACGTCTTACCAACTCTGGATCTGGAAGAATAATTTTAGCACAGATAAGCTCGGAATCAGCCGTCCTACTGGCAGCAATACTTCTGCTGGCTTATCCGAATGATTCATCCACAGCTTAGTTTTGTTCATTGTGGGCTTCTGCATATCATGGAATGCACCAGCAACAAACAAGTTGAGTTCCAAATCATTCCTCTTCTTTCTTTCACACAAGTTACTGAGCACACAGCTGCCTCGGTAACAGATCGAATTTCTATATATATGTAGCTTGTGCATTCCATATCTGAATTTCTTGAGAGATGCGTAAAGCACAGGTGTTGATTGATTTGTCTTTTGAGATGAGATAACGGTATAGGGTGCAGGCAGTGCTCTAATGATTAATAGAAACAGCATCATCTGGGGATCTTCATGGAGGTGGGAGGAGGTTTTTGATTGTTGTACTCACATAAAACTTCTGTAATTACAATTGACTAGCAGAGACCTTGCACGAGTTTTGTATTGTACGAAGGGAGAGGTTAATGTAGAGATTAGAGGAACTACATCTATGAATTTGTGAAGTGGTCAAGCTGTCGTCTTTAGTAGCTTTGCATTCTCATCTTAACAAGGATAGAATGCAACAGCAGCTAAAGGGACAGAGCGGATTTTGCTCGATAGTCATGTATACCATTGTTTATAAGGAAAAGAACTGTTCCAATGTTCTTCAACAATTTCAAGTTCCTGATTTGCATTACATCAACTGATGGGACAACGAAAAGTTATTCCACTACAAAAATGAAAAATTTAATCTCATGGGTCATTACTCAAAGTTTGAGACCCCCAAAGCAAGGACACACTGTAGGAGCAATAAACCTTTCATTCAACTCATTCATTGACCGCCGAATGGGTGGTATTTACACATCAAGAATTTAAGAGAGCAGCCTTTATTTTATCATCCTGTGCTTTAAACAATAAGAAGTTGTATATATACGCATCTTCATTTTCCTAAACTTCATTGCTAACAATGTGAGAGACTCGCAGTAATGCCCGTAATTACTTGACTAGTGTGTTTGCTCTGTTATTCAAAGTAATCGATGAACCTGCTGGCTAATCTGAAATTTTAGCGGGGTCTTGAAGCCGAGATCATCACGAATCGCTCATTCCTAAAATATTTGAAGCCAATCAGCCCACAGGTTCTGCAAAGATCTTCTAATTCGCCTTCAGAAAGGAAGATGTGGCTGCCAGATATTTGACTTATATTCTGGAATGAGAGACAAAAAGGATGGTTAGGCATCGGCTTGATAATGCCATTGTATTTCCCAAAGCAAATGAAGCATGTGTGTCCCATTCTAAAGATCAAAAAGTTGAAAGTTTAATTCTTTTGTTGTGTGAAAATTGATGGAACAAACCCAGCCTTCTGCTCCAACAGATATTGTCGAACTGTATTTAGCAGAAGAGAAAACATGCAGTTTGGATATGTAGAGCTGAACAGAGGGACAGGACTCGAGCCAAAACCAAGTACCTGGCGTAATGGCCTCAGAAGAGGAAATAACGCAAATGGACCATCGAGCAAGTGTGTAGTTGCGACAAAAACTCCACCTGGTCGTAAAACTCGACTGATTTCAGCAACCTGAGAAAGCACCACGACGTAATGAATGTGAGCATATGACAAAGAACTAAGAGATTTTAAACCAAGTGATGCTTCCTAAGGTAGGATCAATGAAGTGCATACATTAAATAAAGCTTCACTCCTAAAAAGCTATACTTACGTGCCCTGCAAACATTAATTTTTACCGAGTGGAGAAACTGGAGCCATTCCCTTCTGACAATTTTACGAAAAGTTTGAAATTAAGCATAAAGAACAAGACCGATGTTATACAATCCCCCTTTATATTGATGTTACTCACGGAGAACAGAAACCATAAAGAACCAAAATACTCACTGCTGTTGATGGTGAAGGCCAACAATGTAAAGCAGCACCAGCATGCACAGCATCAATAGAACCTGAAGCAAAAGGAAGTCTAGAGATGTCGGCTCTGACCAATGCCAAGTTCCTACAAGCAGAAAACTTGGTCAAAACTGACTCTAGCGTAATGTATCAAGACAACAACAATCTAGGAGAAATTCCTAACAATACAGCAACAAACTACAAACTTCAATCATCATTTGATCAGAGTAAGAGTTGGTCTCCTCACTCTTCCGGAAAATTCTCCTCCACCTGAATGAACTCGTAACACTGCTTCAACATATTTTCAGAGTAGTCCAGAGCAATAACGCGAGAGAACAGTCCACTCTTGGCAAAAGTCTTGAAAAAGACCACTCCCGCAACTTGTATCCACAATGTTTCCTCCCAATACTGGCTTAAGGAATCCCTTGGTCAATTCGAACTGCAGTCAAAATCTCATGGTCAGTACCTCCCCGCAAAGTGACCAGAGAGGAGTACCACATGCATTAGATACTTAGCTCCAGCCCAAGGTCAATGGCATCGAGTCAAATGTGCATCTTTCTGAAGGCATAGGTATGTATTTAGTAATTTTTTCTGGTCGGTGACCACTTTTCTATGAAAACCATTTCCAAGATGGCTACTCCTTGCAATAGAACAAGTCTTGCAGGGCATCCATCATAACAGCAACACAAAAACCAGTTCTGTAACAAATGGCAGTGACAAGCATACACGAAGCAATAGGAGTAAAAAAGAAAAGAGTCGAACTAACCTCTTTCTCTGGACCTGGAAAACCACCCCAAACTGAAAAACTTTGACGCCATCCCCTCTCATAGAGATACGATACCAACGGAGTCCTGATGCAAAAATTCAATCAGTGGAACATCACCCGAATGACCATGACTTATAAAAAACCCACCCAGATAATGCCACTGGAGGTGACATTGTGAATTTTTGCCCAACAGAATCAGTCGGCTCCAATAAATAACACTGTCGCACCTGAAAAGCTCGGTAGAAAGGGCCATGGGTTCGCCATATTCCTTGGTTCCACTGGTTGCTGTAAGATCAAAATGAGTTTCATTGCCCACATAGGTCTTCTTGCAGGTGCCACACTCCAAAGTAGACCCGGACGCAGCATCCCTGCAGCAGAATCACGACGGGATGATGAAAACAGCAAAAAAGACATTAAATGGGGCCTAACTGTCTTATAATCTGCGCAACTTACACAGACAACACCAGATCGCCAGTGAACGTTAGCGGCTCAAAACATAAGGGACAAGCTAATGCATTCTGGTTGCTGCCAAGTTTCTCCTTATCCACAGTAGCTTCCTACACAAATAAAGTTCGGTTTTTCAATCAACAGGTGGCAAGACAAAAGGAACTAGCCAGAAAAAAAACCTGTCCACAGTAGATTCCCACACAAATTACTGTTCTCTTCAATCAGGACAGTACACATTTCAAAAGCCTTTCCCGCAAAATTCGGTTCCTCATTTGTTTCCCCACATTCAGAACAAAACGGTATCCAATCTTTTCTGCTCGATGAGCCCGGCCAGAGGCACAGAGACGTACCAGTGGGGGCGGAGGCGGCCTAGTTTCGACGTGGGCTGAGGAGGAGGCTCTCAGTTTCGGCGCGAGAATGTGACGTTCGAAGCTCGTCTTGCCGGATCTCAGCACGAACCGCCTCGAGCTCCCGAGTTGGCTCGCGCTGAGCACACTCACCAAGTTGCCACCGCAAATAGCACCCGCCATGGTAGCCCCTCTCTCTCTCTCTCTCTCTCTCGCAGACAAACACAGGCAAACGCACGCGGAGAGGCAATGTCCGGTTTGGACGGTGGTGGAATCCGGGAATTTATAAGCAACGAAGGTGGGCCGAAACGGAATACTCAGTCGGAGACGAATCTGCGAGACAAAGATCCCCGAATATCGTGTTTTTCTCATTTTACATTTCTTATTTTTCCGTAACTAAATTCTGTGTTTTTTTTCCTTGTTTTGGCGGTAATATCTGTAACTGAAAATCGAAGCTCTTACGGTCTGAATGAACGGAACGAGTGCAAACGCCGGATTCTGAGAAAACCGAAAAAGAAGGGAAGAAATGCAAAATGAGCTTTAGGTCCTCAACTTTTTTTGCGATTTCCCAGAGTAGTCCCTCAGGGTCTCAAATCTTCACCTAGAAGAAAATTTATAGGATTAGGTGGGGAAATTCTCCACTGTCATATTTCGTTGGCTCTAATCCTCAACATGCAATTGGCTTGTCCGCAGACTCGTAAAACGGATGAATCGACTCAGCTAGCTAAAGGCTAAAAAAAAGCTTCCATTTAGGGCCGGACCGACTCCACACCCAATTCAATGAACATAACCATCGTTGAAAATACAAGGATGCTAAATCGTCCTAATCCCATTATAGAAGGAGATCTGACAAGGTTGTACACTGTGATTATCAAATTAATGACTATAACCCAATGAGAGTAAGTTAGAGGTGATTGGTTCTTGAGCCCATAGGTTCTAGAACTTTATAATTGATTTGCAGTTTTTTTATTCTAGAACGTACCTTATTTGCTTGGATTCAGTTCCAGAACTTACCCTGTTTTCCAGTTTGGTTCTAAGATCAACCCCAGAACCTTTTTTTTTTTTTGTTCATTTTTTTACAACAAAATCATATGAGGTTATAAGCAATAAAATGATTCAAAAGATGAACAATCGAAATCCCTATTCACCAATAACAACTCATAAGATGAGCACATAGTCACGTATAATTACAAACAATAAAAAGTTCAAACACGTACATATAACATGCATTTAAAGCTTCATTTCCCATTCATCCGTAAAAATTTAGGGGAAGAAAGAAGATTGGCAAGGAGTTTCGAGGAAGGAGTGCAAAGGTTAGAATTTATGGAAAAAGAAATTAGGGCTCTGGCTTTTTAACTTATAAAACCTATTATGAAACCCGTTCCGAAACAAAGCGGTTCGGTCTGATTCCTAGGTGGGTATTCACTCGAAATCTATTCCCACACCGATTTCAACTTATTCCTAAAATTTGGAACCTGGTCCCCAACTGATTCCAACAAGAATTGGTTTTCAAACTTATTTTTTGGGCGTCCGCTCCGATTCCTGGGTAAAACCGGTCTAATAGCACACCCCTATTATGAGTTATTGTATTTCTCTATTAAAGAAAAATAAATCTTCCCCCAAAGGTAACAATATTAATTGGGGATTTACTACCATGGATGTAAGCTTCCAAGGGATTATTCTCTTGGTCGTTTGAACGTCCTTATCTATTGAATGTTCCTCTTGCCTTCTTTTATCTCTCTTCTATACATGAACATCATTAAAAGCTAGTATCAACACGATCCTAAGAGGCAGATCCTACTGAAGGACATATGGCACTTGTAGATTGCATACTTCGGTACCTCAAGCCTGGTCCAAATCAGGTTTTCTGATGAAGAAACATGGTCATACTAGTATTATAATACTAATGCGGATTGAGCTAGGAACCTTAAGGATAGGAAATCAACCAAAGGTTTCTGCACCTTTGTAGGTGACAACTTAGTCACTTGGAAAAGTGAAAAACAAATTGTTGTGGTAAGGTCTAGTGCAGGGGCCATATATAGAGCCGTGGCCTTAACTACAAGTGAAATGGTTTGGCTTTGATTAGTTGTGCAAGAATTGGGATTTTGAGCCCGTAAGTCTCCTATGAAGTAATTATGTGATAATCAAGCTACAATCCATATTGGTTTAGATTTAGTTTCCATGAATAGATAAAACATATAGAAGTCGATTGTCACTTTATGCGTGAGAAGATACTAAATAAGACAATGAAAACTCCCCGTGTCTATAGTGATGAGCAACTTACAAACATATTTACTAAGGCTCCCTCTAAAGGTGCTCTCCAGAACATGGTATCCAAGCTGACCTTTGAGGATGGCTTTGCTTTAGCTTGGATGGGGAATGTTGGAATGATGAGGATGTGAGATCTGTAGAGAAGCAAGTGGATGTGCAAGTAAAATAATTACTCTTTTTATAAACAATATTACAAACTCTCTATACTATCACTACTCACTTTACTTGCTCACCCACTCACTTTACAAATTACACACGAACACAACTCTGCACACACCCACTCAATCTCTATCACCGTACACTTACACTACACAAGACCCCTACACACATCCACACACCTCCCGTACGCACTCCACACACTTCACACACAAGACTCTCTACCACGCTACTCTCCATGGACAAGAGCCCTATTTATAAGGCATAAGGCCGGTCAATGAATTGCCTTTCACACTCTTCCTATTATTATTTTATTACAACTTTCTGATTATCTGTCAGCAATTGCATCTGAGGAATTCTCTAGCGAGAAAAATCTGGAGGAGTAGAGAGTGAGATAAATCTGGAGAATTCCAGAGAGAGAGGCGGTGCTTTTTTTTTTCTCACACTCCCCCTCACCGACTACTCTCTCTTAGCATGGACATTGTGATCATACCAAGTTGCCTTCAAAACTCTTCAAATTTTACAGCTCCAAGACCTTTGGTGAAGATGTCTGCAACTTGATCATTTGTTTTGGCATATTCCATCTTTATCTCCCCTTGTAATACTTTTTCCTGTAGGAAATGATAGTGCACTTCTATATGCTTGGTCCTTGCATGGAAAACTGGATTCTCTGCATGTCACGATCTCCAGCAAAGTCAACATCGCAATGGCCTACAATTTCACATGATGCTTCTTTCTTATACAGAAGCCCAAAATCAAATGTACCCTTACATACCTTAGTATGCACCTGACTGCATCTAAGTGGAGCTTTCGTGACTTCTCCATGAATCAGCTTGCTACTCCCACTGCAAAGGCAATATCAAGCCGTGTTATGGTTAGGTAAATAAGGCTACCCACCAATTGCCTGTACAAAGTTGAGTCTTCCAATTCTCGTCCTTCAATTGCACATAACTTTACATTTCCATCAATTAGAGTAGATATAGGTTTGCAATCAAGCATCCCGAACTTGTCCAGGAGGTCTCATGCATATTTTTGCTAACATAGGAATAATCCTTCATTTGTCTTCTCAATCTTGAGTCCCAGGAAATGTTTTAATTCTCCAAGCTCTTTCATTTGAAACCGTACTGAGAGGTTGGTTCTGATTTGGCATATCTCCTCTTCATTATCTCCAGTGACGATTAGATCATCCACGTAGATTAGTACTATTGCAAGCTTGCCATCTTCTGCCTTCATAAACAAGCTCGAGTCCGCTGGGGCTACAAAGTAACCACTTTGTACCAAAAATTCATCAATATTCCCGTAACATGCTCTCAAGTCTTGTTTTAAGCCATAGAGGGCTTTCTTTAACTTACAAACATAATCTGGATGAATCTTACTTATGAAACCATCTGGCTGCTCCATGTATATACCTCGATCTAGTTCTCCATGTAAGAAGGCATTCTTCACATCCATTTGCCATAATTTCCATGACTTGCTTGCTGCAAGTGCTAGTAAGACTCGAACTGTATTGATCTTTGCTACTAGACTAAAGGTCTCATCATAATCTAGGCCATAATTTTGAGAGAATCCTCAAGCAACTAGTCATGCCTTATATCTTTCTATCAACCCATTTGGTCGAGTTTTAAGTTTATAAACCCATTTGCAAGATATAGGACGTACCTCTTTAGGTCTCGGCACTAAGTCCCTTGTTTCGTTCTTTCTTAGTCCTTGTATCTCTTCCTCCATAGCTTTCCTCCATTCCACGCCTTGCGAGGCTTCCTCATATGTGGACGGCTCAACTACTCTGACATCTTCGGTCAACGCCGCATTTGCATATTTGGGATTTGGTCTTCTTTGTCTTGTTGATCTCTTAACTTGAGGTTCCCGTTCTTCAAGTTCTTTCATCTGACTTGGTCGAAGCTCTTTTGTAGTTCTCAGATGTACACCAATTCGCCGTGGTCTCTTTGATTTTTCTGGTGACTATGCTCTAACTTCATTTCTTCCAATTACATTATCATTTCCTTCTTCAATTGGCTGGCCCTTATCAATCTCGTCATTTTCTACCATTCCTTCACGAATCTCTTCTTCAACTTGTTTTGAATTAGGTTGTGATGTCCACCAAGATGATAGTTCATCGAACACCACATTTCTGGAAGTGTAACACCTCCCTGTTGTAGGGTCACACCACTTCCATCCTTTTCTTTGATCATCGTAGCCCACGAATATGTAGCGAACTACCTTTTTATCGAACTTGTTGCGAAGATGATCTGGCATGAATGCATAACATACACACCCAAATATTCTAAAGTGACTTACCATGGGCTTGCCATTCCACAACTTCTCATAAGGTGACATAAAGCCAAGCTTTTCTTGAGGTAGTTTGTTGATCACGTGCGCTACCGTCTTCATACACTCAGCTCAAAACTTGGGTGGAACATTCTTTGCATGCAACATACTCTAGCATGTCTTCACCAAATGTTGATTCTTTCTTTTAGCAACTCCATTTTGTTGGGGCGTATTTGGGCAAGTAAATTGTCGACGTATCTTCCATTCTTGAAGAAATTTTGTAAAGTCATCTAACTTATATTCTCCCCCATTATCCATGCGAATGCATAGTATTTTCTTGCCTACTTCATATTCTACTTTTGCTTTAAACTCCTTAAATTTGTTTAATGCCTCGGATTTTTCTTTCATGAAGTCGACCCAGACGTACTTGGAGAAATCATTGATGAATGTTATCATGTACTTTGATCCTCTGATCGACGGTTGCTTCACTAGTCCAAATACATCTGAGTGGATAAGCTCGAGAGGCATCCTAGCTCTGAATGCGGACTCCTCGTATAGAAGCTGATGTGCCTTCCCATACTGGCATCCGGCGCAGATGACGTCTTCTTGGACTTCCAAGTGGGGGAGACCTTTTAGCATACCTTTCTTCATCATCACCTTTAATTTATGGTAGCTCACGTGCCCAAGCCGTGCATGCCACAAATCGGGTGTTTCACTCTTTCGAGCTTTGTTCACGTATGCCGTCTGAGCTGACATCACATAGAAAAACTCTAATCAACGCCCTTCCATGATTGGTATACCAGTAGATTTCAAATTGTTGTACACCCTAATGTCTCTAGGACCGAACACCACATAATTGCCTAAGTCTGTAAGTTGTGCCACAGACAATAGATTCTTCTTCATTCCTGGCACATGGTACACATTTTTCAGTTCGACTTGATGCAAACTGAATCAAGATGTTATCATTGTTTGGCCAACATGGGTAATCGACAACCTTGAGTTGTCTACGGTGACAACTACTCGTCCACCTTTGTACTCACACATGTTTGATAGCTTGCCTTGATCTCCGGTCATGTGATTTGAACACCCCGAGTCAACTATCCAATCTTCATCATAATCAATCAATTTATCACTTACCGTGATAAGGGCCATCACATCTTCTAACTCTATGATGGAGGAGCTTGCAAGCTCTTCTTGTTCCTCCACTGCAAAGGATGCTTGGAAATCCCACTCTTCTTCGCTATCATTTTCCTTAGATGCCGCAACGTTTCCTTCAACTCTTTTGAATCGACAATCCCTGGCAAAGTGACCTACTTTGCCACACGTGTAACAACGCCCATTACACCTTCTATTCTTCTTTTCTTCATTGTCGTCCTTATTGTAGTCTCAACAAGCTCCCCCTAGCTGAGGTCCAGTTCCTTCTATTCCCTTTTGCCATTCTCCATGACTTTTTCCATGGTTTGCCATCTCTTGCACCTGCTCTATTTCTATTCTAGCCCTTGAACCCTCTTTTGTTACTGAAGAGGGCACTTTCATCCTCCTTAATTGTGACCTTAGAAATTTGTTTATCTAAGGCTTCTTGGTTGGCCAATATATTCTCCAACTCTGTTAGAGTTGGCTCATTTGCCCATCCACGGGTGGCTGTAACAATACCATTATATTCCGGCCTTAACCTGTGAATTATTATTCTTCTCATTCTTGTCTCGAGATGACATTCTCGGGATCTAATTTTAAAATTTCTTTGCAAATAGATTTAACTTTAGAAAAGTATTGACTCACTGTCATACTTTGTTGCGAGATTGAGAGGAGCTCGTTCTCCAGGCATTGTAACTTGGCATCGTTTGTCCTCGCAAACAACGTCGCCAAGTTATCCCAGGCCTCCTTCGGGGTCGTCGCACTCTTTATGTGTTGCAATAATTCATCTTCAACAGTCACGGCAAGAATGTAAAGAGCCTTACCTGATTTTATATTCCATTTTCTTAATTCGCTATCATTCGTGGGTGGGGTGGTGTTGCTCCCGCCAACAATATCCCACAAATCTTGACCTAGCAAGTAATATTATATGCGGGTACTCCAATTATTATAATTTGAGTTATTGAGCTTCTTGATGCCACTTACTGAACTCGAGAAATCCGCCATCGTGACTTGAGTATAATGCCCCGCACTATACCAAGTAAAATGGTCCCAGACCAACCGACTTCACAATCCCAGATTGTGCATTGGCAGAACTCCGACGTCCTTTGCTTCTTCACTCCTTGGCTCGACAATCCCTGATTGCCTACTCACATAAAATGGTCCCCGACCACTGTCTTTGCACGGCCTTCAACAACCTGCTCCGATACCAATTGTAGAGAAGCAAGTGGATGTACAAGTAAAATAATTACTCTTTTTATAAATAATATTACAAACTCTCTATACTATCACTACTCACTTTACTTGCTCACCCACTCACTTTACAAACCACACACGAACACAACTCTACACACACCCACTCAATCTCCATCACCCTACACTTACACTACACAAGACCCCTATACACACCCACACACCTCACGTACGCACTCCACACACTTCACACACAAGACTCTTTACCACGCTACTCTCCATGGACAAGAGCCCTATTTATAGGGCGTAAGGTCGGTCAATGAACCGCCTTCCACACTCTTCCTATTTTTATTTTATTACAACTTTCTGGTTATGTGTCAGCAATTGCAGCTGAGGAATTCTCTAGAGAGAAAAAACCGGAGGAGTAGAGAGTGAGAGAAATCTGGAGAATTATAGAGAGAGAGAGGCGGTGCTTTTTTTTTTTCTTGACAAGATCATCCTGATCTTGCTAAAATAGGAGATCCGGCTTGGTTGTGCAATAGTTGTATTTACCAAATCAATGACTATAACCCATTGTATTGTCCTCTATTAAAGGAAAATGAATCCTCCTTCAAAAGTGCAGCAAGCCCATCTAGTTTGTTGGATATGGCTTTTCGATGACTACAACTGATTGCCAATCTCGGTGCCTTAGTAGGTGGACTATTTTCTATGTTGATAGCTCCCTCAATGTCCATGGGGATCCCTATGTGGAGAATTTCCTTCTAGTTGGTTGAACTTATGCAATTCTAGTCCGCTCCCTAGCCAGAGATCCACATTTTGCTGATGGCCATGCCAAGGTTACTGGGCAAACTTAAAAAAAATCGTTCTATTCACAATTGAAAGACTCACTTCAAGAAGCAAAATTGGTCATAAAGATTCCATCATTCCATAACGGGTTTATTCCCCTAGTCAGCTTTGTCATTTGCGATAATGTGGTTAGAGCTTGTTGGGTTCTCACATAATAAAACTACATTTCTCAGAGCACTCTTTGTGATTGCCGGTTCCCTTGGGGGACTTTTTGGAGGTAGGGAGATTTTCTTTCCAGACGTCTACCAAACTTTGGAAGAATAATTTTGGCACAGATAAGCTTAGCATCAGTTGTCCCACTCGCAGCAATACTTTTGCTATCTCTTCCAAATGATTCATCCACTGCGTTTGTCCATGGCTTAGTTTTGTTCATTGTGGGCTTCTACATATCATGGAACGCTCCAGCAACAAACAAATTAAGTTCCAAATCAGTCTTCTTCTTTCTTTTACATAAGTTACAGAGCACAGAACTGCCTAACTATTTGATTGAATTTATATAGAAATATTATATAAATGCAGTAGGTTATCATTTCATACCTGAATTTCTCGAGAGATGCTTAAAGCACAGGTGTTAATTGATTTGTCTTTTGAGAGGATGCAGGCAATGCTCTTACAATTTAAAGGAACAAGAGGACTGGGCAGCATTGGAAGTTTGTTTTAGTTTTATTGCTCGGAATTTAGAAACTTGTATTTCAGTTTATGTAATAGTCTGAAAGAATTCAATGCTGCTTTATCATCATACATTGAAACAGCATTATGAATATCTAATTTCTAAAAATTTTGGAAGGTGAGCGGTGTGTATTCAATTAGGGGTGAGTATCGGTCTAGGGTCAACCCTGAATCGACCCTGGACCAACCCAACCCTGCCGGTCATGGTCCGGTTCCCAGGGAGAGTGAGTCGGTCCTTGGTCCTAAAATTCATGGACCAGCATTGTGCAAGTTCATTCCCAGTCTTGAGAGTTCCGGGTTGGTCCAACCCAAACCAACCTTATGTGACATCTCAGATTTTTAGTCCTGTTTTCTATTGAATAAATCGGACATTTCATCAACACGCCTATAGGGCTGTTCTCAGAGCTAATCACTCTCGAGATAACTAGATTATCTAAGGAAGATCGGTTCGACTGAGATAGACCTGAGAATTCGACTAGGAATCGACTTCTCGACCATGCTCATCTTTAGAGGCTATTGCGGCATAGTATAAAATCGATTTGAAATTAGAGATAAATTGGTTCGATTGAGATGTGTGGCTAATCGTGGGTGACACCATTAAATTGGAAAATTCTCTTCGACTAGCACTTGACTGATTTTTCTATCGTTTTGGTACCATGTATCCGTATTTGAATCCTCCAGATTTTCACGACAACCGAGAGTCGTCAATGTGTCGAGTGGATTCATTTTGGCTCAAAGAAAATCGACCATAGGTCATTTGCACTAAAAATTTCTGAAAACTACCCGGTAGTCTAAGTTACGCTAAAAACGCGCCTGAGTGAAATTAACCACGAATTTGAATCTGATTTCAGAAATTGAAAATTTTGTCATGTCACAATAAATTCTAGGAGCATCGACTCAGTCTCAGAAGATTTTTCTGCAATCCAAGACTTTTTGGGAAAAAGTCGGCATAGGATCGTTTTTGTTCAGAAAAAAGTCGGGATCGCACGATTAAAATTCAAGATGGATCAAATGGGTGAGGAAAAATGCCGAGATGACTAATGTTACATCAATTGAATTTATTGAGGCCGATTTATGACGAAACAAGTAGGAACAAGTGTCAAATTGGAGGAAATGGCAAGCAAATTCATAGCTCCCCCCATGCCTAGCCAAAATAGACCATTTCAAGGGTTCTTGGGTATGCTTTGGTGGCTCATTGACAGCCAAGGAGCAGCTGGTGGCCATGGATGGTCAAAGGGGACAAAGACTAGGAATATGAAGGCATGTGGAGCCTTTGTCTCCCTCTCTTCCTCCACAAGCCAACCGACCACCTCTCTTGCCTTCCTCCCCTCCATTTCCGCACACCAGCAATAGCTAAGGAAGCCACCGGAGCCGCTGAAGCAGTCCACACTGTTGCACGCAGCCACCATTGCCGTGTCCGTGCGCCACCGCCACGAGCATCGTCCGCGCCCGTTCGCCTCGTTGCGTCCAGCCATCGCCGTTCTAGCCTCTGTCCGTGCGTCCAAGGGTGTTGTCTAGCTGTAACAGCCACTGCCGGAGCTCCCTTCACCTTCGGTTTGCCCTTGTTTGGACTCGAGACCACCCCCGTTACCTTTCCCGATGCCTTACCGCCCTTAACTAGCTTGTTTCCCCCTGTTTTGCAGCTCAAAACAGAAGCTAATTTTGTGGGTATTGCAACAGCTTCAAGGCTTGTTTTGAGGTTGATTCCGACCCCGAAAGATTGGCCCGCTTTGAGAAGAATCGACCCTAGCGAGGTTCCCGTCAATTTGAACCAACCCGCTCGTTAAACAAGTGAGTTATGCTCATTAAATCCCGCTTAGTAGACTAATGATGTTTATGGATTGTTTAGATTTAATTAAGTGTGATTAGGTGGATAGATTAGAATATAGTAATTAAATTAGTGCCTTATCAATGCATGTTAGGCAAATGGTTAGTGACATTAGTAAGTAGACTCATGTTATTATTTATTGAACGAGTCTAAGAAATTTTTAAGGTCCATTTCGGTGTCCAATTAGGCATTACGGGTCTAAATTGGATTTATTGCATTTATTTAATATTTTCGTAATTAATTAATTATTTATTTATTTATTTTCCGAAAATTAGGCTGGAATAACCGACAACCAGAATTTTATGCTGATTATTGTGGTGTAGTCTTTTTATTTATTTGAGCTGTAATTTGTGCTGAATTAATTTAATTGTGTTTTTAGGATTTTATTCCTAAATTAATCAATTTTGGTAATTAATTGGAAATTAACCGAGCGTTAGTTTATAACGCTAAAAATATTTTGGTAGACCATATAAATGGTGGGATTTTCAAGAATGAAAATACTGTATTTTGGCTAAAGCCGACCGTGTACTCACGGCTATTTTTATCGGGTATGATAAAAATAATGAATTATTATATGATAAAAATGGTATACTATCTTAGCCCGAGAGCCCTAATCTATCAGCTTTGGGCGAGTATATAAATAGTATATCATAGTATCAGCTTTGGGTGAGCAACGTATTATTAGCTTTGGGCGAACATATATAGTATACTCTAATGGCCTGAGGGCCCTAATCAATCAATTTTGGGCGAGCATATATACAATATATTATATTATCAGTTTTGGGTGAGTTATACTATCTATTTTCAGCTTTGGGTGAGCAGTCCTAGACTAAGGTCAGACTTTATAGATCATGGTATCGCCATTATCATGACGGGCGAAGGGAGGGTTCTGTGCCGGAATTTGATGTACCTCGGTTCATTCGGGAAACTGCTTTTGGAAAGGGTATAGCAGACCATAAAAATGAATCGGTGGTGGATGCAAAGGATCCTAATCTTGAGGATGACTCTGACTCTCCAATGTACTAAGCTAAAAGCGCTAACTGGAGTTATGAAGAAGGAGAGATGGTTGAACATGATGAGGAATGGGAGGAAGAGCCTGGAGGAGAACCAGAAGAGGAACTGGAAGAAGAACTTGAAGAGGAGTCGGAGGAGGACCTCGAGGATGATCCGGAGTATGATCCTGATGAGGATTGAGACCCCACTCCTGTTGAATGACTTGTTTTCGTTGAACCTGTTTGAGTAGAAACCGACTTTCTAGTGTGGCTTGTATATGTATATATATGATTGAATTGTTATATATGTATATAAGTGGGTTAGTTTTCAAGTTTGAGTTTTTAGTCCTACTTTTCTATTCCATTGTTCTATTGTCTGGGGATTTTTATATTTGCTTTCGCATACGTATTAAAATGAAAGAGTTGGTGATGCGTTTTGGGACGTCGCTATTAATTGACCAGGTGAAAGATGGGTGCGTGTTGAGGATCGGGCATGACACCCGACTATATATATAATATTATTTATAATTTTTTATATAGAAAAAACCTTAAAATAAACAACGTCAACAATATTAAATAGCTCTTTAGTGAGGAGTTCAAGTAATTTTACATTATTCTTTAATAACTTAGGTTTTTAAAGTTTTTTACAGCATCAATAGTTATAATTTACAAATGAGGAAAATGTTTTTGTGAGAAGTCCTCACGGCGTCCAAAAAGGCACATTATGGTATCCTCCTTTAATCTTCATTCTCTTTTGTCTTATTTGTCCTCTTAGTCTTCAATTTGCTAAAATTGAAACAACTTCTCTGCCGGCCACTCGACACTCGCCTCGACACTCGCTTTGGGTCACTCGTGTCGCTCGCCACTCAATGCTCGCTTGGCTTGTTGCTCCCCACTCGACATTCGATGCACATTCTGTTTGACACTCACCCTACTTGACCCTCACCGCTTGCCTTTTTTAGCTGACCTTACTCATCATCAAACCCATTTGGTCGGTACGGTTATTGGTTGCCCGTTCAAGGAGTACAAAAAATGAAATAAAAAATTATTGGTTAGTCATGAGTTGACTTTGAAATCGGACCAAACTCATTAGGTCAGTCCAGTCTCCAATCACTTTTTTAAGGAATACAAAAAATGAAATAAAAAATTATCAGTTGGTCTCGGATTGACCCTGGAACCGGACCGAACCTATTGGGTTAGTCCGGTCCTCGGTCCCAAGCTCAATAGGGTTGATCCTCGATCCCAAAAATTGAGGACCATCACTGTGCAGGTTGGTCCTAGGGTTAGGGGGTGGACCGGCCCAACCCGGACCATGCTTACCCCTATATTCAATTGTTACATTACTTCCTGAAGATTGCAAAATCAATATTGACTCCGGTCTTTTCATTGCAGTCCTATTTTTGCATAAATAGTTCCTAAGGAATCCCGAACAAGTGTCTATGCCCTGGACCGATCGTTTGAGGCCATACTATCATCATTTGCTCCTCCTATAGTTGGAATACTAGCTCAGAATGTGTATGGTTACAAAGAACTTCCCAGAGGATCTACTGAACCGCAGGAGATCGAGACTGATAGAGAGAATGCAGCCTCGCTGGCCAGGGCACTGTACATAGCTATAGGCATTCCCGTGTCTCTCTGCTGTGTCATCTACTTGTTCCTCTACTGCACATACCCACGAGATAGAGAGCGGGCTCGGATGGAGGCTCTAATAGAATCAGAGATGCAACAGTTAAACTTGGATGACATGTCCCCCAGTGGAGTTGGTACCGGTGATCTGGTTGACGGACCAGACATTTATGGTAGGGAGAGGAGCGTCATCGATGTTCATTACGAGGGGGAGGATTCCACTGATATTGAGGATGGTGACGAAAAGATGTTGCTTTACCGTCAATTGACGTTCTCTAATCTGGGCAAGTAGTCACACAACGCAGCTAGCTGAAGCCAGTATCATTTTTGAAATTGAAAATCTTCAATGCGGAACTTCATGGAGGTAGGAAAGGTTTTTCATAGGTATACTCATATGAAACTTCTGTAGCTACAATCGACAAGCAGAGACCTTGCAAGAGTTTTGTTTTGTACAGAGGGAGAGGTTAGTGTAGAGATTAGAGTAGCTACATTTAATGAATTTGTGGATGTGAACTGTGCACTTTAGCAGCTATGCAACCGCAGCCAAATGGACGGCTGATTTCTTTCGACAGTCGTGCATCATCATTTATAAGGAAAGAACCGTTCCGTTGTTCTTCAACAACTTGAAAATGACGGGACAGCGAAAATGTATTTCAAAGTGAGAAGTCCTTTCTCAAAGAGTCAAGTTTGAGAACCCAAAAGCAAAGACACTGCAGGAGCAATGAATCTGTCTTTCAATTCATCCATGAACCGTCGAACCAGGCGGTATTTGCAAATCAATAAATTAAGAGGGCAACCTTTACCATATCATCCTATGTTTTAAACAATAAGAAGTGGACTGTTTTGTTTGCTCCATTTATTCAAAGTAATCGATGAACCCGCATCCAGAATCTCAGCTGGGTTTGGAAGCGGAGATCATGACGAATCGCTTGTTCCTCACAAATTTAACACCGATCAGCCCACAGGTTCTGCAAAGACCTTCTAGCTCGCCTTCAGATAGGAATATGTGGCTGCCACTTAGTTGAGTTGAAATCTGCACCGAGAGAGACGAAAATGATGATTTGGCATTGATTGGCTCGACAAATGCCATTGTATTCCCCAAGACAAAGGAAGCATGCGTGTCCCATTCTATAGATCAAGATGTCGAAAATTTAGTCCTTTGGTTTCGTGAGAAATGGATGGAAACAAAACCCAGCCTTCTGCTCCGACAAATAGTGTCGAACTGTGCATAACAGTAGAGAAAACCTGTACTTTTAGAGATGCAGAGCTGAACAGAGGGACAGGACATGAGCCAAAACCAAGTACCTGGCTTAAAGGCCTCAGAAGAGGAAACAATGCAAAAGGACCATCAAGCAACATTATAGTTGCGACCAAAACTCCGCCTGGCCGTAAAACTCGACTGATTTCAGCAATCTGAGAAAGAACCACCGCGTAATGAAATGTGAGCATATGACAAAGAACTATGAGATTTTAAACCAAGTGATGCTTCCAAAGTTAGGATCAGTGAAGTGCATCCAGTGAATAAAGCTTCCCTCCTAAAAAGTTCTACTTATGTGCGCGGCAAACATTAATTGTTGCCAAATTTGAAGAAACTGGAGCCATGCCTTTTTGACAATTTTATGCTAAGTTTGGAATTAAGCATGCAGAACAAGACCGATGTTATATATATTCACCGTTTATATTGATCTAGACAACTCATGGGGAACAGAAACCGTAAAGAACCAAAGTACTCACTGCCGTTGATGGCGAAGGCCAACAATGTAAAGCAGCACCAGCATGCACAGCATCAATAGAACTTGAAGCAAAAGGAAGTCTAGAGATGTCGGCTCTGACCAATGCCAAGTTCCTACAAGCAGAAAGCTTAGTCAGAACTGGCTCGCTTAGGGTAACTCATCAAGACAATAACAATCTAAGAGAAATTTCCTAACAACACAGCAACAAAAGATACAAGTGTCGATCGTTATTTGAGCAGAGTAAGGGTCGGTTTCCTCACTCTTCTGGAAAATTCTCCTACTGTTGAATGAACTCGTAACACTGCTTCAACATATTTTCGGAGTAGTCCAGAGCAATAACGCGAGAGAACAGTCCACTCTTGGCAAATAGTCTTGCAAACAGACTGCTCCCGCAACTTGCGTCGACAATTTTTCCTCCCAATACTGGCTTGAGGAATCCCATAGTCAATTCAAACTGCAGTCAAATTCTCATGGTCAGTAGCTCCACACGAAGGGAACAGAGAGGGGCACTGCACGCATTAGATACCTAGCTCCAGCCTAAGTTCAACGACGTCGAGTCGAATGTGCATTTGTTTGATGACTTAGATATCTTTTTAACAATTTTTCCTGGTCGATAACCACTTTTCTCTAAGAAAACCATTTCCTGGATGGCTATGATCTAGACCCGTCAAATGGGTGGGTCGGGTCGGGTCGGGTTCGGTCGGAAATGGGTCAATCCATATTTGACCCATTTAACCCGTTTTGATCCATATTCATGTAGTATAAATCAAGTGACGCACACCCGACTTGACCTATACCCAACCCATAGTCGACCCAACCCGTATTACTAAAATCTATTAATATTTTAGGAAAACCCACCTCTACTATATGTTAATTGGATTAAAACTTCAAATTAAATTGAAATATTTATAAAGAATTAGACCATGCACATGCTTCTCTTATTTGAAGTGAACATGCTATTGAATAATTAAAAACTGTAACGAAATTTTTTTAACTAAACCTAAAAAAACTCATTTTTATGATTTTTTTAATAAAAAAAAAAAGGTATTGTTAAAATATTTTTATGCAATACAATTTTTTAACAATTTCTATGCAATTCAAATTTAATGGGAAATTTTTATAATTCTTTTTAAAATATTTTTAAAAAATCGGATTTTTATTATTTTACAATATAATTTTAATTTTTATTTTTAAAATATAATTTTTATTTTAAAATATAATTTTTAATTATTTTTAAAAATATAAATTATTTTTTAAAATATAATTTTTAATTTTTAATTATTTTTTTCTTTTTCTCTTTTCTTTTTCTTTTCCTTCGGCCGGCCATCGGCCATGACGACGGTCGGCAATCGACCACGGGTGAGATCGAGTCTTGCCGGTCGTCGGCGAGGCCGAGGCTTCACCGACGTCGAGCGAGGCTCGATCTCGCCCGATGCTAGCGAGCTTAAGTCTCGCCGATTCAGCAAGGTTGAGGCTCGCGGTGTCGGGTGAGGCTCGATCTCACCGATCCGCCGAGGCCGAGGCCCCTCCCGACGTCGGCAAGCTCGAGTCTCGCCGGATTCAAGCAAGGCCGAGGCTCCGCCGGCGTCGGGCGAGGCTCGATCTCGTCGATATGCCAAGGCCGAGGCCCCGCTCGACGTCGGCGAGCTCGAGTCTCGCCAAATCCGGCGATGCCGAGGCTCCACCAAAGATCGGGCAAGGCTCAATCTTGTTGATCCGTCGAGGTCGAGGCCTCGCCCGACACCGGCGAGCTCGAGTCTCGCCGGATCCGGTGAGGTTTGAGCCTCACCGGTCGTTGGCAAGGCCAAGCCTCATCCGATCTAGCGAGAC
The DNA here is from genome assembly GCA_014182375.1 of Eucalyptus virginea. Taxonomy (NCBI): domain Eukaryota; kingdom Viridiplantae; phylum Streptophyta; class Magnoliopsida; order Myrtales; family Myrtaceae; genus Eucalyptus; species Eucalyptus virginea. Next base: position 5,395,791 of record CM024519.1, on the reverse strand, counting down.
TTGAGCTCGCCGGCGTCGGGCGGGGGCTTAATCACGCCGATCGGTGAGGCTAAGGCCCTACCCGACGCCGGGCGAGCTCGAGTCTCGCCAGATCCGGCGAGGCTCGAGCCTTGGCACTCATCAGCGACCTCGAACTCGTGTGCTGGCGAGCTCGAGCCTCGCCTGGCTTGTCGCCAACTGGTGGCCAGCGGTCACCCTACCGGCTACCGACTAAGGAAGGAAGAAAAAGAAAGAAAAAAGAAAAGAAAAGAAAATTAAAATATGAAACTAATTATAATTTCGATTTAAAAAAAAAAACATTTTTATAAAGTTAAAGAGGGAAGGTCATAGGTTCAAAGTGGGTTTCCTAATAACCCATTCATACCCATTTCTTTTTGTGCTTTATTTTCCTAGACCCATTTTTAACCCATATTTAACTTTTACTTTACCTATAAATAACACATTTAACCTTACAATAGAACAGGTCTCGCAAGGCATTCATCATGACAGCAACACCCAAACCAGTTCTGTAACAAATGGCAGTGACAAGCATGTGTCAGGGCCCGAAAGTTAGCATGTCCAAGAGGTTTCCATGGCACGGGCGTGACACGATGATGACCCTCGGCTTATGTCCCCGAGACGTAGAGTATTCTCCTAGGGGTGGGAGATACTGTATTTGTACGCATAGGATATAAATGCGAATAATTGGTAGTTGGCATAAATGCCGGTAGTTGGTAGGTGGGGAGGTGCAATCTCCACCGTCTGATCTAAGGGAGATCTACGGATAAGGTTTGCCTTATACTTGTATATAAAGGGGTGTCCTCCCTCATTGTAATTCATTCACAAGTTATATGAAAACCAGACTTCTCTCTCTAAGAAGTTTCTCTCTCTACAAAGTCCCTTGTAAGTCGAGTGTTGAAAGGCTGCTTAGGGGTGAAACCTTAAGGCCGCATGGGTAATCCAAGGAGTGATCGAGAGCGAATCGATTGGCCCATGACAAGTGGTATCAGAGTTGATTTGTGATCCAAGCGCAAGTGCAATGGCTGATCCACGATCTGATGAGGCGTTGGTCCTGGGTGGTGACTGCGCTGATCGTGGGCGGAATGCCGAGAATGGCGATGCTAAGGGGAAGAAGACCCGTGGTGGTTCCAAGGAGCCGACGGGGGATCTTGCACAACGGATGGCGAAGCTAGAGTTGTTCGTCTCCGATGTCCAAGGATCGGTCGATGACCTGACCCAGACCGTGGACGGAGTTGACGCCGGAAGGGAAGAGCTGGTTGCGGAAGTGCAAGAGCTCAAGACCGGCATGGGAGAACTCCGCCACGAGTTGCTGGGGACCCTACAAGAGGAACTTGCACAACGGTACGAACCCTTGGAGGCCACGATGGCGGCCATGCGCACGGAAATAGCGGAGCTTACGGGTAAGCTCGCTGAAGCACAAACTGCACGCGTGAATGGGGTGATCACGATGCAAGGTCCACAAGTGGACACGCCAAAGCCGAAGGAATTCCAAGGCTCACAAGTGGCCAAGGACGTGGACAACTTTCTGTGGTACATGGAGCGATACTTCCAGGCCATGGGAATCAACGACGACCAAACCCGGGTAAACACTGCATCTATGTCCTTAGCAGATAGTACTTTGTTGTGGTAGCGTCGTCGGTCGGATGATAGGAGCAGGAATCCTATCGTGACCGGGGTGGTTTCGTCGAGGAGTTCCGACGGAACTACTTTCCCGCTTATGCGGAGGAGGAAGCTCGTGACGAGTTGAAGTGTCTCGAGCAGAAGGGTGGTGTGCACGACTACATCAAACGGTTCTCGGAGTTGCTACTTTAAATCCCCTCGATGAATGAAGTCGAAGCATTTCACCAGTTCATGGGCGGTCTCAAACCATGGACGAAACAAGAGTTGAAGCGATACAACGTGGGAGATCTCACCACGGCCATGACCGTAGCCGAGTCTCTCATGGAGTACAAGGTGTCGCCTTCCACATCTCGACTGGACACTCGTCCAAGGGACAAAGGCACTAGTGGGGGAGATCGGGGTAGATTCAACAATCGCCCGACTGGAGCTAGACCATCGAATGGTCCTCATCCTCACCGGGCTAATGCGGGGCCGAATGGAGGTGGGCAAAGGAAGGTACGCTCGTATAGTTGTTTCTTTTGCGACGGTCCGCACATGGCGTGGGATTGCCCGAACAAGGCCAAGCTGGCTGCTCTTTGCAAAGAGGACGAGCCTAGGGAGGAAGCACGGTTGGGATCGCTGCGACTCCTTAGCACGATCAAAGCCAAGAAGGCGAAGGAGCCTAAAGGCTTAATGTTCGCGGACGTGAAGATCGGAGTGACCACAGTGAGTGCGCTCGTGGACACGGGAGCATCCGACATCTTCATCTCAGAGGAAAACCGCGAAGAAACTTAACATACGGGTTGAGAAGGGAGCCGGTTGACTCAAGACCGTGAATTCGAGGGAAGTCCCTGCGATCGGTGTTGCGAGGGACGTGGAGCTGCAGCTCGGGTCATGGAGAGGCAAAGAAAATCTAGAGGTAATTCCACTTGACGACTACGATATTGTCATTGGAATAAAATTCCTAGATAGAATCCATGCGGTTATAGTTCCTTTTGCCGAATGCATATGCGTGTTGGACAAGAGTAGTCAATTCGTGATTCCAGTCTATCGGGAGTCGGATCGTGATCGGAAGATGATCTCGGCCATGCAACTCACCAAAGGAGCAAGGAGGGGCGAAGTGAACTTCCTGGTAACCTTGAAGGTTGAGGAGGACAAGGGTGAAGGGAAGGAAGTCCCGACGGAAGCAACCCGAATCCTCAACTCGTTCAAAGATGTTATGCCTTCGGAGCTGCCGAAGGAGCTACCACCCAAGAGAGAGGTGGATCACCGGATCGAGCTAGTGCCTGATGCTCGACCGCCTGCCACGGCGCCTTACCGTATGGCGCCACCCGAATTGGAAGAGTTAAGGAGGCAACTCAAGGAGCTGCTCGATGCGGGCTACATACGGCCGTCTAAAGCCCCATTTGGTGCGCCAATCTTATTTCAGAAGAAGCACGATCGGTCACTCCGGATGTGCATCGACTACCGAGTGCTGAACAAGCTGATAGTGAAGAACAAGTACCCAATCCCACTCATTGCGGACCTATTCGATCAACTTGGTGGAGCTCAGTGGTTTACCAAGCTAGATCTCCGATCGGGCTACTATCAAGTTTGTATCGCCAAAGGAGATGCGCCGAAGACCGCATGTGTGACGCGGTATGGATCTTACGAGTTCCTCGTGATGCCGTTCGGCTTGACGAACGCTCCGGCCACATTCTGCACGCTTATGAACAAGGTACTCCACCCTTTCCTAGATAGGTTTGTAGTGGTTTACCTAGATGATATTGTGGTATATAGTCGGACGCTCGAAGAGCATACCGAGCATCTAAGACAGGTCTTCCAAGTCTTGCGCGAGAACAAGCTGTATGTTAAGCGCGAGAAGTGTGCCTTCGCCCAAGAAGAAGTTCCGTTCTTAGGGCACATCGTCGGGGGTGGACGTGTGCAGATGGACAAGGCGAAGATTCAATCGATCGTTGAATGGGAGCCGTCGACAAAGGTACCTGCGTTGAGGTCATTCCTGGGCCTCACCAACTACTACTGACGATTCGTCCGGAGCTACTCAAGTATCACCGTGCCACTCACGGACCTGCTAAAGAAGGAGAAAGCATGGGAGTGGACGGATCGATGCCAAAGAGCCTTCGACCGATTGAAGACTACCATGACCGAAGAGCCGGTGTTGGCGTTGCCCGACCACACCAAACCCTACGAGGTAGAGACGGACGCATCGGATTATGCAATCGGTGGCGTTCTTATGCAGGATGGACATCCGGTGGCGTTCGAGTCCCGAAAGATGAACGACACCGAGCGTCGATACACCGTCCAAGAGAAGGAGATGACCGCGGTGGTGCACTGCCTTCGGACGTGGAGACACTACATCCTGGGATCGAAGTTCGTCATGAAGACGGACAACGTAGCCACGAGTTACTTCCAGACCCAAAAGAAGTTGAGTCCGAAACAAGCTCGATGGCAGGATTTTCTGGCGGAGTTCGACTACGCGTTGGAGTACAAGCCGGGGAAGGCCAACTCCGTGGTAGACGCGTTGAGTCGGAAGTCGGAGCTGATGAGTCACACCATGAGTCGACCGAGCTGTCTTTGGGTCGACCGCATCAAAGAAGGGCTGGAGCATGATCTAAGAGCCCAAGCTCTCATCGGGTATGCCAAAGAAGGTAAGACTCGACAATTCTGGTGTGAGGGCGAACTCCTCTACACCAAGGGAAGGCGCTTATATGTGCCTTTCTATGGGAAGATAAGGAAAGAGATCTTGCGCGAGTGCCACGACTTGAAGTGGGCGGGTCATCCAGGGATCCACCACACGCTGGCCCTTCTTGAAGATCGTTATTACTGGCCACAAATGCGGGACGACGTGGAGGCGTATGTGAAGACTTGTTTGGTATGCCAACAGGACAAGCTGGAACAACGGTCGTCGCCGAGTTTGCTGGAGCCACTTCCCGCCCGACTCGTCCATGGGAAAGCATTTCCATGGACTTCATCGTCAATCTACCGAAGTCCGAAGGGTGCCGGACTCTAATGGTGGTGGTTAACCGGTTCTCAAAGTATGCAACCTTTGTGCCTGCAACAAAGGATTGCCCGGCCGAGAAAGCAGTCAAGCTGTTCATGAAGCATGTGGTGAAGTACTGGGGAGTGCCACAAACGATCGTGAGCGATCAGGATCCCCGCTTCATGGGACGTTTATGGTCCGAGTTGTTCAAGCTGCTGGGGTCGGAGCTGAACATGTCAACGAGTTTGCATCCCTAAACCGACGATCAAACGGAGCGGGTCAATGCACTCTTGGAGATCTACCTCCGGCACTATGTGAGCACGACGCAAGCGAATTGGGCGAAGTTGATCGACGTAGCCCAGTTCTCCTACAACTTGCAACGGAGCGAGTCGACCGGCCAGAGTCCGTTCGAGGTTGCAACTCGGCAGCAACCGAACACCCCGAGCACGATTGCTTCGGGTTACCGGGGGAGTAGTCCACCTGCATACAAGTTCGCCAAGAACATGCAAGAAGAGGCGGACTTGGCACGGGCGTGTCTACACAAAGCCTCCAAGCGCACGAAGAAATGGGCGGATAAGAAGCGACGGCACGTGGAGTTCCAAGTTGGAGACCAAGTGTTGGCCAAGCTGCACGTGGTTCTTCGATATGAGGGGTTGATCCATCGCTATGAGGGGCCATTTTGAGTGCTACAACGGGTTGGGAATGTCGCATACAAACTGAAGCTACCACCAAAGCTCAAGGTACATCCGGTGTTCCATGTAAGTATGTTCAAACCTTTCCAAGTTGATGAGGAAGACCCGGATCGAGGAGAGTCACAACGAGCGCCGTTCGGGGCAAAGACCTCGTATGATCGAGAAGTCGAAATTTTTTTGGCGGATCGAGTCATACGAAAGAGATATTATGCGGCCAAGCGCGAGTATTTGATCCGATAGAAGGGTCTTCCGGAGAGCGAAGCCAGTTGGGAGCCCGAGGAGAGTCTTTGGCACTTGGCAGTTCAAGAAAGAGATTGAAGATTTTCATGCCGAAGATGCGACGAGGGCGTCGCCTGATTAGGTGGGGGAGAATGTCACGGCCCGAAAGTTAGCATGTCCAAGAGGTTTCCATGGCACGGGCGTGACACGATGATGACCCTCGGCTTATGTCCCCGAGACGTGGAGAATTCTCCTAGGGGCGGGAGATACTGTATTTGTACGCATACGATATAAATGCGAGTAGCTGGTAGTTGGCATAAATGCCGGTAGTTGGTAGATGGGGAGGTGCAATCTCCACCGTCTGATCTAAGGGAGATCTACGGATAGGGTTTGCCTTATACTTGTATATAAAGGGGTGTCCTCCCTCATTGTAATTCATTCACAAGTTATATGAAAACCAGAGCTTCTCTCTCTAAGAAGTTTCTCTCTCTACAAAGTCCCTTGTAAGTCGAGTGTTGAAAGGCTGCTTAGGGGTGAAACCTTAAGGCCGCACGGGTAATCCAAGGAGTGATCGAGAGCAAATCGATCGGCCCGTGACACATGCACGAAGCAATAGGAGGAAAAAAGAAAAGAGTCGAACTAACCTCTTTCTCTGGACCTGGAAAACCACCCCAAACTGAAAAACTTTGACGCCATCCCCTCTCATAGAGATACAATACCAACGGAGTCCTGATGCAAAAATTCAATCAGTGGCACATCACCCGAATGACCATGACTTATAAAAAAAACCCACCCAGATAATGCCACTGGAGGCGACATTGTGAATTTTTACCCAACGAATCGGTCGGCTCCAATAAATAACACTTCGCACCTGAAAAGCTCGGTAGAAAGGGCCATGGGTTCGCCATATTCCTTGGTTCCACTGGCCGCTGTCATATCAAAATGCGTTCCATTGCCCACATAGGTCTTCTTGCAGGTGCCACACTCCAAAGTAGACCCGGATGCAGCATCCCTGCAGCAGAATGACGACGGGATGATGAAAACAGCAAAAAGACATTCATGGGCCGAACCGTCTTATAATCTGCGCAACTTACACAGACAACACCAGATCGCCAGTGAATGTTAGCGGCTCATAACATATGGGACAAGCTAATACATTCTGGTTGCTGCCAAGTTTCTCCTTATCCACAGTAGCTTCCTACACAAATAAAGTCCGGTTTTTCAATCAACAGGAGGTAAGACAAAAGAATTAAAAAAAAAAAAAAAAAAAACTTTGAACAAACATGTCATCGACAATAAGTCAAATGCCCCTGTATGCAGTTTAACGACTAGAAAGAAAATCGCAAAGGACGCCGAAATTACTGTTCTCTTCTATCAGGACAGTACACAATTCAAAAGCCTTCCTCACGAAATTTTTCGGAGAAAAATCCAATCTTTTCAGCTCGACGAGCCCCGCCAGAGGCACACGAACAAGACGAGCCCGAGTTCATCGAGCAAGACCCCCACTCCGGCGGGCATTGCCCCATCCCACCAAGACCGCTCGACTACTACTCACTCAGTCGCCCGCTAGATTCACCGCTCCGATTCCGACTCCTCTCCTCGAGCAAAAAGAAAGTCCACGACACAATCACAAACACGTACCGGCGGCGACGGCGGCTGCTTAGTCTCGACGGAGGCCGAGGAGGAGGATGAGGAGGAGGAGGAGGAGGCCCTCACGTTCGGCGCGAGGAGCCGGCGCTGGAAGCTCGTCTCGCCGGGTTTCAGCGTGAACACGCTCGCCAAGCTGCCGCCGCAAATGGCGCTCGCCATGGAACTCTCTCTCTCTCTAGTGCACGCACGGGCGGGCAAACGGACAGGGACACGCACGAGGAGGGAGACGACGGCCGGCTTCCGACCAAGGCGGTGGAATCCGAGATATTTTATAAAGCAACGGAGGGCGGGTCGAAACGGAATCCTCCGGTCGGGGACGAGACTGCGAGCCACACATAGCAGCTCAGGTCTAAAGCAAGGGTATTGTTGCACGAGGCTTTGAGTTGATTGTTCTCGGAGTCTAAATCTCAGTATGATTAACTAATTAAGGTGATGTTAACTCCTACGAAGGAAAAAGTCTAAGTGACCTCCATAGTAGCTCTTTCTTTTTGATTGCCTAGGAAGTCATGTTGAGTAACTATATCTTCCAAAATTGAGGGCTACGTGGGTTAGGACCTTCTATAGCGGTGTTCATCAATGAGAGCTATGGAGCTTCCTGTATATCTGATGGTACTCTTTCACAAAGGGGAGGCCTGGTGAGAAAGAATATGGTCGTGACCTGAGGATACTTTCTCAAAACAATAAAAGTTTATTTACCTATCACGCAATGATCTTCCGGATAAGAAAGGAGAAAGAAAACCTCAACATTTTGCAAGTGTGGGCACCAGATATATTTCTATAATAGTTTTGTGCATATGAAGTTGCATATTCTCAGACATTTGATATGGCAAGCACTGTTGTTTATGTTCCAGCTATTAGAGACCTTTTACATACTCTCTTCTGGCAAAGATGTTATATGCCATTACCCACTGACGCTACGGTCCCCCTTTTTAAAAATATCTGTTTTGATTCTTACCATTGGAAGGATTTTATATTTAAAGGATGTAGCTTCATAGACTATGAAAAGATGTTTGAAGTCACTTGAAACTTCCATTCGATTGAAGGAAAGTTCCAAATATGTTCATGAATCAGCTGACTTGATCAATTATACTCAGCATTTGTTCAGGTGGCGGTATCAAGAGCTTTGAATGGCATTGGGCTTGCCATAGTAGCACCTGCAATCCAGTCCCTCGTGGCTGATTCGACAAACGGGGGTATGGCTTTTCGATGACTACAACTGACTGGCAACCTCGGTGCCTTAGTAGGGGGACTATTTTCTGTGTTGATAGCTCCCTCAACGTCCATGGGGATCCCTATGTGGAGAATTTCCTTCCAGTTGGTTGAACTTATGCAATTCTAGTCCGCTCCTTTGCCAGAGATCCACATTTTGCTAATGGCCATGCCAAGGTTACTGGGCAAACTTTAAAAAAAAAAATCGTTCTGCTCACAAGTGAAAGACTTACTTCAAGAAGCAAAATCGGTGATAAAGATTCCATCATTCCATAACGGGGTTTATTCCCCTGGTCAGCTTTGTCATTTGCGATAATGTGGTTGGAGCTTGTTGGGTTCTCACATAACAAAACTGCATTTCTCAGAGCACTCTTCGTGATTGCTGGTTCCCTTGGGGGACTTTTTGGAGGTAAAATGGGAGATTTTCTTTCCAAACGTCTACCAAACTCTGGAAGAATAATTTTGGCACTGATAAGCTCAGCATCAGCTGTCCCACTCGCAGCAATACTTTTGCTGTCTCTTCCAAATGATTCATCCACTGCGTTTGTCCATGGCTTAGTTTTGTTCATTGTGGGCTTCTGCATATCATGGAACGCTCCAACAACAAATAAGTTAAGTTCCAAATCAGTCTTCTTCTTTCTTGTACATAAGTTACTGAGCACAGAACTGCCTAACTATTTGATCGAATTTATATAGAAATATTATATAAATGCAGTAGGTTGTCATTTCATACCTGAATTTCTTGAGAGATGCTTAAAGCACAGGTGTTAACTGATTTGTCTTTTGAGAGGATGCAGGCAATGCTCTTACAATTTAAAGGAACAGTAGTGACTGGGCAGCATTGGAAGTTTGTTTTAGTTTTATTGCTCGGAATTTAGAAACTCGTGTTTCAGTTTATGTAATAGTCTGAAAGAATTCAATGATGCTTTATCATCATACATTGAAACAGCATTATGAATATCTAATTTCTAAAAATTTTGGAAGATGAGCAGTGTGTATTCAAATTCAATTGTTACATTACTTCCTGAAGATTGCAAAATCAATACTGACTCCGGTCTTTTCATTGTAGTCCTATTTTTGCAGAAATAGTCCCTGAGAAATCCCGAACAAGTGTCGATTGTCACGACCAATTTTTCGGGTGTGAACCACTTAGGGTTTGGCTAATGGATTATTAAGCCTAAACTTAACTCGGGCTCTCCCAAGTCCATACCAACTCGCGACTTAAGTTCAAGTTATTAACAGGCAATTGATTTTTCAATTAGGAGTCGCCACTAATCTATTTTTGGTGGGTCGATTAGAAACCCAAGTAAAGTAACGCGAGATTCACTTTACTCGGGTACGGGGACTTTGATTACGCTAGATTTCTCTAACGCCCTTTCGGTACCATTTCTTTTATTTTGAAAAAAAAAAAGTTTTGCGGGCGAAGGCTTGAATTGATTTTAAACTAGTTCCTAACATGTGTGGGGTGCTTTCATGCAGCGCAAACCACCAATTTAACACTCAAGAAAGTAATTAAATAATGCAGGACTTACTCAAAGCAACGAAAGCATCTGCAGTGTTAAATTAAAATCCACATCAACAACCCTAGAAATGGTTTCTAATTAACACGCAATTTCATTTTTGTTTTCACTTTTCAATGAGACTATAATCCATATGCAATACAATGCTTTTAATCTAATATGAAATGATATGGTATGACAACATGTCCTAAACTATATGAATAAAATTTTTATGATCTCTTAATGAACATGCAATTGTTAAATATGCAATCTAAATTAACCAGAATGACTTAATTTTAATGACGTGTGATGCAATGCAATGACGTACAAAATTATTTTAACTAAAATGACATGAAACATGCAATTTAATATGCGAGCTATGTGTCATGCGACATTTCTTAAATGACCTAACCTAATGACGGGCAATTTCTAATTAAATGAATCTAACAACGATCACTAAATCCTAGAAATTGCAACTAATTTATCCTAAGACAAATTTTAACTTTTTATGAAATGCAAAACATAACTATCTAGATTAAAATTCTATCTAGCTTATATTAAGGATCGGGTTAGACTAAATCCTAATTTAAATTAAGATATTGTCTTAACCTAGCAAGCTCTAACCTAGAATGCAAAAATCAATCTAAACTTAAAATGAAACATGCAATTTATTCTAATATGCCATGACGTGCAAAGAATGCTCTAACTCTACATGACATATGCACTTTTTTGTTTTTTCTTCTCTTTTTTTTTTTTTTTTCGAAATTAATAATTGCCAAATAATTAAACATGCAATTTAAACTAGTGAAACAAAAATCTAACATCCTAAATTTATGTTTTTGGTATTTTTATTTAAGAAATTGAAATAAAATCCCTATTCTAAATATGCGAGATAACAAGAGATATTCTAAAACCAACCTAATCCTAATTCAAATATTTTTTGGATTTTTCCTTTTATAAAAATAAGATTGACTCAACCAACATGACGGCAAATCAGATAAGATATAATCGATATCCACAAATTGGCGAAACCATATCCCGCATGAGATCGGGTTGGCCAATTTTTAAATAAATCGCGAATCGAATCTCGAATTTGGAGATCGGATTAGCGATTTTTCAAGTGCAAGGTGAGTCGATTTGGGCGCGAAAATCGGACTGTCAATCCCAAATTTCAGAGGTAATTTCATGTCATGAATTCTCAATCTTACATCAAAAGATAATTATACTAAAAACAAATAAAATAAAATAAAGAATAAAATAAGGCAAATAAATAAAATAATAAAAAAACTACCTAAAGTGATTTTGCTTTTGTTCTTTCTCCCCCTTTCACGGCTTGGCAGCTTCGTGGGGGTTCACCGGGAGTTGGGTGGCCGGCGTTCGGAACTCCGGCGAAGACCGACAACGGACAGATCGGCGGCGAGCAGTGGCGCCGCAAGGAGCAGCAGCGGGCAGCCTCACTCGGGCTCGGGCAAAGAGAGGAGCAGCTCGACTCGGGCTCGGGCAGAGGAGTCGGGTCGCTGGCAGGTCGCTGGCCAGAGTAGTACCGGCGAAAGCTGTAAGCAGAGACAAGACAGGGACAACAGCAGCGTCGTCGGAGCGGAAGGGCTGCGATCCGGCTCGGGTCAGGCTCCGGGGAATCGCTCCGCAGAGAAGGCGGACGGGAGCAGCGACGGCGAGAGGATTGCAGGTGGAGCGGAAGCGTGAGGACACCGGCAGCAGGCGAAGGCGGACGAGTGGTGAGCAGAGGCGGCTTCGCGGGCTTCACGGACGGCGACCAGCGGGGCGGAGCTGTCGTCGGGGGTTGCAGACCAACGGGCTGAGGACGCTGCAGCAGGCAAAGGTAGGTTCGAGATCTGCTGCGGAGGGGTGTTGCTGCGGTGGTGGCTCAGTCGCCAAGTCGCACGGCACTGCTGCAGCAGCTCGTCACGGATCGTCGGGAGGCGGAGCAGAAGCCGGTCGACACTGGGCGATCGCGGACAGATCAGGGCAGGAGTGGCTCGGGCGTCGAATCGCGCGGCGGTCGCGGTTTCTGGCAAGACAGGGCAGAGCAGGAGTTGGGTGGCTCCGGTGGGGCGAGACGGTGGCTTCCGGCGAGCAACGGTCGAAGCTCGGGCAGATGGCAGCAAGCACGCCGGAGAAGATGAACAGCGTTCTTCTTCTTTTCTTTTTCTTTTTTTTTTTCAATTTTTCCTCTCTCTCCTCCTGCCTATCTCACGTCCCACTCACCGGTCTCTCTCTGCTCCCGTCGTACTTTCTGCAGCACTAAATTTGCAGAAGGAAAAAGTCAAGACCTTCTCCTCCCACAAACCCTAAAAACCAAAGGACCTCTCTCTTTCCTTGTGCTCATTATTTTCTTTCTTCTGGCAATCGAGAGAAAACCCTCCAATGTGGCCGTATTTTTCTATTGGGTGGCCTCCCCCAATTTACCGTACGTGACCCTTTTTATAAGCCCAAAAATTATATCTTGGGTATATTTCATTTTTAATTTGCTTGAAGACGATACCCCTAAATATATCAATAAAATATTTTTCGCATATTTCATCAAGAAAATTCCCTTTGTGCAAAAGTACATCTCCCAGTGTATATTACCTAAATATATGAAAATCTTAACGAAATATAACAAAAAATAAAATTTTCCTAAATTATATGCCATGTGATTATGATTTTTTATTTAGCAAAAAATTACCCTAAAAATTTAGATGTCAACATCTATGCCTTGGACTGATCGTTTGAGGCCATACTATCATCATTTGCTCCTCCTATAGTTGGAATACTAGCTCAGAATGTGTATGGTTACAAAGAACTTCCCAGAGGATCTACTGAATGGCAGGAGATCGAGACTGATAGAGAGAATAAAGCCTCGCTGGCCAGGGCACTGTACACAGCTGTAGGCATTCCTATGTCTATCTGCTGTGTCATCTACTCGTTCCTCTACTGCAAATACCCACGAGATAGAGAGCGGGCTCGGATGGAGGCTCTAATAGAATCAGAGATGCAACAGTTAAACTTGGATGACATGTCCCCCAGTGGAGTTGGTACTGGTGATCGGGTTGACGGATCAGACATTTATGGTAGGGAGAGGAGCGTCATCGATGTTCATTACGAGGGGGAGGATTCCACTGATATTGAGGATGGTGACGAAAAGATTTTGCTTTACCGTCGATTGACGTTCTCTAATCTGGGCAAGTAGTCACACAACGCAGCTAGCTGAAGCCAGTATCATTTTTGAAATTGAAAATCTTCAATGCGGAACTTCATGGAGGTAGGAAAGGTTTTTCATAGGTATACTCACATGAAACTTCTGTAGCTACAATCGACAAGCAGAGACCTTGCAAGAGTTTTGTTTTGTACAGAGGGAGAGGTTAGTGTAGAGATTAGAGTAGCTACATTTAATGAATTTGTGGATGTGAACTGTGCTCTTTGGCAGCTATGCAACCGCAGCCAAATGGCCGGCTGATTTCTTTCGACAGTCGTGCATCATCATTTATAGGGAAAGAACCGTTCCGTTGTTCTTCAAGAACTTGAAAATGACGGGACAGCGAAAAGTTATTTCGAAGTGAAAAGTCCTTTCTCAAACAGTCAAGTTTGAGAACCCAAAAGCAAAGACACTGCAGGAGCAATGAATCCGTCTTTCAATTCATCCATGAACCGTCGAACCGGGCGGTATTTGCAAATCAATAAATTAAGAAGGCACCCTTTACCATATCATCCTATGCTTTAAACAATAAGAAGTGGACTTTTTTGTTTGCTCCATTTATTCAAAGTAATAGATGAACCCGCATCCAGAATCTCAGCTGGGTTTGGAAGCGGAGATCATGACGAATCGCTTGTTCCTCACAAATTTAACATCGATCAGCCCACAGGTTCTGCAAAGGCCTTCTAGCTCGCCTTCAGATAGGAATATGTGGCTGCCACTTAGTTGAGTTGAAATCTGCACCGAGCGAGACGAAAATGATGGTTTGGCATTGATTGGCTCGACAAATGCCATTGTATTCCCCAAGACACAGGAAGCATGCGTGTCCTATTCTATAGATCAAGATGTCGAAAATTTAGTCCTTTAGTTTTGTGAGAAATGGATGGCAACAAAACCCGGCCTTCTGCTCCGACAAATAGTGTCGAACTGTGCATAACAGTAGAGAAAACCTGTACTTTTAGAGATGCAGAGCTGAACAGAGGGACAGGACATGAGCCAAAACCAAGTACCTGGCTTAAAGGCCTCAGAAGAGGAAACAATGCAAAAGGACCATCAAGCAACAGTGTGGTCGCAACCAAAACTCCGCCTGGCCGTAAAACTCGACTGATTTCAGCAATCTGAGAAAGAACCACCGCGTAATGAAATGTGAGCATATGACAAAGAACCATGAGATTTTAAACCAAGTGATGCTTCCAAAGTTAGGATCATTGAAGTGCATACAGTGAATAAAGCTTCCCTCCTAAAAAGTTCTCCTTATGTGCGCGGCAAACATTAATTGTTGCCAAATTTGAAGAAACTGGAGCCATGCCCTTTTGACAATTTTATGCAAAGTTTGGAATTAAGCATGCAGAACAAGACCGATGTTATATATGTTCACCGTTTATATTGATCTAGACAACTCATGGGGAACAGAAACCGTAAAGAACCAAAGTACTCACTGCCGTTGATGGCGAAGGCCAACAATGTAAAGCAGCACCAGCATGCACAGCATCAATAGAACTCGAAGCAAAAGGAAGTCTAGAGATGTCGGCTCTGACCAATGCGAAGTTCCTACAAGCAGAAAGCTTAGTCAGAACTGGCTCGCTTAGGGTAATTCATCAAGACAATAACAATCTAAGAGAAATTTCCTAACAACACCGCAGCAAAAGATACAAGTGTCGATCGTTATTTGAGCAGAGTAAGAGTCAGTTTCCTCACTCTTCTGGAAAATTCTCCTCCTGCTGAATGAACTCATAACACTGCTTCAACATATTTTCGGAGTAGTCCAGAGCAATAACGCGAGAGAACAGTCCACTTTTGGCAAATAGTCTTGAAAACAGACCGCTCCCGCAACTTGCATCGATAATATTTCCTCCCAATACTGGCTTGAGGAATCCCATAATCAATTCAAACTGCAGTCAAAATCTCATGGTCAGTAGCTCCACACGAAGGGAACAGAGAGGGGCACCGCACGCATTAGATACCTAGCTCCAGCCTAAGTTCAACGACATCGAGTCAAATATACAATTCTTTGATGGCTTAGATATCTTTTTAGCAATTTTTCCTGGTCGGTAACCACTTTTCTCTAAGAAATCATTTCCTGGATGACTATCCCTTGCAATAGAACAAGTCTCGCAGGGGATTCATCATAACAGCAACACCCAAACCGGTTCTGTAACAAATGGCAGTGACAAGCATACACGAAGCGACAGGAGTAAAAAATAGAAGAGTTGAATGAACCTCTTTCTCTGGACCCGGAGAACCAAGCAAACTTTCAAAATATTGACGCCATCCCCTCTCGTACAGATACGATACCAATGGAGTCCTGATGCAAAATTCGATCAGTGGCGCATGACCCAAATGACCCATGACTTATAGCAAATCCAACCAGATAATGCCACTGGAGGTGACATTGTCAATTTTTACCCAACAGATCGGTTGGCTCCAATAAATAACTTGTCGCACCTGAAAAGCTCGCTAGCAAAGGGCACGGGTTCACCATATTCCTTGGTTCCACCGGTTGTTGTAAGATCAAAATGAGTTTCATTGCCCACATAGGCCTTCTTACAGGTGCAACACTGCAAAGTAGACCCGGACGCAGAATTCCTGCGGCAGAAGCACGACGGGATGATGAAAACAGCAAAAAGACATAAATGGGGCGAACCGTCTTAAAATCCACACGACTTACACAGACAACACTGGATCGCCAGTGAACGTTAGCAGCTCAAAACATATGGGACAAGCTAATGCATTCTGGTTGCCGTTGAGTTTCTCCTTATGCACAGTAGATTCCCAAACAAATGAAGTTCCGTTTTTTAATCAACAGGTGGCAAGACAAAAGGAACTAGCCTGAAAAAAAAAACCTATCCAAAGTAGATTCCTACAATCAGAACAAGTCCGCCCCTACAATCACAGAGACATACCAGTGGCGGCGGAGGCAGCCTAGTTTCGATGTAGGCCGAGGAGGAGGCTCTCAGTTTCGGCGCGAGAACTCGACGTTCAAAGCTCGTCTCGCCGGATCTCAGCACGAACCGCCTCGAGCTCCCGAGTTGGCTCGCGCCGAACACACTCACCAAGTTGCCACCGCAAAAAGCACCCGCCATGGTAGCCCCTCTCTCTCTCTCTCTCTCTCTCGCAGACAGACACAGGCACACGCACGCAGAGAGACAATGTCTGGTTTGGACGGTGGTGGAATCCGGGAATTTATGGGCAACGAAGGTGGGCCGAAACGGAATCCTCAGTCGGAGACGAAACTGCGAGACAAAGATCCCCGAATATCGTGTTTTCTCATTTTACATTTCTTATTTTTCCGTAACTAAATTTTGTGTTTTTTTTTTTCCTTGTTTTGGCGGTAATATCCGTAACTGAAAATCCAAGCTCATACGGTCTGAATGAACGTAACGAGTGCAGATGCCGAATTCTGAGAAAACCGAAAAAGAAGGGAAGAAATGCAAAATGAGCTTTAGGTCCTCAACTTTTTTTTGCAATTTCCCAGAGTAGTCCCTCAGGGTCTCAAATCTTCACCTAGAAGAAAAATAATAGGATTAGGTTGGGAAATTCTCCACTCTCATATTTCGTTGGCTCTAATCCACAACATTCAATTGGCTTGTCGGCTGACTCCTAAAAAGGATTAATCGAATCAGCTAGCTAAAGGCTAAAAAAAAGCTTCCATTTAGGGCCGGACCGACTCCACACCCATTCGGTGAACATAAATCGTCCTAATCCCATTATAGAAGGAGATCTGACAAGGTTGTACACTGTGATTATCAAATTAATGACTATAACCCAATGACAGTCAGTTAGAGGTGGTTGGTGCTTGAGCCGATAGGTTCTAGAACCTACCTTATTTGCTTGGATTCGGTTCTAGAACTTACCCTGTTTTCCAGTTTGGTTCTAAGATCTACCCCAAAACCTTTTTTTTTTTGGTTTTTTTTCCAACAAAATCATATGAGGTTATAACCAATAAAATGATTCAAAAGATGAAAACTCGAAATCCCTATTCACCAATAACAACTCATAAGATGAACACATAGTCACGTATAATTATAAACAATAAAAAGTTCAAACACGTAACATATAACATAGATTTAAAGTTTCATTTCCCATTCATCCATAAAAATTTAGGGGAAAATAGAAGATTGGTGAGGAGTCTCAAGGAAGGGGTGCTGAGGTTAGAATTTACGGAAAAAGAAATTAGGATTTTGACTTTTTAACTTATAAAACCTATTCTAAAACTTGTTCCAAAACAAAGCTGTTCGGTCTAATTCCTAGGTGGGTATTCACTCAAAATTTATTCCCAAACCAATTTCAACTTATTCCAAAAATTTGGAACTTGATCCCCAACTGATTCCACTGGGAATTGGTTCCCAAACTTATTTTTTGGGCAGTCTGCTCCGATTCCTAGGTAAAACCGGCCTGATAGCACACCCCTATTATGAGTTACTGTATTGCTCTATTAAAGAAAAATGAATCCTCCCCCAAAGGTAATGATATTAATTGGGGATTTACTACCATATATGTAAGCTTCCGAGGGATTATTCTTGTCCTTATCTATTGAATGTTCCTCTTGCCTTCTTTTATCTCTCTTCTATACATGAACATCATTAAAAGATAGTATCAACACGATCCTAAGAGGCAGATCCTACTGAAGGACATATGGCACTTGTAGATTGCATACTTCGGTACCTCAAGCCTGGTCCAAATCAGGTTTTTCGATGAAGAAACATGGTCATACTAGTATTATAATACTAATGCGGATTGAGCTAGGAACCTTAAGGATAGGAAATCAACCAAAGGTTTCTGCACCTTTGTAGGTGACAACTTAGTCACTTGGAAAAGTGAAAAACAAATTGTTGTGGTAAGGTCCAGTGTAGGGGCCATATATAGAGCCGTGGCTGAAATGGTTTGGCTTTGATTAGTTGTGCAAGAATTGGGATTTTGAGCCCGTAAGTCTCCTATGAAGTAATTATGTGATAATCAAGCTACAATCCATATTGGTTCAGATTTAGTTTCCATGAATAGATAAAACATATAAAAGTTGATTGTCACTTTATGCGTGAGAAGATACTAAATAAGACAATGAAAACTCCCCATGTCCATAGTGATGAGCAACTTACAAACATATTTACTAAGGCTCCCTCTAAAGGTGCTCTCCAGAACATGGTATCCAAGCTGACCTTTGAGGATGGCTTTGCTTCAGCTTGGATGGGGAATGTTGGAATGATGAGGATGTGAGATCTGTAGAGAAGCAAGTGGATGTGCAAGTAAAATAATTACTCTTTTTATAAACAATATTACAAACTCTCTATACTATCACTACTCACTTTACTTGCTCACCCACTCACTTTACAAATTACACACGAACACAACTCTGCACACACCCACTCAATCTCTATCACCGTACACTTACACTACACAAGACCCCTACACACATCCACACACCTCCCGTACGCACTCCACACACTTCACACACAAGACTCTCTACCACGCTACTCTCCATGGACAAGAGCCCTATTTATAGGGCATAAGGTCGGTCAATGAATTGCCTTCCACACTCTTCCTATTATTATTTTATTACAACTTTCTGATTATCTGTCAGCAATTGCATCTGAGGAATTCTCTAGCGAGAAAAATCTGGAGGAGTAGAGAGTGAGATAAATATGGAGAATTCCAGAGAGAGAGGCGGTGCTTTTTTTTTTTTTTTTTTTTTCTCACACTCCCCCTCACCGACTACTCTC
This sequence comes from Eucalyptus virginea, assembly GCA_014182375.1. Taxonomy (NCBI): domain Eukaryota; kingdom Viridiplantae; phylum Streptophyta; class Magnoliopsida; order Myrtales; family Myrtaceae; genus Eucalyptus; species Eucalyptus virginea. Next base: position 5,377,033 of record CM024519.1, on the reverse strand, counting down.
TCTTAGCATGGACATTGTGATCATACCAAGTTGCCTTCGAAACTCTTCAAATTTTACAGCTCCAAGACCTTTGGTGAAGATGTCTGCAACTTGATCATCTATTTTGGCATACTCCATCTTTATCTCCCCTTGTAATACTTTTTCCTGCAGGAAATGATAGTGCAATTCTATATGCTTGGTCCTTGCATGGAAAACTGGATTCTCCGCATGTCACGATCTCCAGCAAAGTCAACATCGCAATGGCCTACAATTTCACATGATGCTTCTTTCTTATACAGAATCCCAAAATCAAATGTACCCTTACATACCTTAGTATGCACCTGACTGCATCTAAGTGGGGCTTTCGTGACTTCTCCATGAATCGGCTTGCTACTCCCACTGCAAAGGCAATATCAAGCCGTGTTATGGTTAGGTAAATAAGGCTACCCACCAACTGCCTGTACATAGTTGAGTCTTCCAATTCTCGTCCTTCAATTGCACATAACTTTACATTTCCATCAATTGGAGTAGATATAGGTTTGCAATCAAGCATCCCGAACTTGTCTAGGAGGTCTCGTGCATATTTTTGCTAACATAGGAATAATCCTTCATTTGTCTTCTCAATCTCGAGTCCCAGGAAATGTTTTAATTCTCCAAGCTCTTTCATTTGAAACCATACTGAGAGGTTGGTTCTGATTTGGCATATCTCCTCTTCATTATCTCCAGTGACAATTAGATCGTCCACGTAGATTAGTACTATTGCAAGCTTGCCATTTTCTGCCTTCATAAACAAGCTCGAGTCCGCTGGGGCTACAAAGTAACCACTTTGTACCAAAAATTCAGCAATCTTCCCGTACCATGTTCTCAGGGCTTGTTTTAAGCCATAGAGGGCTTTCTTTAACTTACAAACATAATCTGGATGAATTTAACTTTGAAACCATCTGGCTGCTCCATGTATAGACCTCGATCTAGTTCTCCATGTAAGAATGCATTCTTCACATCCATTTGCCATAATTTCCACGACTTGCTTGCTGCAAGTGCTAGTAAGACTCGAACTGTAGTGATCTTTGCTACTGGACTAAAGGTCTCATCATAATCTAGGCCATAATTTTGAGAGAATTCTCAAGTAACTAGTCATGCCTTATATCTTTCTATCGACCCATTTGGTCGAGTTTTAAGTTTATAAACCCATTTGCAAGATATAGGACGTACCTCTTTAGGTCTCGGCACTAAGTCCCTTGTTTCGTTCTTTCTTAGTCCTTGTATCTCTTCCTCCATAGCTTTCCTCCATTCCACGCCTTGCGAGGCTTCCTCATATGTGGACGGCTCAACTACTCCGACATCTTCGGTCAGCGCCACATTTGCATATTTGGGATTTGGTCTTCTTTGTCTTGTTGATCTCTTAACTTGAGGTTCCCATTCTTCAAGTTCTTTCATCTGACTTGGTCGAAGCTCTTCTGTAGTTCTTGGATGTACACCAATTCGCCATGGTCTCTTTGATTTTTCTGGTGACTATGCTCTAACTTCTTTTCTTCCAATTACATTATCATTTCCTTCTTCAATTGGCTGGCCCTTATCAATCTCGTCATTTTCTTCCATTCCTTCACGAATCTCTTCTTCAACTTGTTTTGAATTAGGTTGTGATGTCCACCAAGATGATAGTTCATCGAACACCACATTTCTGGAAGTGTAACACCTCCCTGTTGTAGGGTCACAACACTTCCATCCTTTTCTTCAATCATCGTAGCCCACGAATATGCAGCGAACTACCTTTTTATCGAACTTGTTGCGAAGATGATCTGGCATGAATGCATAACATACACACCCAAATATTCTAAAGTGACTTACCGTGGGCTTGCGATTCCACAACTTCTCATAAGGTGACATAAAGCCAAGCTTTTCTTGAGGTAGTTTGTTGATCACATGCGCTACCGTCTTCATACACTCAGCTCAAAACTTGGGTGGAACATTCTTTGCATGCAACATACTCCAGCATGTCTTCGCCAAATGTCGATTCTTTCTTTTAGCAACTCTATTTTGTTGGGGCGTATTTGGGCAAGTAAATTGTCGACGTATCTTCCATTCTTGAAGAAATTTTGTAAAGTCATCTAACTTATATTCTCCCCCATTATCCATGCGAATGCATAGTATTTTCTTGCCTACTTCATATTCTACTTTTGCTTTAAACTCCTTAAATTTGTTTAATGCCTCAGATTTTTCTTTCATGAAGTCGACCCAGACGTACCTGGAGAAATCATTGATGAATGTTATCATGTACTTTGATCCTCTAACCGACGGTTGCTTCACTGGTCCAAATACATCTGAGTGGATAAGCTCGAGAGGCATCCTAGCTCTGAATGCAGACTCCTCGTATAGAAGCTGATGTGCCTTCCCATACTGGCATCCGGCGCAGATGACGTCTTCTTGGACTTCCAAGTGGGGGAGACCTTTTAGCATGCCTTTCTTCATCATCACCTTTAATTTATGGTAGCTCACATGCCCACACAGTGCATGCCACAAATCGGGTGTTTCACTCTTTCGAGTTTTGTTCACGTATGCCGTCTGAGCTGACATCACATAGAAAAACTCTAATCGACGCCCTTCCATGATTGGTATACCAGTAGATTTCAAATTGTTGTACACCCTAATGTCTCTAGGACCGAACACCACAAAATTGCCTGAGTTTGTAAGTTGTGCCACAGACAATAGATTCTTCTTCATGCCTAGCACATGGTACACATTTTTCAGTTCGATTTGATGCAAACTGAATCAAGGTGTTATCATTGTTTGGCCAACATGGGTAATTGACAACCTTGAGTTGTCTGCGGTGACAACTACTCGTCCACCTTTGTACTCACACATGTTTAGTAGCTTGCCTTGATCTCTGGTTGTGGCACCCCGAACCCTTCGCAGGTCGCCACAAGCACCCAAAGTTCACCTTAGATTCATCCCTGTCGTAAAAGCGTCGTAAATCATAGACACATTTTTTTTTCTTTTTGAAAACGGTCCCAGCGCGACTCATTAGTGGAAGCAAAATAAAACATCACCATCTCACCCTCCATCAACCATGATACAAATACACACCACTAATCATCATGATTAATAGACAAGCCACGACACTTTATTTACATATATTTTCAAGATGGGCTTTCTTTGGGTCGATACATCAAAAGGAAAAGCCAGGACTCAGCCACGTCCGGCCTAAAACCCCAAAAAGAACCCTCGACCCGCTACAACTCACGTGCACCATCCCCATCATCAGTGTCGGCTAACTATCCCAAAAAGTTCCCAACTCCTACTCGTCACGTATGGCCCTCACACCCATCCCGGTGCATCAGGCGGTGGCGGCGGTAACATCCCACGCATCACCCCGTCTCGGCGAACGTGGACGTAAATAAACTCTTGGACAACAAGGCCCCCAGCCAGGCCTACATCGTACATGACCAAGCAGCGCACTCTAATATACGTCAGTCCGGGAACGGAAGGACAGTGAAACTCCTCGCACTCAACTTCAACATCGGAGGGCAAGCCATAAAACACGCCCCTCGTGACAGCAGGGAGCGGCATTCTACTAATCTGAAATGTTGGTCCCAAAGGGGTGGGTACAACCACTCGGCGGGTAAAAAGAATCCAATAGCCACTCAAAGCATCATACAAGTCATACATGCATTCCAGGCATCACTTACCTTGAAGCCATGCATATACCATCATGCATCTTCATCACAATCATAACACATACATGCCATCACCATATCATACACATGTCATCATCATCATCATGACATCGTCATATCATATACATCATCATGACATCATCATATCATATACATCATCATGGCATCATCATCATGACATCATCATATCATATACATCATCATGGCATCATCATCATGACATCATCATATCATACACATCATCATGGCGTCATCATCATGACATCATCATCATGTCATGTACATGTATCATCACATCATAGGTCACCATCATATCATATATCACATATCATCATGCCATAGGTGATCATCATCACATCATATCATATATCATCGTGCCATAGGTGATCATCATCACATCATATCATATATCATCGTGCCATAGGTGATCATCATCACATCATATCATATATCATCGTGCCATAGGTGATCATCATCACATCATATCATATATCATCGTGCCATAGGTGATCATCATCACATCATATCATATATCATCATGCCATAGGTGATCATCATCACATCATATCATATATGCATGATTCAATTTTCACTTTTAACTTTCAATTCGATCACCACATCACTTTCACTTGGGATCATCAATTTCATCCCAAACTTTTCACTCGCACCCCAATCTGGCATCGCGAGATAAACCCTCCGACATTCAGCCATTCAAGGCCACTGGGCATCCGGCAACCCCACTCTCCGGGCATCTTGCATCCCAACCGGCATCACGAGGCATCCCCTCGGGCAAAGACCTCCGAGGCTTCCGGCACCCAACCATTCCGGGCATCTCGAAACTCCCGAGGACATCTGGCCATGTATCTCTATACATTAGGCCATCCGGCACCCCCATCCCGGGCATCCTGATACTCCCAGGGCATTATCATCCGCCACAAACGGTTTTCCTCATTCATCATTATCCATGGTCACCAATTTAGGTCTCAACTCATCATGGCACACAATATAATGACCAACAAGATCATACGCAGCATTCAATTCATACATGCATCTCAATTCATAGTCATGCATGCATCTCAAGACATCCATACAAAATTCCAGCAAATACCACTTTCAGAAAATATTTAAATTAAATATCCATATGCTTCTCAAAAATCATGAAATTAATACATATGATAGATAAAACAATAAGACAGCAATTTCATGAAAAGCACATGCCCAATAGAGTTCCACACAAGAAGGTACAATTCACACAAAACAGCATGTAAATTCGGATAGAAACAGAATGCACAGTTTCCAAAATAATTCGATTAAAATATCCATACGACCTCCAAAAATTATGAAATTTTACCAGGTTATAGCCAAGACACTAAAGCATATTTTTCATGAAGACTTCCAAGCCAAATTTGTTTTATATTATTTTCTAGAGTCACACGAAGATTCTGGATCTAACACCGAAACGTCCAGTGTATGTCTCTCCGAAATACTGAGTTTTCAGCCACTTATTCTTCTTCGTTTCCTCTGAAATTTGGATATGTTTTACTTCAAAGGATCCCCTACAACTTTTATTAAGAGATCTTAGTCATATTTCCAGATTAAAGTCATCATACGGTTCCATGAAGTCTCGGGTATCCTGCATCGCATCTCCAGATCTACGGTTTTCAAGAGCAAGTTGATTCACTGAGCTATACTTGTTCATTTTACTTCAAATTTGAGTATGTTAAACTTCAAGATTTTCTATACAATTTTCATGAAGGGATCTAAGTCAAATATCCAGAGTATAGTCATCATATGGGTCCATGAAGTCTCGGGTGTCCTGTACCATGTCTCCAGATTTACCATCTTCAAGAGTAAGTCGATTCACTAGGCTACACTTGTTAATTTTACTCCAAATTTGAGTATGTTATATTTTAAGATGTTAGATACAACTTTCATGAAGAAATCAAAGTCAGAATCGAACTCAAAACATGCATGCAAGCTCTCACAAAGTTCTGACTCAGGCGGTTTTATACGAAAACACTCCAGATCTAGCATCTCCGTAGGATGAGAGTTTGACCCCTCAAATCTCCATCATTTTACACCAAATTTTAGTATGTTGTATTTTAAGATGTTAGCTACAACTTTCATGAAAAAATAAAAGTCAGAATCGAACTCAAATCATGCATGCAAGCTCTCACAAAGTTCTGACTCAGGCGGTTTTATACGAAAACAGCATGCACCCAAGAATAAAACACATTAGCTTCACTCCCATGCCTCCAAACGTCCTAAAATTCAACCATACATGCAAAACATTGGTGCAAGAGTAGAAAGTGGATTCCCAACTTGCCTCTAGACCACACGAACGGCGGCACACGGCGGCGCACGGCGGCGAACGGGCGGCGACTCCTTCCTCTCTCGGCCTCCCTCTCTCGGCCGCACCCTCTCCCTCTCTCTCGCACACTCTCTCTCTCTCTTTGGGCGGTAGCTCAACTGGCCACCTCTCTCTCTCTCTTCCTTTTATTCCCCCATTTCCTCATCATTTGCAATCATCACATGCCACTTAAATGGACCAATGCATGCCATCCCTCTCTAAACCAATGCATGAAGACCTCTTGCCACTTGGCAAAGCCCATGCATGGGCCGGCCACTCCTCTTCTTGGGCCTCAATGGGCAGGCGACAGCCCCCCTTTCGTGGGCTAATTGGGCCGACCAGCTTGGCCCACTAAGGCTTTGGCCAATGGGCCTAAGGCCCAACCTAATTAAAAATTAAATTTTCCCTTTTTATAATTTCTTCTATAAATTTTAAATTTTAAATTCCACATGGCCAAAGTCTTGTGACATTTTATTTATAGAAATTTAGTCTATAAAGTGCATGGCCAAGCATAGATTAATATCATTAATCTATCAAATTTAAAATCTCATAAACACAAACACATATCAATTAACCTTAAAAGAAAACTAATGGCTAAAGCATAAATCATAGGTAATTTCATTACCTAATTACAAGCTTTAATACGCCTTAGAGCTTGTCTTGAATTTTGGGATGCCACACTGGTCATGTGATTTGAACACCCTGAGTCAACTATCCAATCTTCATCATAATCAATCAATTTATCACTTACCGTGATAAGGGCCATCACATCTTCTAACTCTATGATGGAGGAGCTTGCAAGCTCTTCTTGTTCCTCCATTGCAAAGGATGCTTGGAAATCCCACTCTTCTTCACTATCATTTTCCTTAGATGCCGCAACGTTTCCTTCAACTCTTTTGAATCGACAATCCCTGGCAAAGTGACCTACTTTGCCACACATGTAACAACGTCCATTATGCCTTCTATTCTTCTTTTCTTCATTGTTGTCCTTATTGTAGTCTCAACAAGCTCCCCCTAGCTAAGGTCCAGTTCCTTCTATTCGCTTTTGCCATTCTCCATGACTTTTTCCATGGTTTTCCATCTCTTGCACCTGCTCTATTTCTATTCTAGCCCTTGAACCCTCTTTTGTTACTTGAAGAGGGCACTTTCATCCTCCTTAATTGTGACCTTAGAAATTTGTTTATCTAAGGCTTCTTGGTTGGCCAATATATTCTCCAACTCGTTAGAGTTGGCTCATTTGCCCATCCACGGGTGGCTGTAACAATACCATTATATTCCGGCCTTAACCTGTGAATTATTATTCTTCTCATTCTTGTCTCAGAGATGACATTCTCGGGATCTAATTTTAAAATTTCTTCGCAAATAGATTTAACTTTAGAAAAGTATTGACTCACTGTCATACTTTGTTGCGAGATTGAGAGGAGCTCGTTCTCCAGGCATTGTAACTTGGCATCGTTTGTCCTCGCAAACAACGTTGCCAAGTTATCCCAGGCCTCCTTCGGGGTTGTCGCACTCTTTATGTGTTGCAATAATTCATCTTCAACAGTCACGGCAAGAATGTAAAGAGCCTTACCTGATTTTATATTCCATTTTCTTAATTCGCTATCATTCGTGGGTGGGGTGGTGTTGCTCCCGCCAACAATATCCCACAAATCTTGACCTAGCAAGTAATATTATATGCGGGTACTCCAATTATTATAATTTGAGTTATTGAGCTTCTTGATGCCACTTACTGAACTCGAGAAATCCGCCATCGTGACTTGAGTATAATGCCCCACACTATACCAAGTAAGCCTGGTCCCAGACCAACCGACTTCACAATCCCAGATTGTGCATTGGCAGAACTCCGACGTCCTTCGCTTCTTCACTCCTTGGCTCGACAATCCCTAATTGCCTACTCACATAAAATGGTCCCCGACCACTGTCTTTGCACGGCCTTCAACAACCTGCTCTGATACCAATTGTAGAGAAGCAAGTGGATGTACAAGTAAAATAATTACTCTTTTTATAAATAATATTACAAACTCTCTATACTATCACTACTCACTTTACTTGCTCACCCACTCACTTTACAAACCACACACGAACACAACTCTACACACACCCACTCAATCTCCATCACCCTACACTTACACTACACAAGACCCCTACACACACCCACACACCTCACGTACGCACTCCACACACTTCACACACAAGACTCTTTACCACGCTACTCTCCCTGGACAAGAGCCCTATTTATAGGGCGTAAGGTCGGTCAATGAACCGCCTTCCACACTCTTCCTATTATTATTTTATTACAACTTTCTGATTATCTGTCAGCAATTGCAGTTGAGGAATTCTCTAGAGAGAAAAATCTGGAGGAGTAGAGAGAGAGAAATTTGGAGAATTCCAGAGAGAGAGAGGCGGTGCTTTTTTTTTCTTGACAAGATCATCCTGATCTAGCTAAAATAGGAGATCCGGCTTGGTTGTGCAATAGTTGTATTTACCAAATCAATGACTATAACCCATTGTATTGTCCTCTATTAAAGGAAAATGAATCCTCCTTCGAAAGTGTAGCAAGCCCGTCTAGTTTGTTGGATATGGCTTTTCAATGACTACAACTGACTGCCAATCTCGGTGCCTTAGTAGGTGGACTATTTTCTGTGTTGATAGCTCCCTCAATGTCCATGGGGATCCCTATGTGGAGAATTTCCTTCTAGTTGGTTGAACTTATGCAATTCTACTCCGCTCCTTAGCCAGAGATCCACATTTAGCCGATGGCCATGCCAAGGTTATTGGGCAAACTTAAAAAAAAAAAAAAATCGTTCTGCTCACAAGTGAAAGACTCGCTTCAAGAAGCAAAATTGGTCATAAAGATTCCATCATTCCATAACGGGTTTATTCCCCTGGTCAACTTTGTCATTTGCAATAATGTGGTTAGAGCTTGTTGGGTTCTCACATAATAAAACTGCATTTCTCATAGCACTCTTCGTGATTGCCGGTTCCCTTGGGGGACTTTTTGGAGGTAAAATGGGAGATTTTCCTTCTAGACGTCTACCAAACACTGGAAGAATAATTTTGGCACAGATAAACTCAGCATCAGCTGTCCCACTCGCAGCAATACTTTTGCTGTCTCTTCCAAATGATTCATCCACTGCGTTTGTCCATGGCTTAGTTTTGTTCATTGTGGGCTTCTGCATATCATGGAACGCTCCAGCAACAAACAAATTAAGTTCCAAATCAGTCTTCTTACATAAGTTACAGAGCACAGAATTGCCTAACTATTTGATTGAATTTATATAGAAATATTATATAAATGCAGTAGGTTGTCATTTCATACCTGAATTTCTCGAGAGATGCTTAAAGCACAGGTGTTAGCGATTTGTCTTTTGAGAGGATACGAGGCAATGCTCTTACAATTTAAAGGAATAGTAGTGACTGGGCAGCATTGGAAGTTTGTTTTAGTTTTATTGCTCGGAATTTAGAAACTTGTATTTCAGTTTATGTAATAGTATGAAAGAATTCAATGTTGTTTTATCATCATACATTGAAACAACATTATGAATATCTAATTTCTAAAAATTTTGGAAGGTGAGCGATGTGTATTCAATTAGGGGTGAGCATCGATCTAGGGTCAACCCTAAACCGACCCTGGACCAGCCCAACCCTGCCGGTCATGGTCCGGTTCCTAGGGAGAGTGAGTCAGTCCTTGGTCCTAAAATTCATGGACCAGCACTGTGCAAGTTGGTTCCCAGTCTTGAGAGTTCCGGGTTGGTCCAACCCAAACCAACCTTATGTGACATCCCAGATTTTCAGTCATGTTTTCTATTGAATAAATCGGACATTTCATCAACATGCCTATAGGGCTGTTCTCAGAGCTGATCACTTCGAGATAACTAAACTATCTAAGGAAGATCGGTTCGACTGAGATAGACCTAAGAATTCGACTAGGAATCGACTTCTCGACCGTGCTCATCTTTAGAGGCTATTGCGGCACAGTATAAAATCGATTTGAAATTAGAGATAAATCGGTTCAACTGAGATGTGTGGCTAATCGTGGGTGACACCATTAAATTGGAAAATTCTCTTTGACGGCACTTGACTGATTTTTTTATCGTTTTGGTACCATGTGTCCGTATTTGAATCCTCGAGATTTTCACGACAACCGAGAGTCGTCAATGTGTCGAGTGGATTCATTTTGGCTCAAAGAAAATCGACCATAGGTCATTTGCACTAAAAATTGATGAAAACTACCCGGTAGCCTAAGTTACGCTAAAAACGCGTCTGAGTAAAATTAACCGCGAATTTGAATCCGATTTCAGAAATTGAAGATTTTGTCATGTCACAATAAATTCTAGGAGCATCGACTCAGTCTCAGAAGATTTTTCTGCAACCCAAGACTTTTTGGGAAAAAGTCGGCATAGGATCGTTTTTGTTCATAAAAAGGCCGGGAACGTTTTTGATCGCACAATTAAAATTCAAGATGGATCAAATGGGTGAGGAAAAATGCCGAGATGACTGATGTTACATCGATTGAATTTATTGAGGCCGATTTATGACGAAACAAGTAGGAACAAGTGTCAAATTGGAGGAAATGGCAAGCAAATTCGTAGCTCCCCCCATGCCTAGCCAAAATAGACCATTTCAAGGGTTGTTGGGTATGCTTTGGTGGCTCATTGACAGCCAAGGAGTAGCTAGTGGCCATGGATGGTCAAAGGGGACAAAGACTAGGAATATGATGGCATATGGAGCCTTTGTCTCCCTCTCTTCCTCCACAAGCCAACCGGCCACCTCTCTTGCCTTCCTCCCCTCCATTTTCGCACACCAGCAATAGCCAAGGAAGCCATCGGAGCCGCTGAAGCCATCCACACCGTTGCATGCAGCCACCATTGCCGTGTCCGTGCGCCACCGCTGCGAGTGCCATCTGCGCCCGTTCGCCTCATTGCGTCCAGCCATCGCCGTTCCAGCCTCTGTCCGTGCGTCCAGGGGTGTTGTCCAGTTGTAACGAGCCACTGCCGGAGCTCCCTCCGCCTCCGGTTTGCCCTTGTTTGGACTCGAGACCACCCCCGCTACCTTTCTCGAGCCTTACTGCCCTTAACTAGCTTGTTTCCCCCTGTTTTGCAGCTCAAAACAGAAGCTAATTTTGTGGGTATTGCAACAACTTCAAGGCTCGTTTTGAGGTTGATTCCGACCCCGAAAGATTGGCCCGCTTTAAGAAGAATCGACCCTGGTGAGGTTCCTGTCAATTTGAACCGACCCGCTCGTTAAACAAGTGAGTTTTACTCATTAAATCCCGTTTAGTAGACTAATGATGTTTATGGATTATTTAGATTTAATTAAGTGTGATTAGGTGGATAGATTAGAATAGAGTAATTAAATTAGTGCCTTATCAATGCATGTTAAGCAAATGGTTAATGACATTAGTAAGTAGACTCATGTTATTATTTATTGAATGAGTCTCAGAAATTTTTAAGGTCCATTTCGGTGTCCAATTAGGCATTACGAGCCTAAATTGGATTTATTGTATTTATTTAATATTTTCGTAATTAATTAATTATTTATTTATTTATTTATTTATTTTCCGAAAATTATCTTTGGGATAGTCGACAAACCAGAATTTTATGCGATTATTGTGGTGCGATCTGTTTATTTATTTGAGCTGTAATTTGTGCTGAATTGATTTAATTGTGTTTTTAGGATTTTATTTCTAAATTAATCAATTTTGGTAATTAATTGGAAATTAACCTAGTGTTAGTTTATAACGCCAAAAATATTTTGGTGGACCATATAAATGGTGGGATTTTCAAGGGTGAAAATACGTATTTTTTTAAAGCTAAAGCCGACCGTGTACTCACGGCTATTTTTATCGAGTATGATAAAAATGATGAATTATTATATGATGAAAATGGTATACTATCTTAGCTCGGGAGCCCTAATCTATCAGCTTTGGGCGAGCATATATACAATATACTATATTATTAGCTTTGGGTGAGTTATACTATCTATTTCCAGCTTTGGGTGAGCAGTCCTAGATTAAGGTCAGACTTTATAGATAGTATTAAATGTACCGACCGGGGGAAGGTCGTAGTGACATGTAATCGACTAGATCGATTGATCAATGATTTGATCTGATGCTGTGAATCGATTTATTGTTGTGATTTGAGGCATCTGTAAATGACATTGATTTGCAGGATGGAACTAAGGTCAAGGTAAGTCCTCTGTCTTGTGTTGTGTTTAGGCAGCCTTTAGGGCATATAAGCTTCCTAATCGGGTCTTAGGGGGTAGAACTTGCTGAGATGTAGTCTCACCTCGTTGTCGGACAATATTTCAGGTCCTTAGATGGCAGCACCTTCACCTCCTCATCTTCCCATGCATTTTGGTGTACTTGAAGAGATCACCGAGATAGGATACCACTTCCTGATACACCCCCACCTCGAATGACTAGAATATGTGCTAGTGAAGTCAACCGTCTGGGTTGATATGAATGAACCCGATAAGGTACCCTATAAGTACTGATCATGGTATCGACATTATCATGACGGGTGAAGGGAGGGTTCTGTGCCGGAATTTGATGTACCCCGGTTCATTCGGGAAACTGCTTTTGGAAAGGGTATAGCAGACCATAAAAATGAATCAGTGGTGGATGCAAAGGATCCTAATCTCGAGGATGACTCTAACTCTCCAATGTACTCAGCTAAAAGTGCTAACTGGAGTTATGAAGAAGGAGAGATGGTTGAAGATGATGAGGAATGGGAGGAAGAGCTTGGAGGAAAACCAGAAGAGGAACTGGCAGAAGAATTGAAGAGGAGTCGGAGGAGGACCTCGAGGATGATCCGGAGTATGATCTTGATGAGGATTGAGACCCCACTCCTGTTGAATGACTTGTTTTCGTTGAAACTGTTTGAGTAGAAACCGACTTTCTAGTGTGGCTTGTATATATATATATATGACTGAATTGTTATATATGTATATAAGTGGGTTAGTTTTCAAGTTTGAGTTTTTAGTCCTACTTTTCTATTCCATTGTTTTATTGTCTAGGGATTTTTATATTTGCTTTCGCATACGTATTAAAATGAAAGAGTTGGTGATGCGTTCTGGGACGTCGCTATTAATTGACCAGGTGAAAGATGGGTGCGTGTCCAAGGATCGGACGTGACACCCTGACTATATATATAATATTATTTATAATTTTTTATATAGAAAAAACCTTAAAATAAACAGCGTCAACAATATTAAATAGCTCTTTAGTGAGGAGTTTAAGTAATTTTACATTATTCTTTAATAACTTAGGTTTTTAATGTTTTTTACGGTGTCAATAGTTATAATTTACAAATGAGGAAAATGTTTTTGTGAGGAGTCCTCACGGCATCCAAAAAGGCACATTATGGTATCCTCCTTTAATCTTCATTCTCTTTTGTCTTATTTGTCCTCTTAGTCTTCAATTTGCTAAAATCGAAACAACTTCTCTGCCGGCCACTCGACACTCGCCTCAACACTCGCCTCGCTCGCTTTGGGTCACTCGTGTCGCTCACCACTCAATGCTCGCTTGGCTTGTTGCTCCCCACTCGACATTCGATGCACATTCTATTTGACACTCACCCTGCTTGAACCTCACCGCTTGCCTTTTTTAGCTGACCTTACTCATCATCAAATCCATTTGGTCGGTACGGTTATTGGTTGCCCGTTCAAGGAGTACAAAAAATGAAATAAAAAATTATTGGTTAGTCATGGGTTGACTTTGAAATCGGACCAAACTCATTAGGTCAGTCCAATCTCCAATCACTTTTTTAAGGAATACAAAAAATGAAATAAAAAATTATCAGTTGGTCTCGGATTGACCCTGGAACCGGACCGAACCTATTGGGTTAGTCCGGTCCTCGGTCCCAAGCTCAATAGGGTCGATTCTCGATCCCAAAAATTGAGGACCATCACTGTGCGGGTTGGTCCTAGGGTTAGGGGGTGGACCGGCCCAACCCGGACCATGTTCACCCCTATATTCAATTGTTACATTACTTCTTGAAGATTGCAAAATCAATACTGTCTCCGGTCTTTTCATTGCAGTCCTATTTTTGCAAAAATAGTCCCTAAGGAATCCCGAACAAGTGTCTATGCCCTGGACCGATCGTTTGAGGCCATACTATCATCATTTGCTCCTCCTATAGTTGGAATACTAGCTCAGAATGTGTATGGTTACAAAGAACTTCCCGGAGGATCTCCGAACCGCAGGAGATCGAGGCGATAGAGAGAATGCAGCCTCGCTGGCGGGGGCACTTGTACACGCTATAGGCATTCCCGTGTCTCTCTCTTTGTGTCATCTACTTGTTCCTCTACTGCACATACCCACGAGATAGGGAGCGGGCTCGGATGGAGGCTCTAATAGAATCGAGATGCAACAGTTAAACTTGGATGACATGCCCCCGGTGGAGTTGGTACCGGTGATCTGGTTGATGGACCGGACATTTATGGTAGGGAGAGGAGATTCATCGATGTTCATTACGAGGGGAGGATTCCACGATATTGAGGATGGTGACGAAAAGATGTTGCTTTACCGTCAATTGACGTTCTCTAATCTGGGCAAGTAGTCACACAACGCAACTAGCTGAAGCCGGTATCATTTTTAAATTGAAAATCTTCAATGCGGAACTTCATGGAGGTAGGAAAGGTTTTTCATAGGTATACTCATATGAAACTTCGTAGCTACAATCGACAAGCGAGAGACCTTGCAAGAGTTTTGTTTTGTACAGAGGGAGAGGTTAGTGTAGAGATTAGAGTAGCTACATTTAATGAATTTGTGGAGGTGAACTGTGCTCTTTAGCAGCTATGCAACCGCAGCCAAATGGACGGCTGATTTCATTAGACAGTCGTGCATCATCATTTATAGGGAAAGAACCGTTCCGTTGTTCTTCAACAACTTGAAAATGACGGGACAGCGAAAAGTTATTTGGAAGTGAAAAGTCCTTTCTCAAACAGTCAAGTTTGAGAACCCAAAAGCAAAGACACTGCAGGAGCAATGAATCTGTCTTTCAATTCATCCATGAACCGTCGAACCGGGCGGTATTTGCAAATCAATAAATTAAGAGGGCACCCTTTACCATATCATCCTATGCTTTAAACAATAAGAAGTGGACTATTTTGTTTGCTCCATTTATTCAAAGTAACCGATGAACCTGCATCCGGAATCTCAGCTGGGTTTGGAAGCGGAGATCATGACGAATCGCTCGTTCCTCACAAATTTAACGCCGATCAGCCCACAGGTTCTGCAAAGACCTTCTAGCTCGCCTTCGAGATAGGAATATGTGGCTGCCACTTAGTTGAGTTGAAATCTGCACCGAGAGAGACGAAAATGATGATTTGGCATTGATTGGCTCGACAAATGCCATCGTATTCCCCAAGACAAAGGAAGCATGCGTGTCCCATTCTATAGATCAAGATGTCGAAAATTTAGTCGTTTAGGGCCTGTTTGGAAATCGGCTAAAAAAGTGCCAATTTCTATTCTTTTGTTCGGGAGTAATTTTGAAACAAAATTGTGTTTGGTAAAATTTTTGTTCGGGGCAAATTTATATTTTTTGTTCCCGAAGTAAATTTGGAACAGAATCAAAAATTTAAAAAAAATTGATTCTTATTCTCGAGAACAATTCTAGAATCAATAACAAATTTCTCTTCTTCTTCACCCACCGGCGCGGTTGTCGTCTCGCCGTCGTCCGCCATCGCCTCCCACCACCGCCGGTCGCGGCAAAAGCCGAGTCGGTGAGCTCGCCAAAGGCAAGCCTAACCACCGGCGAGGCTCGCCTAGCCCCTGTGAGGCTAGCCTGGCCACCGGCGAGGCTCAGTCTCGTCAGATTTGGCTCGGCCGATGAGAGCCGGCCACTTGAAGAAGAATTGGAGAGAGAAAGGGAAAAAAAAAGGAAAAAAAGTAATAAAATTATTTAAAAATTAAAAGAAAATACTTTGGAGTAGAAATTTTGAGCACGGTACCAAACACAATTTTATTTCGGGAATTGAAATTTTAGACAATTAGCTTAAAATGCTTAGAATTGTTTTTTTTTTTTTTTTTTTTTTGGTAAAGGTAAGATTTGTATTGATAAGATTTTGCACAAAGTATAAGAAAAGCTGGCACCACCAAAACGAACACTCAAAAGGACCTAATTCGCGGGAGAGTGTAAGGGTGCCAAGTTCCAAAAAAACAAACAGATCTAAGAAACAAAAGACCAAGCCAAAACTAAAAACCCTCTATCAATGAAAGATAGACGGACTCAAGTCCCAGCTTCGTTGCAGCCTTCTGTTCTTAGGATTATCCACAACATTCTTCAGGGTCGACGATTTATCCTTAACGGCTTTCTGGAGATGCATCCTCATTGCCGGGATGGACAGAGTCTGATTACGGAAGATGATATTGTTACGCTCCTTCCAAATAATATAACAAAGAGCTCCATAACTAAACCGGGCCAACACATCATAGAAGTTTTTGTCCGAGAAGCGTCTAGCCGCCCGGTCAAGTTCTCAAGCCACGATTTGTTGCGCCAAGAAATATTAAATTTAGCCGCCCAATAGGCAGCTAGATTACCAGGGACATGACAAGCAAAAAATAAGTGATCTACTGAATCCGGCCTGCATGAACAGAAGGGACAAGTGGCGAAGAGAGCCTACCAACCGAAGCAAGTAGAACCGGGTCGGCAACCTCTTGCGGGTGATAAGCCACAAATGAGTCTGGTATCTAGGCGGCATAGTAGAACTCCAAACGAAAGAAGACCAAGGAACAACGTTGCCTCTAGGTCTCAAAAGATCCCAAGCAGAGGCTGAAGAGAAGCGGCCCGAGGGATGATGAATCCACTGGATTCGGTCTTCACTCTGGTTGAAGATAGGAAGAGGATCCCACCATCCAGCCAAGATGTTAATAACATACCGGCCCATCGGAGATGAGAAGGCGTCAGCTATGGAAGTAACCCGAGATATGCCCGAACGATATATATCCTGGTCAGAAAATACCTTATAAAGAGGACCATTGATGTGCCACGGATCAAACCAGAAGGAAGCAGTTCGACCATTGCCAATTTTCCATCTAAAATGTTGTTGATACAAGTCCCGAAGACGGAGGAGCTTTTTCCAGGCCCAAGAACAATGAGTCGGAACAGGGGACCACCCAAAAGTTCTTGCGGTTTAGGAAAATGGAGTGAATCTACTTGCACCAAAGTGATTCTTTATCTGAGAAGAGAATCCAAATGTGTTTAAGCATCGAGGCTATGTTGTTCTCCTTTAACGACCGAATTCCAAGTCCACCTTCCTTCCTTGGCAAAAAATGCTTAGAATTGTTCCCGAAAACAGAATAAGAAAAAAAAATTTCTGATCAGAAATTATTCTTGAGAACACCCCTTAGTTTCATGAAAAATGGATGGAAACAAAACCTGGCCTTCTGCTCCAACAAGTAGTGTCGAACTGTGCATAACAGTAGAGAAAACCTGTACTTTTAGAGATGCAGAGCTGAACAGAGGGACAGGACTTGAGCCAAAACCGAGTACCTGGCATAAAGGCCTCAGAAGAGGAAACAATGCAAAAGGACCATCAAGCAAGAATGTAGTCGCGACGAAAACTCCGCCTGGCCGTAAAACTCGACTGATTTCAGCAATCTGAGAAAGAACCACCGCGTAATGAAATGTAAGCATATGACAAAGATCTAAGAGATTTTAAACCAAGTGATGCTTTCAAAGTTAGGATCAGTGAAGTGCATAGAGTGAATGAAGCTTTCCTCCTAAAAGGTTCTACTTATGTGCGCGGCAAACATTAATTGTTGCCAAATTTGAAGAAACTGGAGCCATGCCATTTCGACAATTTTATGCAAAGTTTGGAATTAAGCATCCAGAGCAAGACCGATGTTATATATTCACCGTTTATATTGATCTAGACGACTCACGGGGAACAGAAACCGTAAAGAACCAAAGTACTTAACTGCTGTTGATGGCGAAGGCCAACTATGTAAAGCAGCACCAGCATGCACAGCATCAATAGAACTGGAAGCAAAAGGAAGTCTAGAGATGTCGGCTCTGACCAATGCAAAGTTCCTACAAGCAGAAAGCTTAGTCAGAACTGGCTCGCTTAGGGTAATTCATCAAGACAATAACAATCTAAGAGAAATTTCCTAACAACACAGCAACAAAAGATACAAGTGTCGATCGTTATTTGAGCATAGTAAGGGTCGGTTTCCTCACTCTTCTGGAAAATTTTCCTCCCGCTGAATGAACTCGTAACACTGCTTCAACATATTTTCGGAGTAGTCCAGAGCAATAACACGAGAGAACAGTCCACTCTTGGCAAATAATCTTGAAAACAGACCGCTCCCGCAACTTGCATCGACAATGTTTCCTCCCAATACTGGCTTGAGGAATCCCATAGTCAATTCAAACTGCAGTCAAAATCTCATGGTCAGTAGCTCCACACGAAGGGAACAGAGAGGGGCACTGCACGCATTAGATACCTAGCTCCAGCCTAAGTTCAACGACATCGAGTCAAATGTACATTTGTTTGATGGCTTAGATATCTTTTTAGCAATTTTTCCTGGTGGGTAACCACTTTTTTCTAAGAAAACCATTTCCTGGATGGCTATCCCTTGCAATAGAACAAGTCTCGCAGGGCATTCATCATGACAGCAACACCCAAACCAGTTCTGTAACAAATGGCAGTGACAAGCATACACGAAGCGACAGGAGTAAAAAATTGAAGAGTCGAATGAACCTCTTTCTCTGGACTCGGAAAACCAGCCAAACTTGCAGGATATTGACGCCATCCCCTCTCGTAGAGATACGATACCAACGGAGTCCTGATGCAAAATTCGATCAGTGGTGCATGACCCAAATGACCCACGACTTAAAGCAAATCCGACTAGATAATGCCACTGGAGGCGACATTGTCAATTTTTACCCAACAGATCAGTCGGCTCCAATAAATAACTTATTGCACCTGAAAAGCTCGCTAGCAAAGGGCATGGGTTCGCCATATTCCTTGGTTCCACTGCTTGTTGTAAGATCAAAATGCGTTTCATTCCCCACGTAGGCCTTCTTACAGGTGCCACACTGCAAAGCAGACCCGGACGCAGAATTCCTGTAGCAGAAGCACGACGGGATGATGAAAACAGCAAAAAGACATAAATGGGGCGAACCGTCTTAAAATCCACACGACTTACACAGACAACACTGGATCGCCAGTGAACGTTAGCGGCTCAAAACATATGGGACAAGCTAATTGGTGGCAGAAGAACAGCCCAAGTATCATAACTTGGCACCGGAGGACACTTAAGTGCCATAACTTCAAAATGGTACACTTGAGTGCCATTTTCGAAGTTAACTGGAACACTTAAGTGCCACTCCGGCGAAAATCCGGCCAAATGGCTGACGTGGCAACTTTCCGGCAAGTTTGGTCCAAAACGGCGTCATTTTGCACGCCGACGTGGCGGATAAAATACAAAAATGACGCCGTTTCGTGTAAATAATAATATAAAAATTAATTAATTAGATTTAAACTTAATTTTATTTAAAATATTCAAAAATTTAAAAAAATTAAGAAAAATTAAGAAAAATTTTAAAAATAAATTAAGAAACATTAAAAAATTTAAAATTTAAAATTTAAAATTAAAAAAAAAAAAGGGTGGGGAGTTCGAACGGGGTGGGGGGCCGAGCCCTCGCCGCCACCGCCTCCCGCCGTCGCCGGAAGGGCCGGCGATGGAGGGGGAGGGTCGGCCGGGGTCGCGGCCCCGGCCGATCGACGGTGAGGGCTCGCGGGCCCTCGCCGCCTCCCCCGCCGCCGGGAAGGACCGGCGACGGAGTGGGGAGGGTCGACCGGGGTCGCCGGGCCCCGGCCGGGGCGGCGAGGGCCCGCGAGCCCTCACCCCGGATCGGGGTGAGGGTCGCGATCCGGCGAGGGCTCACGGCCCTCGCCGTCGGTCGGCCGGGGGCGGCGACCCGGCCGACCCTCCCCCTTTTTTTTTTTTAATTTTTCTTAATTTTTTAAATTTTTTTAAATTTTTTGAATATTTTAAATAAAATTAAGTTTAAATCTAATTTAATTAATTTTATATTATTATTTACACATCGACATGAAACGGCATCGTTTTTGCATTTTTTTCCGCCACGTCGGCGTGCAAAACAACGCTATTTTGGACCAAACTCGCCGGAAAATTGCCACGTCGGCCCATTTGGCCGGATTTTTACGGAGTGGCACTTAAGTGTTCTATTTTACTCGATATTGGCACTTAAGTGTATCATTTCCGTGCCAAATTATGGCACTCTAGGTGTCCCAACCTCACATTCTGGTTGCTGCTGAGTTTCTCCTTATGCATAGTAGATTCCTAAGCAAATCAAGTTCCGTTTTTTAATCAACAGGTGGCAAGACAAAAGGAACTAGCCAGAGGAAAAAAAAACCTATCCACAGTAGATTCCTACACAAATTACTGTTCTCCTACACAAATTACTGTTCTCTTCAATCAGGACAGTATACATTTCAAAAGCCTTTCCCACAAAATTCGGTTCTCTCCAATCTTTTCTGCTCGATGAGCCCGGCCAGAGGCACAGAGGCGTACCAGTGGCGGTGGAGGCGGCCTAGTTTCGACGTAGGCTGAGGAGGAGGCTCTCAGTTTCGGCACGAGAACGCGACGCTCGAAGCTCGTCTCGCCGGATCTCAGCACGAACCGCCTCGAGCTCCCGAGTTGGCTCGGGCCGAACACACTCACCAAGTTGCCACCGCAAATAGCACCCGCCATGGTAGCCCCTCTCTCTCTCTCTCTCTCTCTCTCGCAGACAGACACAGGCACACGCACGCGGAGAGGCAATGTCCGGATTGGACGGTGGTGGAATCCGGGAATATACAGGCAACGAATGGGGGCCGAAACGGAATCCTCAGTCGGAGACGAATCTGCGAGACAGAGATCCACGAATCGCGCGATTTTCTCATTTTTAATTTCTTATTTTTCCGTAACTGGATTTTGTGTTTTTTTTTTTTTTCTTTCTTGTTTTGGCGGTAAAATCCGTAACTGAAAATCGAAGCTCATACGGTCTGAATGAACGGAACGAGTGCAGATGCCGGAGTCTGAGAAAACCGAAAAAGAAGGGAAGAAATGCAAAATGAGCTTTAGGTCCTCTAACTTTTTTTTTTTTTTTGCAATTTCCCAGAGTAGTCCCTCAGGGTCTCAAATCTTCACCTAGAAGAAAAATAATAGAATTAGGTTGGGAAATTCTCCACTGTCATATTTCGTTGGCTCTAATCCTCGACATGCAATTGGCTTGTCCGCAGACTCGTAAAACGGATGAATCGAATCAGCTAGCTAAAGGCTAAAAAAAGGCTCCCATTTAGGGCCGGACCGAGGCCACACCCATTCGATGAACATAACTATTGTTGAAAATATAAGGATGCTAAATCGTCCTAATCCCATTATAGTAGGAGATCTGACAAGGTTGTACACTGTGATTATCAAATTAATGACTATTACCCAATGAGAGTAAGTTAGAGGTGGTTGGTTCTTGAGTCGATAGGTTCTAGAACTTTATAATTGATTTGCAGTTTTTTTATTCTAGAACCTACCCTATTTGCTTGGAATTGGTTCCAGAACTTATCCTGTTTTCCAGTTTGATTTTAAGATCTACCCCAAAACCTTTTTTTTTTTTTTTGGTTCATTTTTTACAACAAAATCATATGGGATTATAAGCAATAAAATATTTCAAAAGATGAACAATAGAAATCCCTATCCACCAAAAACAACAATTCATAAGATGAACACATAGTCATGTATAATTATAAACAATAAAAAGTTCAAACACGTAACATATAACATAGATTTAAAGCTTCATTTCCCATTCATCCATACAAATTTAGGGGAAAATAGAAGATTGGCGAGGAGTTTCGAGTAAGGGGTGCCGAGGTTAGAATTTACGGAAAAAGAAATTAGGATTTTGGCTTTTTAACTTATAAAACCTATTCTAAAACTTGTTCCAAAACAAAGTGATTCAGTCTAATTCCTAGATGGGTATTTACTCGAAATCTATTCCCAAACTGATTTCAACTTATTCCAAAAATTTGGAACCTGATCCCCAATTGATTCCAACAGGAATTGGTTCCCAAACTTATTTTTTGGGCGGTCCGCTCCGATTCCTGGTAAAACTGGCCCGATAGCACACCCCTACTATGAGTTACTGTATTGCTCTATTAAAGAAAAATGAATCTTCCCCCAAAGGTAACGATATTAATTGGGGATTTACTACCATAGATGTAAGCTTCCGATGGATTATTCTCTTGGTCGTCTGAATGTCCTTATCTATTGAATGTTCCTCTTGCCTTCTTTTATCTCTCTTCTATACATTAACATCATTAAAAGATAGTATCAAAACATAACACGATCCTAAGAGGCAAATCCTACTGAAGGACATATGGCACTTGTAGATTGCATACTTTGGTACCTCAAGCTTGGTCCAAGTCAGGTATTCTGACAAAGAAACATGGTCATACTAGTATTATAATATTGATCCGGATTGAGCTAGGAACTTTAAGGGTAGAAAATCAACCAAAGGTTTCTGCACTTTTGTAGGTGACAACTTAGTCACTTGGAAAAGTGAAAAATAGAATGTTGTGGTAAGGTCCAGTGCAGGGGCCATATATAGAGCCATGGCCTTAACTACAAGTGGAATGGTTTGGCTTTGATTAGTTGTGCAAGAATTGGGATTTTGAGCCCGTAAGTCTCCTATGAAGTAATTATGTGATAATTAAGCCGCGATCCATATTGGTTCAGATGTAGTTTTCCATGAACAGATAAAACATATAGAAGTTGATTATCACTTTGTGCATGAGAAGATTCTAGATGAGACAATTGAAACTCCCCATGTCTATAGTGATGAGCAACTTACAAACGTATTTACTAAAGCTCTCTCTACAGGTGCTCTTTAGAACATTGTATCCAAGCTGACCTCTGAAGACGGCTTTGCTTTAGCTTGGGGGGGAAATGTTGGAACGATGAGGATATCAGATCATCCTAATCCCGCTATAATTGGAGATCTGGCTTGGTTGTGCAATAGTTGTTTACCAAATCAATGACTACAACCCATTGTATTGTTCTCTATTAAAGAAAAATGAATCCTCCTTCAAAAGTGCAGCAAGCCCGTCTAGTTTGTTGGATATGGCTTTTCGATGACTACAACTGACTGGCAATCTTAGTGCCTTTAGTAGGTGGACTATTTTCTGTGTTGATAGCTCCCTCACATCCATGGGGATCCCTATGTGGAGAATTTCCTTCCATTCGGTTGAACTAATGCAATTCCAGTCCGCTCCTTTGCCATGGCCATGCCAAGGTTACTGGGCAAACTTTAAAAAAAAAAAAAAAAATCGTTCTGCTCACAAGTGAAGGACTCGCTTCAAGAAGCAAAATCGGTGATAAAGATTCCATCATTCCATAACGGGTTTATTCCCCTGGTCAGCTTTGTCATTTGCGACAATGTGGTTGGAGCTTGTTGGGTTCTCCCATAATAAAACTGCATTTCTCATGGCACTCTTCGTGATTGCTAGTTCCCTTGGGGGACTTTTTGGAGGTAAAATCGGAGATTTTCTGATTTTCTTTCCAGACGTCTTACCAACTCTGGATCTGGAAGAATAATTTTAGCACAGATAAGCTCGGAATCAGCCGTCCTACTGGCAGCAATACTTCTGCTGGCTTATCCGAATGATTCATCCGCAGCTTAGTTTTGTTCATTGTGGGCTTCTGCATATCATGGAATTCACCAGCAACAAACAAGTTAAGTTCCAAATCATTCCTCTTCTTTCTTTCACACAAGTTTCTGAGCACACAGCTGCCTAGGTAACAGATCGAATTTCTATATATATATATATAGCTTGTGCATTCCATATCTGAATTTCTTGAGAGATGCTTAAAGCACAGGTGTTGACTGATTTGTCTTTTGAGATGAGATAACGGTATAGGGTGCAGGCAGTGCTCTAATGATTAATAGAAACAGCATCATCTGGGGATCTTCATGGAGGTGGGAGGAGATTTTTGATTGTTGTACTCACATAAAACTTCTGTAATTACAATTGACTAGTAGAGACCTTGCACGAGTTTTGTATTGCACGAAGGGAGAGGTTAATGTAGAGATTAGAGGAACTACATCTATGAATTTGTGAAGTGGTCAAGCTGTCGTCTTTAGTAGCTTTGCATTCTCATCTTAACAAGGATAGAATGCAACAGCAGCTAAAGGGACAGAGCGGATTTTGCTCGATAGTCATGTATACCATTGTTTATAAGGAAAAGAACTGTTCCAATGTTCTTCAACAATTTCAAGTTCCTGATTTGCATTACATCAACTGATGGGACAACGAAAAGTTATTCCACTACAAAAATGAAAATTTTAATCTCATGGGTCATTACTCAAAGTTTGAGACCCCCAAAGCAAGGACACACTGTAGGAGCAATAAACCTTTCATTCAACTCATTCATTGACCGCCGAATGGGTGGTATTTACACATCAAGAATTTAAGAGAGCAGCCTTTATTTTATCATCCTGTGCTTTAAACAATAAGAAGTTGTATATATACGCATCTTCATTTTCCTAAACTTCATTGCTAACAATGTGAGAGACTCGCAGTAATGCCCGTAATTACTTGACTATTGTGTTTGCTCTGTTATTCAAAGTAATCGATGAACCTGCTGGCTAATCTGAAATTTTAGCGGGGTCTTGAAGCCGAGATCATCACGAATCGCTCATTCCTAAAATATTTGAAGCCAATCAGCCCACAGGTTCTGCAAAGATCTTCTAATTCGCCTTCAGAAAGGAAGATGTGGCTGCCAGATATTTGACTTATATTCTGGAATGAGAGACAAAAAGGATGGTTAGGCATCGGCTTGATAATGCCACTGTATTTCCCAAAGCAAATGAAGCATGTGTGTCCCATTCTAAAGATCAAAAAGTTGAAAGTTTAATTCTTTTGTTGTGTGAAAATTGATGGAACAAACCCCAGCCTTCTGCTCCAACAGATATTGTCGAACTGTATTTAGCAGAAGAGAAAACATGCAGTTTGGATATGTAGAGCTGAATAGAGGGACAGGGCTCGAGCCAAAACCAAGTACCTGGCGTAATGGCCTCAGAAGAGGAAATAATGCAAACGGACCATCGAGCAAGTATGTAGTCGCGACAAAAACTCCACCTGGTCGTAAAACTCGACTGATTTCAGCAACCTGAGAAAGCACCACGACGTAATGAATGTGAGCATATGACAAAGAACTAAGAGATTTTAAACCAAGTGATGCTTCCTAAGGTAGGATCAATGAAGTGCATACATTGAATAAAGCTTCACTCCTAAAAAGTTCTACTTATGTGCGCTGCAAACATTAATTTTTACTGAGTATGGAGAAACTGGAGCCATTCCCTTTTGACAATTTTACGCAAAGTTTGAAATTAAGCATAAAGAACAAGACCAATGTTATACAATCCCCCTTTATATTGAGCCGGTTACCTTGTGGGGAACAGAAACCATAAAGAACCAAAATACTCACTGCTGTTGATGGTGAAGGCCAACAATGTAAAGCAGCACCAGCATGCACGGCATCAATAGAACCTGAAGCAAAAGGAAGTCTAGAGATGTCGGCTCTGACCAATGCCAAGTTCCTACAAGCAGAAAACTTGGTCAAAACTGACTCTAGCGTAATGTATCAAGACAACAACAATCTAAGAGAAATTCTTAACAATACAGCGACAAACTACAAACTTCAATCATCATTTGATCAGAGTAAGAGTTGGTCTTCTCACTCTTTCGGAAAATTCTCCTCCCCCTGAACGAACTCATAACACTGCTTCAACATATTTTCAGAGTAGTCCAGAGCAATAACGAGAGAGAACAGTCCACTCTTGGCAAAAAGTCTTGAAAAAAGACCACTCCCGCAACTTGCATCAACAATGTTTCCTCCCAATACTGGCTTAAGGAATCCCTTGGTCAATTCGAACTGCAGTCAAAATCTCATGGTCAATACCTCCCCGCAAAGTGACTAGAGAGGAGTACCACATGCATTAGATACCTAGTTCCAGCCCAAGTTCAATGACATCGAGTCAAATGTGCATCTTTCTGAAGGCATAGGTATGTATTTAGTAATTTTTTCTGGTCGGTGACCACTTTTCTATGAAAACCATTTCCAAGATGGCTACTCCTTGCAATAGAACAAGTCTTGCAGGGCATCCATCATAACAGCAACACAAAAACCAGTTCTGTAACAAATGGCAGTGACAAGCATACACGAAGCAATAGGAGTAAAAAGAAAAGAGTCGAACTAACCTCTTTCTCTGGACCTGGAAAACCACCCCAAACTGAAAAACTTTGACGCCATCCCCTCTCATAAAGATACGATACCAACGGAGTCCTGATGCAAAAATTCAATCAGTGGCACATCACCCGAATGACCATGACTTATAAAAAACCCACCCAGACAAGCCACTGGAGAAGACATTGTGAATTTTTACCCAACGAATCAGTCGGCTCCAATAAATAACATTTCGCACCTGAAAAGCTCGGTAGAAAGGGCCATGGGTTCGCCATATTCCTTGGTTCCACTGGCCGCTGTAAGATCAAAATGCGTTTCATTGCCCACATAGGTCTTCTTGCAGGTACCACACTCCAAAGTAGACCCAGACGCAGCATCCCTGCAGCAGAATCACGACGGGACGATGAAAACAGCAAAAAGACATTCATGGGCCGAACCGTCTTATAATCTGCGCAACTTACACAGACAACACCAGATCGCCAGTGAATGTTAGCGGCTCATAACATATGGGACAAGCTAACACATTCTGGTTGCTGCCGAGTTTTTCCTTATCCACAGTAGCTTCCTACACAGATAAAGTTCGGTTTTTCAATCAACAGGAGGTAAGACAAAGGAATTAAAAAAAAAAAAAAAAAAACTTTGAACAAACATTTCATCGACGATAAGTCAAATGCCCCTGTATGCAGTTTAACGACTAGAAAGAAAATCGCAAAGGACGCCGAAATTACTGTTCTCTTCTATCAGGACAGTACACAATTCAAAAGCAAGTCCGCGAAATACAGTTCGGTTTTTCAATCACTCAGTCGCCCGCCAGATTCACCGCTCCGATTCCGACTCCTCTCCTCGAGCAAAAAAGAAAGTCCGCGACACAATCACAAACACGTACCGGCGGCGACGGCGGCGACGGCGACGGCGGCTGCTTAGTCTCGACGAAGGCCGATGAGGAGGAGGAGGAGGAGGAGGAGGAAGAGGCCCTCACGTTCGGCGCGAGGAGCCGGCGCTGGAAGCTCGTCTCGCCGGGTTTCAGCGCGAACCGCCTCCAGCTCCCGCGTCGCCTCGGCGCCAACACGCTCGCCAAGCTGCCGCCGCAAATGGCGCTCGCCATGGTACTCTCTCTCTCTCTCTCTCTCTCTCTCTCTCTCTCTCTATTTATATGGCGTGCGCGCGCCGGCGAGCAAACGAACAGGGCGAACAGGGACACACACGCGGAGGGAGACGACGGCCGGGCTTCCGACCAAGGCGGTGGAATCCGCGATGTTTTATAGAGCAACGGAGGGCGGGTCGAAACGGAATCCTCCGGTCGGGGACGAAACTGCGAGCCACACATATCACCCGGATCGCGTGGTTTTTTTTTTTTTTTTTTTTAATCGATTTTTATTTTTCCGTAACCGATTTTTGTTTTTTGGGCGGCAGTGGCTGTAACTGAAAAATGGGAGCTCACGCTGTCCGAATGAGTTGGGATTGAACGCGGATGCCGGGTTCTCAGAAATCCCAAAAAGGAAGAAATGCTAAATGAATTTTATGAAGTCACGAAAGTGCGATTGGCTCGTATAATTGTCAAAAAGTATAATCGAGTTTTTAAAATTTATCAAATTGATGCGATTAAATCCTTCCGCTGACTGTGTCCAACTTGACTAATTAAAAATGTTGATGTGATTTTTTTTAAAATTTTTTCTCTATCCTATATGGCGCTAACGTGATTAAAACAAAAAAAAAAATGCCTAAACAACTTATATTTTATTCAAGTACGATTTTTTAATATAGATGCTATTTAAATTATATTTATAAAAGAGAAGAAGGAAGATGGGCAAAATTGAATGATGATCACTATCACCCCATTAGAAAAGGCCACGGCAATGGTAGGGCGAGGGTCGATCTACCCCCAACTAGTAGTTAGCGACCTTGGCTGATTGCAGTCAAGGGTCACGGCCCTCACTTAGGCTCTCGCCTAGACTGGGCCAAGGATTGGGGTGATGATCCTCTCCCGATATAAATGACATTATTTTAGTCTTATTTTCCTTGGAATATCACGTAGGAAAAAAATTATAAGGAAAGCCATATCAACATTTTCCATTAGTCAAATTGGACGTAATTAATGAAATGACTTAATTGTACAAATTGACTAGTTTAAGATTGAAATACACTTTAAAAATTTTAAGATTTAATTGCACTTTCATAATGTATTTTAGGATTTTCATTGCACTTCAGCTTCTCAAACTTTTATGCATTTCACAAACTAGTCCAGGGTCTCAAATCCAGCGACTTAATTCAATGTGCAATCGAAGGTCCCGAGAGTAGCGCTCAAATTGGGGTGGCAAGTTGATATTCTCTACAATAAGAAACTAACAGGATTACGCCAGAAATAGGAGGATTGCGCGCGCGGCACAGACGGTGTCCACGTCGTATTTCGCCGCGCCTTAACTTTAACATGCGAATTATCTCATCGGCAGACTCCTTAAAAAAAAACAAAGAAGCTAAAACCTTAAAAGCTTCTATTTAGGGCCAGACCGACTCCAGGCCCATTTGCCTAAAACAGAGCAAATGAACTCATGTGGAAGATGACTCGATTTTTCGAACAACTTAACTCAAAAGTCAGACGTACCTTTCCTTTTCCGGACCGTTCGGCCTAAGGTCAACACCTCGGGAACGAATCAAGCCTCGTTCGTCTTTTCATCTCCGAAATGGATCTGCCGCTATTGCTTTTTAGTTTTTGTTTTTTGGTGGACGTCCCTTTAATGTTTGGCGACTTGAGTCATTAAGCCCGCACCGATAAAGGCGGCCGTGGAGAAAGTGAATGGCGAGGATCATCAGGAATCCTTCGTTTTCGAATTCGCGACTAATGGGGGATGGTTTGCATTTTCCCAGGAAATTCTTGACCGTAGCTATTGTAATTCGAGCTCTGATATTATTTTCTTTTCTTTTATCCCGTACAAAAGGATATGTCTTGGCAAGTTCAAAATTTAAATTCAGTGATTTCCTCTTCTTTTGGCCGAGATTATGCTAGAGTTTGATTTGACAAAGGAAAAACCCAAGTATTCCCTGTTAATTGAATAAATAAATTTATGGTACGACGAAGAGCAACAAGCCCGTCTAGCTCAGTTGGTAGAGCGCAAGGCTCTTAACCTTGTGGTCGTGGGTTCGAGCCCCACGGTGGGCGCTGTTTCTGATGATCTGATTTTTTTTTAAATACATATAACTAGCTTATTCCCATGAAAAATGCATAATTTTATCTGAAGACTACACGAAAGGTTGTTTTATCTTGAAAACTAACTCTGTAAATGGTCAATACCCTTCATAAATCAATTATCTAGATGGTAAGTGATTTATCAAACTATTACTATCAACTCTCAACTATCTTCAATAGTGGTTCTTGAACCATCATAAAACCTACACGAAAAAATATGGCCAATTCATCTATATTTCTCGAGTTTTCATGAGAACTCATTCGACAATCATTTTTATTTTATACTTATAAGACCTGCCTTTTCTTATTGTATTATGTGAAGTTGTAGATCTTTACAATCAATTTCAATGGAGTTACGGTTCAATTAGTTTGAAATCTATTATATAAATACAAATGTAATTCTAAATTTTTTAATTTTACTAATTTAGTTCTTAATTTTTGCATGATACATCGGAACGGCATGCAAATTTAGGATTAAATTACTCTAATTAAAAATTTTAAGATTGAAATGATGCATCTATGATAAGTTTATAACTAATTTGATAATTTTTTGAATTCGGGTAAAAGAAAAGAAATAGGTCACAAGGGTGTAACATCAATCGTTGGGATGTCCCCGATATTCATGTGCAAAATAATTGCAATTTTAACTGTGGCAAACCATGCTCTCACTTTCGTTATCGAGTCAATTAGGACTTAAAACAATTAATAATTATGGGTGGTAGACAGAAATTGATGGGTAGTTAATTAAAAATATCATTTATCCGCTTCCTTTTCCCTACCAAAAATCCCCCAAAATGCCACGTGTGGGCGCGAGCGGCCGGGACTGGAAAAAGGCCTCGAAATTCATCATCCTCTCTCGCTATCGAACTCGCTAACAATGATGGCATAGCCTTCGATATTTCCTAATAGTTTCGCTTTTTTTTTTTTTTTGTTCACACGTGTAATCTCCATCTGGTCCTCTGCCGACAAATCCGCTAATGTCACAGCGCGTCCCTCGTTTCCTTCCGTCACGGTTTATCCTCGTTGTCTCAATTCCTATTGAAGTAAAAATGATGGTTGAGTGGCTAGGGCCATTGATCCTTCCTTGATCTCTAAGCAATGAATGCGAAATAAAAACCAAGAATACAAAGAATATTCAAAAGTGATAACTATAAATTTTGTAAGATCATCGTCAACTATTCTGAAAATTAAACGTGATTTATTATTTAAATATTTTAACAATCTTTCTCACGTTTAGTCTTGTCTTTTACTTGGTATTAAGCACGGAAATTTAATTGGAGAGATAAATGGGGTCGGAAAGATTCAAACTCATGACCTCCGGTTCTAATATTAGTATTGAGTGATCTTGGGCTTTCTCACCCTAAAAGTTAACTTAAAATGTGAGATTTTTCCTTACACTTATCAAATGACTACCGGTCCCTTCCAACCTCAACAATCTCTCTCTCGCATATCGAGTCCGAGTCGGAGACACAACAGTTCGCAACTTTCCTGTATGACTATTCGAAGTGGGCAATGGAACTCTAATACCATAGAGGAATTTAAAAACAACAACTAACTGTTCTAAAAACTTAACATGTTAGATGAATGCGTGATTTAATATTTAATTACTCTAACATTTCTCATTACGCTTAGTCTAGTTTGTAAAATCTCGTATAATATCGAGTTGAAGGTTATGAATTTAAATATTTCCAAGCATTATTTGTCTTCCCAATTACATATTTCCACGCTTAGTTCTAAGCAAACATACCAAATTAAGTGTGAGGGGGAGTATTAGAGTAATTAAATATTAAACCACGCTTTTATCTAACGACTTAAACTTTTATAATAATTTGTTGTGGTCCCACAAATTCATACAATAACCACAAGAAAATATGCATTCAAACCCCGACTCTAAAAATACTAAGTATGAAAATATATAATAAATAATGTATTAAATGATGTCAATAAGGGGTCTAGAAATATTTGATAAGTTATTAGATGCAGGCATTTCACAGATAATTATATCCTATGTAAATGTAACTCATATCAATATAAGGCAAAATGGATTTAGGATTCTTTGGCTAGAAAAAAAATGATGATTTTGAGATATAATTTAGGATGAATTCACAACAGTTGTCGTGCCAAACTTCACAAGAGGTTCCAAAAGTGCTTAGCGGTTTTAATTTTTGCAACTTTAATTTATTAGGCTTGATCTGATGAATCTTTTAGTGATGCGATAGAGAATTTTCACCAAACCATTACACACAACAATTTCTTATAAGATTTTGGTACAAATGTTTTTTTTGCAATTTAGAGCAGGTGATACAAGGTGTATATGGTGGGGTTAGGGTTTAGAGATTGTTCGATTTATTCGGTGTACTCTGAATTTCATCTAGTGAATTTTTGCTTCTCCTCTGTCAATGAAGACAAGCCTAATAATTTCTCTTGACCTCCTTTTCTATTCTGCCAAACAAAGACAGCGACATTGTGTGCTGTAGTTACTCTATTTTTCCTCTAAAGTTAGGTAAAAATTAGATAGAGAAAGGCGTTAGATAACAGATGCAATCATCTTTTCCTTGCAAGGCCCTATCCAAAAGCCGAAGGGATTCTACAAATAGAAAGGATGCGAACAGTGTCGCGAGGGGGATGATTCTATTATAAGCAAAGTGGATTTGTTGAATTAGCTTTAGCCAGATATCCCGTCGTCATTCCACATGACTTGTCAACTAATGATCAGGATAATGATCTTGGCAGACCAGCAACACTTATGTTACATTTTTCTATTTAACCACTAAGATTTAGAATATATGTGAGGGAATCATAACCTAGGAAACGCAAACTTATGATAAAACCCGAGGAATCTCTAAAAGCTGTTCGTTGGGTGCGTTCCAAGTTATGTTCCCCGCCTGCGTGGGTCATGGCGACGGCAAATTTTTGAAATTGAAGATTTTCTGCACCTAATACTACTTTCTTTAACCAAAGAGATAATGACAGATTTAGCAAAAGTCACCTAGAAAGTCCATAATGTGCTGCAACTAATAAGGACACCAGAGCATCTATGATGCGAAAGAGGTCACGTATTAGGAGGACATTACTTGAAATAGGTTGATTAATAACTAATTAGGCATGAATTGTCCCAATCGAATAAGTCGAAAGAATCGACTAATTAGCAAGGATTTTGTAGAAAGCGATCGGAGAATGCTTGAATTAAAGTATTAGTTATGTTTTGAAAGTCCTTTTTTTTAATAGAACTTGCAAAAGAAATTATGTCTCCAATGTTCAATGTGCATTACAGTACGTGATTGTAATGGTGCATCTTAAAGGGTTTTAGCCTTTGGGGTGTTTGAAATTTCATAATGGTCAAACTTCAATCTCTATCATAGAAAAATTGAATAAGAAATTATATGACTACTTTATATTGATTATACTTTTTCTTAATTAATAATGAACTGTTTGGAACCTTTTGCCCATTGGAATAATTCCCACTGATTATATCAATCCCTACTTCTACACACAAGGTAATTACTGAAGACATACAAATCAGAACTCCTAAAGGCAATCTTCATACCTTGCTTGAGTAGGGGAGAAAGTTTAGTAAAGGAAGAGAATACCATACTATACCTCTGTTATTTCTCACAAAGCTTTGTGAATTCTTCCTCATTTTCCACGCTCGGTTTCCATCTTCCTCATCCCCTGGCTTTTGAAACAAAACTTCAAGAGAATGTACAAAAATGATGGATCATACCATACCCAAGCACCGAGCAGAGAAAAGATGAGTATCGCTCAAGCGACATTTTGGGATTTCCTATTATACTTGAATGCTCCAAAATAGTATTGAAGGGGGAAAAGGGGAGGGTATGGTCTCTTTAGAGCTGTGAACTGAGTCCATGCTAGGATGGGAAGCTTTTTGGCACATGCCCTCACTTGATGAAAGGATTGCTTTCTCATGTGGGAAAGTTTGAATGTTGGAGAGAGATTGGCAATTTGGCATGATGGTTCTGAATTTGCCCGGCAGGTCACATGGGTGCCTAAAAGAGGGAAGGAATTGTATTCGTGGAAAGGCTCATGGGGAGGAATCTTTTTGACAAGTGATCACCTTTGTTGCCTTTACCCTACCATTTTCCTTGGATCAACCCACGCAAATCTCTCCACTTACCTAATATGGCACCATCAACCATACAGAAAAATAAATGAGGCATCTATTCATACACCAGCTAAAGCACTTCTCACATGTTCTAACAGTCGATGATGAGATAAATGTTGGGTAGTCTTAGACCTTTCTCACCTCAAAAGACAACTTAAATGGTAAGACTTTTTCTTACACTTAAAAATCGATCACCAATCTCTTTCATAATTGATATGAAACAAACTCTAATAATTTCCTCATCACATATAAGGTTTTAGGTCAAAGCTGTAACAACCTATGTCTCTTGAGTGACTGTTAGATCCAAACTTATTGATAACTTAGACTCTGATACTGGTGTTGGATAATTTTAAGCTTCGTCACCCTTAAAAATAGCTCAAATGGTGAGATTTTCGCTAGTCCATTCTACAATTAATGGGGGATAAACGCCAACAACAAATTGTCAAGTTAAGATTTTTAGACTACAACACAATCGTAAATTTAAGTCTTGATTTACACGACTTTTGGAACCACTCTCAAATTTTCTTGCATTCTCGTGATTGGCTTGCTGTCGGATGGAGAGATATAGAAGTGGTCGGATGCCTTAAGAGGTCTGAATGTTGACCATAAAGAGGTTGCGAATATTTTCATGTGTGAGAGGATTAAAGCATGTTCAATTCTTTTGTGTTTTTCAAGAATGAAATGCTTTACTAGGTTGTGTGTAATATCTACTTATACATAATAAAATATATTTTTGGACATTGAAATGAAAGGACCTTTTTTCATTTCATTCCAACGGGTAGTGGATTTTGGCGAACCAAGCTCGATACATAAAAGGAATGGGAAGACATTCATAATGAGGGAAGAGTCATACTTCGGCAAAACAAATCAAGACCTTCTTCGTTATTTTGCTTTTCTTGTTTGACGAAAGTCTAGAGGTCAGTTAGACATGATATTCTAAAAAGCAAGTGCATCATGAACTGATGTCCAAGAAAGAATATCTAAGCATTGCGAGTTCTTTCGATCACAACGGATAAAGCAAGTTAAGGTTGCCCTAATAGAGCTTACATTCTAAGAAGAAAATGATACTTTGCTCTAGGTTTCATTTTTTTTTTTTTTTCACTTGACAAGGCTGAATATGGCTCTTTTATGAGCGGACTTCCTCTGCTTCAAGATTTTGTATCTGAGGGAAAATTGGAACAATTATTTAGTGAGAATACCATGAGCTACTAATTGTTCTTGCTTCGTTTGGGGCATGGATCCAGATCATGAAGAAGATAATGAGTATTGCCTTTTTAGATACACCTTTAAGAGTCTTGCCAAGAAGATGAAAGAGGAAAGCCTTTGAGATCTCAATGTTTACAAAAGTATGTAATATATGCATATAATTGACTATAAACAATAATTACGGGGGTTAGGAGAAAACATTTTGAATTATCTAGGTATATGATAATTTATACATTCACGTAGTAAAATTAATTTGGTTACCCACATCATAATAGAATCTACTATCATATTTATATAAACAAAATGTGCGAAAGAAAACCGTGGAAATTATAAATGGCAATGAATGTCAATACTTGAATCTTTTGAAAATATTTGGGAGCTCGACATCAAAATAAAAATCACATTTCAAGTGTTGTAAAAACAGAAAAGGTTAAAAAAAAAAAAAAACCCTAGGCACACACATTGCTTAATGCATGCCATGATCGAAACTCAACTGAAATGCTTTTCTAAATGCCATTTTCCCTATATATTTTTGTTTCCTTTCTCGACCAAATAACCTATCGATAGACATCAAGCTCCAAAACATCTAACGACCATGCTGATTAATAGCAATATCGCTTCATCATAACCCACACCGGAAAACCTGGACATGTAATTAAAATCCCTTTATTAAGATAGAGGGCAACATTGAAAGGGGGGAAATCACTGTGTAATTTTATTTTTTTCACGACGCTTAAATTTCCAGGCGTGGCGGAAATGAACGAGAAAATGAGCGCGGGAGGGATTGACCGACGGTAGCCGGTTTAAGCACCCCCAAGACACGGGCTTATCCAGATAAAACCTCATCCCATGCATCGTTCGACGCGATGATTGGTCCATTTAGTGCTCTAATGGCCGGTTAAACCGTCCCACAGGCTACAGCCACCGCCATCTGGCGGTCAGCTCTTCCGCACGTGCTCCGCGTACGACGAAAAGACCCTTCGGACCGCAAAGATGAGGCCCTCCCGCAGCGTCATCGTCACCATGTCGTCCGTATTCAAAAGTTCAACATTGCACTCTCTCCTTCTCCTTCTCTTCTTTTTCAGGTCGTCTCCCCAAACTGCCCCTGGACGTCCCGCGCGAGATTGCCGCGCGTCCAGACCGCGAGGCCATTCTCGTCATTTCGATGTCGCATTTTCGAAAATAGAAAAGAAAACATTTTATCCGACTGCACGAAAAAGAAAAAAAAAAAAAAAAACGAAAATCGGGGCGTTTGTTTGGTCGTTTTTTCTCCTCTCCGTCGTCGCCCTCGCACGCAACAGAACAGAGTGACCCTTTTGAGACTTGCGTTTGAAGAGAAATCTCTCTCTCTCTCTGTCTTTCTCTGTTTCTACCCTTTGGCCCTTCTTCTTCGTTTTCTGTAGTTTGTTTACACTGTCTCTGTTTCGGGTCCGAGCTTCGGCTTTTCGAAGCGCTGAATTCGCTGCCGATTGGTGTGCTCCGCGGCTCGCCGGCGGAAGAGGGGGGGAAGTAAAGCATTCGGAAGACGGGAATTTCAAGTCCTGCTGCGGGCGCGGGGTGAGAGCGAGGGCGAGAGAGAGAGAGAGAGGGACAGAGAGAGGGACAGAGGGAGGGGGCGGGACCGAGAGAGCGGGAGGTTTTGATGGAGAGGAGCACTCCGGTGAGGAAGCCCCACACCTCGACGGCGGATCTGCTGACGTGGTCCGAGGCCCCGTCCCCGGACTCGGCCCGACCCGGGTCCGGCTCTTCTCGCCCCGGTGCGCGTCCCCATCAGGTAGTCCCTCCCGGTTTGCTTCTTCTGGGTTCTGAGCGATTCTGCTTGGCGTGCGTCTTTTTATTTTTATTTTGTTCTTTCTTTCTTTTGTGGGTTTGGATTGTGTAAGAACGTGATGAGATTTCTGGGTCTTTTGTTGCTTGGGTCGTGGGGGGGATGTGTGGTAGCCGTCGGATGGGATCAGCAAGGTGGTGTTTGGAGGTCAGGTGACTGACGAGGAATCTGAGAGCTTGAACAAGAGGTGAGATCCGATTCCATTTCGCTCGAATTTGGTAGAGCTCAGCTTCATTCATATCGTCACTTTCATGTAGTGGATAATACTTTTGCCCCCCCCTTTTTGAATTAACTTGTATGCAGATTGCATTCTCTTCGTTTACTACCATTTTCGCATTTATCTTCTCTCTCTTTTTGCAAACTTTTATTGTTGTATTTATTTAACTTCCTTTTCTTTCGATATATATTTGTTTTATTGCGGTTTCAGATGTTGAATTCTGGGTTCTATAAGTTCAGTTAGATGCGGTTGATCTCATTGCACCGGAATCTTGACACGAGCGAGAAGATTCCTTTTTTTTTTTTTGGTTTTCTGAGTAGAATAGGATGAATGCATAGCGTTCGGATCTTTGTGATGTAAGATAGATTGGAATTTAGAATTTTTATCTTTGGATTTGGATTTGGATTTCTCATTTCCTTATAGGGTGTCCCTTTTCCTTCTAAATAGCAAACCAAACGAAATTATCTTGGGAGTAATTTTTGGGTTGTTGAGGTACGGCTTATAATCGACCAAGAATTGAGGTTTGAGTGATGATTGACTACTATATCTTTTTTTGAGTGCTATAAGATCTATACTTGGATTAGTATATAGAGGAAGGAGAGGTTCCTGACTTAGAAGGAAATCCAGAAGGTATGTGAGGACAAATACATGAAGTTGGAAACTCTAAGGATAATCAAATGCTACTTGTCATATGAACAGTATTTTTCTCCTTGCCATTTTACTACTCTCTCTCTCTCTCTCTCTCTGACTTTTACTTCAGATTGTACCAATCTCACATTTATTTTAAAAACTTATCTAACTATTTACACACACACACAGACACACACACACACATTAATCCTTACAATAAGCGCGAATACAAATTCTAGTTCAGCATCATGTGATTCTTATACTAAATTAAATTTGCCTTTTCTTCTGGTATAGCTACAAACATCTTTGGTTGTCCATATTAGCATGTGGTTATAAATTCGGAAGGTGACATGAAGTTTGATTCGCCACACTACCAAGTAGAAAAAATCCCGTGTTTTTTACGCCATCCAACAGGGCTTCAGTGGGTGTCTCATTATAATTTCTTTTAATAGGAAAAAAAAGGTTGGAAGGGGCGACCAACATGTACAACCCCCTGAGATTGGCATCTTATTTGATCCATGAGGTTAGGAGGTATTGACTGTGTTGAGGATACAATTACCTAAGGTGGCTTTCCTGTCATAAAAAAATATTGTGATAGGAATTTCTAGTCTAGCTTAAGTCCAAATGAATGGTTTAACTGTTCCTTTAATACGAATTACTTCATAAAGTTCATAAAAGAAGTGTTGGAATTAGGCAAAAGCCTTTTCTCCAAGAAGATGAACAAACTCTACTTTGACAGATCAATTAGTTTTCATGGGTATGGTAGGACTCAGCCCTGAGTTACTTTGGGCTCAGGGGAAATACAGTTGATATTCAGGATTGCTACCCTACGAAGTCCTTGTTGGATGCCGCAAGTATCTGATGCCATTCAAGATAAATTAAATTTGGCTAAATATGCTTTATACTGCATTCTAAAATCTTTGTTTCTCTTACTGTGAATTCTGAATAGTTTATAATGTGCACCGGTCCTTTTTAATAAATGAACTCGATTTACAAGTTCAGTGTTAGGCAATGAGTTCTTACTATTAGTGGCCACTAGCAATTTATGACTATGCAGAAAATGCAAAATTTTATTTTTTTACTGATAAGTGCTGTGAAAATGTTTGGGCATATCTATATGTACATATTCCCATTCATTCATTCATGGTTTCTTTCTTTCCTTCCTTTTTTCTGTACATTGAAGCCACTTTTTGCAACTTCTAGGAAACCGTGTTCGGGTTACAAAATGAAGGAGATAACTGGAAGTGGCATCTTTTCGGATAGTGGAGAAACTGATCCGTCAGAGTCTGGCAATATTACTCCTAACAACAGAACAGGAATCCGAATGTACCAGGTACTTCTGTTTTCTGTTTTCCTTTTTTTGGCCTGAGACAAATGTACCAGGTCCTAATTCCTGCATACATAATCTTAAATCTCCATGGTGATTCCTAATTTACTTTGACTTCCTCTGTAAAACATTACTAGCAAGCCCTTGCTGGAATCAGTCACATCTCCTTTGGTGAGGAAGAGAGTGTTTCTCCGAGAAAACCAACTACTCTGCCTGAGGTTGCAAAACAACGCGAATTGAGTGGGACGCTGGAAAGTGAGTCGGACAGGATGTTGAAAAAGCAGATCTCTCATGCTAAGTCCAAAGAACTTAGTGGGCATGACATATTTGCACCTCCACCTGAAATCTTGCCCAGGACGGTGGCTTCACACTCACACACAATGCATCAAGACACGGGAGAACCTGCACCACGTAATTTGCGCACATCTGCCAAAGTTTCTAATGTAAGTGACTTTGTTGTGTTTGTCCCTACTCTTCCCTCTGTCTTAAGCATGAGAAAATAGTTATGTGGCAACTGATACAGCAAGTAACCACCTCTTCTCTTCCTTGGTGGCTTTGAACCTGGGTAGTTCTATATTCAATGAAGACATGCTATTATTGGTTGTCGCATTGGGATAGAAGTCAACCACATGACGTTTGATATGTATTGAAGTTTTTTCTCATTAAGTAGGGCTAGTAAAATGCAATATTTGAGAAGCTTCAATGGAATTAACCAATGATTATCCATGATGCTTCTTGCAAGCATAGCACTATATTGATTCTTTCTCTAAATCATTCTTCTGAGGTATTCTTGGATCTAGAATGACCTGACTTTAATACTTTTACATGGATCAGCCTGCTGGAGGACAGAGCAATATAATGTCCACTGAGGAACCTGTGCTGAAGACGGCAAGGAAGATTTATGACAAGAAATATACTGAACTTTCAGGAAATGACATCTTCAAGGGCGACGTGCCTCCATCATCTGCAGAGAAACCACTAAGTGTGGCGAAAATGCGCGAGATAAGTGGCAACGACATTTTTGCTGATGGTAAGGTAGAATCTCGGGACTACCTGGGCGGCGTGCGCAAACCGCCTGGCGGTGAGAGCAGCATCTCATTGGTTTGATAAGATACGGCCTGGACCAACTATTTCACGTGATAGTCTTGTGTCTGGATTTTCTTCTGGTTCTCACTGTGAACATATTCTGGTATTACTCTCCTTTCATTAAATTTGTCGAGGGATACGGCAAACTTCATTCCAGTATTTAACATGATTGGCTAGAGATGTGACCGATGTGCTAATTGGTGTTATGTGTTCATACTCGCGTTTGGTTTAGTGATTGTCCTAATTTTCTGCAAGTTCATCTACTGCAATGAATGGTTGCGTTTGTCCGTTCCATCTTCTTACTCCCTGTGTACTGTTAATCTTGATTTCAATACATTTCATTGGGATACAATGATTATCGATTTCATTCTGTTTTCATCCTGTGCTGCCAAGTGATTTATGGCAATTTTTTGAAGTTACATATAGGATGTGGAACATTCTCTTGTTAAAATCCACGTCAAGGGAAATTGAGTATGTACTCCCTTTCATTTAGCAGCCATTCTCCACCTCGAGATCGCTGGGCCAACCACCTAAGGTCTTAATTCAATAAGATGTTATCAATCCTTGATTGATGCATTCTGCTAAAAGTTGACAGCTACAGCAAACAAATCATTGCTGAAGTATCATTAGGAATGGCTGTGGTCAAAATTTACTTGGATAATGTGATATCATAACCTTTTTTTTGGGGTGGGGCGAGCAGTGTCGGCAATCTCCTTGGACATAAGCATAGGAGTTCTACATTTATGGCGTACTGTCTGTTCATAGAGATTTATCCAAAAAGATTGAACTGTTGGTTTAAATCATGACAAGGGAATGCTGAATTTCTGAGAATGGAGTGAGGGCCAAGCAATAAGAGAAAAATCCGAAACACTGGAAGGTTGACAAATCCCTTTCGATGAACTAATATCTTTAGTTCATGTCCTCTATATCACATTTAACTTCTGAAACGTGCTCTTACATTTTTATATGGATTTCCCATTCTCCGTTCATCTTACCTTCCTTTTATATAATCTAGACATCTTACCCTTCCTTGACGCTGTGCACAGTTGAATTGCCATTCATGTAGTACAATTGTAATAATTATTACTAATTAATCCATTATTGGTTAATTAATATAATATAATCATTACATAAGCAAATTGTTATCATGATTAATACTATCCAATCACGCAGGGCACTAAGCTATTATGTATAATAGCTATTAGAGTTTCAGCAGTAATAGGTATTATAACGTTATACTTACTACTGCAAGCAGATATTGTAATGCGTCAAAGAGGAGTAATGTAATAATCGTCGCCACAACCAAAGCGTCCTCTTGTGGCTTCTGAATCTTTGCTTGTCATGTATATAAGCTCACTTTATCATAATACACTCATCTACGAATATAGAAAGTACCACTAGAGATATTTATTCATTTGCTAGAAGCTATAGTTCCTCTTGCAATTTCATATTACTGGGTTTTCTCCACCTCTGGACAATGGCCACACTAGTGAGCGGCCGGATGAGCCGGTAACACCTGAGAAACCATCTTCATGGATGGCCTGAGTTGCGGATTGGTGGATAAACAAGCAATTGCGAGCTTGAAGATGACTAGAAGTTCATCCTCAGTGCTTGGCATTGGAGCTGGTAGGCGTGGATCCAGCATATCTTTCAGGACTGTCACAATCTCCTTATCCGATTCAGCTAAAAGGGATGAGATGGTTTCGCCCGGATGTTTTCCATGGATCACCTGTATTGCCACGACCCCGAAGCTGTACACGTCGCATTTCTCAGTCACCCTCATCGTGTAGGCAAGCTCTACGCATAAGAAGAAAATGCATCATTACTAGCAGAATATTACTTTTTAAGTTTACCATAGAGGACTAGTAGATATCCATGGAGTTACCTGGTGCAATATATCCATATGTCCCAGCAACAGCGCTCCAATTCGATGTGTCCAGCTTGAGAAGCTTGGCTGTGCCGAAGTCAGAAACATGGGCCTCATACTCAGAATCAAGCAAGATGTTGTTGCTTGATATGTCTCGATGAACAAGGGGAGGCACACAGTCATGGTGCATGTAGGACAGAGCATGAGCTATGCCTCTCACAATATTTGCCCTCCTATCCCAACCCAACTCTTTTGCTTCTCCGTCATCACTCAGGGTTGCAGACAGGTTTCCTCTTTCCAGATACTCATACACCAAGAACGAGTGTTGGGGATGTGAGCAGAAGCCATGGAGTCTCACGATGTTACGGTGTCGTATTTCTGTCAATGCCCTTATCTCATTCTGAAACTCCTTCTGATTCGTTTGCCCGCTATCAGACATCTGATGAAGCTTCTTCACAGCCACCACATCGCCTGATCTTAGCTTTGCTCTGTAGACCCTTCCATATCCTCCACATCCAATGCAGTATATCTCGTTAAAATCCTCAGTCGCTGCAATGATTTCTTCGTGCAATATCCTTCCATCGTAAGTAGATATAGAAAACATTTTCTCTCTCTCCCGTGCTTGCTCCACTTGTCGGTGGTCCTTTCTTCTATGCAAAATGTAGTATACTCCGACGAAAGAAAGCAGGAGAAATGCTCCAAGTACGAGGAAAACAATGAGAAACACTTTCTTAACAGTGTTGGATTTTTTCTTCTGCGGCTCCGATTGACTACGAGGCTGAAGTCCATCAACATTTCCACATAATCCAGCGTTACCTTGTAATGCTTCTGTTGGAGCATCTTGGAACGCCGTGGTGTTTGGAATCGGACCCTGAAACTCATTGTAGGATATGTCAACCGTGGCCAAACCTGGCATATTCTCAAAAATTGCGTATATAGAGCCCGAAAGATTGTTGTGTGAGAGGTCAAGTTTCACTAGACTTTGCAGACTGCTGAATTGTGCAGGAATCTCGCCGATCAATGAATTATTGTTAAAGTCTAGCTCGGATAAGTGAGTCAGCATCCCGATCTGGCCAGGAATTTTGTGGCTTAACCGGTTGTTGCTCAAATCCAAGAGGACTAAGTTTGCCAACTGCCCGATACTTTCTTGGATGGACATGCTTAATCTATTCCTGGACAAATCCATTATTTGAAGACCAGATAGGGATGCGATCTGGGGACCTATACTGCCAGAAAGTTGATTCCTGCTCAAGTTCAACCTCACCAAAGAGGTCAATTTCCCGAGTTCCATTGGAATCTCGCCAACTAAACCGTTGGAAGAAAGATCGAGTCCTTGTAGTTCAGTTACATTTCCGATCTCAGGAGGCAAGCTACCGGTGATGTTGTTCCTAGCAATTCGTAGAGTTCTCAAACGATGACAACTTCCCCAGTTAGCCGAAATTTCTCCGTAGAACTTGTTGAAACTCAAATCTATAAAGTCCAAGTTCGGGTAGACGCCGAAACTGTCGGATATGTTTCCAGTGAGTTGATTCTCCTCAAGGCGTACCCTGAGTAAGCTCGTGCAATTTCTCAAGCTTCTGGGAATGAAACCTGCGAGGTTGTTGCCACCCAAGGAGAGAATACGAAGTGATCCACCCCAGCACAAGTTATCTGGAATGAAACCAGTGAACTGGTTCGTATCTAATTGTAGCACCACCAAGTTCATCAAATCCCTCAGCAATCCAGGAATGGAACCAGAAAGTTGGTTCTCACGGAGGGATAAATAGTTCAGGTTAGTCAAGTTGCCCAGAGAAGAAGGAACGGGGCCATTGAGCTGATTCATACTCAAATCCAATTCGATCATAGCTCGGAGGTTTCCCAACTCATCAGGAATGTTATCTAAAAGCATGTTGCCATACAGATGAAGATGGGTAAGCTTTGTCAAATCGCCTAATGTCGAGGGAATTGAACCGGTGAGATTATTGTAGTATAGGGCGAGTCGACGAAGAAGTTTCAAGTTCCCCAGCTCCGGTGGGATGGAACCAGTAAATTCATTATGATATACGTGGAGTTGGGTTAGTTTCGTCAATTTCCCAAATGTGGGAGGAATTGGCCCCGTTAGAAAGTTGGTATCCATGTAAATCTCCTCCAAGTTTGTCAAATTCCCAATTTCAAGAGGAATAGGACCAGAAAATGAATTATTAAAAATGTAAAGTCTAGCGAGGCTGCTCAAGTTGCCCAA
Source organism: Eucalyptus virginea (assembly GCA_014182375.1). NCBI lineage: Eukaryota > Viridiplantae > Streptophyta > Magnoliopsida > Myrtales > Myrtaceae > Eucalyptus > Eucalyptus virginea. The sequence continues at coordinate 5,333,084 of CM024519.1, read as the reverse complement.
GGAAGAAGGAAGTGACCCATTCAACTGGTTTGAGTACAAGGCGAGCTCGTTCAACAAATGCAACCGACCTATTTCATCAGGGATAGAGCTATTCAACTCGTTAAAAAGCAGGTGTAGCACCTCAAGCTTCATGAGATTGCCAATCTCCCGTGGTATTTTCCCAGATAATTGATTAAAGGAGAGGTCAAGGTAGGTGAGATTGGTCAAAAGACCGACTTGAGGCGGAATACCGCCGAAGAGTTCATTTATGTACATGTCTATATAGGTAAGATGCGGCAAAGACGAGAACGGGAACTCATCGAGTGTACCTTTGATGTTCAAACTGGTGAGATTGATTCCAATCACGCTTCTGGCTAGGTTACACAAGATGCCATGCCAACCACACGGGCTCGACACTGTTGCATTGGAGCTTGTAGCATTTTGAGGAGGGAGAGTCCATGAAGATAGAGAAGAGGTGGATAGGTTTTGGTTTAGAAGGCTTGATTTCCATTTGAGAAGGGCTTGTGCTTCTAGTGTGGAGGCATAAGCAGGAATTGCACATTGTGGAATGATGACCAAAAGTGCTATGAAAAGGGTGAAGGAGGCTAGAAGATTCACTGGTGTCTCTAATCCTGGTGAGCCCATGGTTTCTTTCGTTTGTTCTGGAGGTTGATGATCAACCATGAGGCATATATGTAAAGCTTGGTTACTCTCGGTCTGTCATTCTCCAATTCCATTCACAGAAGGCCAATTTTCAAAGATCCTAAATTTCCTGCTGCTCAACGGTGCTGATTGTGATGGTTCAGATGTTAACAATCTGGCCAATGTGTGAAAACAAGAAATAGTCTTACCACGTGTAGAGTTTCATGTGGTTGGAACAATGCATTTGACTTTGACTCAAAGCTTCCTTAACTCTGTTCTCTTTACTTGGTGCTATCTCTGGTTTTCCTTGACGTGGGAGTGCCAACAGCCAGATACTGCTAGTTTAAAGATGATAACGCGTTCGTCAGCTATCATCAATAGGGAAGAAAATGAAGTCAGTCACTGTCGTTTTGCTCAGACTTTGTGACTGCAGAACACGAAATTTGACTGAGCATTTACACGATAAATTAAATAAATCTTTTTAATACCAAGTGGCTGCGCTTTGGATGTTGTATATGGCCTAATTCTTCCTTTCTGGAAGCACTTATGACGGAATTACCTTCCAAGCGGTCTACTGGGAGAGGTTGAAGATGAAGAGTGGGACACAGAATAAAGGACCTTCACGTGTAGTTTCTTTTTGAGCCTTTTTTATGGTTTTAACCCATTGCTCTTTCCTTATTGAGGAACGACGATATTTCCTTGTAGCTTCTCGCTGAGTCTGATAGATGATTTGAATAGTTTAGGTACCTCTTTTACTATGTGAATTTCAACTAGATATGCTCTTTTAGAAGAAGCAGGACAAAATGTACTTGTGTGAACCTTTTTTAACTGTACATTCTTTGCATGTCATTGCATTTTAGAGTAAAATTGCATATAGCTTAATTTAGATGTTTGTTTTTTTATTATAAGTTTAGATAATTCTAGATAGATTGCATTTTAGTTAAGGATTTCTAAGTTGTAAAATCCTAATTTAAATTAGGAGGCATTTTTATAATTTCGAATTTAAGAGAAAATACCAAAAATGCCTTAGAATAAATTGATTTCATTTTTTTAGATGGATTGCATCTAGGGTTAGAATTTATTAAGTTAAGATAATATTTTAGTTTAAATTAGGATTTGGCTTAACCTAATTCCTAAAATAAATTGAATAGAATCTTAACTTAGTTAGATAATCTCCACATTTTTTCTGATTTTGAATCTCTTGAAAAATACAAAAAATGTCATAGGTTAAATTAGTTTCTTTATTATTTAGGATAAAATTTGTTCAGGCAATATCTAGACCTTTTAGATTCGCTTTGTTCAGGCAATATCTAGATAGATTCGCATCAAAGGGAAAACGAAAACGAACAGTAAGAGACTTCTGCTATTTTCGCCTTAACATGCGCTCTTAAGATTGAAAATCGAGTTTCTGGTCTCTATATGTCTATATGACATAACTCCTCTACTGAATCTTGCAGTTCAAATTTACATTACTCCAAAATTATGGCCTAATTCCTAAAATTACTCTAATTAGATGAACGAGTTCAATTATTTACCAAACGTTGTAAAACAAAGCTAATCCGGCTTGGCGAGTTCACAGTAGTGTGTAGATGCAAGCTTTTCTCTCCTCTCTTCCTTCCTATTATTGTCATTGTTTATGTTTGTTTTTCGCTTTTACGCTTCACATGCATCTAATGAAGAAGAAAAGAGTGCAGATTACATCGGCCAATGCATGTAAGGTAATGTAGGTTGAGCTTTACTTGTTAATTCATTTCTCTCAGACTTTGCTCTTACAGATGTTATATCTGTGCTTGTTCAACTTTTTTATTCTGAACGACAAAAGAATTGGAGATGTCGAACCTAGATGCACACAACCAAAAGGCAAAGCCGTAGTAATATATAGAGATTTCATTGTGTATTTATTACTAAATACGGATTCGGTGATCAATGCTGTTTTTGTAATTAATTTTTGAGCGTGTTTTGAGGATATAGTTTGTTATTTGGAGCTTATTTTGTTTTGAAGCTATCTACGAGTTGTCTTGATTTGCAGTTGAACTAAATTATTTTTCTCTTATATTTACGTGGGAACGAATGAAATGTTATCTTGATAAAAAAAAAAAGGTAAGAAAGAAGAATGAGCAATAGCAAACTTATTATAGTCACGGTCACCCTTCAAGTCTGTATTTTTTACTTGGGGAACGACCCCATCCCTTCATAAAATAAAGGACGAAGCTTTTAATTAACACAAAACATTTTCAGAAATGTATTAGTTGTATAAAACCTGACATTAACGAAAATAATCATAAGGTCCAACGTATCATGAATGTACCCAGCTGATTTTCCTTCAGAGTCGGTCTAATAAGCTCAATAAAAATAGCAAGATAGATCCTAAATTGAATCCATCACTCTCCTCTATTCTTGAAATCTGAAATGGCAATAAAAGGGGGCGAGCAAAACCCCGGCTCAGTAAGTGATAATCACCACTTCCGTGAAATCAAGTAACGAAGGATGCAGTTGTACAATAACATGCATATGCAGGAATTCCACCTTGTGAAGTGACTGCTAGCATTGCGAGAAGGGCAACGGGAGCCAGAAGACGTACCTCTTCCTCTAAAACTTTTTGCCAGTCCTTGATTTTCTGGTGTGGTTCTGGAGCATGATGATCAACAAAGGCTTGCCTGCTCTGTTTCTGCCATCGTTCTTTACTCCATTCATAAAGGGCCAGCTTTCAAAGATCTCCCATTTTAGGATTTTGAAAGCTTCTGATCATGAAGTTTCAGCTATTGACAAACTGTATTTTGTTTATACAGAGCCCCATGTATGCTGACGTAAGTGGTTGACTTCACCCCACCTCGCTAATTTTTTTTTTACCAATGGGGGACATTCATTTGCTTGCTAAAATACCGACCTTTGACAACTGGAATGCGTGCATCACCAGGCAATAATTACTGAGAAGAACATACGTTGACTTGGATCGGTCTTCTTTGGCGACTTGTTGACTTGGATCGGTCCCCATGTCGGAATTCGGTCCCCATTGTTGGGCGAAATCCAGAGAATTTGATAGAGAAGTCGTTGAGGAGAGTGATATTCCTAACTTGTTTCACACATTATGCAATTCTAAGCACGCAAAAGGGAAGTCTTCTCATCCGGCATTAATGAAGCCAAATCCTGCCTCGGTTTTGACCCCGTTCTTGCAGAAACGATAGCTGATAATAAAGCTAATGAGTTTGGACCACACCCACTTGCAAACTCACATCAATCGAAAGGAAAATTGAAGAAGAGAAATTGAAATTGTCTATGGCCTGCTTGTTCCAACCTTTTCTGATAAATGATAAGGTGGCTATGAAGGCCCGCATTAATCGATATTTCTCGATTATCAAGTTCATCATCATTGCCAGTCTCTTTGGGCCTAGGTTAGAAAAGCCGATCTTGAAGTGGCAGCTCAAGAGGCTGTTCAACTAGGAGTTCCCGGGGTGGGCGTCCTGAAGATTTCATTATCAGAGAAGGTGATTGTTGGCGAATAACTTCAATCTAGCTTCTGTCAGAGGCGATGAGTGCCTACGTGAGGATGTGAAATCGTAGAATGCAGAGCACGTAGTTTAAAGTTCGTTGATGGGGAGGGTGCAAAACTGAATCACGCAGTTCGTAGTTTTGCAAAACTGTAGACACTTCTCGAATATCTTTCCATTTTCATCTTTTCCTAAATTGTTCAAATTGTACCACTCTTGTGCAAGCTCGCTGGTGAGGCTGTTGTCAAGGAGGTCATGCAGAGTGAAGGAGAGGCGTAAGCAAGATGAAAAGAAACACAAAAAGGAAAAAGAAAAAAAAAAGAAAGAAAAAGAAAAAAGCAAAGTCCTTAGAGGAAAATACCCCTAGTCACAAATAAGATTTGGTTGACTTGTAGGTTGAAGCTTTCATTTGAGATGGTGCCCACTTTTAAGTTGTTTGATAAAACGGTTTCACTTCAAGTTCTTATTTGAAATTTTCTATTATTTTATTATACTTGAAAGTAGATGAAGTATTCGCAATTAGAGAATGTTTACTTAAAGGAAATCTGTTACGAAAATTATTTTTCAACTTTCTGGTATTTATATGACAAAAAAAACTAATCGAATTGTGGATAAAGTTTTTCAGAAACCTAACTTTTTGACTTGAAAATAATTTTCATAAAGAATATTTTTTTACCATTAAATTTTCAGTACAATAAAAGGACCCTCGTTTCAAATAATTTACCTTTTTTGAGCTCTGTAAGTGGGCTCAATTATTGAGAAAGAGTGCGCTGTGATTATTTTGGAATTTTGAAGTGCTCGATGGCTCCAATAGAAATATTCCCGCAAGTTAGACGGGGCAAATGATTTTGGTGTTGGATCATGAATATGTACACCTGGATTATATCGAAGTTGAATGACCATCGCTGGATCTACACATAAGAACTAATTATCCTTTTATTTATTAGCTTCACGATTCATTTTCACTTTAGTTTATTGTATGTATTATTTTTGTAATAAATCAAATTAATGAGTACCATTGCCTTGCTTTGATTAAAAAATCTAATGGCCACAGGAAAGTGATGGACATTTGTTTTTAATTGGTTATTTCTTTCCCTATACTATTTTCCATGAGCAAGGGAAAAATTACTGAGAATCAAAACTTAATTGGATTGAGTATGAGTTAAGTCCAAATGGAGTTTTGCATGGATTGTTAAACTTGTATTATGTAAAGATGGAATTGATTGAGTTAAATGGGTCAATTTGAATCGAACCCAACCTGACCCAACAATTTGACAAGTCTATAGAAAGGTTGCACGTTCAATAATTTTACTGTAAAAGCATAAGATAAATTTAAGAGACTATCAATCCTTAAAGGGAAGAGAGAAGCATAATCAATACTTAATCATGATAGACATCGTGTGGTGTAGCCCAAATATTTTAAAGATTTAGTCCTAATTTAGATAATGACGGGGTGCTTCATTTTTTTATTGCTTTTATCCTTTCTAAAGGACTATAATTTTCAACGATATTGCCAATCGAGAACCTGAAATTCTAACAGAAAACAGAAATCTATATGAGCTAAAGCTACTAATGAGCTAATCCCGTTTATCTACTTTTTAAAGGCTAACATTGACCAATTGGAACAAAATTAAGGTGTCACAAGGTATTTTTTAGTTTGGGAGAAAGATAAGTTTTCACTTCGGTAAATAAATCTATGATTCTGTCGTAATTTGGAATATTCTATATCATTGTGAAATGAAATAGTATGTTATTTTTGGACACTTGGATTTATTACTCCTAGATAGGACGCTAAGACCACAAACAACTATAGTTGAAATTTCTTATTGATTCTGAAAATTTACCATCACAAGACTTTATTCCTATTTTTTGTGCACAAATAGAATCTCGCATAGGACGTATCCCTATTCCCTAGCTAATTGCTCTTTTTTTTTTTTTTTTTTTTTTTGTGTAAAAAATCATCAAAAAACCTAAATTATATCACTGTGACACATTTATCATGAATTTTTTTTATCATGATATAAAAAAATCCAAATTATGCCCATCATAACACATTTATCTAAAAATTTTCTTGTGACATGAAAAAATCTCAAACTTATACTTGTGTGATATATCTATCCTCCATCAAGATTTTGTCATATAATTTTTTAGCCAAAACAACATGGTTTATATTTCATTTAAATCACATGGGCGCCATGTCAATACCGTTTGTTTTTAGCATCCATATATGTAGATTTCTTAGAGGATAAGTGTATTACGCAAGTATAAGTTTGAGGTTCTTGGTATCATAAAAAAGGTTTAAAGTAAATATATTATAGTGAGCGTAGTTTGAAGTTTTTGATGACTTTTTTTCTTTTCCTTTTTGTCAAGAGGTACCCTCATGATAGCTGTTAAATTAAGAGGCACCTATCACGAATCGAGATCTTAAAATTACTCAGAATCTAATCGAGTCATAAGATTCGGTCGAGTGTCTTAAATTGGTATTTCAAGATAATGACGAGTTTTGTCAAAAATACTGTGAAATAAGAACGTCCAGTGAGATTATTATAAAATATGGGCTTAAAGAAAGGAATTCTAAATAAACAATAGAGGCCCAGCCCAGTATACTTCTCAGCCCAAATAAGCTTCAATAGTCTTCTCTTCCTCTTGCTGCTGCATCTTAAATAGAAGAAAGACAAAAGAGAAAGCAGAGCCTTGAGGAACCGAGAGAAAAAGGGGAGAGGGAAATCGCTGTGGTTGGTTGGAAAACATTAATTAATGCCGGAATATGCTTCTTGCATGTGATTGGTAAGCGTTTCCTCGTCGTTTTTTTCCTCTTGCATATTAGTTCTTGTTCGAGGAGTTAACGTCGTAGCCCCAGCTGTGTTGGCTTCGCCGGTGACGCTTCGACCGAGATATGTCGCTTAGATCTCAAATAGGATACTAAAAAACTAAGAATCAATAACTTAGCAGATGCAATTTGTCAAGCTTCTTGGAATAGAACCCAAACATTGAGTCTAGTGGAGGAATACATATATCAGGTCTGTCACATTACCGAAAGAAGAAGGAACCAGTCAACTGAGCTGGTTTTCGCTCTGCTCTAAGTCAAGCCTGGAGGTTTCGTGTCTCATTATGAATGTTACTGGGAAGCTGGTTACCCAGGAGAGAAACCGAAGGGTAAGCTTTGACAAGTTGCCTAAAGACAGCAAGATTGAAAGGGTGAGATTATTATTGTAAAGGCTCAACCATTGAAGAAATTTCAAATTCCCTTGCTCTGGTTGGATGGAACCTGTAGGTTCATTATCAGGTAGGAAGTGCACTTGGTGGAGTGACCTAAGACAGTGAAAATGGCTGGGGAGCTAGAAGCATGATGACTGTCTTGAAGCCTTGGGAATTTATGGCCTTTTTTCTCTTTTTGTCTGGATGTTGATTTTTCTAAGGACCAAGGGGAATGCTTAAAAACTTTCCCTTGATCTAATTTTCCTATTTGGCAATAGAAATGGATCAGCAAGCATCAACTTTTGTGGATCACATGGTTGTTGATGCTATCTGGCATGATGAAAAGGTTGACTGTTGCCAACAAATGGTTCTTTCTTGACATTGCATATTGCCTGTTGCCTTTCTTCTAAGATATGCAGCACATTCAAGATTTGAGATTGAATTAACCCAATTACTTGATAAGGTTGGGCAACATATCTCATTGTCTCACTATGCCTTGAGTCAAATGGTTGTTACTTCATTTTACCCCCTACACTCTCCATTGACACGGTTTTTCGAAACTATGATCTTACAATGTTGGGTTTTATTTGAGATTGATCAAGGGCAGGGTCAAACATTGGTCTACTATGGTTTCCTATTTTAATTTCACAATACTCTGAGCTCTCAAAAATATGTTTACTTTTTTCCAGATAAAACTACATGAGAGAAAATTGTTCCGACATGTTTTGCGCAAGGCAATATAAGTTCTCTGTTTTCAAAAACAGAAAAGATGGTTTATGGTGAGCTAAAACAGGACTGAGTTTTATTTGTATTTGACGATGGAACGAGGCCCAGGGAAAATTAACTAGCATGATTTAAATCCCTCAAGATTTTGGAGGGCATCGTTTCGTCTGCCTTCAGGCTCTTGAAGTATAAGGTAGTAACAGAACAGAATTTGCATTCGTTTCGTCTGCCTTCAGGCTCTTCCTATTTAAGCACTTTCAAGTTCAAAGCTCTAAAGAAAATAAAGTCTGGATTTCCTCTAGTGCCATATTTCTTTTGGAGCAATCAAAAGCAACTGAACTTCTAATACGTACCCATGCCATGACAACATGCAGATAGCACTCCGGAATAGGAGCTGATTGAACAAACTATGTTATGTAATAGCATGGTACTAAGTTAATGTTGGAATATTGGCCCATGTTGCTTGACAAGGGGTTTTATATGCTTTTTATATTCTTGTGTTGTCCCTGCAATTATTAGTTTAAATTTTTGGATTGAATTTTTTAATGTGGTATTAGAGCTCGTGCTATTTCTTTCACATGTATGTTCGCAGGAATGGGGGTGTTGACATCATCCCATATGGCTTGATAATATCTAACAAACGTGGTTCATGGCTGCAATTAGAACATTTAGTTTCTGATTGAATGCACTCTCAAAAGATGGGTGATTGAAAGGACTAAAAAAGGACAAGATCTCAGAGACTTAATAAAAATATTCGGTTGCGACTTTACATGGACCCTCTGCTTTCAAGACGATAACGCTAGATACATAAGTAACTTTACACTGATACGAAATTCATACTTTATAACTCTAACTAGACATGGATACATAGCTTTCGCTGCAACGATACTAGTATGATTATCAATAGATGCAGAAACAGTTTGGAATATCTCCAGTTCAGCTGTTCTCTCCAGAAATGAAACTAGATGCCGGGAAGTTCAGGTTTTGCTCCTTCCAAAAGAAAAGACTGTTCTATACTTGGGCATGAACGACTTGTAGTCCTCATCCTCATGCTGGTACCCTAAACACGTACCCTTGTTTCCGGTCAAAATATTTCTCCTAAATGCAAGTACAGTTAACAGAAGAGTGAGCGAAACAATAAATTAGAAAAAGCTTGAAACTTAATTGATCAGTATAAACGACAGTGTTTTTTTTATAAAGACCAGACCTTCTTGCATGTGGTTGACAGAGCAAAATCGTTTATCAGACGATATCTTCTACAAAGTGATCCAGTGCACGGCTTGGATTTGTTGCATCTCTCACAGGATCAGTGGGCTTCTGTGATTTTTGAACTCCATCAAAAATGGTTGAACGAGCTGATAGCGCGTGAGAAATCATTTTCATTGACGGCCTGAGTTGGGGATTATCAGATATGCAAGCGACTGCAAGCTTTAGGATGGTCAGAAGTTCATCCTCAATGCCTGGCATGGGCGTTGGCAGGCGTGAATCCAATATATTCTTCAAAACTACTGAGATCTCCATGCCGACCGGAGCTAATAGAGATGAAAGACTATCACCTGGATGTCTTCCTTTGATCACCTCGATGGCTACTATTCCAAAGCTATACACATCGCATTTCTCTGTCACGTTCATTGTGTAAGCAAGCTCTGCACAAAGAATGAGATATATGTGTTAGCACAAATACATCACTTTAGCTAAACCGTTGGATCAAGAGTCGATTTTAGAAATTAACCTGGAGCTACGTAACCATATGTGCCGACGACTGCACTCCAGTTTGATGTGTCCAGCTTAAGAAGCTTAGCCGTGCCAAAGTCAGAAACATGTGCCACATACTCCGAATCAAGCAGAATGTTGTTACTCGAAATATCTCGATGAACGATTGGAGAAATACAATCATGGTGCATATAGGATAGAGCATGAGCCACGCCTTTTACTATGTTCACCCTCTTGTTCCAATCCAACTCCATGGCTTCTTCTTCATTGCTCAAGATTGTAGACAAGCTTCCTCTGTCAAAGTACTCATACACCAAGAATGAGTGTTGTGGATGCGAACAAAAGCCCTCTAGTTTCACAATATTGCGGTGTCGAATTTCCGTCAATGCCTTAATCTCATTCAAAAATTCCTTTTGATTTGTTCGCCCACTATCGGTTGTTTGATAGAGCTTCTTTACAGCTACTATATCACCTGATCTTAATTTGGCCTTGAAGACACTTCCATAGCCTCCCCTTCCAATACAGAAAATCTCATCAAAAGCCCCGGTAGATTCTATGATGTCTTCATATAAGATCATTCCACCGTACTTTGATTGAGAAAAGACTTCAGTTGTCTTGCTTGATAGGTCTGCTTTTGGATGGAACTTCTTTCTAAGGAAAATGAAGAATATTCCAAAGAAAATAAACAACACTACTCCTAGCAGAGAAAACACAATAAGAATAACCCTACCTCCCGTTGAAGAGTTTTCCCTATCCACCACCGCTTGATTACATGGCTCAAGTCCTCCAACATTTCCACACAATCCGTTGTTGCCTTCAAACGCTTCTTTTGTTGCATTTTGGAATGCAGTGGTGTTGGGGATGGGACCCTCAAACTTGTTGTGAGAGACGTCCACCTCCATCAAACCTCGCATATCCTTGAAAGCCTCATATATAGGGCCAGAAAGATTATTGTATGAAAGGTTGAGTTTCACTAGGCTTTCCAGCTTGTTGAATTGAGCTGGGATCTCACCGCTTAACAAGTTACGACTCAAGTCTAGCTCGGATAAATGAGTTAGCATCCCTAATTGGCTTGGAATATCTTGGCTCAACTGGTTGTTGCTCAGATCCAAGTGGATTAATTTTGAAGAAAACCCGATAGTCTGCGGGATAGACATGCTTAATCTATTCCTTGACAAATCCAATTTTTGAAGACTAGGTAGCAACAGAATATCTGGACTTATTCGGTCAGAAAGTTGGTTCCTACTCAAATTCAAATTCACCAAAGAAGTCAATTTTCCGAATTCTTTCGGAAGCTCACCAACTAAGCTGTTGAAGGAAAGATCAATTGCACCCAGTTGAGTTGCGTTTCCAATCTCTGGAGGCAAGCTACCGGTGATGTTATTTCCCGCAATTCTTAGATCCCTTAAACGCATGCAACTTCCCCAGTTTGTTGAGATTTCTCCATAGAACTTGTTGAAACTCATGTCAATAAAGGTTAGGTTGGGGTAGACACCGAAGGTCTCGGATATGTTTCCAGTGAGTTGGTTTTCCTCAAAGCGTGCTCTGACTAAGCTTGTGCAATTTCTCAAGCTTATAGGGATAGAACCAGTTAAATTGTTGTCACTCACCGTAAGGTTTTGGAGCAACCCACTTTGGCATAGTTTATCTGGTAAGAAGCCACTTAAGTGGTTGGTATCCAATTGCAGCACCTCCAAGTTCACTAGATCCCCTAAGGATCTAGGAATTGAACCAAAAAGGTGATTGTCACGGAGAAACAAAGATGTTAGGTAGGTCAAGTTACCCAAAGAAGAAGGAATTGGGCCAGTGAGCTGATTTGTACTTAGCTCTAAGTCAAGCATAGCGTGGAGATTTCCCATTTCATTAGGAATGTGACCGGAAAGGTTATTACCGTAGAGATAAAGAGAGGTAAGCTCCATCAAATTGCCTAATGTTGGTGGGATTGAACCCATAAGATTATTATCATTAAGGCTCAACTCATTAAGATGATTCAAATTCCCTAACTCCAATGGGATGGAACCAGTAAGCTCATTAGCAAATAGGTTCAACTCTGTCAATTTGGTTAAGTTCCCCAAAGTGGAAGGAATCGGTCCTGTTAGGAAGTTGCTATCCATGTGGAGCACTTCCAAATTTGTCATATTTCCCATTTCAGGAGGAATAGAACTAGAAAGGGAGTTGTTGTAGACATACAGTCTAGCCAATTTGCTCAAATTACCTAATGAGGAAGGTATGGGTCCATTCAACTGGTTCGAATATAGCGCAACCTCATTGAGCAAATGCAATTGTCCGATTTCTTGGGGAATGGATCCATTTAACTCATTGGAAACCAAGTGCAGGACCTTGAGTTTCGTTAGATGGCCGATCTCCGGGGGTATATTCCCCATGAACCGATTGATAGAGAGGTCAAGATAGGTGAGATTGCTCAAGAGACCGATTTGAGGCGGAATATGGCCAGAGAGACTATTTATACCCAAGTCCATGTATGTTAGATGAGACAAAGATGAGAATGGGAATTTGTCGAGCGTACCTTCAACATAAGCACTAGTGAGATTTATCCCAATTATGCTCCCCGCTTGATTGCAAGAGATGCCATACCAAGCACATGGACTCATGGTCGAGTTGGAACTAGTGGCATGATGAGGAGAGGGAGTCCACGAAGAGAGGGAAGTAACCGAATGGTTACTAAGACCGGACTTCCACTTGAGGAGGGCTTGGGCTTCTACAGGGGAAGCATGAGCAGGAAGTGGAATGACAAATGTAGTGAAAAGGGCAAGGGCAGCCACAAGGCTCATGACTTTTGTGAATTCTAATGAAGGATCCATCAATTCTTCTCCTTCTTCTCTTTTGTCTCTAGTAAGTTGGTTTTTGTCTTCCTGAGGCAACGGGTGATGCTTAAATAGGCTGTGAAAACTCACATTCTTATCATTTTCCATGGTAATGGGAATGCAATAAAACAACAGCCAACCAAAGAAGACTAGGAAAAAGGCACATTGATATTGCTTCGCATGCCGTAGGGGTAGACATCTGAGAGTTGACTGGGATGAATTTTTGATTCCTTGAAGACTTCGGAATTTTTACTTTTGTACTTTTCGTAGGGGCCAATTCCCACCAAAAAAAAAAATGTCTTAAACTTTAGATCTAGTCTCAAATCTGTCTGAATTTTTTTTTTTTTGTATTCTAAAAAATCCTAAACTTTAGGTCCAGTTCCAAATCTACACAAACTTTTTTTTTTTTTTTTTTTTGCCTCAGAAAAAATCCCAAAACTTTAGGCTTTGTCCCAAATTTGCCATGAACTTTTTTTTTGTCTCAGAAAAAGCCCAAAACTTTAAGTCCAATCCTAAATCTAACTAAAATTTTTGTATCGGAAAGGAAATCATCAATTTTTTCGCTAGTCCTAAATTTGCCCCATTAGTCTTCTGTCCAAAAGTTGTGGTTAGTAGTGCCTAATTTTTTTATATCCTACAATGGTTTTATTTTGAAGATAATTTTCCATGTTGCCTTGTCAATGTGTATTTATTATCGATATGGAAATGTCACGTTAAGTTGGGACTGGACCATGGGTTAGATTTGAAAATATATTAAAAGTTGGTGATTTTTTTGGGTACAAATGGAGGGTAAAATCCAAAATTAGTACACTCATCAACTGTTATGTGTCATCCAACTTAGTAATTAACAATAAAATTTAACAAAAACTAACAGAAGGTAAATTTGTCACATGTGTACTGGTTTGGATTTTTGATGATAAAAAAATTAGTTTGAGATAAATTTGTCACATGTGTATTAATTTGAGATTTTTCGTGGTTAAAAAATTAGTTTGTGGTAAATTTGTCATAGATATACTAGTTTGAGATATTTCATTGTTCAAAAATTAGTTTGGGATAAATTTGTTACATATGAACTAATTTGGGGGTTTTTCATGATATTAACCTCATTTTTTTAGACAAAACAAAATTTGAGGCGGATTTGAGACTGTACTTAAAGTTTATGGTTTTTTCTGAGATAAAAGAAAAGTTTGGGGTTTTTTTAGACAAAAAAAAAATGGGGCAGATTTGAGACTTAACCTAAAATTTGGGTTTTTTTTTTATATATTTATTTTTTGTAAAATTTTTAGAATTGACCTCTCTTCATGGTGACTCGGTCAGTGCCTCTTTTTGGAATTGAGTCCCACCCATTATATAAAATCAGAGACTTTGACTTGGACTGAGAAGTCTTTGAGGAAAGTGATGTAAAGTTAAGGCCTTGAACACTTTGGAATTTTCACTTTTATAGTCTTCGTAGTGACTCCGTCAGTCCCTCTTTTCGGAATTGAGTTTCACCCATTATATGAAATCAGAGACTTTGACTTGGACCGAGAAGACTTTGAGGAAAGTGATGTAAAAGTGAAGGCCTTGAAGACTTCGGAACCTTTTACTTTTGTAGTCTTCGTAGTGACTCCGTCAACCCCTCTTCTCGAAATTGAGTCCCACCCATCATGTGAAATCAGAGACTTTGACTTTGACTAAGAAGTCTTTGAGGTAAGTGATGTAAAGTCAAGACCTATCATGTGGTTTGGGAACGCTCAACTTTCCACAAGATCAGACCGTAATTTGTGCCACACAGATTTTTGAATTCAAAGCGCAAAAGGAAAGTCTTCTCACTCAGCATTCATGAAGCCATATCTTGACGTGGTGGGCCTCATTATTGCAGAAACGACTGCTGATGATCTAGCCAAATGGCCCCTGGCACAGTAAAAAAAAAAAAAAATCTAATGGCATATTTGGAGTGGAAAATTGCTGAACATTGGAGCTTGAGTTGAGTTGTGTATGATTTGGGTCCAAGTGGGAATGAGTGTGAGCTGCCAAAATTGTATTACAAAAATATGGGTTAGTACGTGTTATATTGGTCAAAGTGAACTGGATCCATTTTCTACCCATTCGTACCTGACATGATCCTTTACTAAGAATAACACCAAATAAATCTAAAAGATTATTTATATCAATTGATGGAAGAGCAAACATTCATTGAGTATTAAAAACTTGTCCAGGAACAATATTTTCTCCAAAACACAATCAACTAATATAAAAAAATTGATGATGAAGTACAAAAATGACACTCATAAATTTTACGTACAAAACTCAATGTGGAAAAAATTACAAATCACTCAAAACTTCCACTAATCACCAATAATAACAAAATATATAATAGTTCATCTCTAGTCACACAGCTAGAGAATGAACACATCAACAATACAACAATATATCATTAGTGGATTAACGAATGAAGTAAGAAAACTCTAACCACCGCCAGAAAAATTGAAAGACAAATTGGAGAAGGTCTCAACGATGACCTTGATATCATGAATAAGATATTAAAATTTTCGCCGATTCCGACAAGATTCCGCCATTAAATCTAATCCACCTTTTCTTCTTGAACCTTTGTCAGTCTGGCTTTTTTCTTTTTCTTTTTGTGTGAACACTCATTTTTCTCTTTTAACTATAAAAAACATTCCACCTTAATTTTTTTTTTTTTTTTGACTTTTTTTTAAAAGATGTGCTGGGCCCCATGAGGCGGACCCAGCCCATCATCAAGTAGGAAGTTCACTTGTTGGAATGACTCAGACTGAAAATGGCTAGGGAAGCTAGAAGCGTTATGACTATCTCGAAGCCTTGTAAATACATGGCCATTTTTCTCTTTTGGTCTGGGAGTCATTTTTTCTCAGGTTCATGAGGATTCCTCAATCTTATTTTCCTGCGATTTTCCTATTTGACAATGGAAATGCATCAGCAAGCATTAACTCATAGAAAGCCTGTTGGTACATGCCATTTGGCATAATGAAAATGTTGACAATTCCCACCGGATGGTTCTTTCTTGACATGGCATGTTTCCTGTTGCCTTTCTTCTAAGCATCACAATCGAGAATTAAGATGAATTGACACAAATACTCGAGATGATTGGGTGAACATAACTCATTGGGAGTCATTTTTTCTCGGGTTCACGAGGATTCCTCAATCTTATTTTCCTGCAATTTTCCTATTTGACAATGGAAATGCATCAGCAAGCATTAACTCTTAGAAGGCCTGTTGGTACATGCCATTTGGCATAATGAAAATGTTGACAATTCCCACCGGATGGTTCTTTCTTGACATTGCATGTTTCCTGTTGCCTTTCTTCTAAGCATCACAATCGAGAATTAAGATGAATTGACACAAATACTTGAGATGATTGGGTGAACATAACTCATTGGGAGTCATTTTTTCTCAGGTTCACGAGGATTCCTCAATCTTATTTTCCTGCGATTTTCCTATTTGACAATGGAAATGCATCAGCAAGCATTAACTCTTAGAAGGCCTGTTGGTACATGCCATTTGGCATAATGAAAATGTTGACAATTCCCACCGGATGGTTCTTTCTTGACATTGCATGTTTCCTGTTGCCTTTCTTCTAAGCATCACAATCGAGAATTAAGATGAATTGACACAAATACTTGAGATGATTGGGTGAACATAACTCATTGTCTGCTACGACTTGATTCGAATGGCTGTCACTTCATCGTTTTCTGTCTATGCGAATATTCATGAAGTTTTCTGAAACTTTGAGTTTACGATGTTGGGTTTTGAATAAGAGCGATCAAGGGTGGGGTCAAACATTAGTCTACTATGGTTTCCATTTTCAAATTCACAAGACTTTGAGCTCTTAGAGGCTAAGTCTACTGTTTCCCAGACAAAGTTCATGAGGCGACGTTTTTGACATGTTTTGCCAAGGCTGTTTTCCAGGTCTAAGTTCCCTGTTCTGAAGAACAAAAGAGATGTTTGATGATGAGCTAAAACTCAAATGAGTTCTACTTGTATTTGACAACGAAGCTAGGCCAAGCAAAAACAGACCATCATGATTTAAAACCACCAAGATTTTGAGGGCTGGATATTTTCTGCCTTCACGCTCTTGAAATATAAGGTAGTGCATCGCGTTCTTTCTGAAACAATGGAGAATCTCCTCTTGAGATGAAATGATGACCAGTAATCTTCCTAATTTGACCACTTCAAGTTTGAAGTTCTAATGAAAACGAAGTCAGGATTTCTCTATTTTGAAGCAATCAAAAGCTACTGAACTTCTATTGAAGACTCATGCCCTGGCAACATGCACATAGCACTCTGAATAGGAACTGATTGATTGCCCTCTCTGTCATGAGACATAGTGGCAGTAATTGCACGAAACCCAAAATTATGTTGGATGGCCACAATTAGAAACAATTAGTTTCTGATTGAGTGCACACTGAAAAGATCCATGATTGAAACTCTTCTACATGTAAGTCGATTTTGCATCTACGTAAATCCGGAATAAATATATAGGACTAATAATGATCAAGAGTTTAGACTTCATATAAACGTTCCATTTCAACCTTACATGGACATTTTGGTTTCAAGATAACCACACTGGATACATCATCAACTTTACATTGATACAAAAGTAATATTTTCTAAGTCTAACTTGACATGGATACATCGACTCCGAAGACACTATTCTGATTAAGACTAGATACAGAAACAGTTTGAAATATCACTTGAGTTTAGCTGTTGTCTCTACAAACGAAACTAGATGCCAGAATGTTCTAGTTTTGCTTCTTCCAAAACAAAAGGCAGTTTTATACTGGGGCATGAACGAAACAGAGTCCGCATCCTCATGCTGATATGGGTTAAACACTCAACTTTGTTGACGGTCAAAATACTTATCCTAAATGCAAATAAAGTAAACACATAAGTGAGGGAAACAATATATTGAAAAAAAAAAAAATTGGGACTTAATCAATTAGTTTAAGCTACTCTATTTTTCATTAAAGATCTTAGACATTCTTGTATGTGGTTGACAGAGCAAAATCATATATCAGACGGTATCCTCTACTAACTGATCCAGGAAATGGCTTGAAGCTGTTGTGTCTCTCGCAGGATCAGCGGCTGTCTCTGAATATTGAACGCTATGGAAAGTGGTTGACAAGCTGATGGTCTCCAAGAAATCATTTTCATTGACGGCCTGAGTTGGGGATTAGCAGATGAGCAAGCGACTGCAAGCTTGAAGATGGTCAGAAGTTTATCCTCAATGCCTGGCGTGGGCGTTGTCAAGCGTGAATCCAATATATTCCTAAAAACAACTGAGATCTCCATGTTGACTGGAGCGAATAGAGATGAAATGCTATCACTTGAATGTCTTCCTCCTATCACCTCGATGGCCACTATTCCAAAGCTATACACAACATGTTTCTCCATCACCTTCATTGTGTAAGCAAGCTTTGCACAAAGAGGGTGATATATGTATTGGCACGAAGACATTGCTTTAGCTCAATCTTTGGATCAAGAGTTGATTTTAGAGATATACCTGGAGCTACATAACCATATGTGCTGATGACTGTAGTCCAATTTGATATATCCGGCTTAAAAAGCTTAGCAGTGCCAAAATCAGAAACATGCACCTCGTAGTCGGAATCAAGCAGAGTGTTGTTACTGGAAATATCTCGATGAACAATTGGAGGGTTACATAAGAAAGAGCATAAGCCACGCCTTTTATAATATTTGCCCTCTTGTTCCAATCCAACTCTTTAGTTTCTTCTTCATTGCTTAAGATTGTAGACAAGCTTCCTCTGTCCAAATACTCATACACTAAGAAAGAGTGTCGCGGATGCGGATGCGAACAAAAACCCTCTAGTTTCACAATATTGTGGTGTCTAATTTTTGTCAAAGCCCTGATCTCATTCAAAAATCACCTAATCTTAATTTGGCCTTGAAGATATTTCCATAGCCTCCCCTTCCAATACAATAAGTCTCATCAAACGCCCCAGTGGCTTCTATGATGTCTTCATATGAGATCTTTCCATCGTACCTTGATAGAGGAAAGACTTCAGTTGTCTTGGGTGCTAGTTCCGCTGCTTCTTTCTATGGAAAATGAAGAATATTCCAAAGAAAATAAACAGAAGAACTGCTCCTAGCAGAAGAAACACAATAAGAAACGCTCTACCTCCCACCGGAGAGGTTTCCCTATCCACCACCACTTGATTACATGGCTCAAGTCCTCCAACATTTCCACACAATCCTCTGTTGCCTTCAAACGTTTCTTTTGTTGCATTTTGGAATGCCGTGGTATTGGAGATGGGACCCTCAACCTTGTTGTGAGAGATGTCCACCTCCATCAAGCCTCGCATATCCTTGAAAGTCTCGTATATAAGGCCAGAAAAATTATTGTGTGAAAGGTTGAGTTTCAATAGTTTTTCCAGCTTGTTGAATTGAGTTGGGATCTCACCGCTTAACAAGTTACAACTCAAGTCTAGCTTGGATAAATGAGTTAGAATCCCTAATTAGCCTGGAATATCTTGGCTCAAGTGGTTGTTGCTCAGATCCAAGTGGATTAATTTTGAAGACAGCCCAATAGCCTGCGGGATAGACATGCTTAATCTATTCCTCAACAAATCCAATTTTTCAAGACCAGGTAGCGACACAATCTCTGGACTTATTCGGCCAGAAAGCTGGTTCCTACTTAATCTCTGGACACAATCTCTGAACATAAATCATTGTCTCGCTAGGCCTTGATTCGAATAGCTGTCACTTGGTCGTTTTCCGTCTATACTATCCATTCATGAGGTTTTCTGAAACTTTCAGTTTACGATGTTGGGTTTCAAATAGGGGTGATCAAAGGCGGGGTCAAGCATTAGTCTACTATGGTTTCCATTTTCAAATTCTCAAAACTTGAGCTCTTAGAGGCTAAGTCTACTGTTTCCTAGATGAAGTTTATGAGGCGTTGTTTTTGGCATGTTTTGCGCAAGGCTATTTTCCAGATCTAAGTTCCTTGTTCTGAAGAACCAAAAAGATGATTGATGATGAGCTAAAACACAGATGAATTCTACTTGTATTTGACAGTGAAGCTAGGCCAAGCGAAAACAGATCATCATGATTTAAAACCACCAAGATTTTGAAGGCTGGATATCGTCTGCCTTCACGCTCTTGAAATATAAGGTAGTGCCAGAACAGAACTCGCATTAAACAATGGAGAATCTCCTCTTGAGATGAAACGATGACTAGTGATCTTCCTAATTCGAGCACTTCGAGTTTGAAGCTCTAACGAAAACGAAGTCCGGATTTCTTTATTTTGGAGCAATCAAAAGCTACTGAACTTCTATTAAAGACTCATGCCATGGCAACATGCACATAGCACTCCGAATAGGAACTAATTGATCGCCCTCTCTGTCATGATACACAGTTATAGTAATTGCACGAAACCCAAAATTATGGTGGATGGCCACGATTAGGAACAATTAGTGTCTGATTGAATGCACTCTGCAAAGATCCATGATTGAATCTCTTCTGCATGTAAGTCAATTTTGCATCTACATAAACCCGAAATAAACGTATAGAATGACTAACAATGATCAAGAGTTTGGAGACTTCACATAAATATTTCATTTCAGCTTTACATAGGCATTTCTGCTTCGAGATAACAACACTGGATACATCGTCAACTTTACATTGATATAAAAGTAACATTTTATAAGTCTAGCTTGACATGGATACTTTACTTTTGACTCCAAGGACACTAGTCCGATTAAGACTAGATACAAATTGTTTGAGAACTAGACCGATGAGAACCCGTAGGTTCTAGATTCCAAGATATGCAGGGTTGGTCGCAGATTCTAAAATATGAGGAATCTGTTTTGACGGGTAGGTTTCGAATTCTTAGTTAGAAGAACCTAGAACATGTAACCTAGAACCTATAATAAGTTTTAATATTTTTCTTAGTTCATGTTTTCGCACGATCATGTGATATTCCATATTGTTTGATAATGAGTATATAATTGAGCACTAATTTGGGCTTCCATTTTATGACTGAGACTTTTACTTTATTAATGTTCATATTTTTGTGTGTCTTTATGGTCAGTAAACTATAACAATAAGTGATAGTCATTAAGGGTTTTAATTCATTGCGATCATTCAATTAATAATATAAGTGGAACCTGAGTATACCTTGGAACTGATCCTAAAACCTGTAACAGGGTAGGTTCCAGGTTCTGGGTTATATAGGATAGATTCTAAGTTTTAAAAATTAAGGAATCAGTTCTAACAGGTAGGTTTCGGGTTTCATATGGAATCTATACGAAACTTGGAACCGCTCAACTCTATTGCTTATATTAAGACTTTGTTCACCCGGTTAAACTTATATCAAATTTAATTGATTTAATTTCGCAATATTTGTCAAGTTTACTGAAATTACCTATTCATCCCCTCTAGGTAATACCGTAAGCCAACATTAGTTAGCATATCAAAAGGATGCTAGTAAGAGAATAAGTGTAAACAAGTACTCGATCTCATATCTCTAGTTGCATAAAAGTGAGGTACCCTTTATTTTTCACTTGGCTGCTAGATAGCTTCAATGAGATAGTGGCGACTCCCAATATGGTTGGATTTCATAGATAGATCAATTTCAATTTTAATTTTCCAATGGCACCTGAGATAAGGGTTTGGGGAAACTTGAGCCAATTGAAGATCGTTGGTTTTCAATTCGACATTACCTCTAAACTCATCTTCTCATCTTCGCCTTGCTAGAAGGGTCACAATAGGTACATATGTGTCGTGTTTATCCTAAACTAATTTTAGTGACACTAATTTCAGTGTCACTAATTTTAGGTACTTGTGCCTAGGAGACTCAGGAATTTTACAATAAGATTCTTCAAATCTAATTTTCGAAGATGCTTTGACGTTTGAACCTTTAGTACCCTAGTTCACTATTGCAAACAAGTGTGATAGGTGCAGGACTACAAGTCAAAGATCTAACACTGACCTACAACTTCAACAGAAATTTGGAGTGGGAAGGACATTAAATAGCACATTCAATCATGTATGAATAAATAAAAATTAAGTTAACCGGGGCCAAATGAGCTTTTGCAGCTCTTGATCTTCGTTCCCATGGACAAATAAGAATGGCGTACACTAACAAGAAAAAGCACATATAGGAGTTAATGATGCAAAGCAAGCATGTTCATCTAGACAATCAACCCAATTCAGACATCACACTTAAAAAAGATGATGACATAATATAAATGAGCATCCATATGCCGAATTGCATTTTAATCCGACAAAAATTATCTTCCTTGATCTACATTGCACATAGTTCAAAAGGACCACTTCCCAACAATTTCATCGGTCCCCATGAAATTTGATGGCCTTCCGCTTTGGCTTCTTCATCCATTTGGCTTCTCTTAGTCCATCCTTATTATTTTTTATGCCAACCATTTGGGTCTTCCAGTTTCACATGTAACATACGCTATGGAGATTCCAACTACGATTCCACATGCATAGCCTATCTTGACTGCTTTCCTATCAAACCTACTACCATGCTGTCTTGAATTTGTTGGATATATTATTAATATAGTCCAAAATAATATGTTCACATACAAGCCCAAAGGTAAAGCCATGGTTATCTGGGTCTATATGGGCCGGAGCCCAATAACTTTCATATAAAAACTCTAGGGTTTCCCTACGCTGGAGGTAACACTGTTGAGCGTTCCAAACTTGACGTCTCTTGGTGTAATACTTCAAGCAACTACTTCTTCTCTCTCAAACCTATTACCTCCAACAATCTTAAAGTATTAAGTTCGTGTGTCGGATTTGAGCGAGTAAAGTGTCTTCTTGAAGATTTTGTCAAGACGAACTCGCGGCTGTAATTTACTTTCGATTTCGACGGTGATATTGGCCGGGATCTGAGTTTGAAGATTCGGGTGACCGAAATCTTTGTTTCAAAAACCCAAAAATTATAGCCAATTTTAGAGGGTGAAACCACTTGGGCTTTGTTCTACTCATCGATACGAACGTTTTGAGTGGTCACTCGCATCAATCGGAGGTCGGACGGAGAAGTTACGGCACCCGGAAGTTTCCATCTGAATTTCTAGCGAATTTCGGGGGCGAAATTTCTAGCAAATTTTGGGGGCGAAATTTTTCGGCGAGTTTCAGCGACAAGGGCAGTCCATCTTAAGGCTTTTGGGCGCTCCAGATCCGTTTTTTGGGGTTTGTTTTGGCAAATTCCATCTCTACAGAGCGGTTTTATCAAGGTTAGGGGAGTTATTCAACTTTGTTGCTCGAGGACTTCAAGGTGCACTCTTTCTAACACTTTGCTTTGATTAAAATGGCAAAGCGTAGTTCCTATGATATTATAAAGTTGCAATCTTTTGATGTTACTGAATTTCATGGCTGGAAATTACATGTTCAATTTGGCATGAAAGAACGTGACATATTCTATACTGTATTAAGTGATTTTGCATCTACTATTGAAGATGTGAATGAATATCAATGTAACAAAAATGATGATTTTTGTAGAGATTACTTGTTGAATTCTCTAAATCCTATTATGGCTATGACTTACAGTGAGTATAATATAACGAAAGAGATATCGGATCACTTGAACGCTCGCCCAAAAACAAGAGGGGCTATCTAAAACTCTCCTAGAGAATAAATTTTGACTTTAAATTTACTATGAATTCAAGCATCACCTCTCGTTAGTTGAATTTGAGAACATGAGGAACAAGCTGAAAGATGATAATTCCGATATGTCCGATAATCTCTTTGTCGGTCTTGTGTTGAGCAAGCGCCAACCGAATGGAGTTCTTTCAAGACCGAAATGCACGGAGGCGAAGGTACGAGATGGGACTGGATGAATTAAAGAGGTATATTCACATTGAGGATCAAAATATCACTAGGAAGAGTTTGGAACAAGTGGGACAACAAAAGTCGGTTGCCAACTTAGTTTCACACTCCAATAAACCTCGAAAAAGTCCAAGTTACCAAAAGGTGAATCCTCTTTACGTTAGAGGCCAAAAAGACTATCTTCAAAAAGAAGAAGAAGGGCAAGTGCCATAAGCGTGGAAAGTGGGGTCACTTTGGGCAGCGAGTGTAAGTTGCCGAAGAAGCCAAATAATGACACACCACATAATGAGACCAATATGCTAATTAGAGGATCTGAGCCTCGAGCCTTTATTGGAATGATGAAGAATGGAAAGGCCAGCATCTCTTCTGAGTGGTGGTTGGATAGTGGCGCTCCTTGTCATGCTACAAATGACAAGAATTTACTCATTGAGGTCACAGAAGTGAAAGACACTGTGGAAAATTGCAATTGTGGTGAGGCAAAGGTGACTCATGCTGGAACTGCAAATTTGGTGCTTTCTTCAGGTAAATTACTAACTCTGAAACATGTTAGAGTAGTACCTTTACTTAAGAAGAATTTGATATCTATGAGTTTACTTGATAAATCTGGTATGTCTTTTTCAACTATGAATGGTAGAGTAACTTTATCTGTTAACTCATATTATTTTGGTTGTGCATTCATGGTTAATGGTATGTATAGGTTGAGTTTAAATGCTGATAGCATAAATCATGTGAATTCTACTTTGATTGATCCAAAGTTGCTACACAATAGACTTGGACATGTGAATTACAGGAAAATGCAACATCTAGCTAAAACTCATAACATTCCATTAGATACTTCTATTCGTTTTGATAAGTGTGAAGTGTGTGCACGAGGCTAAAATCACTAGAAAACCCTTTAAGTTGGTTTCTAAAAGCACACAACTTCTTGAGCTAATACATTTCGACATTTGTGATTTTAGAAATTACATTACTAAAGGTCGTCAGAAGTATCTAATAATATTCATAGACGATTTTTCTAGATATTGTCATGTTTATTTGTTGAAATCGAAAGATGAGGCTTTTAAAAAATTTAAGATTTTCAAGTCTAAAGTAGAAAATTATTTCGACTTGAAAATTAAGAGATTTAGGAGTGATAGAGAAGGAGAATATACAATGACAAGGTTCAAGAAATTTTGTACTCCAGAATGTATAATACTTGAAACCACTGCCCCTTATTCACCCCAATCAAATGGTGTTGCCGAACGTAAGAATAGAATATTAATTGAAATGTTAAACTATATGTTACTTACAGCTGGCATGCCTTCCTCCTACTGGGGAGAAGCAGTACTAACTGCTAATCACATCTTGAACAGGTTGCCGCACTCTAAGTTGTCCATGACACCTTATGAGATATGGCATAAGCGCCTTTGTAGATATGATACTCTTAAGGTGTGGGGCTGTATTGCTTATGTAAGCATACAAGATCTTAAGATACTTAAGGTGGGACCTAGAACTATTACTTGTGTATATCTAGGTAGTGCAGAAGATAGTGCTGCAAATAGGTTTTTAGATCTATCTACTAACACAGTGATAGAATCTAGAGATGCAGTATTCTTTGAAAATAAGTTTATCAGAGATCAAGGCTTGAATGTTTCTGGATCTACAGATATGATTTCAGAATCTCCTGTAGAATCTGAAATAGGCCCTTCTGACACTAATTCCACACAGTTGGCTATTGAACTAATTCCAGTAAGAGTATCTACAAGAGAGAGAATTCCCAAAAGTTTTGGTGAGGACTTTGTTGCTTACCATCTTGAGGATGATCCATTCTCCTATCAGGAAGCAATGAGATCTAGGGAATCTCTACTGTGGGCAGAAGCCATAGATGATGAAATGAGCTCTCTGCTGCAGAATCACACTTGGCAGCTAGTAAATTTGCCAAAAGGGGCTAAAGCTATAGGCTGTAAATGGGTGTTGAAGAAGAAACTGAATAGTGATGGATCAATAGCCAGATACAAAGCACGTTTAGTAGCTAAAGGCTATAAACAACAGAGTGGAATAGACTATTTTGATGTCTATTCACCTGTGTGTCATCTATCAACTATAAGAATTCTTCTTACTTTGGCATCTATTGAACACTTTGTAGTGCATCAAATGGATGTAAAAACAGCTTTCTTAAATGGGGATTTAAATGAGGAAATTTACATGGAACAACCGGAAGGATATGTTATGAAAGGTCTTGAGGACAAAGTTTGTAAATTAAATAAATCCCTATATGGTCTTAAACAAGCACCTAAGATGTGGCATCTTAAATTTGATAAAGTGGTAAAGAGTTATGGCTTTCAGTCTAGTTATTCAGATAAATGCCTTTACTAGCGTTCTATGTCAAATAAGATAGTCATCATTTGCTTGTATGTTGACGACATGTTAATTCTTGGTTCCGATCATTCTGTAGTGAGTGACGTGAAAGCTACTTTAGCTAAAGAATTTGACATGAAAGATCTTGGTATTGCTAATACCATTCTTGGTATGAAAGTAAGCTTTGAACGGCAAGTCATCTCCCTTAGCCGAGACTCATTATATTGAGCAGCTACTTTCTACTTGGGGATACGATAAGTGTAAACCGAGTGAGACACCGTGTGATTATAATAATAGCGAGTCCTAATGAAGGGACCAGCGTGGATCGGTTAAAGTACTCGAAACCGATTGGTAGTCTCATGTATGCTATGAGTTGCACTAGACCCGACATAGCCTTTACGGTTGGCATGCTTTGAGTCGTTTTACTAGTAATCCTAGTAAAGAGCATTGGGATGCCCTCAATAGGCTAATGAGATACCTTAAAGGTACTAAAGATTATGCTCTTTATTATTCTGGTTATCCTCCAACTGTGGATGGATATTCTGATGCCTCATGGTGCTCAGATATTGGAAATAGTAAGTCCACTAGTGGGTATGTATTCACTTTGGGTGGAGCGCTATTACTTGGAAATCCAAACGACAGACTTGTATTGCATTGTCGTCTATGGAATCGGAACTTTTTGCTTTAGCCTCGGCCGGTGAAGAGGCGAGTGGATAAAGAATCTGATTATAGATATTCCTTTGACTCGGCTAAAGATTAATTCTTTAAGCCTATTCGTGATAATCGAGCGGCTGTCCAAGTCGTCAAGAATACTCTCTTTAATTCAAAGAGAAGACATGTGAGACGAGACATGCGTTGTTGAATTATCTGAGAGAACAAGAGGTTATCACCTTGATCGATGTGAGATCGAAGGATAACATAGCCGATATTCTCACCAAAGGTATGCCTAAGGATCGATTATTCAAAACAGTGGGGGAACTGGGGTTAAAGACTATATAGGCAAGTCTTAACTACCATTTACTTACCTTCTAATTGTGTGTTTTGAATTATCAAATCTTTCTTTATTGGCTACAATGATAAGCACAGTTTATATGTTTCATCGATGTTCACAATTGCTTGACTAATTTGAAGAGGGTGAGTTGTCTCATTCCAAATTTGATGAAGATGACTTTAACCTAATTCAAATGTTCTATCTAGAAAAATTGTGTCATTCCAAACTTGATGATACAATTCAACTAGAATGGACTATCCTTTTTGGTTAAATGATCTCATTCCAAACTTGATGCTAGATTATTTGACTTTAAGGAAACTTGATAATTGTGACATTCCAAATTGAAACATAGAAACAATTGTTTACATAAGAAGCCTATTTGTCTTGTTCTTAATTGAAACTTGATATTACATGACTAGGTTATTGTAAGTGACTTGACTTTTGGTCTTGTTCTTTGAAACTAGACAATAGTGATTCTCCTACAAATAAACTTAAGTTGATGGCTCTTTGCAAATCACATTGTTTAGGTCTTGTTCATAATTTATGAAACTGGCTTGATGCTTATGACATGATATTATGATGCTTTATGACATCAATATATGTTCTTCTCCACCTAATGGAATGGTGCTAAGTTTTTATTCAATTGATTGAATTCATGATAATATGAAATTCATATTTGACATTCTACGAGGGGATGGTAGAGATGGAGGAGAGCTTAATGAGTGGGATCCTGACCAGGATGACCTACTTGATGAATGAATATATATCACTTAAAGCATGTGGGGACTTGACAATTTACTTGCTATTGCCTATTTTGATAAAGTCCATTTACTTGAGACTTACATTTTACTATTTCTATTTTGTGAACATTATTATGCTTGTTTCTTATATTTGTAAGGCCTTAGACTATTTTGACTGGTCTACTTATACTTGATTAATATGCATATAGTGATTGTGAACCTGAATCGAGATTTATTTTGGGATTTGGATTTTTAATCTCGAAACAGATTCATGATAAGAATGATTCACTTATTTAGTTTGCACATGATGATTTAGTTTAATACTTTCCCGTTTGGAATACTCTTTGACCGATCCGAGTTGATTATCTTGGACTGAATGTGGATGATTCATGTTTGTATGAACATTACACGACTACCTTATTGGATTGTCTTTGTATGGTGAACATAGGAGGAGATTGTTGGATATATTATTAATATAGTCCAAAATAATATGTTCACATACAAGCCCAAAGGTAAAGCCATGGTTATGGGTCTATATGGGCCGGAGCCCAATAACTTTCATATAAAAACTCTAGGGTTTCCCTACCGGAGGTAACACTGTTGAGCGTTCCAAACTTGACGTCTCTTGGTGTAATACTTCAAGCAACTACTTCTTCTCTCTCAAACCTATTACCTCCAACAGAATTATCCTCTTGGAAGAATGATGGTTGTGGAGGCTAAGCATCACCAGGGCATGCGTTTCATAATGGAGTTCCACATAAGCTTAGGTTTCCACAAAATGACTTGCTTGTGAATGAGCTCAATTGCTTATCTTGAGGTATGGGGCTGTGAGTTGATTCTCTTAGAGGTCCAAATACTCAAGGAATGAGAAATCGCCCAGTTCTCTAGGAACCCTCCCACAAAGCTTGTTTGAAGATAAATATAGCCATGCAAGGTTAATCAAATTTCCAAGGGTTGAATGGAACCCACAAGATGGTTGTGGGAAAGGTCGAGTCCTATGAGAAAATGAAGATTTCCAATAACACTCGGGATGTTCACTTGAAAAGAGTTGATCGATAAGGCAATGCTTGTGAAGATGTTCAAGATCCTTTCTAGCCGAATCTCCTTTCCTTTCATGATCACATTCATGGAAGCTTCATACAATTGAGTTCCAGCTTCTGGCTCATGTACAATGATTTGTTTTGTGGCTTTTGCCCATTTTATCCATTCATCACCCTTCAAGTTTTGCTATCAAATTGGCTAGTAAAGGACCAACAAAGTCGTTATTTGAGAGATGCAAAATGTGCAACTTAGGAATGAGATGATCTACCCTCGGAAAATCTAAAATACATTTAAAATTGTTAGACCTCAGAGTAAAAACTTTTAGGTTTGACAATCTTCCCAACCATACTGGGAACTTATCCACTATCTTATTGTTGGTCAAATCTAGGACTTCCAAGTTTTTGCAATTGATAAGGGATTGTGGCAATGTGCCTTGAAATTGATTTTGACTCAAGTCAAGAGTTCTCAAGCTACTTCGTATTGAAATGTTTGAGGGATCGTGCCCGAAAGAATATTTATTCACAAGTTCAAAACAAATAAACCACTACTCAAGTATGATAAGCATTGGGGTAGGCTACCAATTAAGCTATTATTAGACAAGATGAGGTGTAAAAAGGTTGGTGGCATTGCAAATCAATAAAGAGATCTTCCCGAAAGTTGATTCTCGCTGAGGTGTAAATAGACTAGGTTAGTCAAATTACCAAAAGAAAACGGAATTGGACCGGTGAGCTGATTTGCACTCAAATGCAATAGGTCCATATTTTGAATTTTTCCCGAGTCATTAGGAATGCTATCGGAAAGATTTTTGAAGCTTAGTAGCAGTACCTCCAAGTTCATTAGATCCCCTACCGATCTAGGAATCAAACGAAAGTTGATTGAGGTGGAGGCACAAATAAACTAGGCCAATCAAATTACCCAAATATGAAGGAATTGGGCTGGTGAGTTGATTTCCACTTAGCTTTAAGTCATGCATAGTGCGGAGATTTCCCATCTCATCAGGAATGTGACCCACAAACTGGTTCTCATAGAGGTAAAGAAGGGTAAGCTCCATCAAATTGCCTAATATCGACGGTATTGAAACAATAAGATTATTATTGTAAAGACTCAACGAGCTAAGAAGGTTCGAATTCCCTAGCTCTAAGAGAATAGAACTATTAAGCTTATTGGCAAATAGGTGCAGCTCTTTCAATTTCCCCATAGTTCAAGGAATTGATCTTGTTAGGAGGTTGGTATCCATGTGAAGCACTTTCAAATTTATCATATTTCCCATTTCAGGAGGTATAGAACTAGAAAGAGAGTTGTTGTAGACATACACTATAGCTAATTTGCTCAAATTACCCAATGAGGATGGGATGGATTCATCCAATTGATTCAAACACCGCGACCTCACTGAACAAATGCAGTTGCCCAATTTTTAATGGAATAGAGCCATTTAACTCATTGAAAGCTAGGTGTAGGATCTCCATTTTCGTTAGATAGCCAATGTTTGGCGATATTATCCCCAAGAACCGATTGATAGAGAGGTCAAGATAAGTAAAGATTGCCCAAAAGACTGATATGAGGTGGAATGTGGCCAGAGAGACTATTTACACTCAGGTTCATATACATGAGGTGAGACAAAGATGAGAATGGGAATTCAACCTTCAACATGAGCTCAAATGAGATTTATCGTGATCGTGCTCCCGACTTGATTGCAAGAGATGCCATACCAAGCACATGAATTGACAGTCAAATTAGAATGGGTGGCATTACAAGGAAATGGAGTCCAGAAAG
Source organism: Eucalyptus virginea (assembly GCA_014182375.1). Classification (NCBI taxonomy): domain Eukaryota; kingdom Viridiplantae; phylum Streptophyta; class Magnoliopsida; order Myrtales; family Myrtaceae; genus Eucalyptus; species Eucalyptus virginea. The sequence goes on along the minus strand of CM024519.1, from coordinate 5,302,807 downwards.
TGAGAAGAAACAAAATGGTTGCCAAGACTAAACTCCCACTTGAGGAGGGCTTGGGCTACCGAAAGAGGGGGGGGGGAGCATCAGCGGGAAGTGGAACGACAAATGACCCTCTTAAATTCTAATGAAGAGTCCATCTTTTCTTCTCCTCCTTCTCATTTGGTTCTGGTGAGTTGGTTTTTCTTTTCCCGAGGCACTAAGTGATGCTCAAAAAGGTTATAGGTAGTGGCCCCGTTTGGTTCAACTTTGGGGAAATGGCTTTGCATTTCCCCAAGTATCCTTGAGTAAATGAGCATTTGGGGAATGCAAAGTGTGTTTGGGAACTCATTTGTGTATATTTTGCAAAGTTGTTTTGAGGTGAAAAGAAAAAGGAAAAAAAGAAAGGAAAAGAAAAGGGAGGAGGAGATGCAAATTTTGCTCGGAAGTGGGGCCGGTGGTGGTGGGGAGGCGGTGGTGGCGATGGAGAGGCGGCTGGTGGTGGTGGCGGTGGCGGTGGCGGTGGCAGTGGAGGAAGGCGGCTCGCCTGAGGTCGGCGACCTCGGGAGACGCCCGGGTCGCGCGACCTAGGCGACGCCTGAGTCGAGCGGCCTCAGGCGACACCGCCCGAGGTCGAGCGACCCGGGCGACTCCGCCCGAGGCCGCACGACCTCGGGCGACGTCGCCCGGGTCGATTTCTCCCTCCGATCCTTCTCCGGCCTCCAGTAGCGCGCTCTTGAACTCGCGGCCGTCGTCATCTTCTTCCGATCGTCGCGGGTTTTGGGAAGGATTTTCTCGCCGTCGTTTTCTGGGGGTGTTGAGTGCCGCCGTCGCCGTTGCCGTCGGCGGCGTCGCCCGGTCGCTTGACCTCGGGCGAGACCCGTGGCGTGGCTCGAGGTCGCGCGGCCTCGAGCGACGCCGCTTGAGGTTGAGCGACCCGGGCGACACCGCCCGGGTGGTGCGACCCGGGCGACGCCCGAGGTCGCCGACCTCGGGTCACCTCGCCCGAGGTCGTGCGACCTCAGCGAGGCTTCCCGCGCCGATCGGCCTCTCGCGGCTGAGCGCCGCTCGCCGGCTGAGCTTCGTGAGGAAGAACGAAGAAGACGATGAACAATGTTTTTTTGAGGGCGAAAAGGAAAACATAATTATCAATAAGGGCAATATTGGAAGAAAAAAATTCATTAAATCGTAGACTAGCATCCGAAAATCTTTGAAAGCCCAAAGCAGTCCGGACGCTTTGGGCTTTCGCATTCCAAATGCCAAATGGAGACTTGAAAAGCCGAACCAAACGCAAAAATTTTCGAGAAGGGCTTTGGGGGCCAAGTTTGGGAAAAACTCGAACCAAACGGGCCAGTATCTGCAAGCAGACTGGACGAATTTTTGGCTCCTTGAAGACTTTGGAATTTTTAATTTTTATTTTGAAGTCTTAATTGGTGACTTTTCTGACTTGGTCAGTTTCCAGTTCGGAATTGGGTCCCACTCATTAAATGAAATCCAGAGACTTTGACGAAGACGTCTTTTAGCAAAGTGCTGTACAAGTCAAGGTCTTTCGTGACGTGCGTGAACAGTCAACTTTCCATGGGATCAGGTTGTAATTTGTGCTACATTATGCAATTCTACGCGTTCATAAGGGAAGTCTACTCACTCGGCATTAATGAAGCCGGATCTTGTCCCGGTTGATCCCTTCTTGCAGAAACGACAGCCGATAATTTAGCCAAATGGCACCGAAAGCACGACCAAAATAAAATAGAAATAAAGGCGTAGAAGATCTTAAAATTTATTTAAAAAGTACAATTTAATTTCTATAACTCATAAAAAAAAAATTACAAGCGAGTCTTAAAATTTATCACGAAAATACAATTAAGTCATAAAATTTTAATAAATACAATCAACAGAAGAACTTGATTAGATTAATATAACAACTTTAAGACTTGATTGTACTTTTTGAAAATTTTTAGAATTCACTTATACTTTTGTAAAGTTTTAGGAATTCAATGCATTTATCCCAAAAAAAAAATCCATGTATCCAATAGAATTGATGATTGCGTTTAAGTACAGGGGCAAGTGTCAAAATGGATCAAAGCACCGCTCTTTAATGGCCGAGTTCAGTTAGCTAAAATTTGAAGAATGGGTTGTCACGTGTTTAAAATGGGAAAGTCTAATAAGATCTGTTTTAATGAGTCTACATTGTATTTACCCGCAACCGATGTTAATCAAACAGGAAGATTGGCTATGAAAAATCAACATTATTTTGGGGCCCGCTTGTTTGAGCCATTTTGACATACATTAACGTGATTGGCTGCGAATTTCGAAATTCACGATGGTTCCAATAGAGATATTCCCGCATGTTACACTGGATGATGACATTGTCGTTGGAATACGTTCTGGAAGTTAACTTGATTATATCAAAGTTAAATGACCGCCATCAAATTCTACTCATAATAAGAACTTATTTTCCTTCATTTATAAGCTTTGCGATTCTTTTTCACTTTAGTTTATTGCGTTTATCATTTTTGTAATATTTTTAATAGTAGGTAGCATTGCATTGCTTAATTAAAAAAAAAAAAAAATCTAACGACTGCCCAAAAATAAAAAAAAAAAAAGACAATCGACGTCAGTTTTTTCAAATGGGGTAGACTGCTAAGGATTGAAGTGTAGATTCAGTTGAGTATAACTTGGGTAGGAGGGATTGAGTATGGGTTGCCGAAATTGTATTACAGAAATATGAGTTAATGTTAGTTAAATGGGTCATTTTGAGTTGAACCTAATTTCAATCCTCCCAAACTTGACCTGACCCTATGGTTGGAATAGCATTAGATGAATTTAAGAGATTATCGTTCTTAAAAGGGTAGAGAGAACCATAATCGATAATTACATAATAATAAAAGCCGTATGGTGTAGCCCAAATTTTCTTAAGGTCTATTCTTGATTTAGTTAATGACAAAGGCGCTCCAGTTTTTCAGTTGCTTCTTTTCTTATGAAGGGGTCGTACTCGAATCCAAATAGAGCAGAAATGCATATGGGCTCCACCTGCTAATGAGCTAACCCGGTTTACCTATTCTTAAAAGGCTGGTATTTACTTGGCTGGATAAAAACAAGGCTCCGCAAGGTATCTCTCACTTGGAAGAATTGGGGAAAATTATCTAAAATGTCCAAAAATTTGTAAAACGACTAATTTAATCATAAACCTTTTGTTTTTATCAATTAAGTCCTAAATATTTTGACAACTCACCAATTTAGTCTTTAACCTTTTGACAACTCGCCAGATTTAGTGAGATGAGGACATTGCGGCCCTTGCTGCAGTCGATTGTCAAAAGTTCTAAGACTAAATTAACAAAATTGAAAAATTTAATATTAAATTAGTCTTGGAATGATAAGTTTAGGATATTTTGGATAATTTTTTTTTTGGAAGAATTGTGAGCTTTCATTATAGTCAAATACAATTTTTCCTGAAAGTGGCAGGCGGTTGTGGAGTCTGAACACTAATGCCGTGACTTTTCATCAGCATCGCATGTTGGACACCCACAACTAATGCATCAGCCGAATGTGGGGCCAACGAATCGGACCCCTTTTCAGGGAACTTCGTCGACGCCCAAAAAAATTGCCAAAAGTAAGAGGGCGCCAAAGTGGAACACCTACAACTGTATGAATATAGAAAAACCATACGGCACTCTTAGCAGATCACGTTTGGGGATGGCTACTGGATCATGACCAAAAAATGGCAAATGAAGGGTGCACGATGGACTTTGTGCAGATGCAGTAGGGGGATCGGCAGGCTGTGGAGCTGAGAAGTTCTTTCACCATTTCGTCCATCAGGACTCTCGAGTGTAGAAGGTCTCTGATTTGGAGACGAACTCCTCTCATATTCAGCTTCGCGAGGGGGGACGAACTGAAAATGAGGGAAAAAAAGTCTCCAATCATCTAAAAATTCTCAACAATCAGAAGAAGCACAGAGGGAAAATGGGGAGGGCCGTCACCTCGTGTATGATCCACTCTGACTCCAGTCCGCGACGATCTGGACTTGTGCTGTAGCTCCTGCTCCGGTGACGGTAACTCCTTTCCCTGTCTCTGTACTCGTCGCGATCATATCGTCCCCTGTTTCTGCTGCGACTTCTCGTCCTGAGATTGCGGTCTCTGTACCTGAAAATCCATCTTACTGTCAGTTGCGGGAGAGCATGAGAGGGAATCACGTCCAATTCTACAAGATACTGTTGGAGAAATCTTTGAGAATATTTTGAAGCGACAAAACGTTTCTTTCAGTCTGAGTACGGATTATTAGACTTTCGGTTTAGAGTCTCGAAGACGGTTGGACATCAAGACTCAAGACTCAAGACTCAAGACTCAAGACTTAAAGATATTCTCATTGACGGTTTTCTAATCCAAAGTGTCGAGAGGCTATCCGAACCTAGGTGTTTGGTTATGAAGTTAGTCCTATTCTCTGGAGAAGATATCTTGGTGGGTTAAGCTAACGGATTCTTTCTATTCAAGATCCGATGATTGACGAAGTAATCTTGGAAAGTTCTATTCTTGGAAACCAAGATCCTGGTTGTATGGGCGAACAGATTGATGGGCTATCGTCAAGTTCCTTTAATAGCTCGAAAGATCTCCTTAATTGATTCCGTCCAACGGGTAGATTGGAGGAATTCCTTTGGTAAGTGCCAACGGGTATGATGGCATGAAGGAGTATAAAAGGAAGTCGTTCAAGTTATTTTAGTGCATGCTCGATAGACGAATTCCAGTCCGAAGTTCCTTGATATTCATCGATTCATTCGAGCAAAATTGTATACACAAAAGAGTGTTTATACTTAGTGATATCTTGAACAAGTGTGGTAGATCATCTACATCATTGAATCAAGAAAGAACAACGCTGTAACACTTCTTTGTTCATAGTGGAATCCAGCCAATAGGGCACATCGGTGCGAAGAGTGGACGTAGGCTTAAACAAAAGCCGAACCACTATAATCATTGTGTTCAATTCTCTTTTCCCTTCTCTAAGTCTTTCGATTGTCGTTTATTTCCATCGATTGTCTAGTGTTGTGTGATTTAAGTGAAAAATCGTTTTTATACCTATTCACCCCCCTCTAGGTACTCGTTCTAGCTATATCAATTGGTATCGAGCTGCGTACTCACTTTATTTGAAGTGTTTTACTTGAGTAAAAGATCCATGGCTAGTATGTTAGCACCGAGGGCTGGTGGAAGGGCAAAGCAATACCAGACCTCCCTACTTTGATGGAAAGGATTACAACATCCGGAAGAACAAGATGAAAGCTTTTCTACGATCAAAGGATCCTCTACGGAATGGGACGTTGTAGAAAAAGGAATCATTCCTAAAGTTGCAGCTGTCTCAGAAAGAGGAAAAGAAGCTGTGGAAGCTAGCGGAATGTCTCAGGAAGAAATAATCAAGAGACAAACTCTTGATGCAAAAGCAATATATTCTTTATATTGTGCTTTATCACCCTGAATATAACAGAATATCTTCTTGTGATACAGCAAAAGAAGTCAGGATAGGTTACATATCACCTATGAAGGGCGATCGAGTGAAAGAGACCAGAATCAATATTCTTCTCGGTCAATATGAAGCCTTCAAAATGAGATCTGGAGAATCAATAACTGACATGTTTAGTCGTTTTACAGAAATTGTGAATGGTCTACAAAATCAAGGTCAACCAATTTCTGATTCCATGAAGGTTAACAAGCTTCTGCGTGGACTCTCAAAGGATTGGAATCACATAAAGACTTCAATAAGAGAGACGCAAAGAATCATACCACTATATCGTCGATGAGCTGGTTGGAACTCTTGAGTCTTATGAAGTGGAACGAATAAACGAAGACGAAGATCCAAAAGGTAAGAAATCCATTGCATTAAAATCAAATGATGATTCGATGTTACAGATTCTGAAGACGATATGAACGATGAGGAGCTTGCCCTAATGATAAGAAGATTCAGAAAGTTGAATAGAAAAGGAAGAAGATTCAACTCCAAGAGACAAGGCTTTCAAAGACAACAGACCAAGACTGTTGATGATAATGAAGCAAATAAAGATGTTGTTTGCTTTGAATATAAGAAAAAGGGACACATCAGACCCAACTGTCCTCTTCTAAAGAAGAAGAAAGGAAAGGCTGAAAAGTCTCGAAAGGCTCTCAAAGCTGAAACCTGGAGGTGATACGAGTGTGAAGAAAGTGATGATGAATATGCCAACTTGTGTCGATGGCGCAATCGGACTCGAGACTCAAACTCGAATCGGACTCGGACGGCGAATTTGAAGTAAGTAATCTCAAAATTCCTGTCAAGGTTTCTAAGTATATTGATGAGCTGTGTTTAAGTCTTAAGACTTCTCTTAAAAGAATTTCTGAACTTAAAAGGGAAAACTCAGCTTTAAAACAGCAGGAAAATATATTGAAAGAAAAAGTTAAATGTTTAGACATGAATGTTTCTACTCTTAAAGAAAATGAAGAAAATCTTTTGAAAGAAAATTCTCGTTTAAAAATTGACTCATCGAATATTTCAAAGAAATTTTCAATAGGGTCCGAGAAACTTGAAAAAATTCTTTCGGTCTGAGAGACCTTATTTCAATAAGTCTGGTTTAGGTATGACAGAAGAAACTATTCCCTTAATTGATTTTCCTAAAGTAAAAGAAAGAATTAAGCAAAGACCTTCAAAAGAAGCTTATAAAAATCATTTCAAAAAGGTTTTTGTAAAGTCTGTAGGTCGAGATGCTCTCAGGTGTTCTAAGTGCAAAAGTCCAGATCATTTTGAAAAAGAATGTCCTATGGTTTGGAGACTGTTAAGAAAACTTGGGCTAGTACTTGTTTATCCCACTAACACAAAAGGACCCAAGAAAATGTGGGTACCAAAGAAAGCTTGAGATATTTCTTTGAATGCGGTATCTATCAAGAGAAAGGTAAAGTGGTATCTAGACGGTGGATGTTCAAGACATATGACGGGAGACTCAAAATGCTTTATAAAGCTTGTTCAAGTAAATGGTGGAAAAGTCTCATTTGGAGGAAATAGCAAAGGAAGAATTGTGGGTTTTGGATCTGTGAAAATTGGAAATCTCACAATAAGCAATGTTTCTCTAGTGGAAGGACTTAATTACAATCTTCTCAGCATCAGTCAACTATGTGATACTTGGTTTTAAGATCTTCTTTCAAGAAGGAATATGTTCGGAACCAGTAAAGACTCTACTCGGTCTTTCTTGGGTAGAAGGCATGGAAATATCTATCTCCGGACGTGAAACCGGAAGAATCGCAATGCTTGATTTCAATTCAAGACGAAGCAAGTACGTGGCACGAAAGCTTGGGCATATTAATATGAAGCAATTAGCCAAAATCTCATCAAAGCAGCTTGTTCGTGGTCTACCCAAATTGCCTTATCAAAAGCGAACTGTGTACTCCATGTATTACGGGAAAGCGGTAAGAAATTCATATAAGTCTATAAATCATGTCTCAACTAATCATGTACTGCGGTTACTTCATATGGATCTCTTCGGACCAACCAGAACCCAGAGTATTGGAGGTAAGAAATATTGCTTAGTAATCGTAGATGATTACTCTCGCTTTACTTGGGTATTTTTTCTATCAAGTAAATCAGAAACCTTTTCATATTTTGAAAAATTTGCTAAAAAGGTTCAAAATGAAAAGGGATGTGTTATTTCAAGCATAAGAACAGATCATGGTGGTGAATTTGAAAATCAAGATTTTACAAAATTCGTGATGAATACGGCTTTAAGCATATGTTCTCTTCTCCATATACTCCTCAGCAAAATGGAGTTGTGGAAAGGAAGAATAGATCTCTTCAAGAAATGGCAAGAACTCTTCTAATTGAAAGTAAAATTTCTTCTCGATTTTGGGCTGAATTTGTTTCAACAGCTTGCTATATCATTAACGAGTCTTTTAAGACCTATTTTAAAGAAAACCCCTATGAATTATTCAAAGGTAAGAAGCCTATTGTTTCATTCTTTCATGTATTCGGTTGCAAATGCTTTATATTGAAAAATGCAAAAGATTATGTTGGTAAGTTTGAAGAAAGATCAGATGAAGGCATCTTCCTTGGATATTCTTCATCAAGCAAAGCCTACGAGTCTATAACAAGAAGAGTCGACGTGGAGGAGTCAATGAATGTCAAATTTCAAGACTCGGTTCAAGATGAATCCAATCGAGACTCATCATGAAGAGTCGATCTTGCTCCAATCTCTCCAAAGTCTTCAACACAAGAGGCGTCACGGATTCGGGAAGACCGGCATCAAGCCATTTGTGAAGATTCAGGCAAAGAAAGGGATCATCGCCGAGATAAATCAACCAGCAAGCGGAAGCATAAGTCCGGTCATCCCAAAGATCTAATTATTGGCGAACTTAATGAAGGAATTCGCACCGAGATCCAAAAGGCGTGAAGAGTCTAGTGCCGTAGCTCTCATTTCTGAAATTGAACCAAAAAGCATAGAAGAAGCTTTGTCGACGAAAAGCTGGATTGAAGCCATGCAAGATGAGCTCGGACAGTTTATCATTAATGATGTCCGGGAATTGACACCTAAACCAAAAGGTAAAAGCTGTTATTGGAGCCAAATGGGTGTTCGAAACAAGATGAATGAGAAAGGTAAAGTCGTACGAAACAAGGCCGGACTCGTAGCCAAAGGATATACGCAAGAAGAAGGGATAGACTATGATGAGACTTACGCACCGGTAGCAAGGTTAGAGGCTATTCGATTATTGCTTGCTTTTGCTTGTTATAAAGATTTCGGGTTATTCCAAATGGACGTCAAAAGTGCTTTCTGAATGGATTTATCCATGAGGAAGTCTATGTGGAACAACCACCTGGGTTTGAAGACCCAAAGAAGCCAGACTCAGTCTTGGGCGAAAAAGGCCTTATATGGTTTAAAACAAGCACCTCGAGCGTGGTACGACGGACTCGGTAAGTTTCTAATACTGAGAATGGATTTGTTAAAGGTAAAGTTGATACTACCTTGTTTATCAAAAAGGAAAACAAAAGTTTTTACTTGTTCAAATATATGTAGATGACATTATTTTTGGATCATCTAATGAAAGTACGTGCAAGAAATTTTCTAAGTCTATGCGGGATGAGTTTGAAATGAGTATGATGGGAGAGTTAACATTCTTTCTTGGACTTCAAATTAAACAATTGAAGGAAGGAACTTTCATTTGTCAAGAAAAATATGCTAATGATCTTGTCAAAAGATTTGGGCTTGAAAAGTGCAAAAAGACAGACATACCAATGTCTTGTTCCTTGAAGATAGACAAAGATGAAGAAGGGAAGAAAGTTGATCAAAAATTATACGGGAGTATCATCGGTTCACTTCTTTATCTTACTTTGCTTCTAGACCTGATATTTTGTTAAGTGTTTGCATCTGTGCTAGGTTTCAATCGGACCCTAGAGAATCTCATCTCGGTCTTTGCGAAACGTATTATCAAATACGTTGCTTCATCTTCAAGCATTGGTCTCGGTATCCTAAGAAGGGAGACTTTAATCTTAAGGATATTCGGATGCGAGATCTAGCGAGTTGCGAGTTGATAGAAAGAGTACTTCAGGTACGTGCCGGTTACTTGGAAACGGGGACGGTATCTTGGTTTTCAAGGAAGCGAGTCGTGGCTCTCTCAACAACGAAGCGAGTATGTAGCTCTTGGCAGCTGCTGTTCGCAAATTACGTGGATTAAGCAACAGCTTCAAGACTTCGGAATTGAAGACTCATGCACGAAATCAGATGCGACAGCACTAGTGCAATAAATCTCACAAAAAATCCAATTCTTCACTCAAGAGCAAAGCATATAGAGATTCGACATCACTTCATCGAGATCATGTTCAAAATGGAGAAATCTCGATTCAATTTGTTGATTCAAAGAGTCAACTGGCGGATATATTCACAAAGCATTTGGAGAAAAATCAATTTGATTTTATTCGCTCCAGTCTCAACATTTTGAAGCTTGAGGAAGTTAAAGTCTAGAGACTCTCAGACTTTCGAGACTCGGACTCGAGACTCATGGGTATTAAGCGTAAGTTGTTATTTTATTCTGTCTCGAAAAGGTATGATTATTTAACCAATTTATAATTACCGAGAAAAAGAGAATCGTGTCTTTTCAAAAATATAACTTCTATTAAAAATGGCAGTTATTGATTTTAAAAGAATTCGTCGGTTCACTTTCCTTCGTACCGATTGGTTTTTCCATTTTGAAACGAGTTATATATATACAGTTTTTCTTCTCTCTATCTTCAAAACCCTTGAAAAGCATTCTTCTCTCAATCTCGTTTCCATTTTGTGTTCAAACTTGAGAAAGTTGTCAACTTTTCTTGGGAAAACGATTAAAGAAATCTCTCAGTGTCAAAGAAAGATGTCTTCTTCAAGGAAATCCTCAAGAATAGCAAGCGAGGGGACCACAAAGAGCAAGAGAGGGTCCTACCCATGTTGATCTCACCGAAGAAGATGAGTTATCAAGTCAGCAACAGAGCCCGATTCGCTCTCCAGCACGTGATTCTTCTTCATCTACCCCACAAAGTGCGGGTCACCATCAAGAGGATGAGATAATCGAGGAAGCGAGCTGTAAGAATACAAAAACCCTCTTTTATCTATAAACTCTATCGTGCTTTGAAAAGCATAGGAACTCCGTTGAACCACGTGAATGAGTTTCTCAAAAGTAAGAACTATGGGAATGAATATCTTTTCTGCGACAAATGGAGGAGTTGGGAATTGCTCCTAGAGGAAGGGCAGAGGAAGCACTTGCTAGTATTCCTAGTGATCCTCGTGTGGCTGGACAGACTCCTGCGATGGAAATGACGATGATAAATTGTTCTATGATTTTCAACCGAGATTGGGTGTTCTGCAAAGGTGAAAGGAAAGAGGATGGATTTGTTTAAATCCAAAGATCGGGAGAATTTGTTTTTCAGGCTGTTGAAGAGAGGGGTGATAAACCCTAGAAGCGTTGATTTTGATTTTCTGGATGCTATTCATGTGAACTTAAGGGAGAAGTTCGATCTACGCAACTTGAGCAATTTTGCTCGACACTCTTGAAGGATATGCTCAGCGGCTGCATATTTCTATTCGAATCTTAGCTTTTTGGATGCGAATAGAATGTCCTTTAGTGTCCGAGACCAAGTCTACATAGTAGATGTGAACATGTTGGCTGATATCATTGGAGTAGAGAGAGGATCATATCAACCGATTAAAGTTTCCAGTGCTCGTCTTATCTTGGATCTTGTGAAAGGCAACGGCACGAAGGGAAAATTGTCTACACGAGAATGCGTGCTATCAACATTTTGCTGCACAAAATTGTCATCAACTATCTTAGGCCGAAATCTACATCAAAGACAGATGTGTCAAATTCAGAGGCAAAATTGATGTATGCAATCATCAAAGGGAAGAAATTCTCTATTCCTCACATCATTCTCTTTCACATGTATAGAGCAATGGTGAAGGACAAGGGACAAGCTGCCTTATGCAAGTCTTGTGACCAAGATCTTGAGACACTTAAACATTGAGCCCCCACAATCTCTGTGTGTTCGAACATGCGATAAAATGGTGGTGGGTCTGCAAATGGTGACAAAAATGCGTCTGAAAGAACTTGAAAAGGAAATGGAGCAGTTCAAAATGAAATCTCCAGTACCTTCGGCATCCAAAAGGAAAGGAAAGGAGCAAATCAATCCACCATCCAAAAAGCAAAAGAGGAGACTCTTGGTGGATGAAGAAGAAGAAGAGGAAGATCGCACTATTTCGCATTGATAAGGAGAAGACGTTATGTATCTGAATCAACGGAACGTCAGGAGAAGGAAAAAGAAGCAGAGGAAAAACAGAGCGAAGAAGAGAGACAAGAAAAGGCCAGAGAAGAAGAGAAAGAAAGAGAAGAGCAAGAAGAGAAAGAAAAAGAAGAGCAAGAAGAGAAAGAGAGAGAAGCAACAGAGAAAGAAGAAGTAGAGAAAGAAGCGAAGAAGAAGAAGAGGCAGCCAAAGAAAAGTCTCGCGAGATAAAGATGAAGTTTTCAAGACGATGCAGAGATTGACCCTCATTCTTTCCCATCCGAGGCTTTAGAAACGGGGGGAAGCGGGGAAGGAGTTGAGCACGGGAAGACTACATCTGTTCCTTGTGAAGATGTGAGTCGCTCTAAAGCAAACCCAGAAGATTTTCAGGCTTCTCAAATGCACGGAGAAGGACATGATACATCAACATCGAAGCTGCGCGATTACACGAAGATCCATCGGACCGAGCAAATGTCGGTACTCGGACGGATAATTCGGCAGATTTTTGTCGCATACTTGATATCCTTCGGAAATGCGTGGTCAAATCTATGCTTTAGACTGCGAAATTCAAGTCTGAGAATCTTTGGGAAAGCATCTTTCGCTTCCCTTCAAGATCAGATCAAAGATCTCTCTCTTCAAATTGAAGCCAATGCCAAAAGAGAAGAGGTAGCTCATCTAAAGGAAGACTTGAAGAGGCTGGAAGGATTAGTTCAATCCATGGGAGATTTCCAGATTGTTCGCATTCCCAAGCGAGAATTGACTACTTTCTCACCTTTTTAATGATGACAAAAAGGGGAGAAAATGCCAGCTTTGAACTCGAACTTTGAACATTTTGAACTACGAACCTTTTGAACTTTCAACTTTAAATTTTATCTCTTTTATGTGTTTTGAATTGGGTATGAGCTTGAACTTGAACTTAGTACGTAGTGTGGATTTTGATATCGAATGCTTGCAGTTACATCAAGTATTGTTATATGGTTTTACTTGTGAAGGACTAACCAATCTTCTTGTGGATGCAGAGTACGGTTGTTCTTTATTAATTGTTATGAGATAGCCATATTACTTGAGTAATATTTTGCAGGTCAAAGTTGTTCAAATCTACAAGAAAGTTTTGTCACCATCAAAAGGGGGAGATTGTTGGAGAAATCTTGCGAGAATATTTTGAAGCGACAAAACGTTTCTTTCAGTCTAGTCTGGATTATTACAGACTTTCGGTTTAGAGTCTGAAGACAGTTGGACATCAAGACTCAAGACTCAAGACTCAAGACTCAAGACTCAAGACTCAAGACTCAAGACTTAAAGATATTCTCATTGACAGTTTTCTAATCCAGTGTCGAGAGGCTATCTAGAACCTAGGTGTTTGGTTATGAAGTTAGTCCTATTCTCTGGAGAAGATATCTTGGCTGGGTTAAGCTAACGGATTCTTTCTATTCAAGATCCGATGATTGACGAAGTAATCTTGGAAAGTTCTATTCTTGGAAACCAAGATCCTGGTTGTATGGGCGAACGGGATTGATGGGCTATCGTCAAGTTCCTTTAATAGCTCGAAAGATCTCCTTAATTGATTCCGTCCAACGGGTAGATTGGAGGAATTCCTTTGGTAAGTGCCAACGGGTATGATGGCATGAAGGAGTATAAAAGGAAGTCATTCAAGTTATTTTAGTGCATGCTCGATAGACGAATTCCAGTCCGAAGTTCCTTGATATTCGGTCGATTCATTCGAGCAAAATTGTATACACAAAAGAGTGTTTATACTTAGTGATATCTTGAACAAGTGTGGTAGATCATCTACATCACTGAATCAAGAAAGAACAACGCTGTAACACTTCTTTGTTCATAGTGGAATCCAGCCAATAGGCTGTCAGTGCAGAAGAGTGGACGTAGGCTTAAACAAAAGCCGAACCACTATAATCATTGTGTTCAATTCTCTTTTCCCTTCTCTAAGTCTTTCGATTGTCGTTTATTTCCATCGATTGTCTAGTGTTGTGTGATTTAAGTGAAAAATCGTTTTTATACCTATTCACCCCCCTCTAGGTACTCGTTCTAGCTATATCAGATACAACCACCACTACTTAATGGCACGTCAGGGGAAATTTTATTTAATTTACTACGAACGAAGAACAAGGTGCAACAAGCTTGGATGTCACCTAATAACCCGGTTCGGAGCTTAAATGACCAAAAAGCAGAATCTAGAAACCAACAACTCAGTGGCATAATAGAAAATAGCTGAAAGAAATAGCAATACCACATCGATAACGTACTTGTTATGGAGGATCATAGGACTCTGGAGTTTACAATGTCATGCGCAAACATTTTACTTAAGGCGCCATGGTCACATTCCTCATCTATCTAGGACGTGTCATCAAAGAGCTGATGATGGAGTAAGTCCAAGTTAGTAAGCTCTTCATCCGGCATGAATTAATAAATATACTTCTGGGATAAGTGCAAAACAGATCCTAAACATTTTACCCAGTCTCATGGTCAATCGAATTTTAAATCTTTTCAAAATTAATCAAACAGCTGTCATCTTTGCCGATGCCATTTTTTCCCTAGAAAATGGAATCCACTCAATATACATGAAATTAACTATAATTATTTAATGCAAAGTAAGAAATAAGACACTAGATTTTTTAATCACATGACTCACATGAAGACAAAAGCTCAATTATTCATTTAAATTGAGGAAAATTTGGAGATTTATGAATAGTAACGATAATTTAATGGATTTCGTAAAGCAGAGATTAAATTGATATTACTTATTTTTAGTGTGCTTTTTAATATAGATATTGTCATATAACCTATTTTTTAATTTGGTTATTATATACACAAAAAAGTGAAGAATTCAATTATAACTAATTTGATTAAAATTATTGTACTGTAAAAGTCTAATACAATTTACTTTACGCAATTTGAATTTTCATATAACTCAATTATAGTTTTTTCATCTTATTTCTTGTTATCAATATCCTTGATGCAAATAGTTATAGAGATATTAAACATAAAATAAAAATCAAATTCCTTAAAATAACGTATTTGTTCTTGAGGATCATAAGCTTTTCTATTAAATAAAACCAAGACCCATCAAGCCTGAACTTCAATCTCTAGAGCTCGATCCATCACTTCTGGAACGTGAGGAGGAAGAGCAGAGCACGCAGACGCGGCCAGGGGAGAGGGCAGCAGGTGGAGGAGGCGGTGATCAATTCCTCTGTCCATAACCACTGAAAAATCGTTCGGGAGAGCGACTAACTCAGAGAGGAGGAATCGGTTTTGAGGAGACGGGAGTGAACGCCGGATTTTTTTCCTTCTTGTGTTGAGAAGTGGGGGGTTTGGTTTTTCTTTTTTTTTTTTTTTTGATCGGAAATGAAATACTTCATTAAGCTAAGGTTTGGTTTAGATGCTGGAGAGAGAGCATTTTTCGGGGTGGGAAACGATCTCTGTTGGGAAAGAAAGATCTATGAAATATGGGTCGGAGAGTTTCGGTGACGATTACGTTTAGATCTATGAAAACGAGTTTCTATGAGCGTCTCGAGCTTGTTGTGCACTTTTGGTATTGATGGTTTTATGTGATGGGCTTAAGGCCCGTCCGCCCATGTTGGGCCTAAAGGCCCGGCCCACAATATTAGGGCCCATGGATGAAGGGGCACGATTCCTGTTTGGAGAGAACGTATATAAGGGAGGAAAGAGAGGGAGAACGCACCCTTTGGCATAATTCCAACGTACGTTCCTCTCCCTCTTTTTCCTCCAAGTGCTAAAGGCGACGCCGTCTTCCCTTTAAGGCTAATTGACATCATCGGATCTAAAGGGATCAGAATTTCTTCCTCGATCTTCGGCGTCGGTGTTTAATCTGTGGCTAACAAGGTACGCTCGATTCCGTGGTGTGCTTTACGATCGGTGATACATGTATTTCCCGGGCTTATCTTCCGCATTCGTTTTTAGGGGTTCGATTTAGTGTCGAATCCGGTTTTTGGGAATCCGTTAAACCCAACATTGGTGTCAGAGCCCTAGTTCATGTTTTCCCGACCCTTTCATGTTTTTTTGATTGATTTTTCGCAAAAATATTCGGCCGACACGGATCGGGGCGAGAAATCCCGACACCCGAGCACTGTTCGTCCTTTTTTCTGAGTTTCCGTAAGTCGAAATAAATTTCTGAAGGCACAGGGTGAAAGAGCTCGTCGAGATGAGTCCGACGACATATCGTACGCCGCCGGGCGACGCCGGACGCGCCCAAAGCGCTGGCTCCGCCAGCGCGTGCGCCACACGCGCCGGTCGGCGAACCGGCACGTGCGCGCCGCCGGCCGGCGAACCGGCGCGTGCTGACGTCACCGTGACGTCACGGTAACCACCGGGATGACGTCATCGATGACATCATCGCCGACGACCGTTGGCCGGCCGGTCACCCAACTTGATGGCGACCCGACCCGACCCGCGCGGTAGCTGGCGCGTGCCGCGCACGCGCCGGCCGACGCTCGCGTGACGTCGGCCCGCGCACGTGCGCAGCCCATGCCGGTCGGTCGGTCCGACCCGGCCCGACCGGCCCGGCCGGTCCGACCCACGCGCCCGTCGACCACGACCGTTGACCGTTGACCGACGACCGTTGACCGTTGACTTTGACCGTTGACCCGAAAAAGAAAAAAAGAATGTTTCTTTTTCATTTATGCCTATGTGGGTTATATGTAATCCATTATTTATTCTACATTTGTTGCATGAATTTTGAAAAATTATGTATTTTCCCTTATGTAAATTATGGATTATGAGTAATCCATTTTTAGTTCGCATTTGTTGCGGGAACTATGATGCGTTATGCACAGATACCTGCAATCCCGAGAACGGACGAGGGAAATGCAAGACTTAAAAGGCTGATGTCAAATTTAGCTAATTATCGGTGGCATGACGGAGATTTAGTATCACATGTGGTCAGGGTCAATTAGATGATACAGGAAATCATCTGAAATGGTTATCTTATGCCGGATTTTGAGAAGATGCCGGCTTTGATGAACACTCTTCCACCTGAATGGCAAGCAGTGTTAGATCGGCTATGGGAGGTCAATGTGGTCCCGGGTTATAGGAGGCTAGTGGAAGCTTTTGTAAGAGAGTACTATAGGATTGAGTTGGCCAAAACTTCAACCCTTAGATTGAGCGCCACATGGCGTAGAGTAAATGCGCCTTGGTGGCGACATGAAAGCTCTCCAAAAGTTTTTCCATGGTTGGCAAATGTGCCTTTAGTTTTCTCAAATGTTTTGACTGATAGATTAGAAGGGACATTCCCTATTTATTTCTTAGATTAATTATGAGATGTTTTATGGGTGTAAATATCTCTTTCCATGTTGATATTTTTCTCTGTATATATTGCTTAGTGTAATGTATAGTTGTATTATGTGAAAGCATTATTATTCCGTTGAATGTAAAATATTATTTGCTTTCTGTTATTGCTGGTTGCTATGGGTAGTTAGCTGTGGGTAGTTATAGAAGTTTTTGTAACTTCATAGAATTTATTTTGCATAAGACAATTATATTAATAATAATTTTGAGTTAGGATTTTTGGAGGATGATTGGAAACATAGTGACCTTTTGATTCTAAAACCTTACTTGAAATTATTCATTGATATGATGGGTCTGTGCAAAAAGGATGCATAAATGATAGGCATTAATTATTCGTGCATGTATGTCTCGATGTGTTGGATCGATGGTTTCAAAGAACTAAGAACGAAATTGCTGATATGAACCGCAACAATTGTGAAATATTGAATATGAAGATTCAATATGTGCTGGAAAAGCAAGAAGCACTAGAAGCTCTTGACCATATTATGGAAGATCTTGAGGATGTCGTGCGCCACCTTGAGCTAGTAGAGGACCGCCTAACGGCATTTGAGTCAAAAATAGACATTTGCAATGCTGGTTCTAGCTCAGAAAGGGCTTTGAGCTCTAAGCGCAAGCGTATTGATTCGTTCAATATGTGGGAATGCAAAGGATCAAGTCCTTATTGCAAGAAATCAAGAGTTAACCAACACAAGAGAGGAAAACGTCCTCAAGTGAAGAAAATATCAAGGGTGAGGTGTTACAATTGTGACAAGAAGGGTCACTATGCTCCAACTGTTGTGAGCCGAAAAAGGTAAACACCTCTTGTACATTTGAGAACTTTGCTTATGTGTCAAGTTCTGCATTATTGGCTGAATCCAATCCTTTGTGGACTGTAGATTCAGGAGCGACAGACCATGTAGCGAAGGATAGAGAATCCTTCGTGGAATTCCGGCGAATACCTACTGGAACTAAGTGGATCTATGTAGGAAATAACTCCAGAGCTGAAGTTAAAGGGATTGGCACCTGCCAATTGAACATGCGTGGTGGACGCACCTTGTTCCTACATGATGTTCTATATGCTCCGGAAATTCGTCGAAATTTAGTGTCTGTCTTGGTGTTGGTTAAGCTTGGTTTTAGTGTGAACTTCCATGATAGCGGTATAGATTTGTATTTGAATACAGATTACTATGGTTCTGGTCACTTTCTGGATGGTTTTATTGTACTAGATGTTGACTGTAGTGATGTCAATATTTGTTTTTCCCTTGTTTCATGTCTTCTACTTAATATGATAATGATGTGATTATGTGGCATGCTAGACTTGGTCATATTGGCCAACAACATATGAATAGACTAGCCAAAAAGGGCTTGTTGGGCAACATTGAAAAAGTCGATTTGCCAATATGTGAGCATTGCCTAGTAAGGAAAACGACAAGGAAACCATTTGGAAAAGGTAAAAGAGCTGAATTTCCTCTGCATTTAATCCATTCTGACGTCTGTGGTTCAATGAATGTGAGAGGAAGGCATGGGGCTGTTTATTTCATCACTTTTATAGATGATTATACTCGATTCGGATATGTCTATTTGATTTCTCATAAATTTGAAGCATTGAGTTATTTCAAAAGGTTTATGAACTTGGTAGAAAATCAATTAGACAAGAAAATAAAAGCATTGAGATCCGATCGAGGACGAGAATATTTATCTAATGAGTTTAGAAAATTATGTGATGAAAAAGGAATAGAAAGACAGTTGTCTATTCCATATACTCCTCAACAAAATGGTGTTGCAGAGAGAAGAAACAGAACCCTACTGGATATAGTTAGGTCCATGATGGCACATGCTAACTTACCTATCACTTTTTGGAGTGATGCGTTGTTAACTACTGCCTATATACTTAACCGGGTGCCTTCCAAATCAGTTGCTTCCACTCCATATAAGTTATGGACAGGTAGAAAACCGAACTTAAGTTTTCTTAAGCCATGGGGTTGTACTGCCTATACTCATGAGTCCTCTCACAAGTTTGGGAAATTGGGTCCCAAAGGAAATAAGAGTATTTTCATGAGATACTCCGAACACTCGAAAGGGTATGTGTTCATAGGTGAGCAGGAAAGTGGGAGTATAACTGAATTTGAATCACGGGATGTCACATTCTTAGTGGATGAATTTCCTAAGAAGGGCGAAATAGGAGAAGATTACTCCTTATTTGTAATCTTGGATCAAGATAATGATATTAGTGGAGTTCGTCCAAGTGGGAGTAATATGAGAAGTGATGAATTGAATTCAATTCATTCTCAATTACAACCACATGATGAGATGATATCGTCATTACCTAATCCAAGTGGGAGCATAATGGGAAATGATGTGCTAAGTGTACAATCTCCCATATAGCGAACAAGTCGCCAAAGTATTTCCCGTCGACGTTTTGACATTGAAGGGGAAACTTTTATGGTTGCTCCACAAGATAAGAATGAGCCAAGAAATATTAATGAGGCTCTGAATTGCCCTAGTAAGGAAAAATGGATTTATGCAATGAAAGAGGAAATGGAGTCAATGAAATCAAACCATGTTTAGGAACTGGTTGATCTTCCAAAAGGACGCAAAGCTATTGGGAACAAGTGGGTTCTCAAAATAAAGCGAAAGGCTGATGGCTCGATAGAAAGGCATAAGGCTCGCCTTGTGGCGAAGGGGTATAATCAATAGGAAGGAATTGATTATGAAGATACATTTTCTCCTATAGTGAGATTTACCTCGACTCGCATTATTCTGGCAATAATGGCAAGTATGGATCTTGAGTTACATCAAATGGATGTAAAGACTGCTTTCCTCAATGGAGAATTAGAGGAAGAAATATATGGAACAACCTGCTGGTTTCATAGTGAAAGGTCAAGAAGAAAAGGTATGTCGACTTTTGGGGTCGATATATGGCCTTAAGCAGTCGTCAAGACAATGGTATATGCGTTTTCATAATGCCATAATGGCATATGATTTTACAATGATAGATGAGAATCATTGTGTATATATCAAAAGATCCAATGATCAATTTGTGATCATATCATTATATGTTGATGATATACTAATTGCCGGAAGTAATATGGAGTTTGTTAATAATGTCAAGAGTTGATTGTCTTCCAACTTTGAGATGAAAGACATGGGTGATGTTGCATACATTCTTGGAGTTAAGATTTCAAGATTGTAAACCCATAGATACTCCTATTGCAAAAGGTGAAGGATTGAGCCATAGACTGTGTCCAAGGACTCCACAAGAGAAGGAACGAATGAAACAAGTTCCTTATGCTAGTGCTGTTGGAAGCTTGATGTACGCTATGATGTGTACAAGACCTGACATATGTTTTGCAGTTGGAATGGTGAGTAGATACCAATCCAATCCAGATCAAGCACATTGGAAGGCCGTTAAGAGAATACTGAGGTATCTAAAGGGAACTGTTGATTATACGTTGAGTTATTAAGGAAATGATCTGCAACTCTAAGGTTATTCTGATGTTGATTGGGGAGGAGATTTAGATGAAAGATAATCTACCTCTGGATTTGTTTTCTTACCGAATAATGGCACCATATGTTGGAGCAGTAAGAAACAAAAGTGTATAACCTTGTCCACGATGTAAGTTGAGTTCGTGGCATTATCAGCAGCAATATAAGAAGATGTTTGGCTTAAGAGATTTTTTGGATCATTTAGGTGTTGTTGGAAGTGTTGCAGATTCATTGTTGGTTAACTGTGATAGCCAAGCAGCAAAAGTGTACACCAAATATCCAAAATATCATGGCAAGACCAAACCTATAGATACCAAGTATAACTTTTGTCAATGATATGATTGCACGAAAAGATGTGAACTTAGAGTACATACTACGCATAGAATGGTAGCAGATCCTATGACAAAGCCAATACCTAGAGATGTGTTTTGTGGCCATATGAAATCTCTAGGATTGCGTAGAGGCTAATGTACTAAATATTGTAATTTCCCTAAGTGTTCACATTTGATGAATTTGTGTTTTCATCATTAATGCCTATGAATCTTTGTTTGATCTTTATGCATCTTAATGCTCAGTGCATTACATTAAGTTGAGAAAGTATGTCGGACAGATATAAGATTAGCCCACTTATACGGGTAATCATCTCTATTTACTGTGTGATAAATAGAGATGAGACTGTTTTTAAGCTTATTATCTAGGTGATAATCGAGAGCTCAAGCTTAAAATACGTATGTCGCCTTAACTGAGTGTTAAGATGAGGACATAATATTTATGTGTCCGAAAGTAAAATAACCAACATATTTTACTTTATCCGCCTATGATGCCGAGATGTGAGTTCGATGAATTTTGTGAATGAGTAGATACGTGAACTCAAGTTAGACATTGGGTATGTCTCGAACTATCATCTGTACGGTATTGAAGGTGTAGACATACACTCCATGGGAAAGGAGTTAATACCGTAATACGTATTTCATACTACGTATGCATGAAACGACCAATAAGAGTAGCAAAAGTTTGATCTCAACTTTTATGTCGTGTGAGACTCTTGAGGAAAAGAGTTCCTCAATTTTTTAGTCCCCTCATGACTCTTACTTATTCTCAAGATTTCTATTTAGTGTTTGCTATCTTAGGATGTTGCCAATGGTCATGAGTTTGATTCGATCTAATGGGACATTTCTAGAAAAGCAAGCTGAACTGAAATTGAGAGTTTGAAGGAAAGAGGAAGATCGATTTTGGAGAATCACATTGTAGTTTTGTATTCACCGGTTAACCAATTATGACTGTCTTTGGGATAATCATAATTGTGAATACAATATATATATCATTGTTTGAAAGAGATCAAGAGAGATATAAATGTGATCGATCGATCTAGGTACGCATACTAAATCTACTCGGGATGTGATGCCCATTATGAGCTGCTATATATTCCTAACAGATGTATAGCAACAAGCTCTCAAAGTATGCTGGTCGCACGGATTATTCACCGGTATGAATGTTGAAGAGAGGTAAAGAGAATCCTGTTCGGCCCACCATGTGCGAGTGGGAGATGATGGTTTTATGTGATGGGCTTAAGGCCCGTCCGCCCATGTTGGGCCTAAAGGCCCGGCCCACAATATTAGGGCTCATGGATGAAGGGGCACGATTCCTGTTTGGAGAGAACGTATATAAGGGAGGAAAGAGAGGGAGAACGCACCTTTTGGCATAATTCCAACGTACGTTCCTCTCCCTCTTTTTCCTCCAAGTGCTAAAGGCGACGCCGTCTTCCCTTTAAGGCTAATCGACATCATCGGATCTAAAGGGATCAGAATTTCTTCCTCGATCTTCGGCGTCAGTGTTTAATCTGTGGCTAACAAGGTACGCTCGATTCCGTGGTGTGCTTTACGATCGGTGATACATGTATTTCCCGGGCTTATCTTCCTCATTCGTTTTTAGGGGTTCGATTTAGTGTCGAATCCGATTTTTGGGAATCCGTTAAACCCAACAGGTATCAATATGGATTTGAGTTGTCGTAGCTATATCATTCTGTTAAGACACCCATCGCTTGTCCGATGAAATGTTTACGAGAATTTTGTGTAACCACATTTTTTGTGTAATCGGAAAGTATAGCGATTTAGATTAAATGATCTCAAGTCATTCACGTTTGAGTTCTAGTGATTTCTCAATATCTGAATCTGTTTCTAAACTCTGGGTTCGTTGTTTATGGGTTTAATGTTCCAATGCCTGTAAATGATTATCATTGATGAGAGCTTGGTTGGAGTTGATGTCACACTTACCGATCGGTTGTTAACCGTTCTAGTTTATCTCCAGATGGTGGTCTTACTTCATATCCTTAGTTTCTGTCTGTTTCGGTATCAAAGTATAGGGGTAGGGGTGATTGGGGCCAGGGTGGGTAGGGTCTAGACCTGGACCCTGTACCCGACTCTATTATAACTGGTTTCCCTTTTTTTGGACCCTGTACCTGACCCTATTTGTATTGGATCTTGTACCCAACCCACCCTGTTTTTTCGGTCCGGTTCGAAGGTCAATCATATTTCGACTGGAACCTGTTTTGCAATCACTCGATATCCTATACGGCTTCGAATTTTATATTAATACACGATTAAATAACGTAATTCTCTTAATTTGTATTGAAATATAAAGCACTTGTAATGAATAAGTACATGCACTTTTTGACTAAACGAAAAATTAAAGATCCATAAGGCTAATTATCATAAATAAAATCATAAGGCAAAACAAAAATCATAACATTGCATACACATTAGCAACAAACATGGGTTTAATACTAGTCTCATTCCCACAAATACTACATGAAGCTGTTAATTTATGCAAGCATAACTCCTCCTCCAAAAGAGAAATTAAGCGAGCCAATCCACATGGTACATAGGAATTTGACGGCGACGGACGTTGTCTATCCGTCAGATGGTGTGAGAGGGAGCTGGTGAGGGAGGGAAGTGAGTGAGGAAGAGGAGTGACAAATGAGGAGTGCCGTGCATGTTCGAGAGAGCCAAGAGGAAAAACACTGTACAATTGCAAGAGTAAGAATAGAAATTAGGGGAAAAAATAGGGTTTTAGACCTCTACTTACAAAATCAGTTCCAAAACCGGTCAAGGAACCGGTTCTCGGGTGGGTAATCACTTAGAACCAGTTTCTGGATTGGTTCAAATCGGTTCCGAATTTTGGGAACCGATTCCCTGACCGGTTTCATCGGGAACCTTTCTCGACCTTGTTTTCCGGGTGGGTTGGTCTGGTTCCCAGGTATACCCGATCTAGTTGCACACTTCTATATAGGGAGTAACATCTAGCGAACAGCCATTGTTGAAGGTAATAGCCGATGGCATGGGTCTTGTGATGAATATAGGAGATCGATTGTTAAGTATATATGTTCAATATTTGGGTGTTCTGGTGTGATAAGCTTCGATTGTTGATGTGCTGGCATGGTGAGCCTTGATTTTGATTTTGTGTATTATCGGCTGGTACTGAGGGAGGCGGTAGGAAGAAGACAATGGAAGAGAGAAAAAAAATTAATTTGAAAATGGAAAAACGAAGGAAAAAAAAAATCAAAATGAGTTCAATTAGGCTTAGTGAACTTTGGGTTTACTTGGTTAAATTTAATGGATTTGGGCTTAGCCGGGTCTGATGAATATGAGTCTAGTTAGTCGGTTGGGGCTAGACTTAGCTCCGCCCGGATGTCATCTTGCTCATTCATAATTAAGTCAAACTACGATTGTTTCATGCAAAATAAATTATTTAAAAAATATTTTCTTAAAAATAAATGCTTATATCACTTATAAAAATGAATGAATGAAAAATATTTTCACTGTTCAGAAAAAAAATATTTAGACACAAATTATTTTTTATAATAAAAATATTTTCCATTGATTAATGTGACACAAGTGGTCAATTTTATGAAAATATTTTTTCAAATAATTCATTTTTCGCAGAATAAACCGGCACTAAAGTGGCCATGGGTTTCAAATCAGTTTTGTTTAATTTCTATAACTATATTGTGGACTGCGTTCATTGAATACTTGCCATTCATTCCTCATGGAGCCTGATTTGAGTTAATGTCAAGTTCATTTGATGATCATTCTGATTGATCTTGATGGCATGTTAATATGTGGTTAATTTTCTAGTTTTTTAATATGCTCTAGCGCTATTCTCGTGTAAAGCTCGAGGTTGTTGCTTCTGCCTTGGTACTGAACGTTGCGGATCACTACTGTTTTGTTGGGCGTGAATTTTAATTGAGTCGAGCCCCGTAGAGATGTCGGTTTGATTGCTCATGTTGAAATATTAGCATGTCGATTTCCTGGCAATGTTGGCATGTTTATATGTCGATTGTTTAGATGAGTTGTGGGTTGTTGACTTTGAATGTTGCTGATAGGGGATGCCTGGGCTTGTTTTGTGAAAGTTTTGGTCCCATTTTAGTATAATTTAGATGTCTACGAAGGCACGGGAGCATGTAATTCATTTCTAGTCAATTTGGCATGGTTGAACATCATTTGCATGAGCGTAATGGGCTTATTTGCATACCAAAGGATTAGGCATGATTTTAAATGTGTATTGATGTGATTGGTGACATAATTTCGTAGTTCATGTAGCCACATAGGCATAGGATTCATGTCATTGCATTCTAGTTTAGTTTAGATTTAGGAAGGCTAGTCTCTTAGAAAAAATTGGATTTGATCTGAATATAGATGATGGGGTTGCTGTACAGGGACTTAATAACAAGGCCATGTATATTCCTTATTTGACACTTCATTGAATTTACTTCCATATACTTATTATACTAGTTGTGATTGGCTACTTTCTTCTGATTGTGCACTCCTGCAAGGACATCATTTAGTAGCATAAGGTCATAAAATGGATAAAAATCGCGTGAATCACTTAGGCAACTATATAATCAAGTTAGGGGATTGAAATAACACTAGTCAGAGGATTAGTGTAATCAAGTCTTTGATCTTAGATCTCCGATTACGTAAAAGTGAGGTATTCCCATGCTTCACTTGGCTCCAAGCCAGCCCCAACAGGATAGGGCGACTTTCAGTTAGGTTGGATTTCATGGATAGATCTATCCCCATTATATTTTTCCAATGTTGCGTGAGGTAAATGATTGGGAGAATCTGCGTGGATGAAGGCCCGTGATTTTCAACTCGACATTACCTCTAAACTCATCTTCTCGTCTTTGTCCTGCCGGGAGGGTCACAATAGGTATGTCGCATCATATCTAACTTTAACTAATGTTTATGTCACGAAAAGTTTCAAACTAATATGTTTGTGCCACATTTACCCCAAATTGATTTTCATGCTACAAAAAATGTCAAACTAGTAAACTAGTACCGTATTTATCTCAAACTAATATAGGTCACAACCAACAAAAAAAAATGTCACAAAAATCCCAAATCACCAAAATCTTATACAGGGAAGTTTGCTAAAATTTTCTAATTTTGCCCTAGGAGCTCCCTCAAGTTTTAAAAATCTATTCAAAGTCATAATTTTTTATGACTCGAAAATTAGTTTGAGATAAATGTGATACAAGAGTGACAGTTTGAGATTTTTGGTAATATGAAAAATTGCCTAGTTAAATGTGGCACCGGTATACCAATTAGAGATTTTTTGTGGTACTAATCTTAGAATATAGAAGAAGTTACTAACTTACTAGCTGACTATAAACTTAATAAATTCATTATGATGTTGATAACTTATTGACATGTTAACGTATAAGTAAGTTGGCAGTTATATTTTTGCGAACAATGTTTGGAATTACCAGCAACTTAGAAAAATCCATGAACATGAAAAAATTTCATTTTTTTGGCCCAAGGGACCTAGAATTTAGCAATAAGATTACACTGAATCTCAACTTTGAAGATACTTTGAGGTGTAAACCTTTTGTACACCTGTTGACAATTGGAGAAAAGTATGATAGGCGCAAGATTGCAAGTCAACAGATCTAATACAAACCTGCAACTTCATCAGAAATGTAGAGTGGGACAGTGACAAATTTAGAAATCCTTAAGGACAAATATCAGTGGCACATTCAATCATGTAATCCTGGGCTAAATGGGCTTCGACAGCTCTTCATCTTTTTTTCTTTCCCATGAAGAAATAAGAATGGTGTACAGTTAATAAGAAAAGGACATATATGGTGTCAATGATGCAAAGAGCGAGTTTTTTTAAACATCACTTTTGTGTTCATCTATTCAATCGACCTGATTCAGAAATTGCATTTAAAGAAGAAGATGACAGCATAATAAAAACGAGCATTCATATGCCAAATTACATTTCAATCTAACAAAAGTTGTATTCCTTGATCTATATTGCATATAGTTCAAAGGGGCCACTTCCCAACAATATCATCAGCCTCCAAGAAATTTGATAGCCTTCCACTTTGGTTTCTCCATCAATTTGGTTCTTCTCTCCATGCTTCTCACTTTTCCCCAAGCCATTTGGGTCTTCCTGTTTCAAATGAAATGTACGCTACGGAAATTCCAATCACAATTCCAGATGCATAGCCTATCCCAACTGCTTTCCTATCAAACCTGCTATCATGCTCTCTTATACTATCCTCTCGAAAGAACAACCATGGTGTTGGAGGAGGCTGAGCATCACCGAGGCATGCATTTTGTAATGGAGTTCCACATAAGCCTAGATTTCCACGAAATGAGTTGCTCGTGAATGTGCTTAGCTGCTTGTCTTGAGGTATGCGACCTGTGAGTTGGTTTTCCGAGAGGTCCAAATAGCCAAGGAATGACAAATCTCCCAGTTCTCGAGGAACTCCCCCATTAAGCTTGTTTGAAGATAGATCTAACCATTCAAGATTAGTCAAGTTTACAAGAGTTAAAGGAATTGACCCCGTGAGGTGATTGTGGGAAAGGTTGAGCCCTATGAGAGAATGGAGATGTCCAATAACATTCGGGATGTTCCCTTCAAAAGAGTTGAGCGATAAGTCGATAGTTTCTAAGATGGTCAAGATCCTCACTAGCTTAATCTCCTGCCCTTTCATGATCAATTTCACAGAATCTTCATAGATCAATTCACCAAAGCCCTTCATCATGTACAATGATTCGTCTTGTTGCTCATGCCCATTTTGTTCTTTCATCATACCTTGAAGTTTTGCTATTAAATTGGCCGGTAAAGGACCAAAGAAGTTATTATTTGAGAGGTCCAAAATGTGCAACATGGGAAAAAGATCAGCTACCCGTGGAAAATCTAAAAAACCCTTAAAATTGTTGGATCTCAAAATAAGAACTTTTAGCTTAGGTAGTGTTCCCAACAATGCCGGGAACTTTCCTTCTATCTCATTGTTGCTGACATCCAGAACTTCCAAGTTTTTACAATTGATAAGGGATTGAGGCAATGGGCCTTCAAATTGATTTTGACTCAAGTCAAGAGTGCTCAAATTATTTCGCAATGAAAATATTTGAGGTATTGTGCCGGAAAGACTATTCATGCGCAAGTTCAAAACCGATAAACCAACGCTCGGGTTTGATAAGCACTTGGGTAGGCAACCGTATAAGCTATTATTAGACAAGATGAGGATTGATAGGTTGGTAGCATTGCATATCGATGATGAGATCTTCCCTACTATATTATTATTTGCATTCGCATAGTAATTTGTGAGGGGCGATGGGAGTGGAAGTGGACCTTCAAATTTGTTGTCAGACAAACTAATTGTTGATAATGAGGTTTTTGAGAAACCTTCTACTAGCCACTGTCCCGAAAGTTGATTGTCATGGAGTACCAAGTCGACCAGATTAGTAAAATTACCAATCGAAAAAGGAATTGGACCGGAAAGCTTATTACCGTTGAGATAAAGAGAGGTAAGCTCCATCAAATTCCCTAGCTCCAGTGGGATGGAACCAGTAAGCTCATTAGTAAATAGGTTCAGCTCTATCAATTTGGTTAAGTTCCCCAAAGTGGAAGGAATTGGTCCTGTTAGGAAGTTGCTGTCCATGTGGAGCACTTCCAAATTTGCCATATTTCCCATTTCAGGAGGAATAGAACCAGAAAGGGAGTTGTTGAAGACATACAGTCTAGCCAATTTGCTCAAATTACCTAATGAGGAAGGTATGGGTCCATTCAACTGGTTCGAATATAGCGCGACCTCATTGAGCAAATGTAATTGTCCGATTTCTTGGGGAATGGATCCATTTAACTCATTGGAAACCAGGTGCAAGACCTTGAGTTTCGTTAGATGGCCGATCTCCGGGGGTATATTCTCCATGAACCGATTGATAGAGAGGTCAAGATAAGTGAGATTGCTCAAGAGACCGATTTGAGGCGGAATATGGCCAGTGAGACTATTTATACCGAAGTCCATGTATGTAAGATGAGACAAAGATGAGAATGGGAATTCATCGAGCGTACCTTCAACATAAGCACTAGTGAGATTTATCCCGATTATGCTCCCCACCTGATTGCAGGAGATGCCATACCAAGCACATGGACTCATGGTCGAGTTGGAACTGGAGGCATGATGAGGAGAGGGAGTCCACGAAGAGAGGGAAGTAACCGAATGGTTGCCAAGACTGGACTTCCACTTGAGGAGGGCTTGGGCTTCTACAAGGGAAGCATGGGCAGGAAGTGGAATGACAAAGATAGTGAAAAGGGCAAGGGCAGCCACAAGACTCATGACCCTCTTGAATTCTAATGAAGAATCCATCGATTCTTCTTCTACTTCTTCTCTTTTGGTTCTCGTAAGTTGGTTTTTCTTTTCCCGAGGCAATGAGTGATGCTTAAATAGGCTGTGAAAACTCACCTTCCTATCATTTTCCATAATAATGGGAATATGCAATAAAACGTCGACTAACCGGTAAAGACTAAGAAAAGGTGTGTTGATATTGCTTTGCACGCCGTAGGGGTAGCCATCTGAGAGCTGATTGGGACGAATTTTTGGTTCCTTGAAGACTTTGAAATTTGTTACTTTTGTAGTCTTAGCAGGTGACTTTCTCACTCCGTCAGTCCCTATTTCGGAAATTCATTTTTTTGGGGTCTGACCTATTATACGAATTCCAGACGCTTCGACAGACAAGTCTTTGAGGAAAGTGATGTAAAGTCAACGTGTTTCGTGAGGTGTGTGAAAACTTCCCACGAGATTAGACTTTAGTTTGGGCTGCACAACTTTGAATTCAAAGCGCAAAAGACAAGTCTTCTCACTCGCCATTCATGAAGCCAATTCTCACTCGTCATTCATGAAGCCAACTCTTGACGCGGTTGACCCCAAACGACAGTTGAGATTATCTAGCCAAATGGTCGATTTCATTTCAGGAGTGGATTTCGACTCTCACGCCTTGCAAGGAGGCAGGACAAAAGTCTGAGAGTAAGTGGTAGAGTAGGATTAGAGTAGGACCGAAAAAAAAAAAAAAAAAAAAAAACAGTATTCTAACGGCTGCAAAAAAAAAAAAAAAAAAAAAAGGGTGACCCATGGTCAATTTTCCAAATATACTATTTTCCGTATTTGAAGGAGAAAATTGCTAAGAATTGGAACTTGGGTTCAGTTGAGTATGACTTCGATCCTAATTGAATTGAGTATGGATTGTCAAAATTGTATTACAAAAATATGGATTAGTATGGGCTATATTAGTCAATTTGAATAGGATCCATTTTCAACCCATTCATATTTGACTAGATCCTTTACTAGGAATAACACTAGATAGATCTAAGAGACTATAGATCCTAAATGGGTAATCAATAACTATATTACAATGAATGTTGTATGATGTAGCCCAAATTTTGTTAAGATCTAGTCTTGATTTAGATAATCCCAAAGGTGCTTTTATTTATTTTTTGTTTTTTAAATGACTTCCCTCCATCCTAAATGACCATAATTTCCAAAGGTACCTCAAATCCAAACAAAACGAAAATGTATGTGGGCTTGAGCTGCTAATGAGCTAATCCTGTTTACCTATTCTTAAAAGGCTAGAATTTACTTCATTGGAGGAAAGATAAGCTTTCAATATGGTCAAATGCAACCAATCAGTCTGTCATAACTTAGAACATTCGGGACGATAGTGAATTGAAATTGGAAAATCAGTACATGACCATACGACCATTTTACAAAATAGACGGTGGAACGTTAGCCGCAATTTTGAAGTTGGGAGTAGGGAAATTGACTTTGCCAGTTTCATAATTTTTTTGCCAACAAATCGGTGGGATATCCACTATTTTACATAGGAACAAGATGGGATTTATTTTTCTTTTTTATTTTAAAAAGTGAATCAAATTGACAATATTTGAACAATAAGTAATATATGGAGAATCCAATCGCAACTTTTAAAATAGCAAATGTTATTCTCCGGCTAAAGAAAAGATTTGGTGAATATTGTTCTAAATAAAAGAAATTTAAGAACAAAAAAAAAAAAAAATGCAAATATCTTGTATACTTTGAACCTTCAATTATTTAGGATTTTGTAATGGATTGACACATAGCCAAGGAGAAAAATTCATTAGTCTTTACTTCTTTAATTACAAGAAAATAAGATGTACTGTGAAGTCGAATTTTAGTTGGTATCTGTCTATATATATAAGAAATTTAAACATAATTTTTTTTCTCTTATCTTGTTTGGATGAATGGACTTCGTATTGAAAGCAACTTTACTGATGAAAATAATGTTAGTGATAAAGAAGACATGAATAATTTAATTGAAATGCTATTGATGAAAGAGCCATGACACCATGCAATCTTAAATTATTGGTGATGAAAACAACTTCAAGAGAGTCCATTTATAGCAATGATTCGAGTGGAACGAATGAGAAGTCACAATGCATAATGATTTTGTTATTAATTGCAAAGCCAACATTTCA
Source organism: Eucalyptus virginea (assembly GCA_014182375.1). Taxonomy (NCBI): domain Eukaryota; kingdom Viridiplantae; phylum Streptophyta; class Magnoliopsida; order Myrtales; family Myrtaceae; genus Eucalyptus; species Eucalyptus virginea. Next base: position 5,271,510 of record CM024519.1, on the reverse strand, counting down.
AGTGTTTTTCATCTTTGGAATTTGATAGATCTTTCTAATGACATTAATGATTTCTTTTAACTTAGTGATGGTAATTTTTTTACTTGTGATTATCTATTTCGTGGTATGTGATTTTTTTTTTTTTTTTCATATTCAAGGATTTTAACTTACTGGAATATGTAGAGTTTCCCCATTCAGATTGGTGCTTTTCAAGCCTTTATAAATCTTCTAATCCTAAATTAAGCCATGAACCAAAATTAAGCCAACAGAAAAGGGAAACGATGGAAAGTTAAAATAAAAAAAACAAACAAACAAATGAAACCGGTCAAGGCATTGTCCTATTTTCTATTTGGGTGTGGTTTATACTTCCATCGGCAAGATGACATAGGATTCCATGAATAGCTATATATATATTCTTTTTATTGTGATCGAGGGATGTAACAGAGAGATGTGATGTGTTGATTATAGTGGAATCCTAGCTAAACGTAATCCTAATTTAAGAGTGAACTAACATAAAACCTCGAGTCTCAAATTCTCTTTCTCATTTTTACTCTCAATTTTCTTTGTAATTGTACGTGAATTCTAATAGTTTTCTTCATTAAAAGTTGTGGTTGGTATTAGACGGTTAGAAAATTAAAATTATAGCATCGTTAAGATAGCCGACCTTATTGGAATTATATGTTATGGACACTCGAATTTATTGCTCCGAGGTCACAACATGTGATGCTAAGGCCCCCACCAATGCCAGGATGCTTTACTCATTTAATTCCTGCCGTGCAACTATTTGGGGGCACCAAACCTCCAGCATACACATTCAATAAGGGCTTAATGGGGCTCTTTTGGTCCCATCCTATAACTTCATATCACCCTAAATCTTCAGAAGACCACCATAATGTCATTCTACATACGAGCTATTATATTTCCAAGTAAATCCTTCACTTTCAAATGAAGTAGCGTGCGGTCGTAGAGTCTGAACAATTCATAAGACCAATAGTGCTATATCTCTTGACAAGCTTACTAATGCCGTGATTTTTCATCAGTGCTGCATGTCAGAATCCCGTAACTAATGCATCAGCCGAATGTAGGACCAAGAAATCAAACCTATTTTCAAGCAACTTCGTCAGGACTCAAAAAATTGCCAAAAGTAAAGGGATGCAAAAGTGGAAGGCAACTCACGTTAGCACTCTAGCTGTGGACTATGTGAAGATGCAGTAGGGGAATCGGCAGGGCGTCCCCTACGCACACCTCTGTGGAGCTGAGAAGCTCTTTTACCATTTCGCACACTCGAGAGTTTAGAAGGTCTCTGATTTGAAGATGTAACTCCTCGCATATTCAGCTTCGCTCGGGCTGCCGGATGAACTGAAAATGAGGGTGAAAAAGTCTCCAATCATATAAACATTCTCAACAATCAGAAGAAGCACCATGGGGAATGAGGAGGGCCCTCACTTTGTGTATGTGACGCAGAGGAAAATATACTGAAATGCAGATTACAATATCTTAGATGCCTATTTATAAGGAGGTCAACATTTAGGGAATCATCAAATAACTCAAATCAAATAGGGAAAATTTCAATTAAGGGCCTAAAGTGGAACCGTTTTCTCAAAAAAGGACCCAAAATAGACATTGTCTCAAACAAAAACCTGAAGTGACCAACTTAGTTTCAAATAATGGCCTCAACTTAAAAGCCAACCAAATCTTATTTGCATCTAAGGGTATTTTCTTCTAAAGACTTTTTTCTCCTTTTCTTAATTTATTTTCTCCTTCTCTTTCTTTTCTTCATCATCATCGAGCCTTCACCTTTTTCACTCTTTAGATCGCGTTCTCCAAAGTTCATCTCTATCTTCCTTGCCAAATTAGCCATCAACGCCCTTAACCTCATTTGTCATTGCCCTCAACAGCAATTCCAGTACCTTTGTTAAAAGATGGAGGTGAATCCAAGCCCTAGATTGAGCACGATTGGACCAAGATGTGATGCTCAGCTTGATTCGATCCCCACATCTTGTGGTCGTGGTCAAGCACGAAGCATGATGAGATGTAAGCCATTAGCTTGCTGCCCTCGTTGTCGTCGATGCTTGAATTCAAATCGGTGCTCACGCAAGCTATGATCAATCTTAGCAAGGAGAAGCTAGATTGAAGTGCCTAAGCCAAATTTATTAGAGGTTTTTGAAAAATCTCTATGATACTCATGTGCATTGATTTGTTCAGTGAAATACATGGTTTTGGGAATTTCTGAGCAATTTTGTACTTTTTTCATCTTGTTATTCTCTCTCAAATCTCTGTAGATAATATTTCAGAGTCAGAGAGACAAATTTGTTTGAACATGTGTAGACTAGAGTCATTCGTTTTTTAGATTGAGTGCTGTCTTATTCGAATCGCCACCAAAAGCGAGTATCTTCAATCACAGGTCAGAATGATTCAACAGCCTTTGAAAATAACCAGCATGCACGACACAATTGGACCCTCTCAAGAAACCACATATTTCACCTCAATGCAAGTTACGTCTATGAATGTTATGAATAATCCAACCCGGACCCAATAAAACATTCTCAAGACGCTACGAGCGAAAGTTATCGTGGCAAAGGTAATTTCATTGGCGGGAGAGCATGAAACTGTTACTTTAATTGCCATAATAAGTTTTTACAAGCAAATTGAATAAAAACAAAACCCACTTATGGATATTTCTTGATTCTCAAGTTCATTATCATCATCGGAGAAGGTGAGTGGTGGCAAATAACTTAAAAACTGGCTCATGCCAAAATCAATGAGTTCTTGGGTGAGGATGCAAAATTGCATAATGTAGAGCATGTGCTTTGAAGTTTGCTGATGGGGAGGCTGCAGAACTGAAGCATGCAATTTGCAGTTTTGCAAAACTGCATAACTTCTCGAATATCTTTTCGTTTTCTTTCTTTTCTAAATTGTTCAAATTTTTTTGCACCTATGCAAGCTCGTGCGTCAGGAGTTTGATGCATTTGTCAAGAAGGAGGTGAGCAAGATGAAAAAAAAAAAAAAAAAAAAAAAAAAGGAAAAAAAAAAAAAAGTCTTTAGACGAAAATACCCCTAGCCGCAAATAAGATTTGACTAGCTTTCAAGTTGAAATCCTTATTCGAGACTAAATCGGTCACTTCGGGTCCTTATTTGATACAATGTCAACTTTAGACCATTTTTTAAGAAAATGGTTCCACTTCGGGCCCTTAATTGAAATTTTCCCAATCAAATAATAGGGTTAAAGGAAAATATATTGATAAAGGGAAAAGTTTTCAAAATGCTATTAGAAAATTTGCAAGACACGTCCAAAATCTTTGAGGTTTTGGAAATCAAGAAAAACACATGAATTGAAATCAAATATCATAACTCATTTGTAACTTCAGAGATCCTGCAATCTTGTTTGATTTGTGAGATTGCCTACTCTTTTAACGCTCGAAAGTTTCCATATGAACATTTTCCCGTTGTTCTACATCCTTATGATCCACTCCGACTCTGGTCCTCGTCATCGTACTTGGGTGCCCTTCGGTCTCTGTGATGATCAGGAGTTGTGCTACAGCTCCTACTTCGGCGACGGTAACTCCTTTCCCTGTCTCTGTACCAGTCGCGATCATATCGTCCCCTGCTTCTGCTGCGACTTCTCCTGTAATCGCGGTCTCTATATTCGTCTCTGTACCTGAAAATCGATCTTGCTATCTGTTGCAGCAGAGAATGAGAGGGAATTACATGAAACTCTGCAAGATACAATGAATCATGAAGATGGTTAAGGGACAACCGCTACTTAATGGCGGGTCAGTGGATTTTTTTTTTTTTATATTTTAAATATTTACTTCGAACGAAAGAACAAGGTGCAACAAGCTTGGATGTCACCTAATAAACTGGTTTAGAGCTTAAATGACAAAAAAGCAGAATCTAGCAACCAACAACAATGGCATAATAGAAACTATCTAAAAGAAATTAGCAATACCACATTGATAACCTACTTGTTAAGTCTACAATGTCATGCACAAACATCTTAGTTAAGGCAACACGGACACATCCTTCATCTGACTAGGATGTGTCATCAGTGTGCTGATGGAGTAAGTCCAAGTTAATGAGCTCTTCATTCAGCACAAATTAACAAATGCATTTTTCGGGACAAGGGCATAACAAGTGTTAAACGTTTTAGTCATTGTCCCCCTATCTATTATATTCCAAATCTTTTCAGAAATATTAAATCAGCCCTCATCTTGCTGCCGATGCCCTTTTTCCCTGGAAAATGGAATGTACTCAATATACATGAAAATAACTTTACTTTTTTACAAGACTCACATGAAGACCAAATCTCAGGTATTCATCTAAATTGAGGAAAAATTGGTGTTCAACTCAAAACCCTAAAATTGGTCCTTCAATTTGTAAATTGTTTCATTTGCCAGTTAAATTCTCATAATCGATTCTGTCACTCAGGAAGTGGTGAAACAGATGAGCTTTATGCGTTAGTTATGATCCAAACTATCCATATACTCTTCTTTATAAGTAATGAAAACAAATGTCAAGTTGGATAAAAAGGAACGTGATTGAATGCACTGTGGGTGACGTGCTGGACGAGACTAGGGACCACCGCGGAAAAGGCTGAAAATATTTTCCGTGGATGGTAGATTTCTAAACTTTTGGTTAATTTCATATATCGGTAACAAAAAGTATGATTGGTCACCATATTCTTTTAAATTTTACGAGTATAGTTAGTTAATATTGACATTATGATGAATTTACTGACATCCAGATAATTAGTAAGGGCGCGTTTGGTAACGTTTCTGTTTAAAAATTGTTCCAGGAAACAGAAATAGAAAAAAGTGTTTCTGTTCCTGGGAACAATTTCTGAACAAAAAAACGCGTTTGGTAACTGTATAAAATTTCTGTTTCTGGAATAGAAAAAGAACAGAAACACGTTTGGTAACTGGTAAAAAATTCTGTTTCTGGAATAGAAAAAGAACAGAAACACGTTTGGTTATGTACAAAATTTCTGTTCCAATTTTTTTCCAATTGTTTTTTTTTTTTTATAAAATGTGAACTTGGTATTGAATTATCATTATCATGAAATGCTTATCAATTTAATTTTGTTCATATTAAGTGAAAACAAACATTCTAAACTTGATCATATTTGCTTAGTCGGAATAAATATTTTAAGTTCGTACCAAAATTTTCCCATTTGTTTTTTTTTTTTAAAATAAAGTGTAAACTTGACTTTGAATTCTCATTATCATAAAATGTTCATCAATTTAATTTTGTTCATGGTGAGTAAAGTCAAACATTATGAACATAGTTATAAGTGCATACTCTGAAGAAAATTTTATAAATAAACTTTGTTCCAAATTGTTCTCACGTGCCTTTTTTTTTCAATAAAGTGTAAACTTGGTATTGCATTATCACTCTAATGAAATGCTCATCAATTTAATTTTGTTCATGGTTGGTGAAGACAAACATTTTGAACATGATCATGTGCATACTTGGAACAAAATTTCATAAGTAAAAATCCCACCATAAGAGCTACCTGAAAGAAGAATACTTCATAGATCTCTACGTAGACCATTTCATACATAACATCATAATAATGAAGTAATATAGTTCATTGTTCAACTTCATCACATTGGATTTGATAAGTAAATACTTAAAAACAAAATTACAAAAGTCGGAAACACAAAGTCATGAAATTTCAGACATATTATGATCCTCGCCATTTTATTTGCAATCCTTGTCCTAAGCATGTTTATTCCAGGTGAATCATGCAATGTATCATCTGCAACCTCCAATTCTGTAGGTCCGCATGGATATTCCGGATCTCCATATATGGAAAAGTTTCTATCCATCGCATCTTGATCACGAATGTAATTGTGGAGAGCACAACAAGCAATTACAATAAGTGCTTGCTTCCGAATTGTAAATGGAGGCATCTGTCTCAAAATGGTGAATCGATTCTTTAATGCTCCAAATGACCTCTCAATTACATTTCTCAATGAAGAGTGCTTTTTGTTGAACAATTCTCTTGCTGTCCTTGGTTGTCCCCCATTCCCTCTATACTCGCTTAGATGATACCGATTGCCTTTAAATGGAGTTAAAAATCCTGGAAGTGCTGCATAACCTGAATCTACCACGTAATATTTCCCGTAACATGCTTATCAATTTAGTTTTGTTGTGATATTGAACCATAATATATAATCATAAAATTGTCTTCATAAACAAAGTACATACCAGGTGGTGGTCGGGGAAATTGCAGTTGAGGATTTTCGAGTGCTGCTGAAAGCACTCGACAATCGTTGGCAGATCCTTCCCATCCAGCATACACGAAAGTAAATTTCATATCAAAAGAGCAAATACACAGCACATTCTGGGTTGTTCTCCCACTCCTACCTCTAAATGGAATCTGCTGAGACACACAGGAACGGTAGCATCTATATGGGTGCCATCCATAGCACCTACGCAGCCCGTTAATATATTAACAATCAATATCATATAAGATTATCAACTACATGTATTTGACGGTATAAAATTAATATAAAAATCATACCTTGAAATAGCGTTTATGACTAGGATCAATAAGAATTTCTTGTGGAATGACGTCAAAGGACGGTGGTTTGATTATCTCCTTTGAAAATTTGATCATTGCTTTCAACACTCTATTGAAATACTTGCTGATCGTTTCTCCTGAATGTTGGAATCTCTCACATAAATCTCTATTTGAGTTATTGTGAGTAACCACACTTAAAAATATCCCAACTTGTTCATCTATTTGAACAAATCGACTATCTTTCAACCAACCCCTTACCCTCATTAAGTCACATAAATTCAGAAAAACATGTCTCTCCATCCTAAATGCTTCATATATCCTATATGAATGTCCATAAACAATCTCCCTTATCCATTCTCCTCCTGATAATTGACTGTCTCTAATAGGTTCTTTCGTATGGAGGGATGTCTCCATCGCAGCTAAGCAGAGCCACGCTACCAATACGTTAATGTCATCACCCGAGAATTGTTCAACTGGTTGTACTTGCTCATTAGACACACTATTTGATCCCCCTTCCATAGTACCTATACAATCACAAAAATGACCAAAACATCAATATAGATTTTGAAAACACATCCTAATAATAATTAATAACATAATTCATAAAATCTCAATAAGATATTACAAGAGTCTCAACACTAATCATATTTGAATAAACTAAAGATTAATAGATAATATACGTCATACAGTCTAATGAAACTCCATGCAATTCATAATATATTTCCAAATATCTACTAAAGAAATTGAAGAAGGCCAATCCTCCTTGCAGGTATGCATGTAATGAAAGCCTCCCTCCATTCACGATTGACGCATGCTCGTTCAACTGCTTTATTGTAAACATCTTGCTCTAGCTCGGGCATATTGTTTAGAATCTGGACCGCAAGTAGATACGGAGAAAGGGTCAACAGGTGGTTGTGAAGTCCCTGAGCTCGCAGAGCCATCACCAGATGGACTTGGTGACTTAACTTTTAGAAAATCTTGTATGGCTCTACAAGTTTCATCAAAACTGGATTGGTTGCTCTTTCTTCTCCGCTTACTATTTGGAGTTCTATTCAATTTGTGCTTCCCACGAGCTGAAGTTCCAATATCGTCTGTTGTAAAAAGTCTGTCATCACTATGGTATCCAATGAAATCATTTGCATTGCTACCATCATAGTCACCACCTCCACCTGCACTGACACCATCTGCACCGCCACCACTATTGTCACCCCGTACATTGTCATCACCATTGTCATCATCATCCGACAGATTGTCTTCTTGAGCACATCCTACGGCATAATTCCCGTAGCATATGTACCACCAAAAATAATACAAAGCTCGGGATACCGAGGAAGTCCATTCTTCCCGAATCTTGCCCACTCGACATTATCCTACAATTTTTACAATAATGACATTTCAGCAATATAATCATACATTTCATAATTGACATCTGTAATGATATCAAAATGACCACAAAGTTAAGAAATACCTTGATATGAGATTCCCATACACTTGGATCGTCGACAGTAACTCTTTTGTTGACATTATCCCAACCAAATCCGGACTGAGAAATGAGTTTGTGAAAACTGCCATACTGTTGTTTCAGTTTGTTTACCTTGTTCCTCAGCTGAACCATGGTAAATTGGAATCCGTCTCGTCTACCGAGTTCGACTGTACATTCCTCCACCCGACTTTGTTGAAAGTGGAAGAGGTGCGGTTTCCCTTTTTGACCTCATCCACCAATAAACCGATAAGTATATTGGTTACTGAGACTCCGTCCACTTTGCATTGAATGAGTTTCTCTCGGATGCCATTGAATCTTCGACCGGTTGAGCATCACATGAGTTATGAATTAAATCATTAACATAAAACCGTAAGAACTACACGCCATATACAAAATTAGCATGGTAACCTATATGGATCCGTATACCCCATCCTATTTTGTGAATGGTCCAACTAAATTATTAGATCTCTAAGATTAAGAAAATGCAAAAAAAAAAAAAAAAAAAAAAAAAAAGCCGAGAGGCCAACCTTAGCGTGCAGATGATTGTTTCCAAATTCAGCAAATTGCGATTTATGTGGCAGGGACTGTCAAATTCCGAACAGAGCAAGGGAAAAATAATATGTCTTCGTGGATTGGCACCGGCAAGGCGGAACTTTGGATGGATCCACCGAAGTTCTCAAAGCATCGTGTTCACCGAGAATGAATCAACCAATTGAGGATGTACCTTAAGTAAAGAAAAATTCAAGACAAGCAATAAGGCAACAACGAAACAACACCCTCCATTCTCTGCAAATCCATAACTTAAAGAGAAAAATCGAAGCATTATAGTCATAAGATATCAAGGATCTCGCATAATGTATAATCCCCAACATTCCTACAAAAAAAGTCGAACAACGTTGTTCTTATAGATTCACAAAGAATGTACTAAATGAACAAGTCGACAACGTTGTTCTTCTCACGTGCCTTTTTTTTTTTTTTTTTCTGTTCTTTTCTATTCTTTCACTTTTATTTTTCTCCTCCCCTTTAGTCTACCCCTCTACACGTTCTCTTCTTCGGGCGTCATCTTCTTCCATTTGTCTTTCTCACTTTTAACACCCATTTTTTCCTTTTTCTTCCTCGACTTCCAATTGGATCAAAATGTGGCTGAGTCGCAAGGGTTCATAGAGACACACAGAAAATACTAATATTAGACCAAATCCAAGCAATACGGGGACAAAACGCAAATTGAGAACAACAGGAGATATTTGCCATAGAACAACAGGATCGCAGGACAACAGGATCGTGGGACAAAGATCAACAGAACAGCAACTCGTCATGGTGTCGAGGAACGCCAGCAAAGGCCAGATCTAACAACACCCATCAATACATCATATTCATGTATACGTTGGAATATTCCTCCTTCTTCTTAGTGAACCGCTAGTTTTGTCATTTCAAAAAACAAGTAAATGCATAGACTGCCAAAACCAATCAATTGATAAACATCCTTTGATAGACGAATGAAGAAACCAAGGAAAACCAATCAACACAAGCACAAAAGAAAGAGTATTTACCTCTATATTGAGAGCCCAATGGTCAGTTCTTGGAAGACCCGGAAAGAGAATGAACCGGGATGAATATGCTACTCTTTGCTCATACATGGCAAAGCGAGCAAGAGAAGGGTTTGGTCAGATTTGAACAGAGCAACTAGTGACGGTTAAATGACAGCTCCGTGCTCTCTGTGATCTTGCCTTGTATATTTATTCCATGAATGTATCTCTCGCGCTCTCTCTCAGTACGTGATGAACTGGCGGTGAACTATTTTGGTATTGTAGTGATGGACGGAGAGAAGAGTTCCGAAATTGAGATTTGAGAGCGAGATTTAATAATTATTTCTTGCCGATTGAGAAAAATTATAAGTGCTTAAGTGCTCGGGGGAAGAAACCGAAAGATCCAACCTTTGCCCGCCCAACCACCCTTCAACACGGCCGCTGCAAACCCCACACACTGACTCACAGTCAAACCGAACTCGCTCGAACTTGCTCGCTGGAGCCTGAGCAGCAGCGAGGCAGCAAGCGTCGCTGCCCTGCTCGCTCGAGCCGAGCCTGAGCAGCAGCGACGCTCGCTGCCCTGCTCGCTCGAGCCGAGCCCGAGCCGAGCCCGAGCAGCAGCGACGCTCGCTGCTCGCTCGCTCGAGCCGAGCCGAGAGCAAAGCGACGCTTGCTGCTCGCTCGCTCGAGCCGAGCTCGAGCAGAAGCAGCGACGACGCTCGCTCGCTGCTCGCTCGAGCTGAAGCCGAGCGAGCCGAGCAGCAGGCGACGCTCGCTGCTCGCTCGCTGAGCCGAGCCCGAGCGAGCGTGCGACGCTCGCTCGCTCGCTCGCCGAGCCGAGCCCGAGCTCGAGCAGCAGCGACGCTCGCGCTCGCTCGCTCGAGCCGAGCCCGAGCAGCAGCCGAGCGGCGCTGCTCTCGCTCGTCGCCGGATCTCGAGCGAGCGGACAAGCCGCTGTCGCGGATCAGGCAGCAACGCTCGCCCAGATCTGCGAGACTCGCTCGAGCAAGCGGCTCGCAGATCTGGGCAAGCGCTGGCTCGAGCGAGCCCTAACACTCGAGCTCTCGCCGAAGTGAAGACAATCAGTGAAGGAGGAGAGGTGACGACGTTTACCTGGTGAAGGAGCAGCATTTGTCGAGACAGAGGCCGCTGTCGGCGCCGGAGAAGACGATGGAATTCTCTGCTCGCAGGAGGAGGCGCTCGTCGCTCGTCGCAGGTCGCCGGAGGAGAAGCTCGTCGCAGGTCGCCGGAGGAGAAGCTCGTCGCAGGTCGCCGGAGCAGAAGCTCGTCGCTCGTCGCTCGTCGCAGGTCGCAGGAGGAAGCTCGTCGCGGGGGGGAGAGGAGGATCTGTTCGAGCACTATCCAAGAAATGAAAAAGGAACACAATTTTGTTCCGTTTTTGTTTCTGATTTGTGTTCCAGAAACGAGAAACACAAAATTTGTGTTTCTCGTTTCTGTTTCTTTTTTGTTCCTGGGAACAAAAGAATAAAAAAGAAACAGAAACGCGTCCAAACGCGTTTCTGTTTCTTTTTTGTTCCCAGGAACAAAAAAACAGAAAAATTGTTTAAAAACAGAAAAAAAGAATACAACCAAACGCGGCCTAATGATCCACTTCTTTCAAGTTTTACGAAAGTGTTAGAAGATTACTGACCCTATCAAAAAATTTACCAACACCCCAATAAATTAGAAACTTACTAAATTTTTTTTCAAATTTGACAGTGTACTTAGTAAACTACCACTAACATAATGAATTCACAGATATCTCAATACAGAAAATAAGTGACTAATTACTTTCAATTAATAACTTTATATAAAATAAAATATTCTAAGTTCTTTTCGATATATATTCTTAATATATTTTTCCAAAAAAGGTAGAATTGCCAAAAAAAAAATATTCATAAACATTTTTTGTTAATTTAGTCATAAACATTTTACAATTATGCCAATTTAGTACATTTAGTCAATTTTAGCTGAAATTATTAACGTGGATGCTAGCTATTTTACGGTGACATAACTGTTTGGTTAGGTCTCCACCTATATTGCTAGTGGCTGGCCTACAAGAATATCTTGCTAGTATGTATGCCCATAGACCTCTCAATGAACTTATAGAGACACTAATCATTAGCACCAATCCACGACAGCATCCTCTAAAATCCAATAAGCTGATCCAAAATTAATATCATAAATCGATTTCACAAAACAAAATACATAATCTTTCTCTATTCCGTGTCATCAAATAGCTCAAACAAAGTATATTTCACAAGACATTTCTCATATCATTTCGAAATGCATTTCATAAACCTATAACCCATAAAGCATTTCTCAAACCATTCACAAATAATCGAAACGTAATAAATGTTAGATCTAGACTTTTATGCAACAAAAATGCCATTTCATAATCCATACTATATATAATTTATATTACTTTGGAAATATGAGTTTACTAACTCAAAGAAGAGATATCACCGCTCATATGGAAATGCCCAAAACCAAACAACGTAGCTAAATGAGCAAACGCTCTCGTAATCCTATCAATTAAACGAAAATTGACATCAAAACCAAGTAAAACATTACATTAACTACGAATTCACTAAAATAAGCTTAATTGCTAACAAAATGAATCTGACACGCCAACAAATCGCTCGCCTAAACCTATTATTCAAAGTTATTCACAACACGAAACTTGAGTGTGAAATTCTCATAGTTTGCTTCAACTAAATCATTACTTCAAATTGACTCCCGTCAAATCTCACAACTCCACACCATAATCCATAATTTACATGAAATGTCATAGCTAAACAACTTTAAAATTAAATTTTATAGCTCAGATTTCACACAATTTCGAATTTGCACCATAATCTCGAAAGCTATTCCGATTAGAATAACGAAGAGCTTGAATCCTTGGCATTGCAAGACGGTGTTAATCCGACTTTGGGCATGTAGGCACTAAAGCCTTTTCCTTTTTCCTTCTTATTTCTTTTTCTTTCCCTTTCTTTCTTCTCTTCTTCTTTTCCTCTCTATTTGCGATCACTCTCTCTTTTTCTTCTTCCCCTTTTTCTCTCGGTCACGTCTCTTTGCTTTAAATAAAGTGCTCTCCTTTTTTTCCCTTTTTTATTAGCGACTTCATTTGACCAAGTCAACAAATCCAAATATTACAGAATGCCTTCGAAGCACTTGATAGGGAGAGGTTATTGATGAAGAGTTTGACATAAAATAAAGAGCTTTATGATGTGTTTGGGTACGAACACTCTCTAATCTTTCACACTTCACTTTCTTAAAGTCTGGCTACATTTTCCTTTTCCATTTGCCGTTTCTTACACTGCATCGAAACAAAAACCATTCTTACACGGCATTAAAAGAAAAAGACTTGTTAGTCAAAAAAGGAGAAGGCTGGAAAATTGGTCCATGACCCTTCCCATACGATAAGTTGGAAATTTTAGACCCAAACATCACCGGTAAAAGTCCATTACGACCATGACTTCCCATGAATCATTGTAACGTGCACTGATCGAAAACTCAACACACGAGAAACGCTAAGAGACCTTGACTTCTTGAGTAGGCACATGTCTATTCTATCGCCCGAAGACCTTGACTTCTTTAGGGATATTTACAAGATGGATCTATGCATGCATGTCGGTTTAAATTCTTTCTTTTCCTTTGGGCTGGTATGCTGGTTTATATTCTAATAGTATCATAAAACCACAAAATTTATAAAATTTTGCATTAGCATAATATCTTTATTGATGGATATGGTAATAAGTTTCAATGGTGCTCCCTGCAAGCGACCATCCACAGGGTGGAAAAAGGGGCACAACCATTCTTACACGGCATTAAAAGACAAAGACTTGTTAGTCAAAAAAGGAGAAGGCTGGAAAATTGCTCCATGACCCTTCCCATACGATAAGTTGGAAATTTTAGACCCAAACATCACTGGTAAAAGTCCATTAAGACCATGACTTCCCATGAATCATTGTAACGCGCACTGATCGAAAACTCAACACACGTGAAACCCCAAGAGACCTTGACTTCTTGAGTAGGCACATGTCTATTCTATCGCCCGAAGACCTTGACTTCTTTAGGGATATTTACAAGATGGATCTACACATGCATGTCAGTTTAAATTCTTTCTTTTCCTTTGGGCTGGTATGTGACATCCAGATTTCACCGGACCTCGAATACGTGACGGTCCTTGACAAGTCGACGGAAGTGCTGTCGAACTATGTCGTTGGCACCACTTTTGGTTGCCTTTTATCATTTTCATTGTCGGACCCAGACATTAGGTTACACGATGATCCTAGGATATACTTTCGTAGTCGCGCCCTAGTCGCATCAAGACAATTCGATCATCGCATAACCTATCGTTTCGTCGAAAATTTCCCTTACGTAACACCACGGTTGAGAATCCCTTCCACCAGCATTTATACCCTACTAACCGAACCTCCTGTGCACGTTGTTTCGACCACCATGCAGCCACGCAAGTAACTACATTTCGGCCATGCACTCACGCCCACCCATCTACCATGCACGTCCCTCCATTTGTGGGTCAACAAATGAAGGGAGTTGACCCATGCGGCCACGTTAAACAGTTTCCCCCATGCTGCAATTGAAGACTCGAAGACTCTAGACTTTTGTGGCCATGCATACGTGTCTTTGGTGGTCAATGGAAGAGAGTTGTTGACCGAGAGATGGCCAATAACGGCCACGTCGCCCTCCCACTCGGCTGCCCTTCCGTCGCTGCCCACGTGACTTCATTTGGTTGACTTGAGTTGTCAACCAAATGAAGCCCCACCAATCAACGTGTAGGAGAGGTGGCAGCCAATGAAGCCGGTGAAGGCCACGTCCTGCATGAAGAACCATGCTGTCTCGGCAAAGAGAGAAACCGGCATGCAAGGAGCCACGATCTCTCCAGCTGCCTTCTGCTCGCGCGGCCACCACCCTTTTGCTGACTTTGTTGACTCACGAGGTCAACAATAGCAAGGAACGAAGACCTCACGTTTCCCTCTCACGCTCGGCCGCTCCATTTTCCTCGACAGCAATTTTTCAGCGATTTCCACCTAAGGTTTTAGCGCCGTCCCGCCCGTGCTTCGTTGACCACTCGCACCACCCGAGCCACCAACCTCCCGCGCCACCGTAGGTCCGAGTTTCAGTTGCCGGCGCGTCGTTGTCGTCGTGAACCGGTTTATTTGCTAACCCGATGAGTTTATGCACTAAACTCTACTTAGTGGGCTAATGACGTTTAAGGGGTGTTTAGATTAAATTTAGATTAGATTAGATTAGTGTAGTTATTAGTTTGTTTAATTAATTTAGGTTAGTTAGATTAGTGAATTAGGTGGGTAGAACTTGTAGTTAGATAGTTGATTGTGTGGCCTTGTAGTTAGAATGGTTAGGATAATTTAATTAGATCAATAGGTGGTTAGATTAGCAATTTTTAGCCTAAATTTGTATTTATTGAATTAATATATATTGAATTAATTAATTTTGGTATTTAATTAATTATTTAATATTTTTCGGAAATTAAACCGGGATAGTCTGTAACCGAAAATTCGTGCCGATTGTAATGGTGTGGTTAATTTCTACAATTAAGTGTTAAATTATGCAAATTGAGTGCTGATTGAAATTTTGAGTATTTAATTCCAAAAATTGTGAATTTCGATATTTATTCAGAAAATCCCGGATGTTGGGTTTTAACACCGAAAATGGTTTCATATACTATATAAACAAGTGGGATTTTAAAAAGAAGGTTATGAATTTTCTGGGTCCAATCTGATCGTGTACCCACACACGACTATTTTCACCGGATGTTTTTAATACAAAGAAAATAGGCCAGGATCACTAATTTAATTGAGGCATTTGAGTGCAATACACGGTGTCCTCGGCCGAGATTGAATTGTCGTGTGTTGGTTAAGAGAACCTGTCCCAAGCATTTATGCTGGACGTTACCCTATATGGGATTTTGGTTGCAGTAGATTCTGGACCTATACTCCTTCGGGAAAGCCGTCTTTGAGAGACGTAGTCGTGCTCAGTGGGGTGAGATGATGCCTGGCAACACCAGTAGACCACCGAACTTCAAGTAGGCTGTACCCTAGAGGAGCGAAATTAACAATTGGACCGCATGATTGTTTGAGTTAGATGCACCTGATTATTTGTGACATGATATGGGACGTATCATAACGATTTGTCCTTATAATCGGGACCCCTGTGATTTATTGAGTTGAGTGATGTGTTTCAATTGTTGTGTGCATCGATTTTATGCATGATGTATATGAATTGTGCTGATCTACAAAGTGGATCTGAGACAAGATAAGTCTCTGTGGTTGTATGATTGTGTGGTTAGGGCGTCTCTTAGTGTATTACCCTCCTAACTGGGGTTTAGAGCTGTCGCGACCAATTTTTCGGGGTTTGGACCACCTAGAGTTTGGCTAATGGATTGTTAAGCCTAGACTTAACTCTGGCTCTCCCAAGCCCATACCAATTCGTGACTTAGGTTTGAATTGTTAACATGCAATTGAATTTTAACTAGGAGTCGCCACTAATCTATTTTTGGTGGGTCGATTAGAAACCCTAGTAAAGTAACGGGAGATTTACTTTACTCCTACGAACCAGAGACTAAGGGTACGGGGACTTGGTTACGCTAGATTTCTCTAACGCCCTTTTGGTACCTTTCTTTTTATTTTGAAAAATGTTTGGCAAGCAATTTGGATTGATTTTAAATCATTTCCCTAACATGTGAGGTGTTCATACAGGTGCGCAAACCATCAATTTAACACCCAAGAAAGCAATTAAATGATGCAGAACTTACCTCAAAGCAACGAAATCATCTGCAGTGTTAAATTAAAATCCACATCAACAACCCTAGATATGGTTTCTAATTAACAAGCAATTTCTTTCTTTTTGTTTTCACTTATTAAATGAAAATATAGTCAATATGCAATGCAATGCAATGCTATTAATTTAACATGAAATGATATAGCATGGCAACATGTCCTAAACTATATGAATAAAATTTCTGTGATCTCTTAATGAACATGCAATTGTTAAATATGCAATCTAAATTAACCAGAATAACTTATGCAATGCAATGACGTACAAAATTATTTCAACTAAAATGACATGCAACATGCAATTTAATATGCAAGCTATATGTCATGCGACATTTCTTAAATGACCTAATCTAATGACGGTCAATTTCTAATTAGAAATGAACCTAACAATAATTACTAAAATGACGTGCATTTCATTAACCTAATTCTATATGACATGCAAATGACATTTTTTATTTTAAAAATGCAATCAATCCTAGAAATTGCAACTAATTTATCCTAAGACAAATTTTATGAAATTTGAAATGATCTAGCTAGATTAAGATTCTATCTAATTTAAACTAGGGATTAAGTCATATTAAATCCTAATTTAAACTAAGACATTATCTAAACCTAAAATGCAATTTATCTAAAAAAGATGATCTAAATTTAAAATGAAACATGCAATTCTAATATGCCATGACATACAAAGAATGCCCTAATTCTATATGACATATGCATGATGACTTTTTTTTTGTGTTTTTTTATAAAATTCGAAATTAAAATTGCCAAATAATTAAACATGCAATTCAATTTTAAAACTAACATCCTATGTATTTTTTTGGATTTTTTATTTAAAAATTCGAAATAAAATTGCAATCCTAAATATGCAAGATAACAACAAACCTAATCCTAATTAAGATTTTTTTGGATTTTTTCTTTTATGAAAATAAAATTGATTTAAACACCACGACATCAAATCAAGCAAGATAATGTTGATATCCAAAAATTGGCGAACCATATCTCGCGTATGAGATCGGGTTGACTAATTTTAAAATTAAATCGCGAATCGAATCTCGAGCTTGAGATTAGATTGTCGATTTTTGAAGAGATGCGAGTCGAATTTCGGGCGCGAAAATCGACTATCAATCCCTAGCTTGAAGGACTATTTCATGTTGGGATATCAATAATATATTAAGGAATAATTTTACTAAAACAGAATATTAAAGAAATAATAATAAAAAATAATAATAAAAGAAAAACTACCTAATCTGATTTTTCTTTTTCGTTTTGCTTTCCAACCGAGGATAGTGCTCGTGGTGGCTGGTCACCAAAGGTGATAGGTCGCCGGCGTTCGGAGCTCCGGCGAAGGGTGGCAGCCAGCGTGCAGGCGGACCGGCTCGGCGGTGGTCCGTCAGAGGAGCAGGTCGTCACGGGCGTTGCTGGCGACGGACGGGCGAGCAGGAGCGGAGCAGAACAGAGGGGCTCAGGCAGCAGGACGTTGAGTGAGCAGGGGCGGCCGGTCCTGGCGTCTCGATCTGCAGCTGTGGTGCAGAGCAGATGGGCTCGCGGTCTGGTGAGCGGAGGCGTCGGCGAGCAGCTCCGGTGCGGCAGATAGGGGTGAAGATCGGCTGAGGTGCAATGGGCCTCGTCAGGCTGGTGGAGCAGATCGGCAAGGCAACAGCAGTTTCGCGGCGGCGACGGGGCTGGAGTCGGGTCGCGCGGTGCTGCTGGAGTCGAGTCGGAGCAGAGGGTGTGAGTGCCGGCTATTGCTTGGCTGCTGGCGTCGGGTAGCAGTGGTCCACCGGCGAAGGCAGGGGCGCGGCTGGGTTGCAGATCTGGTGCAGCAAATCGGGCAGTGGCGAAGGAAGAGGAGCGGTGGTGCGCCGGTGAAGGGATCGGCGCGTGTGCAGCGTCGGTCGCGATTCGGGGAAGAAGAAGACCTTTTTTCCTTTTTTTTGTTTCTGTTTTTGTTTTGCTTTTTTGTTTTCCTTTTTCCTGCTGATCTCTGCTTCTCCCCCTCCACGTCTTTCTCTCTGCTCTCCTTTTGCACCTTTGACTTTTCTCCTCCCAATGAAACGAAACCCTCTCAGCAAAAGTAAAATCTTCACTTTTTCTCCCCAAACCCTAAAGAAACCGAAGGCAATTTTTTCAATCAAGCCAAAGAACCCCCTAAACCTCTCGCACGCACGGCCTTTTATAGGGAAAGGAATTGGATTTTCAAATTCTTCCTCGAATCAACCTTCGCAAAATTCATCCCATATTGATAAGGATTCGAGATCAAGATGAAATTTTTTCTAAATCCAAATCTTTTAAAGACAAATCGCAATATTTTTTACCCATCTACCATATCCAAAAAAAAATTCATATCTCGGAAAAATTTTAAAATATTATATTCCCACGAGATAATTTTTAATTATTAAAAACACGGCAGGGGCCAACCCGCTTCGTGGGCCTAATCCATCTAATTCGAACTCAACCGCTACCGGTCCATTAAAATGCAAAAACTCAAATAACAAAATAAATGCAACCTAAATCTATATGCTATGCAATTAATAAAATTAATCCTTAATTTCCTATGCAATAAATAAATAAACTAAATCGCCAAAATTTAGGTGTCAACAGCTACCCATCTTTGAACGTGAGCTCGTAGAGGTTGCATTCAAAGACAAATTGAAACCTAAATTTTAACCATGCACGTGCACTGAATGACTTGATCTTTGATTTTTTGATTTTTTTTTTTGGAAAATGAATTCCATTTTAAAATGCAATTAATATGATGCATGAAAATGCTAATGCAAATGCATGATGTGAAAGGAAAAGACGTACCTGCAATTTCTTACCAGTCAGTGCGGTAAAACATCTTGAGGTACATGATAAATCCCCATTTACTCTGTAAGTACCTAACTCTCACTCAGGTTCCTTGAAGAGTGTAACAGGTAATAGGTTGAGACATTGAGATTGAGAAGAACATTCACGTCCAAAGTGAAATCTTCAAAGAATTGAGACATCCAGATCCAGACTGAGATGCCAAGATTTTTGAACTCAAAATACCTAGATCCAGACTAAGGTATAATGAGAAGGATCGAAAAACATTCACATCCAGAGTGAAATGTTCAACAAAAAGAATTAAGACATCCAGATCCAGACTGAGATGTCAAGATTTTGGAACTCGAAATACCTAGATCCATACTAGGTATAACGAGAAGGATTGAAAAACAATTCACATCCAAAGTGAAATGTTTAAATGAAAATAATCAAGACATCCGGGTCCAGACTGAGATGTCATGATTTTTTTTAATCTCGAAATACTTAGATCCAGACTAAAGTATAGCGAGAAAAGAACATTCACATCCAGAGTGAAATGTTCAATGAAAAGAATCAAGACATCCGCGTCGGTGGAGATGTCATGATTTTTGAAAGCTCGAAATACCTAGATCCAGACTAAAGTATAACGAGAAAAATCGAAGAACATTCACATCCAGAGTGAAATGTTCAATGAAAAGAATCAAGACATCCGGGCCCAGACTGAGATGTCAAGAGTTTGGGACTTGAAATACCTAGATCCAGACTAAGGTATAACGAGAAAGATCGAAGAACATTCACATCCAAAGTGAAATGCTCTAACGAAAATAATCAAAACATCCGGGTCCAGACAGAGATGTCATGATTTTAGAAGCTCGAAATACCTATATCCAGACTAAAGTATAACGAGAAAGGTCGAAGAACATTCACATCCAGAGTGAAATGTTCAACGAAAAGAATGGAGACCTCCAGATCCAAACTGAGATGTCTAATTTTTGGAAAATGGTAAAGAAACTTACCTAGAATATCTTACCTTCAAGGAGGCTAGAATGATCCAAAGTAGTCGGTGTTACATATCCAGCACCTGTGCTTTTTTACGGTCGCCTAGCATTGCAACATTGATTATCTGACTCGAACATTTCCTCGATCGCCTGAATCTGAGGAAAACTTCTGGGGGACAACTCCGTTGAGTCGAGTGTCGGTGCATTTGAGAGGGAAATACCTGTACAATGACAAGTATTTAAGGTATGAATGGAGATATACTTACCTGGTAACATCTCTGATCCCGGGGGATATGTCTCCTACAAAACATGGTTGTAGGAGAGGCAATATGCATTTGCAATCATGAACATGCATTAATTCAAGAGATGTTCATGCGTGATGATTTCCATCAATCTGGCATTTTCATTCCAATTTGAACACATATGAATGTCATGGATATGTCAAATGAGGGATCTTTCAGTCTAAAAGGACTTTTCACTCATCCTCATTAAAGGGGCCATTTCATCCTGACCTTTGATACAGGATTTTTGACAATCACTCTATCTCACTGTCATCATGCCAAACAAGGGTCTTGAGCAATCTCGCAAGTGGTACGACCTTACCAATCTGAGAGTTCTTTAACAGGGACCGTAATATAGGCTTAGTCAACGGTTTAACAAAGGCAACAGCAGTTTCACGGGGGCGACGGGGCTGGAGTCGGGTCGCGCGGTCCGCCGGAGTCGAGCGAGAGGGTGTGAGTGCCGACGATTGCTTGGCTTGGCGTCGGGTAGCAAAGTGGTCCACCGGCGAAGGCGGGGGTGCGGGCGGGTTGCGGATATCGGTGCAGCAAATCGGGCGTGGCGGAGGAAGAGGAGCGGTGGTGCGCCGGTGAAGGGATCGCGCGTGTGCGGCGTCGGTCGCGATTCGGGGAAGAAGAAGACCTTTTTTCCTTTTTTTTGTTTTGTTTTTGTTTTGCTTTTTCTTTTCCTTTTTCCTCTGATCTCTGCTTCTCCCCTACACGTCTTTCTCTCTGCTCTCCTTTTGCACCTTTGACTTTTCTCCTCCCAATGAAACGAAACCCCCTCAGCAAAAGTAAAATCTTCACTTTTTCTCCCCCAAACCCTAAAGAAACCGAAGGCAATTTTTTCAATCAAGCCAAAGAACCCCCTAAACCTCTCGCACGCACGGCCTTTTATAGGGAAAGGAATTGGATTTTCAAATTCTTCCTCGAATCAACCTTCGCAAAATTCATCCCATATTGATAAGGATTCGAGATCAAGATGAAATTTTTCTAAATCCAAATCTTTTAAAGACAAATCGCAATATTTTTTACCCATCTACCCTATCAAAAAAAAAAATTCATATCTCGGAAAAATTTTAAAATATTATATTCCCACGATATAATTTTTAATTATTAAAAAACACGGGCTTGGGCCAACCTGCTCGCTTCGTGGGCCTAATCCATCTAATTCGAACTCAACCGCCACCGGTCCATTAAAATGCAAAAAAACTCAAATAACAAAATAAATGCAACATAAATCTATATGCTATGCAATTAATAAAATTAACCCTTAATTTCCTATGCAATAAATAAATAAACTAAATCGCCAAAATTTAGGTGTCAACAATAGCGTGAACTTACTGAGATTTATATCTCACCCCGTTGTGGGCTCATTTCTTTTTAGGGCCATAGAGTGGAGGACCCAGAGCCGAACTGAGGGGATCTAAAGTGTGGGTCAATTAGGACAGTTTCTTTTTGAGGATTAGTCTTTTGGAATCTTTTGGGTATAGACTTTTGTATATGACTCAGTATGTTTATAAAATCATATTTTGTTTGTGAATCTGTTTCCTGCTTTTCTATCTCGAGATAGTTACTGTCAGGGGATTTATTATTCACTTATGCATGCGTATTAAAATGAATGGGCCGGCGACTCATCCTTGGAAGTCACAAATTTTATCGCCCAGAGAGGGATGAGCACACACTCGAGGATCGGAGCGTGACACAGTATGCTAGTTTATATTCTAATTGTATCATAAAACCACAAAATTTATAAAATTTTGCATTAGCAGAATATCTTTATTGATGGATATGGAAATAAGTTTCAATGGTGCTCCCTGCAAGGGACCATGCACAAGGTGAAAAAGGGGCACAACCCTATTGTCAACTTATACTACAGTGTAAGAGAGAGATTCAGAATGTTAAAATGGCTTTTATTGTAACTTTCTCCTTATGTTAACATGAAACTGTTGCCATTCTTACATGGCTAACTTTCTTTTTGAACAATTTTATGGATTTCTAGCCATTGCTCTGTCCTTTTTGAGGAATGAGTATGTTGCTTGGTAGTTACTAGCTGAAAATAATTTAATATTTTAATGATTTTGCCACCCTTTTCTTACCATGTTATCGTTAACTAGAAATACTCTTTTAGAAAAGAGCAGGATAAAATGTACCTGTATGAACCTTTAACTGTACTTTGTTTAACGAAGTAATAAATTTTAGCATCGCTTTTAGAGTTTGAATGCTTCTGATTATATGATGTTTCGGGTATTGACAACTGTTACAATAGAGTAATGTTTTATATATTGTCGTGACCAAAGTTTCGGGTGTAAACCACCTAGGGTTTGGCTAATTTGCTCCTTTCGTGGGCCTAGCCCGGCCTACCGAACTAGAGCTTAGAAACATTCATTCAAACCCATCCACCACCGGTCCAATAAATAAAATGCAAATATGCATTCTAAAAACAAATGCATCTAAATTGATATGCTATGCAATTAATATTTTTTCAGGGATAAAATTACCCCTAATTTTCTATGCAATAAATAAATGACCGACTCGCCAAAATTTAGGTGTCAACAGCTGCCCCTCTTTGAAGGTGAGCTCATAGAGGTTGCCTTCAAAGACAAATTGAGACCTGAATTTTGACCATGCATATATACTGAATGATTTTTTTTTTTTTTTGGTCAGAAAATGTATCCCATTTAAAAAAAAAAAATGCAATTCATATGATGCATGGTGCGAAAGGAAAGAACTTACCTACAATTACTTACCAATCAATGCGGTAGAGCATCTTGAGGTACATGATAAATCCCCATTTACTCTACAAATACCCAACTCTCACTCAGGTTCCGTGAAAAGCGTAACAGGTAATAGATTGAGACATTGAGATTGAGAAGAACATTCACATCCAAAATTGAGACATCCAGATCTAGACTGAGATGTCAAGATTTTTTAAAACTCGAAATACCTAGATCCAGACTAAGGTATAACGAGGAAGCTCAAAAAAAACACTCACATCCAAAGTGAAATGTTTAACGAAAAGAATTAAGACATCCAGTTCGAGCGAGATATCAAGATTTTGTGCTCGAAATACCTAGACCCAAACTAAGGTATAATGAGAAGGATTGACAAACATTCACATCCAGAGTAAAATGTTTGAATGAAAATAATCAAGACATCCGGGCCAGACTGAAATGTCATGATTTTTGAAGTTCGAAATACCTAGATCCAAACTAAGGTATAACGAGGAAGATCGAAGAACATTCACATCCAAAGTGAAATGTTCAACGAAAATAATCAAGACATCCGGGTCCAAACTGAGATGTCAAGATTTTTGTACTCGAGATACCTAGATTCAAACTAAGTATAACGAGAAAGGTCGAAAAAACATTCACATCCAGAGTGAAATATTTAGACGAAAATAATTAAGACATTCAGATCCAGACTGAAATGTCGAAATTTTTGGACTCAAAATACCTAGATCCATACTAAGGTATAACGAGAAAGATTGAAAAACATTCACGTCCAGAGTGAAATGTTTAACGAAAATAATTAAGACATCCAGATCCAGACTGAGATGTCAAAAGGAACCTACCTGGTATATCTTACCTTGAAGGAGGGTAAAGTGATTCAAGATAGCTGGTGTTACCTGTCCAGGACCTGTATCATTCTACAGTCGCCTGAATAGGGAAATAAATGCTGTCTAGGACCCGTACCATTCTACAGTCGCCTAAATCAAGGTTTTGCTTGATTAGGACCCGAACCTTTCTTTGGTCGTTGTCGCGACCTACCCTCGAGGGGAGGGAACAGGTTTAGGGGTATTGCCTAAAGGACGGGCTTAAGGCCCATGATCAGGCGCGAGCTCTCCCAAGCCCATACCCTGCGTGACGTTGGGATATTTTTAAGAATTTTGCAATAAGGAGTCGCCACTAGCCTATTAGGGTCGGCTAGAAACCGAGTGAGGCATGGGAGCGTGCCTCACTTCCTACGCAACCAGAGAGTCTAGGATCGGGGACTTGATTACAATAATTAACCAATTAGTGCCCTTTCGGTACCTAATCTTGTTCATTTTAAAAGAAATGATTTTTGTCAAGCAGTTTGGATTGATTTTATACCTATCCACTAACATGTGAGGTGATAAATACGGTGCACAATCATTAAAATAACAACCATGGCTACCAAGGTCCTAATTGCGGCAAAATTAAACAAGTGCAATTAAACATAATAGATATGTAAATTAAACACATGATATAATCGATATGCAAGAAAATAAAGGCCTAATTATACTAAAAAGGCAAAACACGACAGTTCCCAACCAAACCCTACAATTTTTAGATTTTCGAAATTTTTAGAATTTTTCTTTTTAAATAATTTTTTAAGATAATTTTTTTTTAAGATTAAGAAAAAGGTCAAATTTTTTAATGTTCTCTGAGTTTTGAATTTTCGGAATCTTTTGAATTTTTATTATTTTTCAAATTTTTTGATTTTTTTTATAATTTTTTTATAATTTTTTTGTTAAAATTTATCTTATCACTGCTCTGTCGTTTCCTTGCTGCACTTCCCCCCTTTTTCAGCGACTCCTATTGCCAAAGCTACTTTCTGTCTTTTTTCTTTTTCTTTTCGCTACATTTTTTATTTCTTTTCTTTTTTTTTTTGTCTTTTTCCCTATTTCGGCTATTCTACTGCATCTTCTTCTTCCTAAAGCTAACGCCAATTCTGCAACTCCCTCGCCGAAGCTCCTTCCCACCGAATCTCATCCGCACGCTAACGACACGGCCCTGAACAATCGGTGACCCTTCCGTTGCCCGTCCACCGGTAGTCGCTACCCCACGGAAAGATGAACAGGTGCAAAAGAACAGCAAGAAGACAAGGAATGGAACCCGGACACTAATGAACAGCCGAACTCCCTAAATATTAAGGAACTACGTCAACATCAAGAAATGTTCAGATTCAGCCATAACAACAACAAACGTAAACGAAATCATGCTCAATGATCCATAAAGGATTCCTTTTACACAAGACAGGAGCATACCCATTCCAAATGATCCGAAATTCACGACCTAATCCACGTTAACTTAGTTCAAGCGTTTTATCAAACACGTGGTAAGCGCTGACTTGGGATGAGGTTATTAACTCCTTTTTGGACCCGCT
Source organism: Eucalyptus virginea (assembly GCA_014182375.1). Classification (NCBI taxonomy): domain Eukaryota; kingdom Viridiplantae; phylum Streptophyta; class Magnoliopsida; order Myrtales; family Myrtaceae; genus Eucalyptus; species Eucalyptus virginea. Next base: position 5,245,982 of record CM024519.1, on the reverse strand, counting down.
TGAGTTTAGACCCGGAGAAATCATCAAGAAACATGCAAAATCAACCACATCAACTTACTTAAACTCAGCGTGCATATGGGCTAACAAAAGGAACAAGACTTGGCTTCCGTTAGACCAAAACAAGGTGGAGCAGTAAGGGTTCATGCGAACAAGCATCTCATCACGGAGTTCCCTACCCAACTCGAAGACGGCAGGAAGCGGCCCAACTCGCGACAAATCGAGCTATAGCTCGCCGCTTTGGTATCTTCGAGCTGGGATCCCCGGGCAAGAGAGGTTTGAACCAAGTAAAGAAACTCACCAGCGACGCCAAGATTTGGGGGGGAAAGATCGTATGCTAGAGGGTATTGGCCAGAGGTCGTCGAAAACAGTTCGAGCGTGGTCGATCTGCTAGAAAACTCCTTCTCGCTCTCAAGTTTCACTCTCTCCCTCCAAGTCGCTCTCTGTCTCTCCCTCGCTTTTGTGCTGGTGTTTTCTCCGTTGCTTCGTGTTCTCTCTCAACCAAAAAAAACCAGTCGAGAACCCCCCTTGCTTCAGATCTGGATTTTGGGGAAGATGGCGGCGAACGGCGTCGATTGGGTGGCTCGTCGGCGACGGTGGTGGTGGCTCGAAGAGGGCTGCAACGGCGACGCCTCCTCCCCTATGTTTCTTCCCCCCTCCTCTCCTCTCCTGTCCTCTTCTGGTTGCTCCCTCTATTCTCTCTCGCTCGCTCCCCGCTTCTTCCCCTCTCTTTTTTCTTTCCCCTTTTTGCTCTCTTTATCTTTTGCAGGACCTCGCACGAAGTCTACGGCCGTGCCAGTTGCCGACCAGGCATTCCCGACCCGCGGATCACGCTGCCATCCCGATCTCCCTGCTCCTCCATCGCTGCTCCTTCTGCTCTTTGCTGCTGATCTGTTTTCTGTTCTTCCTTGCAGGTCCTGCAGCGAGGACCGGCTGGAGGGAGGAAAAACGAGCGCGGGCCGGGCCGAAGGAGAAAGGGGGCTTGGGCTGGCCTAGCACAGGGGAGGAAGAGAAAAAGAAAAGGGGTGGGTCGGGCCAAAGCTGGATCCGGCCCAACCCAACCATTTTCGATCGTTTTTTTTTTTTTTTACTTTTGTTTTTTTTTTTGTGACTAATTCCTAGCATTTAAAAGTAATAAAATTTAGGTGTCAACAGTCGCCCAGTCTTGCAACAAAGATCATCTAACCATGACCAAAACCTTTCTTCGATCGCCTTAATCAGATTGAATCTGGAAAAAAAAAAAAAATCTTTGGGTGACAGCTCGATCGAGTCGAGTGTCGGTGCACTTGAGGGAAGAATACCTATGCAATGACAAGTATCTAAGGTGTGGATAGAAATATACTTACTTGGTAACATCTCTGATCTTTGAAGATATGTCTCCTGCAAATCATGGTCATTAGAAAAACAACATGCATTTGTAATCACAAACATACATTAATTCAAGGGAGATTCATGCGTGATGATTTATATCAAGCTTGCATCACCTAATTTCCATTGGGAAATATTTCAAAAAGAATGTTTCAAATTGAACACATGAGTGTTATGGATGTGTCAGGTGAGGGATCTTTCAGTCTGAAAGGACTTTTCACTCATTCTCATTAAAAGAGCCATTTTATCCTGATCTTTGATGCAGGATTTTGATAATCACTCTATCTCACTGTCATCATGCTAAACAAGGGTCTGAGCAATCTCGCAAATTGTACAACCTTACCAATCCGAGAGGTCTTTAACAAGGATCGTAACGTGGGCTTGGTCAATGGCTTAGCAAAGGGGACTCCTTGAGTCGAGGCTATTGAAAATGAGTGATATTTTGCAATCATCTTGGGGTTTATAAGTCAAGAAACATGATAAATGAAGCAGAAATTATCTTACTCGCACTTCTTCAAGCGATGCTTTCAAACATATGAACTTTTACGTTAATTCAAGTGTCCTAATCTGAAGAGACTTTGCGAGGGACGTAACGTAGGCTAAGTTCATGGGTTGAGAAACGAAAAGATGATTAGGCTCAAAAAGTGTTTAGGGGGTCAAAGTTGGTGATCATCTTGACATTTCCATCAATTTTTTCTCTAATGTTGAAGATTTTCATCACAACTCCATTGATTAACATCTCAGCATTTTGAAATTTTTTTTTTTTTAGTACCACCTTATTGGGGATGCTACTCATTACATCAAGTGTTTGATTTCTCTTTTTGGGCATCGGCCTTGCTTTTACCAGGCACACTGCTTTTTCATACCCCCCTTTTTTGCATTTATTTTCCTTGGACTTGCACAGCCTTCATCTTTTATCAGCATTGTAAACCATGCTACTTGAGTGGTTTGATTTTTCTTGCATTGCCCCAGTATGGGGGATGATCACCAACTGGGTTTAATATGAAACGAATTCATAAGCTCAAGGGGGCTATGCAATGGATAAAGTATATAAGATAGAGAAAGAATTGCTCTTCGTCATCCTAAGGCACTTCAAATTATCGTATAAGTTACACTGCGAAAGCAATACTCGAAGATCGATGCAAGTGTGAGTAAGAAAACTCCTACCATTCATTTCAAATTTGTCCCAATGTGGGATGATCTTTTATAGGGATAATTTAAAAACTCTTCATGTGTGTGGGCTCAAAGGGCTGAACAATGGATATACTTGTAGTGTTTCGGGGAGCAAAAGAGATTGCCTCTCATCACCTCGGTTGACGTACCCTTTGTGAGATCACCCTTTTCCTCGTAGGCATGAAATTTTTCCACACAACTCATTGGGGGTTAGTGTATGAAACAGTGTATGGAACAGGGTTTGCCTTTCATTATTCCAAAGTATCCCATTTGACACATTTAATTTATCTCACATAATTCATCACAGAAAACATGTGAGATTTGTAACAAATATGGACCATTGAATTCGCAACTCATTGAGGCAATTTATTCATCCTAAAAATGATTGCAGTTTAAAATATGATACAACAAATTCAATCATGGGTAATACTTCTTGATAGCATCAAAATTAATTGGAGTAGAAAACTCATAACCACCCATTTTTGCCAAGATCAAAGCACCTCCTGGAAGTACATTCTTCACCACATATGAGCTGTTGTAATTTGGAGTAAACTTGCCCCCAGCATCTTCCACGAGAGAATGATGGTCCTCTTTTACTTGACCCAAATCTTTTTTCATTGCAAGTGCGCTCTAAACTTGTTAATCACAAGTCAAGTTTATGATCATTAAAACTTGATATGCTATTCTCAGATGTCCCTTGTCATAACAAGTTATAAATTATGCTCTGAGACAAGAAGCAAATGAGTCAGACAAACAAACAGGTTTAATCTGCTATAAGCTTTGGGAAAATGTTTTTTTTTTTAGCAGTGAAATGCTTTTGTTTTCGAAAAAGTTTTTGGGAGGAAGCATGAAAAAGTCCAGCCCTCAGAATTCTCCTTGGATTTTTCTTTTTGTTTATCGGCTGGATAACATCACCGAGCTGGTTTGGTGTACCTCATCATGCCCTCAAAATAAAACTTGTAATTTCATTGATATTCATCAATCAATTACATTTATTGAATGGAAAATGCGAGTTCAAGTCCTAAAAAGAAAGTGAAAAAGAAGAAATCGAAAACAATCGCTAGATAGCGATAATAACTCCTAAAAAGCGATAAAATTCCTAGAAAGTGATAAAAATTCCCGCGCGGGGAAATGTGCAAAAGTAATAAGTTACTCTTGTGGGCCAAGGCCCATTTCTTCCAAAGGTCCTTCATCAATGGCATTCACCCTATCCTCATGCTCAGGTAGAGGATTCTTTTTAACATTCGGCTAAGCGATACTGAAGGTAAACGCCTTGGTGTCCAATAAGTTTTGGACCTTATGCTTCAAAGTTATGCATTCATCAGTTGAATGTCCTACTTCCCCCATATGGTACTCGCATTTCTTGGAGGGATCATAGTTGGAAAAATTTTCAGCATTGGGTTGCTTTGGCTCATAGGACAGTAACCCCTTCTTTTGAAGAACCTTTAAGACCTGGGACAGAGGGCCAAGAAGAGAAGTGAACTGCCTTTTAACAAATTGTCAAGGAGCAAACGGTCGGCCTTCCCCTTGTTGATTCTTAGGGACATGAACAACTGGAGGCTTGCTAGATTGTGCATATGTAACATTGACTTCCGTGCTTGGTTCTGTCTTTCTTCATGGTGAACCTTTTGCCTTGATGGGTCGGTTCGTTGAACCATCCATCTCTCAGCCCAATCTCAATTTGCTCACCCACCAGGATAAGTTGGTTGAAGCTCTCCACATACTTGCTGGCCATTCAAGTACGGAACTCAAATGGGAGAGTTTTAACGAACAATTTCATCAGCTCCTTTTTAGTAGGCTCCGGAGTGATTTGAGCTGCCAAATTTTGCCACCTCACAACATACTATTTAAATGACTTGCTTTTCTTCTTCTCCATCCGCTCAAGATCTTCTCAGGAAGGTGCGATGTCCATGTTGAACTTATACTGTTTAAGGAATGCGTCAGCCACTTCGTTCCAGGTGTCGAGGAGGTTCACATTCTTCATCACGTACCAGTTTAGTGCGGGTCCAGTCAAACTCGCATGGAACGATTGGATCATGAGGGGCTCATTTTTGACGTGCTGGGCCATGTGCACGTGGTACATCTGCAGATGAGATTTTGGGCAAGACGTACCGCCATATTTCTCAAACTCCGGCATTTTGAACTTGCTCGGCATTTTGACCTTCTCATAGACCGAGAGGTCGAATGGGAGTGAGCTTTGTGACTCCTGCAGCTGTCTCACTTTCTCTTCCAGCTTCGCAACACGCTCATCCTGATTTGTCTTGGGAATGTTGTCAAGCTTGGCCTTTCTAACAAGGACTGAGTCATCTTCCAGCTTGGGCATGTCATCGTCAATCATTTGAACCTTGTTTGCTTGCTTCGGGATAACTACTTCAGGAAGAGCGGGTGCAACTGTTGGATTCGCTTGGAGGAATTGGAGTTGATCCGTCACAAGCTGTATAAAGGTGAGTACTTGTTGGAGTTGAGTCTCCACAGTGGACATACGATCTCGCATTTCGGCTTGGTCTGCCATTTTTGCTCTTGACCGTGTAATGATGGGCGAACGAGGAGGATCCGTTATCACCTAATCCAAATGAACGGAAATATGTAAGCGGAAGGTGTAAATAGAGAGCCAATCCATGACAGCAATCTATTTTTTAGTCAAGAAAAATCCATACATGAAGAGGATTTCCTAAAAAGGGACTAGGAAAATAAAGACATGGGATGCCTCAGTAGGGACGAAATTTCCTAAACATGAACTAGGAAGAGCCAAGACACGAATTGAAAACAAATTTCCAATTTTTTTTTTTTATTTTCCAAATGATTCATTGCATGGCAATTTACTCAGAATTAGATCAAATGACTAACCTAGATTGTCATGGACGGACCAAAAACACGACAAAATAAATTGCATGGTATAGGGATAGAAGACTTACTTCACCAAGAAAAATCGATGGCAATCACATAGACATGCGCATGGTAAGTGGCTCAATTTCTAATCTATAAGGCTGATCAAGGTGGAGCCACAAGGATGATCAGACTAGCCACGGGCTTGTGGACTATGTCAGGTCCTCATGATTCCGGCTTGGTCAAAGAGCCGACCCGGGTCGCGGGCATGCGGACCGAGGTGGGTACTCTTGACACCATGAAAGAAACTTCGGGATTGAGATAGGCAACTCGTACCGCGAGCATGCGGTCAGAGTGGTATCCATCTCAATACCATCATAAATGATCTTATGCGGCCCAAGTCCGGCGGCAAGTTGTGTGTACAAAGTGTAGTGATAAATGCAAAGCATGCACAGAAGTTTAAATCAAACAACACTTCAATAAAAAATAAACCATACATCCCTAACTCCAACCTGCAAGGCAAGGGTTAGCAATCACTTCCCCTTATACCTCCCAATCTACAAAAACATCTAACACCTTAAATGTTAGGAATGTACTTGGGATCCTCACTGCCAAACAAAAATATTTTTTTTTAAAAGAAAAAGAAAAATTGGCCTAAGTCCACTAAGTGTTTCAACACATTCTCCAATGGAGTCACCAAGCTGTCGCGACCAAATTTTCAGGTGTGAACCACCTAGGGTTTGGCTAATTTGCTCCTTTCGTGGGCCTAGCCCGGCCTACCGAACTAGAGCTTAGAAACATTAATTCAAACCCATCCACCACTGGTCCAATAAATAAAATGCAAATATGCATACTAAAAATAAATGCATCTAAATTTATATGCTATGCAATTAATATTTTTTCAATGATAAAATTACCCCTAATTTTCTATGCAATAAATAAATGACTGGCTCGCCAAAATTTACGTGTCAACATATATACGGAGTCTAATATTTTTGGAAGCAAATGGTAGACTTGACTCAACTTTCTAAACTGAGATTTTTCCAATGTCAGCATTGTTTTGCTTGCTAAATTACTGATTTTTGAAAATAGGGTCACAGACATTAATTAGTGAAGAAAGTAGCGTTATCTATTTTTTCCAACTTTGAGATTGTAGCGCTAAAACTTCGACCAAGAACATAGGTTTCTTCATGACCTGGGAATTCCTCCTATCCTCCTTGATGAATTTCTTAACACCATTGTGAAGCTACTTTACATGTTGTAAATAGGGTAATGCTTCCTAGCATTTGATAGCAGAGGTCGAACAGTTCAATGCCTTTTATGCATGTGTGTGAACATTTTCTAGCTTTTTACACGTTTCTTCTCTAGGACGTGCTTAAAAGATTGGGATAGGATGCATTAGTATTCATAGGCTAATCTAGTCAGCTGAGCAAGCAATTATGAAATTAATGATTTTCCTAATGTGGTTAGTATAGTTTAAATCTTGTTGGTCAGGCACGTTAGGGATAATTTATCAAAATTGTTAGCAAATTATGGACGTCCAATGCAATAGCAGGATATCCACTTTTCGATATAGTCACCAATCAAAATAAAAATTGAGCAGTGAACATAGTATTTTACTAATAACTTACCAACCGAGCTCCACTTTCGTGGTAGTATGTGATAACTAGAGTAAGGAATTTTCCAACTTCAAGTAAAATGTAAGTTACTCTTATAGAATTTTACTACTCACAACAAAAATTTGGCAGTGAAATTAGTGACTTACCGTTGTAGGGAGTGAATCCATGGCCACTTTTTCTCTTTTGATCTTGATGTTGGTTTTCTCAAGCCCTGAAAGATGCGTAAAACTTTCCCTCAAACTTATTTTCCTGTGGTTTTCCTATTTGACAATGGAAATGCATCAAGCATTAACTCGTGGAACACATGTATGTGGATGCTCTCTGGCATAATGAAAAAGTCGGCTATTGCCACGAGATGGTTCTTTCTTTGACGTTGCATATTGCCTGTTGCCTTTCTTCAAGACACGCAGCACATTCAAGAATTGAGATTGAATTAACCCAACCACTTGATAAGATTGGGAAAATATAACTCTTTGTCGTGCTACTTCTCGATTGAATAGTTTTAACTTCGTCTTTCTCCCCTATTCTATACATTCACAAAGTTATCTGAAACTTTGATTTTACGGTGTTGGTTTTTACTTGGGATTGATCAAGGGCGGGGTCAAACGTTGGTCTATTGTGGTTTTCTATGTCAAATTCACAAAACTCTGAGCTCTCAAAGACTATGTTTACTATATTCCAGATAAAGTACTCGAGGGAAAATTATTCCGACATGTTTTGCGCGAGGCAACATCACTGTCCTGAAAAACATAGAAGATGATTTATAGTGAGCTAAGCCATAATTGAGTTTTACTTGTATTTGACAATGGAGCTAGGCCGAGCAAAACATGACCATCATGATGTAAATGCCTCAACATTTTGGAGGGCAGCATATCGTCTGCCTTCACACTCTTGAAATATAAGGTAGCATCAGAACATAACTTGCATTCTTTCTAAGACAAAGCATTGTATTGCATAATCTTTTCTCGAGATAAATTGATGACTAGTGATACTCCTAATTTAAGCACTTTTGAGTTCTAAGCTTAATTGCAAACAAAATAAATCTGATGATCTCTTGCCCAAAGAGATTATTCAAAGTTATTCACAATACGAAATTTGAGTGCAAAACTCTAATATTTCATTTCAACTAAACCATTACCTCAAATCAACTCCCATGAAATCTCACAACTCCACTACACCATAATCCATAATTTACATTAAATTCACAACTTAACAACTTTGAAATTAGACTTTGCGGTCTAAATTTCCCACAATTTTGAATTTGAAGCTATTCTGATTTCAAGAACAAAGAGCTTGAATCCTTCCTTGATGTGGTGAGACGGTATTAATCCGACTTAAGGTATGTATGCACAAAAAAAAATGATTGGGTGATAATTTTTAATTTACTGTAAGGATAAATAATAAATAATTATAAATTATTATTGAGTCACTTTTTCAAAAGTTTATAGCTTACAACAAGTTAAGTGGCTTAAAGACAGTTGTTCTAGCAAAACCCAAGCACAAAAGCCTCACACTTTTTCCTTTCTCTTTCCCTTCCTTTTTCTTTTTCTTTCCCTTTCTTTCTTCTCTTCTTCTTTTCCCCCCTATTTGCGATCACTCTCTTTTTCTTCTTCCCCCTTTTCTCTCTGTCACATGTCTTCGCTTTAAATAAAGTGGTCTTCTTTTTTTTTCTTTCTTTTTTTAGTCACTTCATTTGACCAAGTCAACAAACCCAAATATTACAGAATGCCTCTGACGCACGTGACAGGGAGAGGTTATGGATTAAGAGTGTGACATAAAATAAGGACCTTTGTGTTGTGTCGTGTATGAACACTCTCCAACTTTTCACATTTTACCTCCTTAAAGTTTGGCTACATTTTTCTTTTCCATTTGCCATTTATTACACTACATTAAAAGAAAAAACCATTCTTATACGGCATTAAAAGTTGAAGACTTTCGTCCCAAGTACGAAATTAAATTGCTTCGTCTGAGATCCCTTGGAGAATGTAAAACACTTAAAAGAGTAGAGCTTGAGCTTGGGCTCGAAAAAAATACAAGACCCAACACACATTTAAATAAGGAATGCAATCTAGCAGCCCGCCACGCTAGTGGACAGGCGTAGGTGGCCCTGTTGTTTGGAAACAATACCTACCTTGATGACGTTGTCATGTAACCAGCCGTCGAGATCCAAGGCAAGCCCACTGAAAAACCATTCTTACACAGCATTAAAAGTTGAGAAGACTTGTTAGTCAAAAAGGGAAAAGGCTGGAAAATTGCTCCATGACCCTTCCCATACGGTAAGTTAGAAATTTTAGAGCCAAACGTCACTAATAAAAGTCCATAAAGACTATGACTTCTCATGAACCATTGTAACACGTACTGATGCAAAGTCACCACACGTGAAATCCCAAGAGACCTTGACTTCTTGAGGAGGCACATGTCTATTCTATCGCCCAAAAACCTTGACTTCTTGCGGGACATGTACGGGATCGATCCACACATGCATGCTGGTTTAAATTCTTTCTATTTCTTTTGGGCCTGTATGCTTATATTCTAATTGTATCATAAAACCGCGAAATTTAGAGATTTGCGTTAACAGAATATTCTTCTTGATGGATTGGTAATAAGGTTTCAAAGGTGCTCACTGCATGGGATCATGCACCGAGGGTGAGAAAAGGGGCACAGCCCTATTGTCAACTTACACTGCAGTGTAAAAGAAAGATTCAAAACGTTAAAATGGTTTTTCTTTTAATTTTCCCCTTAAGTTAACACGAAACTATTGCCTTTCTTACATGGCTAACTTTCTTTTTGAACATTTTCATAGATCTCTAGCCATTGCTCTGTCCTTTTTGAGGAATGACGATGTTGCTTTGTAGCTATTAGTTGAATATAATTCCTTATTTTAATAATTTTGTCACCCTTTTTTAACTGTGTAATTGCTAGCTAGAAATACCCTTTTAGAAAAGAGTAGGAGAAAATGTACCTGTATGAACCTTCAATTGTATTTTGTTCAACGAAGAAACAAATTTTAGCATCCATTTCAGAGTTCGAATGCTACTAATTATTTTTTTTCAAGTATTGACGACTATTACAAAAGGGCAATTTTTTATATATACAGTCTCATATATTTGTAAGCAAATGGTTGACTTGACTCAACCTTACTAAACTGAGTTTTTTTTCCAATGACAGCATTGTTTTTGCTTGCTAAATTACTGATATTCCACAATAGGATCACAGACATTAATTAGTGAAGAAAGTAGCGTTATCTCTTCTTTTTGACTTTGAGATTGTATCACCGATACTTTGACCAAGAACATAGGTTTCTTCATGACTTGGGAATTCCTCCCATCCTCCTTGATGAATTTCTTAACACCATTATGAAGCTACTTTAGATGTTGTAAGTGGCGCAATGCTTCGTTTCTAGAGCCAAGCCTGACTAAAGACGTTCCTAGCATTTGATAGCAGAGGTCGAACAGCTCAATGCCTTCTATGCATGTGTGTGAACACCTTCTAGCTTTTTACACATATCTTCTCCAGGACGTGCGTAAAAGATTGGGATAGGATGCATTAGTATTCACAGGCTATTCTAGTGAGCTGAGCAAGCAATTATGAAATTAATGATTTTCCTAGTGTGATTAGTATAGTTTAAATCCTGTTGGTCAGGCACGTTGATGATAATTTACTGACAATGTTAGTAACTTATGGACGTCCAATTTAATAGTAGCAACTTTTCCATATATTCACCATTCCAAAAAAAAATTAAGTGGTGAACATAGTATTTTACCAATAACTTACCAACAGAGCTCTACTTTCATGGTAGTGTGTGATCACCAGAGAAAGGAATTTTCCAACTTCAAGTGGCATGTAAGTTGCTCACATAGAATTTTACTACTCAGAACAAAAATTTAGCGTTGAAATTAGTCACTTACTGTCGTAGGTTGTAAATCCGTGGCCATTTTTTCTCTTTTGATCTGGATGTTGATTTTTCTCAAGCCCCGAAAGACGCATAAAACTTTCCCTCGAACTCATTTCCTGTGTTTCTCCTATTTGACAATGGAAATGCATCATCAAGCATTAACTCGCGGAACACATGTCTGCAGATGCTAGCTGGCATAATGAAAAAGTTGACTATAGCCATTAGATGGTTCTTTCTTTGACATTGCATATTGCCTGTTGTCTTTCTTCCAAGACATGCAGCACATTCAAGAATTGGGATTGAATTAACATAACGACATGATAAGGTTGGGAGAACATAACTCATTGTCTTGCTACTACTCAATTGGAATAGTTGTTACTTCATTTTTCTAGTTCACAAAGTTATCTGAAACTTTGATATTATGGGGTTGGATTTTACTTGGAATTGATCGAGGACGGGGTGAAACGTTGGTCTACTATGGTTTCCTACGTCAAATTCACAAAACTCTGAGCACAGATAAAGTACTTGAGGGAAAACTGTTCTGACTTGTTTTGCGCAAGGCAACATAAGTTCACTGTACTAAAAATAGAAAAGATGATTTTTTGTGAGCAAAGCCCCAGATGAGTTTTACTTGTATTCAACAATGCAGCTAGGCCAAGCGAAAACAAACCATCATGATTTAAATGTCTCCAGATTTTGGAGGGCAGAATATCGTCTGCCATTGCACTCTTTGAAATATAAGGTAGCAACAGAACGTAACTTGCATCCTTTCTGAGACAAAGCATTGTACGTCAGTATCCCCTTTCAAAACAAAACGACGACCCATAATCTTTCTAATTTAAGCACTTCTAAGTTTGAAGCTCTAATGAAAACGAAGTTTTGATTTCCTTTAAAGCCATATTCTCTTTGAAGCAATCAAAAGCTACCGAACTTCTAGTAAGGACTCATGCCGTAGCAACATGCAGTAGCACTTGGGATTAGGAATTGACTGAATGCGCTCTGGGTTATGTTACACGGCGGGTAGTAATTTACAAGAAAAACGCAAAGTTATGGTGGTTGGCCACGATTAGAAACAATTAGTTTCTGACTGAATGCACTCTAAAAAGATGCATTTTTGAAACTCTCGTAAGAGGATTTTGCATCTACATAAATCTGATATAAACGATATAAGAGGACTAACAATGGACAAGATTTTAGACTTCTTACAAGTATTCCATTTGAAATTCAGATGAGCCTTTCGCTTTGAAGATGATAAATACTATATACATCCACTTTACATTGATATAATAGTTATATTCTCTAACTCTAACTTGACATGGATACTTACATATCACTACAATGACACTATTCGTTTGATGAAAAAATTTTAAGAATCTGTTGACTCTTCTTGGTGCTTGTGATGGCAATTTAATTTGATAAAATTTGGTAAATCACTACAATGACACTATTCTGATTAAGACTGGATACAGAAACAGTTTGAAATATCACTTGAATTCAGCTGTCTTCTCTGTACAAATGAATCTAGATGCCAGAAAGTTCAGGTTTTACTTATTCCATAAAAGGCAGTTCTATATTAACATGGGCGTGAACGAAATGATGTCCTCCTAGTCATCCTGATGTGGGTTAACCACTCAAATTGCCGGTCAAAAATCTCCCAAATTCAAAAAGAGAAAACACATCGGAGAGCTAAACAATGGATTGAAATAAAAGTTCGGGACTTAATCAAATAGTTGCAAAGACTCTAATTTTCATTAAAGAAGTTGCATGTGGTCGACAGAGCAACATCATTTATCAGACAACATCTTCTACAAATTGATCCAGTGAACGGCTTGAACCTTTTGCATCACTTCTAGGATCAGTGGCTGTCCGTGAAAATTGAACATTATGGAAATGATTGAACGAAATCATTTCCATTGATGGACTGAGTTGGGGATTAGCAGACACACAAGCGACCGCTAGCTTTAAGGTGGTCAGAAGTTCATCCCTGATGCCAGTGATGTTATTTCCAGCAATTCTTAGATCACTAAAACGCATGCAACTTCCCCAGTTTATTGAGATATCTCCATAGAACTTGTTGAGACTCATGTCCATAAAGTCCAAGTGCGCTAGACAAGAAAGATCCCAGATACGTTTCCAGTGAATCGATTTAAATACTGGTGTGATCAGCTGAATGTAAAGCCAAGAAATGGAACCCATTTTCAAGGAATTGTCAAGACCCAAAAAAGTCGCCGAAAGAAGGGATGCCAAATTGGAACACCCACCGCTGTGAGAATATAAAAACCATTCTAAATTCAGAAGAATGATTTCGTGAAGAATAAAAAATCATATGGCACTCATAGCGGACCACCTTTGGAGATGGCTAGTGGATTATGACCAAAAATGGCGAAGAAATGCAGGATCACACCAGCACAATTAAGTCTCTCATCGTCCATGTGCAGTTCGTATGATTAAACTAAAGTGTAGCCAGAGACCTATGAACAAATGCATCACAAGAAAGGCACTTCATGAATGCACGTTATAGCACAAGAATAAGATCAGAGTATCATAATAACCACCAAAGTCAGAATAGACAGACTAGCTGCCTCATGCAATGAAGTATCTGTCCACATATCAAGAGCACCTCAGGAGAAAGTAAATTGTTTGTCGAGCAAAAATGACTCCCATGACCTTGGGCACTCATCTTTCCTAAAAGGCAACATAAAAAAGCAGAGACGTAAGGATCAAATAGTTGCAATAGAGTGAGACAGAAGCAACAAATCCACTCACGTGACTTTACCATTCGATCGATGGACTACGTGGATATGCACCTAGCGCGAATTGGCAGGACGTCCACTGGGCACATCTTTGTGGAGCTGAGAATCTCTTTCACCATTTCGTACATCAGGACTTTCTAGTGCAGAAGGTCTCTGATTTGGAGAGCGACTCCTCTCATATTCGGCTTTCCAAGGACTCTGGGATGAACTGAAAATTAGGGAACTCCAATCAGATAAAATTCTCAACAAGAGGTGACCAAAAGAAGCATTAAAGGGAAATAAGGAGGGTCCTCACCTTGTGCATGATCCACTCCGACTTCAGTCCTCATCATCATACTTGGATGCCCTTCGGTCTCTGCGACGGTCAGGACTTGTGCTATAGGTCCTACTTCGGTGACGGTAACTCCTTTCCCTGTCTCTGTAACTGTCGCGATCATATTATCCCCTCCTTCTACTGCGAATTCTCCTGTAATCACGGTCTCTATATTCATCTCTGTACCTGAAAATCCATTTTACTATCAGTTGCAGTAGAGAATGAGAGGGAATTACTTGCAACTCTGCAAGACGCAAGTACTCATTAAGATGGTTAAGGGTTAACTGCTATTTGCTGTCACATCAATGGATATTTTATTTTATTTATTTCAATATGCACAAAAGAACAAGGTGCAACAAGCTTAAATGTCACCTAATATCTGAACTGTTGTTTCAAAGCTTAAATGGCAAAAAGGCGAAATCTAGAAACCAACAACTCAATGGCATAATGGTAACTAGCCGAAAGAAATTAGCAACACCACATCGACAACTTATTTACTTGTTAAAAGGATGTCACAGGAGTTCACAATTTCATGTGTGAACATCTTAGTTAAAGGCAACACGGTCACAATCCTGCTAGGATGTATCATCAAGTGCTGATGGAGTAAGTCCAAGTTCATCTTCATCCAGCACAAATTTATAAAAATAGATTTTGGGAAAGTGCAAAACAAGTCCTCAACGTTTAACCCATTGTCCAGCTGATCGATTGAGCTCTGAATCTTTTGGCAAGTGTTCAATCAATCCTAATCTTCCAGCTGACACCATCTTTTCACTGGAAAATGGAACCCACTCAATTTTACATGAAATTAACTATGATGTTTTACTATAACACTGGATTTTGTAATTACGAGACTCGGAACCTAAATCTCATTTAAATTGAGGAAACATTGGACTTCAACTCAAAACCCTAAAAATTTGGCCCTTCAATCATCAAATTGTTTTATTAGTCAGTTGATTCTCCTGACCAATTCTGTCACTATTGATTAGACTGATGTGCTGTATCCCTTGGTTATGGCCCAAATTATCTAGTTACTCTTTCTCCAAAGTTATAAAAATAAGGACTGGTTGCTTAGCTGGCTTGAGCAACCATAATGTAACTGCACTTCCATCATTTTTCTGGAAATTGCACTTCCAAACTTAGTTGCTTAGATCTAAAGAAAAGGTAGGAAATTCCTATCCACTAACTGAAGACCAATGAGTCAAATTTACTATGTGCGTGAGTGACTCTGGTTTTAGCATTCAAATTCAGCTGCGGAATTTCAGCTTTTGGGATGCAACTCCATTTCTTGACATTGGATTACAGTGAACAAATTTAATATATAACACCCCAATTCATTAAAAGTAATTGCCTCTAACATCATTTAAATGTTAATATATATTATTATTTGTATCTTTAAAAATGTATAGTTATTTTACATAAGCCATAAGATGCGTAAACAAGCTTCTCACATCATTGTTAACAGCATTAACTCCTCTGTAGAATCAGTTCTCTCCATGAACTTGATCGATTGCTTTGATTACTCGCGAACAACCAACAAGGGACGGTAAGGATTGCTCACAAAGTTTGCAATTTGATTTTAATAAGGCCAGGAGGGAACCTATAATAAATTGGCAGTGACATTGTTAACCAAAGAGACAGGTGTCCTCTCATATAGAGGCAAACTGAGAGAATTTCCCTCCCGTTCCTCTTCAAACATCTTCACAGGTCATTGAAAGAAACTAGATGGCTTAAACCTTCATCCATCAAAGAGCTCTAGGCATGGGTCCTCTATCCACTGTGGCATCATGATTTCAATGGTAAATTGAGCCTGCCGATTTTCTCAATTCAATCAGGATCCCCATCAAAGTTTCAGCTACCTTTATTAAATCTCAATCAAAGTTACAGCAACCTTTATTAACTCTTGAAATGTAGAGATAAATGAATTACGCAGCTAATAAACAGGCTTATGTAAGTATTAGAGGACGAAATATCTTAACCAATCCATAAAAATGATTTTGGAATTTCACCTCAAACACAAATCAACAACTATAGCAATAGGAAGTTACAGACAGTTGTCGACACATTCAACCTGAATTTATAATCAAGTGTAGAACTTTTCTCATTTTAGTATACATAGGCACAATTTGCATGACTTTACTAACTTAAACCAATTTGCGTAGACACAGTTTGCATAACTTTACTAACTCAACAAACTTAAACCACACCTTGGCCGTGGATTATGACTACTCGACCGCCTTCTTATCTTTGAAACAGGTTCAGCAATCCTCCCCTTATCGCTGTTGTGAAATAGAGGTTGAGCTCATCAGAAGAATCGATAATAAGAAAATGACAGCTAAGTTATTCAAGAAATCTATTTTTTCCATTTCTTTAGAGCCATGTTTTGCAGGTTATTTTGCAAAATGAATCCTCCACTGACAGAATCATGCTAACAAGGTCATAGCAACTTGCACCATTTGAAGGTTTATTCCAAGAAAACCAAATTCCCTCCAGTGAGCTCGTACCAGATTGGCATTGCACTGTATTTTGACCGGAAAGAAGCACAATCTATTTGCACAATTCGAAAACTAAAAGGCGAAATAATCAAACGGCTTGCATTCTCTCGGCATTGGGACCGTACTTGGCGAACTGAACCCAATCTCTCTCCTATCCATGACTCTCCCTTTCAACAAGAAAACCGAACAAGAAATCAAACGCCGATCCAAGCGTTCCCGCACAACGCGAACAGAAACCCTCATGACCGAAGGAACTAAAAATCAGAGACAAGAGCGACACCATCGAGCTTGTCCACCGCCTTCTGCGCCTCGTCCGCGTACTTGCACCTCACGAACGCGAACCCTCTCGACTCCCCAGTCCTGCGCGGCCACATCAGAACACGGCAACAAAGAAATTCAACGGAGCAGAGGAAATACACGTAGCTCCGGTCCCTGGGAACGAACAAGTCGACGACCTCGCCGTACTTGTCGAAGAGAGGGAAGAGGTCGTCGGCGGTGGTCCCCGCGAAACAACCGCGTGAGGCATTGACACAGAGAGCGACGGAGGCGAAGGGAGTCGGAGCAGGGGGAAGGAGAGAGCTACGGAAGGAGATGCTGAGGATGAGGAGCGAGTAAGTGTCGAATGTCCGGAGGGCCTGATCTTCCAAAATGCGACATCTGCAAGCTGCTGCTGCTTCTTCTCCTTCTCCTTCTTCTCCGGCGAGAGATACAGAGATACTTCGGTGGGGCTCCAGCTGGTCCAGCTTCTAAGGGGGTTCGACTTCGAGAGCGGATGAGAGAGAATGCGAGAACGGGTTAGTGGGCCGGGATGGGCCGTATCGTGCGGGTTTGATTGTGGTTCGATCCCGCCCAATTATTAGGGCCGAATCCGATCGTGGCTGTACGAGGAGAAACGTAATAGGGCGTTACAAAGAGAATCGCGAACAAGACCATACTAAAGTCATTGTCCAGCTTGATTGAAAGAAAAAAATCTATCGCAACCCAGTGCTTTAATAGAGCTATTTTGCAAGCTGATGATGATATAATATTGAAAATGCGATCCTACATTTAGTTAATTATTCCCTGGGTTAGATGGGCTTCAACAACTCTTCGCCATTCTTTCTTTTCCATGGATAGATAAGAATGTCGTACACTAAACAAGAAAAGGACATAAAGGGTGTAAATGATGCAAGCGATTTTTCCAAAGATCCCTTTCATGTTCATCCAATCAATTGACCTGATTTAGAAATCACACTTAAAGAAGAAGATGACAGCATAATATAAAAAGCATCCATATGTAAAATTACATTTCAATCCAACAAAAAGTGTATCCCTTGAACTACTTTGCACGTACCTCAAAGGGATCCCTTCTTAACAATTTCATTGGTCTCCATGAAATTTGATGGCCTTTTGCTTTGGCTTCTTCATCAATTTGGCTCTTCTCTCCATACTTCTCACTTTTCCCACAAGCCATTTAGGTCTTCCGGTTCCCCATAAAATGTGTGCTATGGAAATTCCAATTACGATTCCAGATGCATACCCTATCCAGACTGCTTTTCTATCAAACCCACTACCATGCTCTCTTGTACTATCCTCTTGAAAGAACAACCGTGGTGGTGGAGCATCATCAGGGCACGTGTTTTGTAATGGAGTTCCACATAAGCCTACGTTTCCCCAAAATGAGTTGCTCATGAAGGTGCTAAGTTGTTTGTCTTGAGGTATGCGGCCTATGAGTTGGTTCTTTGAGAGGTTCAAACACCCCAAGAATGACAAATCTCCGAGTTCTCTAGGAACCCTCCCACTAAGCTTGTTTGAAGATAAATCTAAACATTCAAGGTGAGTCAAATTTCCAAGGGTTGATGGAATAGAACCCGTGAGGTGGTTGTGGGAAAGGTTGAGCCCTTTGAGATATTGAAGATTTCCAATAATACTTGGGATGTTCCCATTAAAAGAGTTCAGTGATAAGTCAATGAATGTGCAGATTTTCAAGATCTTCACTAGCCGAACATTGTTTCCTTTTATGGTCACATTCACGGAATCTACATAGAACCCTGTTGCAACTTCCTGCCTCAAGTACAATTCACCTTCCGGTCCTTGCCTATTTTGTCCATTCATCATCCCTTGAAGTTTCGCTATCAAATTGGTTGGTAAAGGACCAGTGAAGCCATTGTTCGAGAGGTCAAAAATGTGCAACATGGGAAAGAGATGAGCTACCTTTGGAAAATCTAAAGAACCCTTAAAATTGTTGGACCTCAAAATGAGAACTTTTAGCTTAGGTAGTGTTCCCAGCCATGTTGGGAACTTATCCTCTATCTTATTGTTGCTAAAATCCAGAACTTCCAGGTTTTTACAATTGGCAAGGGTTTGGGGCAATGTCCCTTCGAATTGATTTTGACTCAAGTCAAGACTTCTCAAAAATTTACTTCTCAGTAAAAATGTTTGGGGGATTGTGCCTGAAAGACTATTCATTTTCAAGTTCAAAATTGATAAATTGAAGTGTGACAAGCATTCGGGTAGGCTACCGACTATGCTATTATTAGACATGATGAGGACTGAGAGAGAGGTAGCATTGCATATTGATAAAGGGATCTTCCCTGCTATTTTATTATTCGCAATCGAATAGAAATTTGTGAAGGGTGATGGAAGTGGAAGTGGACCATCAAATTTGTTGTTGGACAAATTAATTTGCTCCATTGATGTGTTTGAGAAACCTTCTATTGGCCACCGTCCCGAAAGTTGATTGTCATTGAGAAGTAGAACGTGTAGGAAAGTCAATTTCCCAAGTTCTTTTGGAATCTTGCCAACTAATTCATTGGAAGAAAGATCAAGTTCTTGTAGTTGACTCATATTTCCAATCTCGGCAGGCAAGTAACCAGTGATTTTATTTCCAGCAATCCCCAGATACTGTAAATGCGTGCAACTTCCCCAATTTGTTGAGATTTCTCCATAGAACTTGTTGGAACTCATATTGAGATAGTACAAGTTGGGGTGGACACCAAAGGTCTCAGATATGTTTCCAGTGAACTGGTTTTGGTTGAGGGTTACTATGACCAAGCTTGTGCAGTTTCTCAAGCTTCTAGGGATAGAACCAATTAAGTTGTTGCCACCCAACGTGAGGTTTTGGAGCAATCCACCTTGGCACAAGTTCTCTGGTAAGGAACCAGTGAACTGGTTGTGATGCAATCGTAGCACCGTAAGCTTTGTCAAATTGCCTAATGGCAGCAGGATGGAACCGGTAAGCTTATTATGAAATAGGCTCAGATCTGTTAATTTGGTCAAGTTCCCCAAAGTGGAAGGAATCGGTCCTGTCAAATTGTTCCAGAGCAACTGGAGCACTTCCAAATTTTTCATATTTCCCATTTCTTGAGGAATAGAACCAGAGAGGCTATTGTCGTAGGCATACAATTTAGCTAATTTGCTCAAATTACCAATCTCCGATGGTATTTTCCCCTGAGAACCAATTCTTAGAGAGGTCGAGATAGGCGAGATTGCTCAGGAGACTGATTTGAGGCGGAATGTGGCCAGAGAGATTATTGAATTTCAAGTCCATGTACATGAGATGAGACAAAGATGAGAATGGGAATTCGTCGAGCGTACCTTCTACATTGGTGCTGGTGAGATCTATCTTGATCACATTCCCCGCCTGATCACAGGAGATGCCATTCCAAGCACACAGATTCACGGTCGAATTGGAACTGGTTGAATTACAAGGAGAGGCAGTCCAAGAAGAGAGGGAAGAAACTGAATGGTTGCTAAGACTGGACTTCCACTTGAGGATGGCTTGGGCCTCTGCAGAGGAAGCATGAGCAGGAAGTGGAATGGCAAAGGTAGTGAAAAGGGCAAGGGCAGCCATGAGGCTCATGAACCTCTTGAATTCTGAGGAAGTATCCATGGATTCTTCTCCTCCTCTTTTGGTTTGGGCAAGTTGGTTTGTCTTTTCTCTGAGGCAATGAGCGATGCTTAAATAGGCTGGGAAAACTCACACTCCTATCATTTTCCATGATAATGGGAATGCAATAAAATGGCAACTGACCAGTGGAGAATACGAAAAGGTGCGTTTATATTGCTTTGTATGCCGTAGGGGTAGTCATCTGAGAGTTGACTGAGATTTATTTTTGGTTCTTTGAAGACTTTGGTATTTGTTACTGTTGTAGTCTTCGCAGGTGACCTTTTTGACTCGGTTAGTCCCCATCTCGGAAACCTTTTAGTTTTTTGGTCTGACCTATTTCAATACTACTCTCCCGATGTACGAAAACCATGGGCTTCGACACAGAAGTCCACGAGGAACACGATGTGAAAAGGGCAGGAAGTGGAATGGCAAAGGTGGTGAAAAGAGAAAACGAGGCTCAGCTTGAAGTGAAGTATCCATGGATTCTTCTTCTCTTTTGGTTCAGGTAAGTTGGATTGTCTTTTTCCCTGAGGCAATGGCTCTTAAATAGGCTGTGAAAACTCATGTTCCTATCATTTTCCATGACAACAGCAATGCAATAAAACGACAACTGACCAGTGGAGACTACGGAAAACGTTTATATTCCATCGGAGGGGTATTCTTGACTGAGATGAATTTTTGGTTCTTTGAAGACTTTGGTATTTGTTACTGTTGTAGTCGCAAAGGTGGTGAAAAGAGCAAGGGCAGCCACGAGGCTCATGAACCTCTTGAATTCTGGTGAAGTATCCATGGATTCTTCTTCTCTTTTGGTTCAGGTAAGTTGGTTTGTCTTTTTCCCTGAGGCAATGAGCGATGCTTAAATAGGCTGTGAAAACTCATCTTCCTATCATTTTCCATGACAATAGCAATGCAATAAAACGACAACTGACCAGTGGAGACTACGGAAAGGTACGTTTATATTGCTTTGTACATCGGAGGGGTAGTCATCTGAGGGCTGACTGAGATGAATTTTTGGTTCTTTGAAGACTTTGGTATTTGTTTCTTTTGTAGTCTTCGCAGGTGACTTTTCTGACTCAGTCGGTCCCCATCTCGGAAACATTTTGGTTTTTTCGTCTGACCTGTTTCGGTACTACCCTCCCATGTACGAAAACCAGGGCTTCCACACCGAAGTCCTCGAGGAAAAGGAAAGTGCTCTCACGCGGAGAAAATATTTGAAAATTTGCAAGCGTCATGTCATGGCAAACGAGACGCGCACTTATTCGCTAATGTCCGATAAGATCTAAACAAATGATATTATTGTGAAAATTTAAACATTAATTTTTTTCTCTTTCCCTTTCTTTCTTCTCTTCTTCTTTTACTCTTCGTTTGCAATCACCGCGATCTCCCTCTCTTTTTCTTCTTGTCCTTTTTCTTTTTGTCATGTCTCTTCACTTTAAGTAAAGTGGTCTTCTTTTTCTTTATCTTTTTTTAATTAGCCACTTCATTTGACCGACTCAATGCCTCCTTAGCATATGATAGCAGAGGTCGAACAGTTCAATGCCTTTTATGCATGTGTGTAAACGCCTTCTAACTTTTTACATGTATCTTCTCCGGGACGTGCTTAAAAGATTGGGATAGGATGCATTAGTATTCATAGCCCATCAAGTCAGCTGAGCAAGCAATTATGAAATTAATGATTTTCCTAATGTGGTTAGTATAGTTTAAATCTTGTTGGTCAACCACGTTAGTGATAATTTACCAACAATGTTAGTAACTTATGGGCGTCCAATGCAATAGCACCATATCAACTTTTCGATATATAGAACATTCAAAATAAAAGTTGAGCAGTGAACATAGTAATTTAACAATAACCTATCAACATACCTCCACTTTCATGGTAGTCTGTGATAACCTGATCGAGGAATTTTACAACTTCAAGTGGAGTATAAGTCACTTACTCATGTACAATTTCACTACTCACAACAAAAGTTTACCGGTGAAATTAGTGAATTACTTACGTAGGTTGTGAATCCATGGCTTTTTTTCTCTTTTGATCTGAATGATGATTTTTCTCAAGCCCCAAAAGACGCGTAAAACTTTCACTCGACTTCTTTTCCTGTGGTTTTCCTATTGGACGATAAAAATGCATCATCAAGCACTAACTCGTGGAACACGTGTATGTGGATGCTATTTGGCATAATGAAAAAGTTGACCGTTACGACCAGATGATTCTTTGACGTTGCATAGTGCCCGTGACCTTTCTTCAAGGACACGCGGCGCATTCAATAATTGAGATTGAATTAACTTAACCACGTGATAAGGTTAGGAAAACATAACTCATCATCTTGCTACTTCTCGATTGGAATAGCCGGTACTTCATCTTTCCCCCATACTATTCGATCACAAGGTTATTTGAAACTTTGATTTTACTTTGTTGGTTTTTACTTGGGATTGATCGAGTGTGGGTCGAAAGTTGATCTACTGTGGCTTCCTATTTCAAACTCGCAAAACTTCTAAGCTCTCAGATACTATATTTACTATTTTTTTAGTTGAAGTACTCGAGAGAAAATTATTCTGCCATGTTTTGCGCAAGGCAACATGAGTTCATTGTACTAAAAAACAGAATAGATGGTTTATGGTGAACTAAGCCATAAATGTATTGCAAAATCTTTTCTCGAGATAAAATGATGAGTATTGATATTCCTAATTTTACCACTTTTGAGTTCTAAGTTTAATCTCAAACAAAGTGAATCCGACCCCAGCAAATCGCTTGCCCAAAGCGATTATTCAAAGTTATCCGCAATGCGAAACTTAAGCGCCAATCTCTAATATTTCGTTTCTACTAAACCATTACTTCAAAAAAATTCCCATGAAATCTCATAACTCCACTTCATCATAATCCATAATTTACACAAAATTCCACAACTAAACAAGTCCAAAATTAGATTTTGCAATTCAAATTCAACACAATTTTCAATTTGCGCTATAATACCAAAAGTTAATCCGACTTGGGACATGTACGCACAAGGAGAAATGATTGGATGACAGTTTTAAATCTACTATGAAAATAATAATTTATTCTAGAAAAAATCAAATAATTATAAATTATAAATTATTGTGGGGTTATTCCTCTTGAAGTTTGTCGCTCACAATAAGTTACCATTATCGCAGTAATTTAAAAACTATTATACTAGAAAAGTTCATGCACAAAAGCTTTTCCCTTTTTCCTATTTTTTTCCTTATTTCTTTTTTGTTCCCTTTCTTTCTTCTCTTCTTCTTTTACTCTTCGTTTGCAATCACCGCGATCACCCTCTCTTTTTCTTCTTGTCCTTTTTCTTTCTGTCATGTCTCTTCACTTTAAGTAAAGTGGTCTTCTTTTTCTTTATCTTTTTTAATTAGCCACTTCATTTGACTGATTCAATGCCTCCTTAGCATATGATAGCAGAGGTCGAACAGTTCAATGCCTTTTATGCATGTGTGTGAACGCCTTCTAGCTTTTTACCATATCTTCTCTGGGATGTGCTTAAAAGATTGGGAAGGATGCATTAGTATTCATAGGCCAATCAAGTCAGCTGAGCAAACAATTATGAAATTAATGATTTTCCTAATGTGGTTAGTACAGTTTAAATCTTGTTGGTCAACCACGCTAGTTATAATTTACCAACATTGTTAGTAACTTATGGATGTCCAATGCAATAGCAGCATATCAACTTTTCCATATATAGAACATTCAAAATAAAAGTTGAGCAGTGAACATAGTATTTTAACAATAACTTACCAACATACCTCCACTTTCATGGTAGTCTGTGATAACCTGATCAAGAAATTTTACAACTTCAAGTGGAGTATAAGTCACTTACTGATGTACAATTTCACTACTCACAACAAAAGTTTACCGGTGAAATTAGTGAATTACTGACGTAGGTTGTGAATCCATGGCTTTTTTCTCTTTTCATCTGAATGATGATTTTTCTCAAGCCCCAAAAGACGCGTAAAACTTTCACTCGACTTCTTTTTTCCTGTGGTTTTCCTATTGGACAATGAAAATGCATCATCAAGCACTAACTCGTAGAACACGTGTATGTGGATGCTATTTGGCATAATGAAAAAATTGACCGTTACGACCAGATGATTCTTTGACGTTTCATGTTGCCTGTGACCTTTCCTCAAGGACACGTGGCGCATTCAATAATTGAGATTGAATTAACTTAACCACGTGATAAGGTTAGGAAAACATAACTCATCATTTTGCTACTTCTCGATTGGAATAGCCGGTACTTCATCTTTCCCCCATACTATTCGTTCACAAGGTTATTTGAAACTTTGATTTTACTTTGTTAGTTTTTACTTGGGATTGATCGAGTGCGGGTCGAAAGTTGGTCTACTATGGTTTCCTATTTCAAATTCGCAAAACTTCTGAGCTCTCAGATACTATATTTACTATTTTTTTAGCTGAGGTACTCGAGAGAAAATTATTCTGCCATGTTTTGCGCAAGGCAACATGAGTTCATTGTACTAAAAAACAGAATAGATGGTTTATGGTGAACTAAGCCATAAATGTATTGCAAAATCTTTTCTTGAGATAAATTGATGAGTATTGATATTCCTAATTTTACCACTTTTGAGTTCTAAGCTTAATCTCAAACAAAGTCAATCCGACCCCAACAAATCGCTTGCCCAAAGGGATTATTCAAAGTTATCCGCAATGCGAAACTTAAGCGCCAATCTCTAATATTTCGTTTCTACTAAACCATTACTTCAAAACAATTCCCATGAAATCTCATAGCTCCACTTCATCATAATCCATAATTTACACGAAATTCCACAACTAAACAAGTCCAAAATTAGATTTTGCAATTCAAATTCAACACAATTTTCAATTTGCGCTATAATACCAAAAGTTGATCCGACTTGGGACATGTACGCACAAGGAGAAATGATTGGATGACAGTTTTAAATCTACTATGAAAATAATAATTTATTCTAGAAAAATCAAATAATTATAAATTATAAATTATTGTGGGGTTATTCCTTTTGAAGTTTGTGGCTCACAATAAGTTACCATTATCGCAATAATTTAAAAACTATTATACTAGCAAAGTTCATGCACAAAAGCCTTTCCCTTTTTCCTATTTTTTTCCTATTTCTTTTTTGTTCCATTTCTTTCTTCTCTTCTTCTTTTACTCTCCATTTGCAATCACCGCGATCACCCTCTCTTTTTCTTCTTGTCCTTTTTCTTTCTGTCATGTCTCTTCACTTTAAGTAAAGTGGTCTTCTTTTTCTTTATCTTTTTTAGTTAGCCACTTCATTTGACCGACTCAATGCCTCCTTAGCATATGATAGCAGAGGTCGAACAGTTCGATGCCTTTTATGCATGTGTGTGAACGCCTTCTAGCTTTTTACCGTATCTTCTCCGGGACGTGCTTAAAAGATTGGGATAGGATGCATTAGTATTCATAGGCCAATCAAGTCAGCTGAGCAAGCAATTATGAAATTAATGATTTTCCTAATGTGGTTAGTACAGTTTAAATCTTGTTGGTCAACCACGTTAGTGATAATTTACCAACAATGTTAGTAACTTATGGACGTCCAATGCAATAGCAGCATATCAACTTTTCCATAGATAGAACATTCAAAATAAAAGTTGAGCATTGAACATAGTATTTTAACAATAACTTACCAACATACCTCCACTTTCATGGTAGTCTGTGATAACCTGATCAAGGAATTTTACAACTTCAAGTGGAGTATAAGTCACTTACTCATGTACAATTTCACTACTCACAACAAAAGTTTACCGGTGAAATTAGTGAATTACTTACGTAGGTTGTGAATCCATGGCTTTTTTTCTCTTTTGATCTGAATGATGATTTTTCTCAAGCCCCAAAAGACGCGTAAAACTTTCACTTGACTTATTTTCCTATGGTTTTTCTATTGGACAATGAAAATGCATCATCAAGCACTAACTCGTGGAACACGTGTATGTGGATGCTATTTGGCATAATGAAAAAGTTGACCATTACGACTAGATGATTCTTTGACGTTGCATATTGCCTGTGACCTTTCTTCAAGGACACGCAGCGCATTCAATAATTGAGATTGAATTAACTTAACCACGTGATAAGGTTAGGAAAACATAACTCATCATCTTGCTACTTCTCGATTGGAATAGCCGGTACTTCATCTTTCCCCCCATACTATTCGTTCACAAGGTTATTTGAAACTTTGATTTTACTTTGTTGGTTTTTACTTGGGATTGATCGAGTGCGGGTCGAAAGTTGGTCTACTGTGGTTTCCTATTTCAAATTCGCAAAACTTCTGAGCTCTCAGATACTATATTTACTATTTTTTTAGCTGAAGTACTCGAGAGAAAATTATTCTGCCATGTTTTGCGCAAGGCAACATGAGTTCATTGTACTAAAAAACAGAATAGATGGTTTATGGTGAACTAAGCCATAAATGTATTGCAAAATCTTTTCTCGAGATAAATTGATGAGTATTGATATTCCTAATTTTACCACTTTTGAGTTCTAAGCTTAATCTCAAACAAAGTGAATCCGACCCCAGCAAATCGCTTGCCCAAAGCGATTATTCAAAGTTATCCGCAATGCGAAACTTAGGCGCCAATCTCTAATATTTCGTTTCTACTAAACCATTAATTCAAAACAATTCCCATGAAATCTCATAGCTCCACTTCATCATAATCCATAATTTACACGAAATTCCACAACTAAACAAGTCCAAAATTAGATTTTGCAATTCAAATTCAACACAATTTTCAATTTGCGCTATAATACCAAAAGTTAATCCGACTGGGGACATGTACACACAAGGAGAAATGATTGGATGACAGTTTTAAATCTACTATGAAAATAATAATTTATTCTAGAAAAAATCAAATAATTATAAATTATAAATTATTGTGGGTTATTCCTTTTGAAGTTTGTGGCTCACAATAAGTTACCATTATCGCACTAATTTAAAAACTATTATACTAGCAAAGTTCATGCACAAAAGCCTTTCCATTTTTCCTATTTTTTTCCTATTTCTTTTTTGTTCCCTTTCTTTCTTCTCTTCTTCTTTTACTCTACGTTTGTAATCACCGCGATCACCCTCTCTTTTTCTTCTTGTCCTTTTTCTTTCTGTCATGTCTCTTCACTTTAAGTAAAGTGGTCTTCTTTTTCTTTATCTTTTTTAATTAGCCACTTCATTTGACCGACTCAATGCCTCCTTAGCATATGATAGCAGAGGTCGAACAATTCAATGCCTTTTATGCATGTGTGTGAATGCCTTCTAGCTTTTTACCGTATCTTCTCCGGGACGTGCTTAAAGGATTGGGAATGATGCATTAGTATTCATAAGCCAATCAAGTCAGCTGAGCAAGCAATTATGAAATTAATGATTTTCCTAATGTGGTTAGTACAGTTTAAATCTTGTTGGTCAACCACATTAGTGATGATTTACCAACAATGTTAGTAACTTATGGACGTCCAATGCAATAGCAGCATATCAACTTTTCGATATATAGAACATTCAAAATAAAAGTTGAGCAGTGAACATAGTATTTTAACAATAACTTACCAACATACCTCCACTTTCATGGTAGTCTGTGATAACCTGATCAAGGAATTTTACAACTTCAAGTGGAGTATAAGTCACTTACTCATGTACAATTTCACTACTCACAACAAAAGTTTACCGGTGAAATTAGTGAATTACTGACGTAGGTTGTGAATCCATGGCTTTTTTTCTCTTTTGATCTGAATGATGATTTTTCTCAAGCCCCAAAAGACGCGTAAAACTTTCACTCGACTTATTTTCCTGTGGTTTTCCTATTGGACAATGAAAATGCATCATCAAGCACTAACTCGTGGAACACGTGTATGTGGATGCTATTTGGCATAATGAAAAAGTTGACCGTCACGACCAGATGATTCTTTGACGTTGCATATTGCCCGTGACCTTTCTTCAAGGACACGCAGCGCATTCAATAATTGAGATTGAATTAACTTAACCACGTGATAAGGTTAGGAAAACATAACTCATCATCTTGCTACTTCTCGATTGGAATAGCCGGTACTTCATCTTTCCCCCATACTATTCGATCACAAGGTTATTTGAAACTTTGATTTTACTTTGTTGGTTTTTACTTGGGATTGATCGAGTGCGGGTCGAAAGTTGATCTACTGTGGTTTCCTATTTCAAATTCGCAAAACTTCTGAGCTCTCAGATACTATATTTACTATTTTTTTAGCTGAAGTACTCGAGAGAAAATTATTCTGCCATGTTTTGCGCAAGGCAACATGAGTTCATTATACTAAAAAAACAGAATAGATGGTTTATGGTGAACTATGCCATAAATGTATGGCAAAATCTTTTTCTCGAGATAAATTGATGAGTATTGATATTCCTAATTTTAGCACTTTTGAGTTCTAAGCTTAATCTCAAACAAAGTGAATCCGACCCCAACAAATCGCTTGCCCAAAGCGATTATTCAAAGTTATCCGCAATGCGAAACTTAAGCGCCAATCTCTAATATTTCGTTTCTACTAAACCATTACTTCAAAACAATTCCCATGAAATCTCGTAGCTCCACTTTATCATAATCCATAATTTACACGAAATTCCACAGCTAAACAAGTCCAAAATTAGATTTTGCAATTCAAATTCAACACAATTTTCAATTTGCGCTATAATACCAAAAGTTAATCCGACTTGGGACATGTACGCACAAGGAGAAATGATTGGATGACAGTTTTAAATCTACTATGAAAATAATAATTTATTCTAGAAAAAATCAAATAATTATAAATTATAAATTATTGTGGGGTTATTCCTTTTGAAGTTTGTGGCTCACAATAAGTTACCATTATCGCAATAATTTAAAAACTATTATACTAGCAAAGTTCATGCACAAAAGCCTTTCCCTTTTTCCTATTTTTTTCCTATTTTTTTTGTTCCCTTTCTTTCTTCTCTTCTTCTTTTACTCTACGTTTGTAATCACCGCGATCACCCTCTCTTTTTCTTCTTGTCCTTTTTCTTTCTGTCATGTCTCTTCACTTTAAGTAAAGTGGTCTTCTTTTTCTTTATCTTTTTAATTAGCCACTTCATTTGACCGACTCAATACCTCCTTAGCATATGATAGCAGAGGTCGAACAGTTCAATGCCTTTTTATGCATGTGTGTGAACGCCTTCTAGCTTTGTACCGTATCTTCTCCGGGACGTGCTTAAAAGATTGGGAAGGATGCATTAGTATTCATAGGCCAATCAAGTCAACTGAGCAAGCAATTATAAAATTAATGATTTTCCTAATGTGGTTAGTACAGTTTAAATCTTGTTGGTCAACCACGTTACTGATAATTTACCAACAATGTTAGTAACTTATGGATGTCCAATGCAATAGCAGCATATCAACTTTTCGATATATAGAACATTCAAAATAAAAATTGAGCAGTGAACATAGTATTTTAACAATAACTTACCAACATACCTCCACTTTTATGGTAGTCTGTGATAACCTGATCAAGGAATTTTACAACTTCAAGTGGAGTATAAGTCACTTACTCATGTACAATTTCACTACTCACAACAAAAGTTTACCGGTGAAATTAGTGAATTACTGACGTAGGTTGTGAATCCATGGCTTTTTTCTCTTTTGATCTGAATGATGATTTTTCTCAAGCCCCAAAAGACGCGTAAAACTTTCACTCGACTTCTTTTCCTGTGGTTTTCCTATTGGACAATGAAAATGCATCATCAAGCACTAACTCGTGGAACACGTGTATGTGGATGCTATTTGGCATAATGAAAAAGTTGACCGTTACGACCAGATGATTCTTTGACGTTGCATATTGCCTGTGACCTTTCTTCAAGGACACGCGGCGCATTCAATAATTGAGATTGAATTAACTTAACCACGTGATAAGGTTAGGAAAACATAACTCATCATCTTGCTACTTCTCGATTGGAATAGCCGGTACTTCATCTTTCCCCCCATACTATTCGTTCACAAGGTTATTTGAAACTTTGATTTTACTTTGTTGGTTTTTACTTGGGATTGATCGAGTGCGGGTCGAAAGTTGGTCTACTGTGGTTTCCTATTTCAAATTCGCAAAATTCTGAGCTCAGATACTATATTTACTATTTTTTTAGCTGAAGTACTCGAGAGAAAATTATTCTGCCATGTTTTGGGCAAGGCAACATGGGTTCATTGTACTAAAAAAACAAAATAGATGGTTTATGGTGAACTAAGCCATAAATGTATTGCAAAATCTTTTCTCGAGATAAATTGATGAGTATTGATATTCCTAATTTTACCACTTTTGAGTTCTAAGCTTAATCTCAAACAAAGTGAATCCGACCCCAGCAAATCGCTTGCCCAAAGCGATTATTCAAAGTTATCCGCAATGCGAAACTTAAGCGCCAATCTCTAATATTTCGTTTCTACTAAACCATTACTTCAAAACAATTCCCATGAAATCTCATAGCTCCACTTCATCATAATCCATAATTTACACGAAATTCCACAACTAAATAAGTCCAAAATTAGATTTTGCAATTCAAATTCAACACAATTTTCAATTTGCACTATAATCCCAAAAGCTACTTTGACTCATAGAATGAAGAGCTTGAGTCCTTACTTGATGTGGTGAAATGGTGTTAATCCGACTTGGGGCATGTACGCACAAGGAGAAATGATTGGATGACAGTTTTAAATCTATTATGAGAATAATAATTTATTCTAGAAAAAATCAAATAATTATAAATTATAAATTATTGTGGGGTTATTCCTTTTGAAGTTTGTGGCTCACAATAAGTTACCATTATCGTAGTAATTTAAAAACTATTATACTAGCAAAGTTCATGCACAAAAGCCTTTCCATTTTTCCTATTTTTTTCCTATTTCTTTTTTGTTCCATTTCTTTCTTCTCTTCTTCTTTTACTCTTCGTTTGCAATCACCGCGATTACCCTCTCTTTTTCTTCTTGCCCTTTTTCTTTTGTCCTGTCTCTTCACTTTAAATAAAGTGGTCCATGCACAGAGTGGTCACGACCCTACTGTCAATTTATAATGCAGTGTAAAAGAGAGATTCAAAATGTTAAAATGGTTTTTCTTCTTACTTTATCTTTACGTTAATATGAAACTATTGCCTTTCTTGCATGGCTGACTTCCTTGAACATTTTTATGGATTTCTAGCCATTTCTATGTCCTTTTTGAGGAGTGAGGATGTTGCTTTGAAGCTACTAGCTGAAAATAATGTAATATATCAATAATTTTGTTTACACTTTCTTTACTATTTAGTGTTAACTGGAAATACTCTTTTAGAAAAGAGCAGGAGAAAATGTACTTGTACGCACCTTTAATTATACTTTGGTTATTTTGTTTCAGGTATTGACAACCGTTACAAAAGGGTACTATATTATTTATACAGTCTCACATATTTGGAAGTCAATGGTTGACTTGACTCTACCTTACTAAATTGAGTTTTTCCAATGTCAGCATTGTTTTGCTTGCTAATTTACTGACATTTGATAATAGGATTCCATGCATCACAGACATTAATCAATGAAGAAAGTAGCGTTATCTCTTCTTTTTGACTTTGAGATTGTTGCATCGATACTTTGACCGAGGACACAGGTGTCTTCACGACCTGGGAAATTCTCTCATCCTCCTTGATAAATTTCTTAACACCATTATGAAGCTACTTTAGATGTTGGAAATGGCGCAGCACTTTGTTTCTAGTACCAGGCTAGACTTGAGACCTTACTAGCATTTGATAGCATAGGTCGAACAATTCAATGCCTTCTATACATGGATGTGAACACCTTCTAGCTTTTTACACGTATCTTCTCCAGGACGTGCTTAAAATGTTGGGAATAAGATGGATTAGTATTCATAGTCTAATCTAGGGCTGAGCTGCAGTTAGTCAGCTCCGCAAGCAATTATAAAATTAATGATTTTTTAATGAGTCTAGTATAGTTTAAATCCTGTTGGTCAAGCACGTTGATGATGATTTACCAAAATGTTAGTAACTTATGGACTTCCAATGCAATAGCAGATTATTGACACCATGCAAAACAAAAGTTAAGCGTTGAACATGGTATTTTACCAATAACTTACCAACAGAGCTCTACTTTCATGGTAGTATGTGATAATCTGAGCAAGGGATTTTCCAACTTCAAGTGGAACGTAAGTTACTCATATACAATTTCACTACTCACAACAAAAACTTAGCAGTGAAATTACTAAGTTACTGACGTAGGTTTGAATTTATGGTCTTTTTTTCTTTTTAGATCAAGATGTTGATTTTTCTCAAGCCCCAAAAGATGCCTAAAACTTTCACTCGAACTTTTTTTCCTGTGGTTTTCCTATTTGACAATGGAAGTGAATCATCAAGCATTTATTCGTGGAACACATGTATGTGGATGCTATCTAGCATAATGAAAAGGTTGACTGTTGCCACTAGATTCTTTCTTTGACATTGCATATTGCCTGTTGCCTTCTTCCAAGACATCAGCACATTCAAGAATTAAGATTAGATTAACACAACCACGTGATGAGGTTGGGAAAATATAACTCATTGTCTTGTAACTTCTCGATTGGGATTGTCATTAACTTCATCTTTCTCCCCCTCCCCCAACTACTCTATTCGTTCACAAAGTTATCTGAAACTTTGATTTTACAGGTTTGGGTTTTACTCTCGATTGATTGAGGATAGGGTGAAACGTTGGTCTACTATGGTTTCCTATTTCAAATTCAGAAAACTCTGGGCTCTCAAGGACAATGTTCACTGTTTTCCAGATAAAGTGTTCAAGGGAAAATTGTTCTAACAAGTTTTGCTCAAGGCAACATAAGTTCACAGCACTGAAAAACAGAAAAGATGGTTTATGGTGAGCTAGCCATAAATGAGTTTTACTTGTAATTGACAATTGGAGCTCGGCCAAGTGAAAACAGACCTTCATGATTTAAATGCCTTAAGATTTTGGAGGGCAGGATCTCGTCTGCCTTCCAACTCTTGAAATATAAGGTAGCAACAGAACAGAACTTGGATACTTTTCGAGACAAAGTATTGTATTGCAGTATCCCCTCTCAAGACAAAATGATGACCGATGATCTTACTTATTTAAGCACTTTTTAGTTTGAAGCTCTAATGAAAACGAAGTTTGGATTTCCTCTACAACCATACTCTTTGGAGCAATCAAAAGCTACTGAACTGCCAGTAAAGACTCTTGCCGTAGCAACATGCAGTAGCACTCGAGATAGGAACTGACTGAATGCGCTCTGGGTTATGTTACCCAGCGGGTAGTAAGTTACACAAAATACAAAATTATGGCGGATGGCCACAACTAGAAACAATTAGTTTTTGATTGAATGCACTCTAAAAAGACGCATTTTTCGAAACTCTTCGGCATGTAAGGGATTTTGCATCTACATAAATCTGAAATAAGCGTTATAAGAGGACCAACAATGGATAAGATTTTGGACTTCTTATAAATGTTCAAAATTTCAACTTCACATGAACCCTTCGCTTTTTAGATGATAAACACTATATACATCGACTTTACATTGATATAATAGTTATATTTTCTCACTCTAACTCGACAAGGATTCTTAGATTTCACTACAATGGCCCTAGTCTGATTAAGACTAGATGCAGAAACAGTTCGAAATATCACTTTGAGTTCAGCTGTCTTCTCTCTGCAAATGAATCTAGATGCTAGAGTTCAGCTTTTACTTATTCCAAAACAAAAGGCGCTCCTATATTTACTTGGGCGACAACGAAATTAAGTCCTCATAGTCATGCCAGTGTGGGTTAAGCACTTAAATTCTGTTGCCGGTCAATAGTCTTTTAAATTCAAACAAAGATAATACCACATCAGTGAGCGAAGCAATGGAATGAAAAAAGTTTGAGACTTAATCAAATAGTTGCAAGGACTCTAATTTTCATTAAGGAAATTGCATCTGGTTGACAGAGCAACAACATTTATCGGACAAAATCTTCTACAAATTGATCCAGTAAACGGCCTGAAGCTTTCGCATCTCTTCAAGGATCAGTGGCTGTCCGTGAATTTTGAACACCATGGAAAACTATTGAACGAAATCATTTCCATTGATGGCCTGAGTTGGGGGGATCAGCAGATCCACAAGCGACTGCAAGCTATAAGATGGTCGGAAGTTCATCCTCGATGCCAGTGATGTTATTTCCAGCAATTCTTAGATCACATAAACGCATGCAACTTCCCCAAATTTCTCCATAGAACTTGTTGAGACTCGTGTCCATAAAGTCCAAGTTGGGGTAAAAAACAAAGGTCCCAGATATGAACCAGCTAATTAATTTTAATGCTGGTGCGATCAGCTCAATGTATAGCCAAGAAATGGAACCCATTTTCATGCAAATTTTTCAAGACCCAAAAAAATTGCCAAAAGAAGGGATGCCAAATTGGCACACCCACCGCTGTGAGAACATAAAAACCATACTAAATTCTGGAGCATCATTTCTTGAGGAATGAAAAACCATATGGCACTCATAGCGGACCACCTTCGGAGATGGCTAGTGGATTATGACCCAAAAATGGCAAACGAAAGTGCAGGATCATCACCACCACGATTCTCTCATTGTCCATGTGCATTACGTATGATTAAACTGACACACCCCATCGACAATAGTTAAAAGTGTAGCCAGAGACCTATGAACAAGTGCATCACAATAAAGGCTTTAAATGGACTTCATGAATGCACATTATAGCACAAGAATAAGATCAGAGTATCACAATAACCACCAAAGTCAGAAAAGACGGACTAGCTGCCTTCAAAGAAGGAAAACATAACGCCCGACTAAACCTAGGATTAACATCTAAATCACTGCACGCAACGAAGTATCTGTCCACCCAATCAAGAGCAACTCAGGAGAAAGTATAATTGTTTGTCGAGCAAAAATGACTCCCACAACCTGGGGCACTCATCTTTCCTAAAAAGGCAACATGAAAAAACAGAGACATAAGGATCAAATAGTTGCAATAGAGTGAGCAGAATCCATTCACTTCATTTTACCACTCGATCTATGGACTACGTGGAGATGCACCAGCGGAATTGGCAGGACATCCACTGGGCACATCTCTTTGGAGCTGAGAATCTCTTTCACCATTTCGTACATCAGGACTTTCAAGTGTAGAAGGTCTCTGATTTGGAGAGCAACTCCTCTCATATTTGCTCTGATTTGGAGAGCGACTCCTCTCATATCTGGCTTTCTGCGGGCTCCGGGATGAACTGAAAATTAGGGAACTCCAATCAGATAGAAATTCTCAACAAGAGGTGACCAAAAGAAGCCTTAAAGGGAAATAAGGAGGGCCTCACCTTGTGTATGATCCACTCCGACTTCGGTCCTCATCATCATGTTTGGGTGCCCTTCGATCTCTGCGACGATCAGGACTTGTGCTATAGCTCCTACTTCGGTGACGGTAACTCCTTCCCCCGTCTCTGTACTTGTCGCGATCATATCGTCCCCCGCTTCTACTGCGACTTCTCCTCCTGTAATCACGGTCTCTATATTCGTCTCTGTACCTGAAAATCCATTGTACCATCAGTTGCAGTAAAGAATGAGAGGAATTACTTGCGACTCTGCAAGATGCAAGTACTCATTAAGATGGTTAAGGGTTAACTGCTACTTGCTGTTATTTTTTTCATTTCACTACAAACAAAAGAACAAGGTGCCACAAAATTAGATGTCACCTAATATCTGAACTGCAAAGCTTAAACGACCAAAAAAGGGAATCTAGAAACCAACAACTCAATGGCATAATGGGAACTAGCCGAAAGAAATTAGCAACACCACATTGACACCTTACTTACTTGTTAAAAGGAGGTCACAGGAGTTAACAATTTCATGTGTGAACATCTTAGTTAAAGGTGACACAGTTACAATCTTGTTAGGCTGTATCATCAAGTGCTGATGGAGTAAGTCTAAGTTCATAAGCCCTTCATCCAGCACAAATCTATAAAAATAGTTTTGGGAAAAGTGCAAAACAAGTCCTCGATGTGTTACCCATTGTCCCACTGATCAATTGAGCTCTAAATCTTTTGGCAAATGTTCAATCAGTCCTAGTCTTGCAGCTGATGCCGTCTTTTCACTGGAAAATGGAACCCACTCAATTTTACATGAAATTGACTATGCTCTTTTACTATAACACTGGATTTTGTAATTACGAGACTCACAACCTAAATTTCATTTAAATTGAGGAAACCTTGGACTTCAACTCAAAACCTAAATTTGGCCCTTCAATCATCAAATTGTTTTATCATTCAGCTGATTCTCATAATCAATTCTGTCACTCAATGATTGATTAAACTGATGTGTTTTATCCCTTAGTTATGGTCCAAATTATCCAGTTAATCTTTTTTCCAACGTAATAAAAATGAGGACCAGTTGCTTAGCTGGTTTGAGCAACCATAATGTAACTGCACTCCCAACATTTTTCTGGAAATTGCACTTCCAAACTTAGTTGCTTAGATCTCAAGAAAAGATGGGAAAGTCCTATCCACTAACTGCAGAATAACGAATCAAATTTACTATATGCATGAGTAACTGTCATTTTAGCATTCAGATTCAGCTGCAGCATTCAGCTTTTGGGACGTAATTCTATTTCTTGACATTGGATTACTGTGAACAAATTCAATATATAACACCCCAATTCTTTAAAAGTAATTGCCTCTAATGTCATTTAAATGTTAAACATATATTACAATTTGTATCTTTATAAAGGTATAGATATTTTCCATAAGCCCTAAGATGCGTAAACAAGCTTCTCACATCATTTTTAACAGCATTAACTCCTCCATAGGATCAGTTCTCTCCATGAACCTGATCAACTGTTTTCATTATGTGCAGACAACTAACAAGGGATGGTAAGGATTACACACAAAGTTCGCAATTTGATTTTCATAAGGCCAGGAGGGAACCTATAAAATAAATTAGCAGTGACATTGTTAACCCAAAGGGACAGGTGTCCAGTCATATAGAGGTAAACTAAGGAGAGATTCCCTCCCTTTCCTCTTCAAACATCTCCACAAATCATTGAAAGAAATTAGATGGCTTAATCCTCCGTACATCAAAGAGCTCTAGTCATGGGTCCTCTATCCACTGTAGCATCATGATTTCAATGGTAAATTGACCCTGCCTATTTTCTCATTCAATCAGGATCCCAATCAAAGTTTCAGCTACCTTTATTAAATCCCAATCAAAGTTACAGCAACCTTTATTAACTCTTGATATGTAGAGATAAATGAATTGTGAAGCTAGTAAACAGGCTTATGTAAGTATTAGAGGACAAAGTATCTTAACCATTCCATAAACATGATTTTGAAATTTCACCTCAAACACAAATCAACAACTATAGCAATAGGGAGTCACAGACAGTTGTCAACACATTAAACCCGAATTTATAATCAAGTGTAGAATTTTTCTCATTTTAGTATATATAGACACAATTTGCATAACTTTACTAACTTAACAAACTTAAACCAATTTGCATACACACAGTTTGTGTAACTTTACTAACTTAACAAACTTAAACCATACCTTGGACGAGGACTGCGACTTCTTGACCGCCTTCTCATCTTTGAAACTGGTTCAGCAATCTTCCCCTTATCACTGTTGCGAAATAGAGGCCAAGCTCATCAGAAGAATCAATAACAAGAAACTGACAGCAAAGTTATTCAAGAAATCTATTTTTTCCTTTTCTTTAGGCCATCTTTTGCAGGTTATTTTGCAAAACGAATCCTCCACTTACAGAATTATGTTAACAAGGTCATAGCAACTTGCACCATTTCAAGGTTTACTACAAGAAAACCAAATTCCCTCCAGTGGGCTCGTACCAGATTGGCATTGCACTGTATTTTAACCGAAAAGAGGCACAATCTTAAACAATTCGAAAACTAAAAGGTGAGATAATCGAACAGCTTACATTCTCTCGGCATTGGGACCGTACTTCGCGAACTGAACCCCAATCTCTCTCCCATCCACGACTCTCCCTTTCAACAGGAAAACCGAACAAGAAATCAAACGCCAATCCAATCGTTTCCCGCACAACGCAAACAGAAACCCTCGTCACCGAAGGAACTAAAATTCAGAGACAAGAGCGACACCATCGAGCT
The DNA here is from genome assembly GCA_014182375.1 of Eucalyptus virginea. Classification (NCBI taxonomy): domain Eukaryota; kingdom Viridiplantae; phylum Streptophyta; class Magnoliopsida; order Myrtales; family Myrtaceae; genus Eucalyptus; species Eucalyptus virginea. The sequence continues at coordinate 5,207,550 of CM024519.1, read as the reverse complement.
TGTCCACCGCCTTCTGCGCCTCGTCCGCGTACTTGTACCTCACGAACGCGAACCCTCTCGACTCCCCAGTCCTGCGCGGCCACATCAGAACACGGCAACAAAATCCCCAACCCTCAACACGCGACCCACGAAGCAAAAAGCAACGGAGCAGAGGAAACACACGTACCTCCGGTCCCTGGGAATGAACACGTCGACGACCTTGCCGTACTTGTCGAAGAGAGGGAAGAGGTCGTCGGCGCTGGTCCCTGCGAAACAACCGCGTAAAGGCATTGAAAAAGAGAGAGAGACAGAGAGACAGAGTCGGGATAGGGAAGCGGAGGAGAGAGAAGGAGAGGGCTACGGAAGGAGATGTTGAGGATGAGGAGCGAGTAAGTGTCGGCGATGTCCGGCGGCCCTGATCTTCCGAAATGCGACATCTGCGCGCCGCCGCCGCTGCTTCTTCTTCTTCTTCTCCGGCGAGAGATAGAGAGAGAGGTGCTCCGCGGGGTTTTTAGCTTTGTCGAGCGTCCGAAGGGTTCGCCGACTTCGAGAGCAAGATAAGAGAAGACCCGAGAACGGGTTAGCGGGCCGGAATGGGCCGGATCGTGCGGGTCTGATTTTTGGCTCGATCCTGGTCGGTTAGGACCAAATCGGATCGTGGCTGTGCGAGGAGAAACATAGGGCGACGTTACAAAGAAAGAGAATCGCAGAACAAAACCATATTAAAGTCATTGCCCCAGCTTGATCAAAAGAAGAAATCTATCACAATTAGGGGTGTGCATGGTCCGGGTGAGCGGTTTCCGGCCTAGAATCGAGAACTACCCGCTAAGGACCGCTTCCAAAAAATTGGAAACAGGAACCGCCTATTGTTACATGGATCTACCCGAGAACCGAATCACCCGGTCTCACTAATAATAATATTGTTTTCCAAATCCCACCGTAAGTACTTTTCATATTGAGTAATATTTTTCCTTAAATCGAACCGACTTAATTAAGGGTGCCATTTTTCTTTATTTTATTAAAAAACACTACCATTTTTTTCCTTTTTTTGAATCATTTTAGTTGAAATCTAAAATATTCTTTAAGTTCAAGATTCTGAATAATTATCATATGTAGATCATCTTTTCAATACTCAATCTCTTACAACATTTGCTTTACTGAATTTTTTTTTTTTTGTAGTAACAATTCTACCGGTTACCCACATATTTTTTAACATAGTGTCATATGTGAGTCTCGAAAGTATTTTTTGAATGAGCCATTTGTTGAGTTGTTAAAAGGCAGCTTACACACTTTACTAAATTCTTATTAAAAACGAGAGGAAATGGAGCCCTAAAATTTAGATTTGCTAATTAGTAATTTCAAAATCTATTTTAATATTAAAATCAATAAATTATAATATAATTGGTCCAATTTGGGTGAATGGATCCGCCCATAAAACTAGGAATCGGACCGATATCCACCAGTTCTCATAAATTGGAACTGGGAACCGGACCGATTTCCTCAAGAACCACCGGTTCCGGGCAGTTTCGATCAAGTTCCAAGCAGTCCAGACGGGTCCCGATTCTTTTGCACACCCCTAATCACAACCCAGTGCTTTAATAAAAAGCTATTTTGCAAGGTGAAGATTGGTGGGAACACAACCGATGACAACATTATCTCCAATTCGACCTTCACAGATAAAGTGACGAACAATCTCTATGTGGATGTTCGCCCGTAGCAAAAGGGATTAGTAGCCATATCAAGATAGATGATTTATTCTAAATATGAAAGGCTAGCTTGCATTGACAAATGAAAATATCATAGCAAGATCATTGAATTTACAAGTGATGAAAATTCATAAGAGAAGAGGTTATCTTCAACGCTTTGATTCTTTAAATGTCCATAATCATTACGTGTGACAATCCAAGTATTCATATATGCAAGAACATTCATGTAAACTAGGATCCTGCATTCTATGGTCAAATTTTCAACTTTGGTTCCCAAATTCTAGGGTTTTACGAGTCAATTTGGGCCAAAATTGAAACCGGCTTGACTCGGGAGCTATAGTTGAAATCACAAAACTACTCGCATTGGGGTTGTTTTTAAGTTTTGAGCTGCCTTTGCTAGTAGGCTATATTATTAGGAATTTGGGGTTCTTCAAGCCCACAAGAAAAGGAGGACGCGAAAGCCCATTGCTCATTAACAAGATCCAATGTTGCATAATTTTCTAACGTTGCATAATATCCGATGGTATTAGAAGACCCTTCAGATCTATGCTCTTTCAAGCATATTGCGCCCAAATCAAGAACGCATGAAATTTCCTTGCCCCTACCCTCGTGTCTCTGGAATTCAGTACGTATCTCCCTCTTTCTCCCTGCAATCAACAGATACAAGACACGAGCTTGTACGATTCCTTGTTAACAAACCTTTGCCGGTACCAATTCCTCTCCCACACTACATGCATTGGGTCCAATGGAACCCCTCGGTCTCCGGCAAGAAGAGCACCACAGAGATCGTCATCACAGCGTTCCTAGAGATGTGGAACATCGGAGAAACTTGGCCCGAGCTTGACGGATAGAACCAGGCATCAATTGCTTTGGCACAATGCTCGGTTTCAAGCATGGCTGCAAATGACCTGAGCATGGGCACCAAGGTTCCAGGTGCAACATCAAAGAATTTGAGCCCGACCTATGTGGACAAGGCTGTTGAGGAACAGTGCTCAACCTTGATGAACCTAGGCTAGAGAGAACCAAATACCAAGGTAAGGCCACCAAGGACCCAAGCATTAGCATAGGGTCCACGGTTCAACTTCAAGGGACTCGAGCTAGGCCCCTGTCAACCTAAGCACAGGCATCAAGGTCTTGGTCTTCACCTCAAAACTTTGTGGATCTAGGCTCGATTGTCAAGGAATTAGGCTTGACCTTGGTGAACCCAAGCCAAGTGCCAGTGACTTGGGTGCGAAAGCCAACTAGCTAGGCATAGTGGCCATGGAATCAAGCATTGGCTCTGAGGTCTCGAACCTAGCCTCTGTGGACCCGAACACAACCACTAGGTTCTTAGGCCCGACCTCAAGGGACCTAGGCTAGCATTTGTCGCTTGGGACCCAATCATAGAGGAATAAGGTTCGATCTCAATGGACTTGGGCTAGATGCTAGTGATTTGGGTGTGGGAGCTGAATACATGTGCATGGCAACTAAGAACTCAGGCACAAGCACAAGAGGGTATTACATTTTGATCAATTGGGTTAAAGTTGGTTTATTGATAAATCCACTAAAACTCATCATTAATTGTCCTTAGCTTTATTAAAACCATATTTCAAATTTTAGGCTACCCATATTTCACCCTACTTAACAAGTATGAGTTAAAATATGGGTCAATACGCCACCTCTACTTGTAACTGGTAAGACACAAGCTACTCACTGTAAATTCCCTTGCCTTGTGCCTTTCTTGTCTTTTGCCGTGAAAAGCCCCATATCCTCATACACGTTAACACCAAGAACCAGCACTCCTTTTGGTAAATTTCCATTTGTCGTTTCAACTCCATACTCGCGATGAGTTTTACCTGTCAAGTGAAAAGCGAACCAAGTGTATGTTTGACAATGTCATTAGGTGGGCAAAAGGTGCTTGCACTAAAGGGATCGGATTAGTTATATTAGTTCTTTGCAAACAAAAAAGAAAATGCCTAGTGCAAAAATAGCTAATGCGCCTTAGCTGTCACTTAAATGATAGCTTTGTGTTAAAGAGTTCCTCATCATGCTAGGGATTGTTTCCAATCACCAAGGATAATCTGCATTTGTTCGCTAACGTGACTGGCTTTCAGAATGCATTCTTTATTTTAAAGTATCGGCATCCGTATAATATATTTTTTCAGTTCCTCCTTGACTCTACTTTCTAATTATTTTACATCCTAAGAATTGGGAGGCTCTAGTGAGGTCTAGGATTAAGTTTTTTTAGGACTTGTTTAGGTCCATAGGACTGATTGTATTAGTTCTTTGCAATGGAAGAAGAAAATGCCGTGTGCGAAGAGCAACTAACGCGCCTTAGCTCTTACTTAAATGATTAGATTAGCTTTTGCGTTAAGGTGCACCCACTGGAACGCTTCCCCACGTGACCAGCTACCACCGTAGTAGCCAACTACGCCCATTTCCCTAGGAAACCGTTTGGTGTCGACAAATGCCAGGTCAACCGTTTAAATTACTAGATTATTTAACGTTGGATGAGCGGCACGTGCAAAAATTCGGTCAGACAATCCATTCAATAATAAATAGTGTAAGAATTTCTTTATGTTGGCGGCGGATTTAATAAAAACGCAATTACTAGGTGTTTCCTCTCGAGGGCATGATTCTAGACAGGGCGATTAAGATTCATGTGGAATAATAGAGAAAGCGTCGGATGTACAGGGAATGCAATATTCTCTAAATGCCAAATTGATTAGCTTGTATTAGATCGGGATCGGATCTTTTACATAAGGGACAACTAGATCCAATCACTCCATTTATGCCGGATTGTCCTCCAGCCCCCAAGTAAAGTTTCAAATGATGAACGGTTTCCTCGTTAAAAAGAAGCAAAATTGCATTTTCTTTTTCTTTTGACAATTAACTAACTAAATATATATTTAGTGAGAGTTGACGGTTAATCGTGATTTTCACTTTTAAGTGTCAAACTATGAAAATAGCCTGTGGGTTCATTTAAGATTAATTTAGATTATTATCATAACTTGGTTTTGGAGTAATTTAGAGTGTGAGATCATGAGAGAAATCTCTTTCTTTAAATAAGTATAGATGAGTGGACTCCTTCCATGAACAAAGTTGATTAATAAAGATTGTCTCAAAAGCATAAATTTACGGAATCTAAAAATTGCTTGTACTGTGGTATTGTAGCTTTCTAGAAGGGAACATAAAATAAATAAAGCTTGAAGTTTTATATCTAAATTTATGCTTGTGGATTCCAATTGACCTGTGGCTTATGTGAAACTATTAATATATTCAACAAAACCTCGGTTAGATAACTTTATATTAACCAGTTTCTTCAACAAAAATACTTGATTTGATGTTAATAGCTTCTCATAAATATTCATTAGAATATCCATGGCTTCTTTTGTAGTTTTTGCTTTCGCGATGTGGTACTCTGTCTTTTTCATCAAACCTAAACGAATGTACCCAATGCCTTTCAATCAAGAATTTTCCATCCAGCTTTTGTGGTCAAATCTACTTCCACCATCTTGCGTTTCCAACCCTCAAGTGGTGCATAGAGATTTTTTTGATAAAGATAATCCCTGATTTAGAATTTCCACCATCCGAAATCATGTCCATTGAACTTATCGATTTTGATTTTATCTTCTAACATACTATTTGCTTTCAATCGAATGTCAACGAAAAACCCTCGATGTTCTCGATTTGCCAACCAAGGCTTTGATACTAGTTGTTGCGTAATCGCATGCCAATTCCAAAAAAAACTCGCAAACAATTCATCAAACATGATATAATAATAATGAACATAATCAAAAGAATATGCCAAAAAATTTGCTATCAAAGTTCACACAAACCTAGGCTACGTCTCCGTGTAGAGGCACTTTGTTGAATCCATTAGACTTCAAAGAAAGTTGGAATGTAATGATGATCTTCTCTCAAGATCAAAACACAAAGAAATTGAGAATCCTCACAAAGAAAAAACTCACTTTTTTCTTCTCTCTTTTTCTCGCCTCTCTATTTTATTTTTCAACGTCTTAACGGCTAGCGTCTTCATACAGCTAATATAAAGGTATATCTTTTAACCTAAAAGCACATCTAATAGGAAAAATAAAAAATCCCCTTAAAAAAAAAATTGGCTTCATCTATAACATCGCACTCGATAGAGAGAGTAAGAGAGCAAGAGAGAGAGATGGCAGTAGGAGGATTTACCGTCGACTGCGGCAATGCTGACGGCCTCAGGAGCAGGATATTGCTCTCGGTGGTGATCACCTATTTCGTGGCCACGACGAGCGGGCTTATCTTTGGGACAACACTGGAATTTCAAGTGCGTTCTGCCTCTCCTCTGACCAGTTTCTTTTGTGAAATGTCGGTATCATACTTCGAAAAAGGTTGGACATTATATTCGATATTATCAAGATCTTTCCTCATTTGACTTCGCATTATGCGCTTTGGATTGGGGGACCATTGTAATTGGGCGGTCAAGTCAAGGTATTCATACTCGAGATTGTAGAATGAATCTTGGGAAATTGACACAAATAATCCTTAAATTTTGGTTTAATGTGCAATTTGATCCCTAAATTTTTAATTTGTTCAATGTGATCTCTAAATTTTAACTCAATGTGTGATATAGTCCTAAAACTTTTAATTTATTTAATGTGATCCATAAACTTCTTATACATATTCAATCTAGTTCATATTCGTATAAAAATATTTAAAGATTGTGTTAAAGTTAAAAATTACATTGAACAAATTAAAAGTTTATGGACCAAATTACAAATTCAGCCAAGATTGTAGGACCATCTGTGTCATTATCCCATGAATCTATCTTCATCGTGTCTTCTTAGAGCAATTGTTGACACCTAAATTTTGGTGACCCTTTTAATTAAAAAATTAGGGATTAATTTTAACCCCTAAAAAAATATTAGTTAATTAATTAATTGCATAGCATATAGTTTTAGGTGCATTTATTTTAATTTGCATTTACATTGGGCGGTGACAAATGGGTTCAAATTGATGGTTCAATATATTAATTTGGTGAATTGGACTAAGCCCACGATGGGAGTAAATCGGCAAGCCCGTATCCTCGGAAAGATTTTACGGATTGATTTGTGCAAGATTTCAAATTTTAGAAGAATCCTTTTGCAATCCCAAATCGTATCAAAAGCAAATATTGCATTTGGAAAAAGGAATTTTCATGGATACAGATTTGGAAAAATTAAAACCCTAACCGTGGCCTATAAATAGATTAAATGCGTAGGGTTTGAGGAAGGGGCCACACAATTGAGAACACACGGCCGCAAAAAAGAGAGAACTCACGTTCTCCACGGAGAGAGAGGCAATACCGAGAGGAAGACTCCTTTTTCACGAAGGTGGCGATAGAGCAAAGTCAAAATACCGTTCCAGCCGTCTTTTTGGCGTTGTGCAGCCTCAGTTCTTCATCCGCAACGCCTTGTTAATGAGTGCTACCCTATCGAGCTGTTGCCGACACCATGGTTTGACGTGCCTGAGTTGTGTCGAGTTCCCCGATGTGCTGCCCTCATCACGTTTAAAGCTCTTGGTTTGTGGAATCTCCAGTGAATTGCTCCGACAGATTTTAATCCCAACCCTGAGCACACCACCAAGAGTTGTTTCATCATGCTGAGAAGCATCACCGCAAAAAAGCCTTGTTGCGATTCGTCACCGACTTTTGCCCCGTGATCTCTCCGAGCTGAGTACCAGCGAAGACCTGCCGTCCAGAAGAGCCGGACCACCAGTGGCTACCCTCATCGACGACCCCGGCCTCGACAACTCGCTACTCGGATTGTGCCGTTGAATTTCTTTGTTTTGCAGGCTGACTTGTGCGCCGGTGACCAGGTGACCATGTCCCTATGATTCTCGAGTATATCGTCCGTGAAGAAATTCACTCGTGTTCACACTTCGGCGTCCATCAAGTCACGACACTACCGGTTGAAATCAAAGAAGAAAAATACAAGAATTCTCAATGGAATATTTGGAATTCACGGCCACTCATGAAGTTCACTCGAAAAGTTAAGGCCAAAGGACAAACACGTGGGAAAGAATTGGCCTCCGTGTAGCCTGAGGCGGTGGAAATTTGGTTTTCGGTGGGAGAGGGGGGTTAGATAAAAAAAAATAGAAATATAAGGGTGCATGGCAGCAGGGGAAACGCCGACAGTAAGGAGATTCGAGAGTTTGGGGTCTAATTCTTTAATTTTTTATATTGCGTTGGTCCTTGCCGTGCACTTGTTTTGATTTTGCAGTCAACCGCCACACCATGAATTACCAGCTCGAGCATCCCAAGCTGAGATGCCTTGCCGGCTTGTTCTGAAGCACAGTTGGTTATCACGAACCGGCCGCCGTTCGAAGACCAAATTTGGAAGCAATATTTGGGATAGGTAAAAATTTCGTTCTATTTAATTTTCGAATATTTCGTTTCCTCATTTGAAATATCCGTTTATGCACGTGATGGAAATTCCCGATACGCTATGATGTCCGTAATTTCGAGTGGCCTTTCAAATTAGGAAATCTTCCTAATTTCGCAACGTGCATATGATTGACGGTCCGATTTCATGCTCGAAATACGACCCGCAATCGCACGGAAAAAATCACCAATCCGATCTCACGCTCGAGATGCGATTCGTGATTTTATTTAAAAATTGGCCGATCCGATCTCATGTGCGAGATACGATTCGTCAATTTATTTCCAAAATTAAACGGACATGGATGATATCTTGCTTGATTTGTTGCTGTATGCCTTTATTTGATTGCTCCCGTAAAGGAAAAACCCAAAAAAATATTTGAGTTAGGTTAAATGCATGTTAGGATATTACTGGTTTTAAGGTTATGTTGCATGTTTAGGATAGGAAATTTATTTCGAATTTCTTAAATAAAAAATCCAAAAAATGCATTCATTTAGGATGTTAGTTTTTGTTTAATTTAAGTTGCATGTTTAATTATTTGGCAGTTTTAATTTCGAATTTCATAATAAAAAAAGAAAAAATTAGAATTAGGGCATTCTTTGCATATTATGATAGATTGCATGCTTATTAGGAAAATAAAAATGTGCACGTCATATAGAATTAGGTTCATTCAATGCACTTCATTTAGTATTTTTGCTAGGCCCATTTAATTAAAAATTACATGTCATTAGAATTAGGTCATTCAATTAACATTGCATTACATATTGCATGATTTTCATTAATTAAGCGAAAACAAAATAATAATTGCGTGTTAATTAGAAACCATATCTAGAGTTGTTGATGTGGATTTTAATTTAACACTGCAGATGCTTTCGTTGCTTTGAGGTAAGTCCTGCATTATTTAATTGTTTTCTTGGGTGTTAAATTGGTGATTTGCGCACCTGCATGAACACCTCACATGTTAGGGAACTAGTTTAAAATCAATTCAAGCTGCCTGCAAAACCTTTTTCAAAATAAAAGAAATGGTACCGAAAGGGCGTTAGAGAAATCTAGCGTAATCAAGTCCCCGTACCCAAATCTCAGTTCGTAGGAGTAAAGTGAATCTCCCATTACTTTACTTGGGTTTTAATCGACCCACCAAAAATAGATTAGTGGCGACTTCTACAGTTAAAAATCAATTGCATGTTAAAAAACTTGAACCTAAAGTCGCGGGTGGTATGGGCTTGCGAGAGCGAGTTAAGTCTAGACTTAACAATCCATTACCAAACTCAGGTGATTCACACCCGAAAAATTTGGTCGCGACAGCAATAAATGCGAAAACATCAAAATTCAATCACCTTGCGTAATCAATTATTGAAGCCCCACGTATCGACACCTTTCTTAGTCTCAGTTCCAGTACAGGCAGAAAAACCATATTGACTTCGCATGTTTTTGCTTCGAGGAGATGTTGGTTTCGATTGCTGTCGGTCGGATGAATCGCATGATGTGGGATTTCTTGAAGAGTAGAGCGCGTTGTTTGACGGTTAGCTCATCCATCCACGCTCAGGAAATTAAATTTAAAAAATGCATTAAAAAATGAAATATATTATATATTATATTCAAAAAGCTGATGTCAATCTTCTCATGGACCCCTCCCGGGTTGGAAGGTAATGATGTTGTTACCCGTCCCATTCACGGTGTGGAATAGATAAAGAGAAAGATGGGTGTGGCGGTGCAGTTCGTTTACCTAATCTCAATTATTTTAAAAAGATTTTGTACAATCACTTGGTTAAAACAGTGATTACATATGTAATTGCATGTTTTCTTTACTGATCGCCCATCATTTTCTTTCCCGGGGTCTTCGTTAGTTGGGATGGTTAGGTCAATATAGTTCGAAACCGAGAAAAAATATATAAAATTAAGTTGTTCTCAATGATCTAGCTGTATCTTATTAGATTCAAGTCAAAATCCATTTGAACTTATGTTCCATGTTCCACCTTACATCACAATGTGATATATGAAATGTTTCTACGAACTCTTATGGTTGGTGATGGAAACTTTTGTCCAAGATTTGTACAAAAATGATGTATCTATCTCGAAAACACCATTTTTGATGCACATTTCCAGGATTGGTGGCTACTTCATTAGTGGTGACATAATATCACGACCCGCTCTCCTCAAATAATAAACTTTTGTATATCTGTCATGAAGAATTAATGTAGTGAATTGGATAAATCGCATAATTCTGAATGTGAAAAGCTATTTTCATCTAGAGGTTCTTATATATTTTACTTATCCTTTGATTGATTACCATAGTATTGCTATAGTGACCGTGATAAATAGCTTCGAGTAAATTAGGATTATGCTAGTTGGTTACCGTTAGCATCAACACGATTTTCTAATCCGTAACTATGGTAAAGATGAAAATAACTGTTGTTAATCATTTAATGCGACGTGACTTCTTACATATGCAAGAAACTTGCACTAAAAACAATATGAAAAGTCTTTGCATGGGTTAAAAGGAGAATTTGTCCAACCTAAGCTGGTGATGGTGCTTAGAAGACGAACATGGACTGATTGTCCGGATCCCAAAGTTAACTGGGGCACGAGCCGATCGGTTGGCTCGCTCTTTAAGCCGCTGCAGAAGGTCAATAGCGAGGACAATGCTGAGGGACACTCGAAAAATTATTACATTAGTATATTTGTGGATCCCACTATCATGATCGCTCCGTCATTTTCGGGAACAATAAATAATAATAATAATTTTTTATTATTGTTGTTGTTGTTGATAACAATAAATAATTTCAAATAAATATTTAAATATGCCAAAATTAAAATTAACTATACCAAAAAAAAAAAAAAACAGAAGTTAAAAATTAGACATATTAATTAAAATTGTTGGAACAAAACGGTACTTGGAGGCGCCACATGCACCCCCGCATGCACATGGATTTTAATGCTAACATTATTATGCATTGATTGGAGTGAATTAATTGAAGGTAAAAAATAACGAACTAAATCGTTCAGATCCAAGCTTCAAAATTTCGGATCTAACATCCATAGCTAAAATTGGGTTTTCTCGATTTTGAGCCAAAAACATTAATTTAATGCAACCAAAATGTTCTAAAACATATATATACCCATGTAACAATTTCTAACATATATCATTCGGGTAATTTGAAAATTTTAGAACCTTTTCAAATTATGAAATCTAGAAATTCAAATTTGAAACTCTCATTCAATATTCAATGAAACTATACAAGTTATATATGATTGGAAGGAACTCAACGTGTAAAACAAAAGTCCTAAGGTTTCAAAATCGATTGATAAAAAAAAATTCACATGAAAAATTACGACAATATTCGAGTTTTAAAAGAATTTCGATTTTGATATATAAACATATTGGGTTCTACAATCATATACGACTTGCTTTGATACCACATGTTGATATTAAAATCATAGATATCAAAATAAATCAACATAAACAACCAAATAATCAAGAACAAATTAGATTTATATATGAATGTAAAATACCATAAAAGATATGCACAACGGAATTAGATCAAACCTGTTTGAGCCATTACTTTACTTAAAAGAACTAGATCAGTTTGATTAGGAATCGACGATCTATTGGAATGCCAATCTGTGAAATATTTTATTATAGCAGCTTTCAATAAGATTAAAGCAACTAATAGGTATAAAGTATCATTTTAAGCTAAAAATGGGACCTTGCAAACGCTAATCACTTAGTGGGCTAATTGGGCTATTCCCATTATAAGTTTCAGTTAAATACAATTACCTACACTTTACTACTCAACTAGACTCATTATTGATAGATACCAAAATCCATTTCAACAAGATCACTAAAGGGTTCTACATATATTGGAATATCCATTAATTTTATCATTTAAAATTGAAATCCAATTAATTAGTCTAAGCCCATATTTAGGAAATTTCCAACATGCTCAACATACAAGACTACATTGAGACATTATACGATCACTATACTCAAATATCCCTCCAACTTGACGTCAATCTCTGAAATCATACATCCACATCAGCCCTTAAAGTTAAACCCTGTTTGCTTATTGTTTAGGTTGGCGTGGCATGTGTCTTGGCTGCGACGACGGGCACTTCTGGCACAGAGCGCATCAGCAAGGACTACGCCATACTAGTGCTGGCGCTGATATGCATCTACGCGGCCGGCTTCGGGTGGTCGTGGGGTCCCCTAAGCTGGCTCATTTCGAGTGAGATTTTTCCCATGAAGATTCGTCCCACGGGGCAAAGCATTAGCGTGGCCGTGGGCTTCGCAGCCGCGTTCGTGCTGGCGCAGACGTCCCTGACCATCTTGTGCCACTTCAAGTAGGCGCTTTCCTATTCTACGCCTTTTGGATCGCCGTGATGACGATCTTTGTGGTGCTCTTCTTGCCGGAGACGAAGGGGTTCCACTGGACTCAATGCATGTGGTGTGGGAGAGGCATTGGTATTGGCAAAGGTTTGCTAACA